>CM022945.1:84188463-85423342 GCA_012931725.1 Litsea cubeba
TCAAATCCGTAATTGTTTGATCCCTCTAATTTGCGAAGCAACTAATATTTAATGATTTGCTGCTTTGGAAATTATTAGATATTAGGAAGAACACCTGGTTAAATTAAATGCAACCGCATGTGTTTGTATTGTTTAGATTTATCAATCTCTCAAGGACTTAATGCTGTTACTAGATTAAATCTTTGGCACTTGTCTTGGATTGTTTAGTAATTAGGGATAATTAGAGCGCGTGTTTTCTAATTAACTAATTAAGGAGGTAGGAATTTAATTCCAATGATGAATATTCAAAGTGCTAGTTGATTTATTTTTGCATCAATGATCAGTATTTAATTTCCAATGGTGGATGTTAACTTTGACCAATGCTTGTTAATTTGATTGAATTTCTTAAATTATTGCTATTTATTTGTTTTTTTTTTTGCTTTCAATATAATCAAAACCTCCATCTTTGATCACATAGCATAAAATTTGGCTAAACACTCTCCGAGGGAACGATCCTTACTCGCACTACTACATATATTTTTAGGAGTAAAGGTCTTATTATATTTGGGTGCCTGCGACAGCACGACCACAAAGCTACAAGACAGAAGTCTCACAGAATGCACGCTCAGTCGCCTGACATAGTTGGAGACAGAGCCTCATCCGTTCGAGCAGATGAAGGGTCCACTCGAGCGGAAAGGCGCAGAGAGTTCGGGAAAATTAGAAATTGATATTCTAATTGTGCTCAAACTGCTTGTTTTAACCCTAATCAAATTAGGTAACTTTAAGCATGACCTAATGGCTATTTAAAGGACTCAAGGGCTATTCTAAAGAAATATCTCACCTCTCAGAGTGCTGAGTTAGAGATTTGATTGAGAGAATTCTTTTATAGAGATTTATTAAGGAGTTGTGCTGACAAGTTCTCTAGAGCCAAAGTCTTTTGCATCCTTTGTAGAAGATTGTCTTCCTGCGTAGAAGATTTGAGAAGTCAAGTGCTGGATTGAGTCTGTTGCAATCAGCGGTGTGAAGTCGTTGAAGCGTGAAGCGACACAAGGTAACTTCAGTCCTTAAGTAGGGAATATCTGGGGAGGAAATCTGAGTTTCTTGTAATTGCGAGATTCATAGTGCTTGATTATCGATCCAGGTTGGATCGGTGATTTTTTACCCGGTTAGGGTTTTCCACCTTATATTTGGTGTCCTTGTGGTGTGTGCTTGTTGATTTTATTTTTGCTGCATATTGTTTATTTCTGCACACTAGTGGGCTGATTAATTGAGTGGACCAATATAGAGATCTCGAACCCTAAACTTTCAGTATTAGGGTGATCCGGTGAAGGGGGTGTGCTGCAGCGGCCAATTGCCTGGCAACAAGGCAGCATGCAACAGCTACTATTGCCATTTTTCCAAGTGGCAGTGTGAGGCCCCACCCCTGGTGGGCCCTCAATTTGAATTTGAATACTATATATTAGCCTAAGTATTTAAATTATACTAATTATGGGGCTTAGTGAGGGTAGTTATGTATTTTTCCTACGTTTTTGTTAGATTAGTCTAATTGTGTGATTAGTAGAATTAATAGGGTGTCTTTTTATAATTTTAGAGTTTATTAATATGTTAGAGGCCCTAGCTAGTTAATTAGTGGTTTCTTAAGGGGGGTTCCATTAAAAATCTACCTAAAGACCTAAGTACCCTCTACCCTAACCCTAATCCCATTCTAACCCCAAGGGCATTTTTGTCCTAGCCCCAAAAACCCAACCTATTTAAACTAAACTCTCCCGGCCCAAGCAAATCACTGTTCATTTCCTCTCTCAATTCCCATCTCTTTTCTCTCTTCTTCTTCTTCTTCCTCTTTTCCTCTCCACCGAGCCCTCATTCCCCCCCCCCCCCCCCCAATTCCTATCTCTCTCTCTCTTTCTCTCCCCAAAATCCCTAATAGTAGGAAGACCTCTGCTAAAATCTTCAAGATAATCTATGATCAGGAGCCCCACTGCTGGATTTCCCCTCTTATAGCTTGGTTCTCTTTTCTTCCTTCTTCCTTCTTTAGATCAGGCAAGTGCTCTATGCTGGGTAATTTAGAATGCATGGTTTTCTTCTTCTTGATTCTGCAATTCCAATTCATGTATATATATATGTGTGTTTAGATCGATCTTTGAGCTTGTCTTATGGTTTTTCTTTGGCCATTGATGAATGAGTCTACCTCATTTGGAAGATCAATGGTCTGGATTGATGGATGGAGGGTTGTAGGAGTGTTCTTCTTATTTGTTAATATATATGTGATGGATGATCTTTGGGTTGAGGAAAAATCCAGGAAATTGGGTGACTGTATCAGGTTCCGGAGGGGAAACAGTGGAAAACCCAATTTTGGCTTGAACTATTGTGGGATCCACGGATTGATCTGATCACAGATCTAGTCCGCCCATCAGACCCGATATGGTGGGGCGACCATGGGGGTGGAGTCTGATCTAGATTTGATCAAGAAGGGGCCATAATCCATGTGCGATTGGCGGTGGACACTAAACTACTAAACCCATAGGATTTATTCCGTTTTTGGGATACTGTGGGACCCAGGTGGGCCACCTTGGAAATCAGGACCCACATCTGATAGAGGGGCCCTGGGCGACCATAGTGGTGTGGCCTGATCGGAGTTTGATCAATGCGGGGGCCACCATCTTGGCTGTGGTGAAGCCTGGGCGTCATGTGTGTTCTATGTCAAGGAAGAGGATGATGGGTGCTGGGTGGTCCGAGGGTGCATGGGAAAAAGAGGAAATTGAAGGAGCATGAGAAACTATGGTCCAATGGATTTGTGGGCCCCACTGGGTCCCTGATTTTAGATCTGGTCCAGACATAGGATCATGAACTACTTAATAACTTGATGATGAAGACTAATCTGGACTGAGACCCGTGGGGCCCACTAATCTATTAACCCATTAGTTTTAATTAATTAAATTAAACCTATAGTTTCTAATGGAACCAAATGAGACCCTTTGACCTAGTGACCTAGGACCATATGATTATGATTTATTTTAATTATGAATTTAATATATTAATAGGGGATTAATTATCAGGCCCACTTAGTCTTTAATGAACCTAATCAGAGGTGGAAATGGTGGTGCCAAAATCAACACCTTTTTGGAAAAACTAGATGAATACAATATTAAGAAAAAAAGTTTTATCTATAACTTTAGATAATGTCAGTAATAATACAGTGGCTATTGAATTAATGAGAATGCAGATGCCACTTGCAACTTTGATAGATAGCTCTATCTTTCAAAATAGATGTGTATATCACATCCTAAATCTCATTGCAAATGTTGGTTTAAAGCATATTGTAAGTTACACAGATGCTATTAAAGACATTACTAGATTTATTTTCTGCTCCGCACAGAGAAGACAATTGTATGCCTAAATATGTGCGAGGCAAGGCGTATCAGCTATTAAAATGCCTAAAGACATAGAACATAGATGGAGTTCTATGTATGATTTGTTAAACAAGGCACTTGACTGGAAAACTATTTTGAATGAATTTTGTGCTTTTCATACACAAGATTTGATGATTAGTTATGAACATTGGGAGTTCTGTGCCCATATAAGAGATTTATTAGAAGCTTTTTATACTTCAACATTATTTTTTTCCGGGATATATTATCTCACATCTAATGAAGCTTTAGGCTGTGTTTGGGAAAGGGGGAGGGGAGGGGAGGGAAAATTTGAGGGGGAAGGAAAATGAAGGGGAGGGGAGGGGAGGGAAAATTAATTGTACCTCCTCTTGTTTGGGAAGTAAAAAAGTAGGGGGAAGAAAAATTTACCAATTTACCCTTGTAAAAGTTTCAAAAGGGACAAAAAGGGTAAAATAGTCCATCGCCTCACTTTCCCCTCTCTCTCCCTCATTTTCCCCCCGGTTTTGGGGGGAAAAGTTTTGGCAACTTTTCCACCCATCCCCCCCCCCCCCCCCCCCCCCAACTCCATTTTCCCTCCCCCCTTTCCCAAACACCCTCCACAACCATTTTCCCTCCATCCCCCCCCCCCCCCCCCTCCATTTTCCCCTCTTCCCAAACACAGCATTAATGGAGCTTTTTAAAATTTCTTTACAATTCAATAGATTTAGAGATCATTTTTTACTGAGTTACACAATTAAAAACATGGAATAAAATTTTAATAAAAATTGGAAAGAGGTTCCAATGACATTTTCTTTTAGCTGTTGTATTTGATCCTAAGTTAAAATTAAATGGTGTACAATTTTTATTGATGGAATAAATAAAAATATGAATTATATAGATTTAAATATTTTTTCAAATATAAGGGCAAATTTATAAGCACTTTTTTAATTTTATTGTGAGCAAATGGGTACAATTGGGCTTTGTATGGGCCATTCAGAAGTCCAGCAAACAGGTGTTGGTGAGTGGGATGTCTGGTATTCTTTCCTGTTAACGGGCATGGCATCCAGCTTGTCACGACCCCAAACCCGGGGAGCGTGAATTTGGAAGTTAAGTAAAGATTATGTTTCTCCTAAGATCCGCGTGTGTGAGGATAACACGTTCCAACACTACCTGAATATTTTTGCTGAAGCTTTCGTGGCGTTGCGACCCGAAGTCCGTGGCCATTGGATTTCGTGTCGCACTCAACCACTAACATATTGCTATCATATCAATGAACATATCAGACTTGAACAAACCATTATAACAAAATACAGAGCTGACAGTATCTGGATATTATATTCCCATATATGTTCAAGTTACAAATAACAATGTGCATTAATTACAATCCCAATAAACGGGCTAATAAAAGCCATAAAAAAAATAAGCTAATAATCTCTGCCCCATATGTGACGTAGCTCCGATGTCAAGCTCAATGTCTATACGACATAGCCGACAAAACAACCTGCAAACTCATGGCTCCATAGCCAAAACGTACGCTCAACTCGGGCACGAAATCTGAACCTGAGTACCAAAGTAGTGGGTCAGACACGACGGTCTGGCAGGTGGGTGAAAAGATAATACAAGTATTGAAGAATAAAACATATGATAAATCATGGTATTTGACAAAATCTAGTATTCATGTAAAAGCATGGATGAGGCATGTACATTTGACAAAAACATGTATTCTTTAAATCATGTATAAAACATGTATATTTAGCAAAACATGTATTCATTTAAAACGTGTATAGAACATGGATATTTGACAAATCGAGAATTCATTTAAAGCATGTAGGAAGCATGTATATTTAACAAATCGGGGATTCATTTAAAACATGTACAAAGCATGAACATTTAACAAATCGGGGATTCATTTAAACCATGTATGAAGCATGTATATTTAAAACAGTAAGGGTATCAAGGATCGGGAACTGTCAAGATGGCAACCACACAAAGCTAAATTCTCTATCACTAAAGTGATGAGAGCACATACCCTACAGGATCATTGACCTCAGTCATATAAGGTGAGGAGGGACAATGATAAAATACTATAATATACATATATATACTCTGCGAGACCACGGTAGCGAACCGGGTAAAACTCTGCGGATTCCAGACTGCAGCTGACTAACAGGAGGGGAAGGATCTCCAAGTCGGTGGATCAAACCGACAAGGTTGTCCAATCTTAGTGGTGCCGACTCATAAGTCAAATGCGGGAAATCAAAACAACTGCATAATAACGGAACAGGGTGCCCATAGGCACAAATGCACATTCATATCGGGTCGAGCATATACAGGTTAGCAAAAGCTAATCACATTTTTCAATTCTTTCGGGACAAGTCCAAATCATAAGATATGATGTTTGAAAAGCACAAATACAATTCGGGTCAAGATAAACATGAATGAATTTCCAACATTCTCCTGGCTAAGTGTTGAACGTCCAAGATTTCAATCAATGTAAATAGGGTCTCGTTTGTCAATTTAACATTTATTTGGTACTCCATAAGAAATAGGGACAATTCGGGACCTTACGCACATTGACAAGTCTAGAAGACCTTTAACAAAATTAGGATGATGGGTTTCTTCTTCAATATAGTTCCACATTCTTCTCCCATATAGTCCCACAAGTTCTCCAAAAGAAATCCATCAGGATTGACATTTCGGTCAACCCTCGGTTGGCTTGTCTGTTAACCGACAAGGTCATGTCGGTCGACCGACAAGCTAACCGACGGCTAGCCGAGTCTAGAAATGGGGAGAAAACAGCTCTCGGGAATTGAAACCGAGGGGTTGTCGGTTCACTGTCGGCTGACGGACACTTCAGCATCAGAAATTGCAGCTCTCTGGAATTGGGACCGAACTGGTGTCGGCTCCCTATCGGCTGACCGACAGCTGACCGACGTTACTGCGAACACCAAATTCTGAAGCTATTTTCATTCCCTTCTTTCTCCAAACACTCCTCATTTTTAAGGGTCAGATCCTTGTAATAAAGTGAGCCTAAAGCTCATCCGTTTCATCATTCAAAACTTCTATTCCCAACACTACAATTCCACCCTTTAACACCTCCAAACATCTAACCAATATCTTCTTTCCATTTATTCAATCATGTGGAATCCATCACACTATGAACCATTCAAGATAACACAAACATGTACATTTCTAAGAAATAAAATGAGATAGAAAGATACATTAATTGATGCATTTGAAATCAATAGGAGACAAGTCTTGAAACAAGGTTTAAGCAAATCATCCATTAATGAAAAATCAAGAATATAAATAAATAAATATGGTTTAGCATCAAATAAATCATTTCATCCACTTGCCTTAGGTCCAAAGCTAGCAAATCAACCTCTAATCGCACTCTAAGCCAAGAAATCACAACCTATGCAAAAACCCCCAAAAACAAGCCCTAAAATGTCAAAACCAAGAAATACAAAGAGAAAGCTTTCAATAATGGAGATGGAGAGTCTCATGGCCTAGGAAAATACATATTTAGAAGAAGGAAGAGATTGCTTACATGGAAGGTCTTCAAATGCACAAAGTTGGCTCAAAGAGGATCCTAAGATGGCTGGTTTTCTCTTCAAATGGCATCAAGATGAAGCTCTCAAGGTGAAGAAGAAGATGGTGGAGTTGGAGATTTGGAAAGAGTTGGAGATGAAGAAACAAGAAGAAGAACAAGTAATGGGAAAAAGCTCTCAAAGGAGCTGAAACTCCTCCCTCATTGTGCTGGGACGGTTTTGGGGAAGAAGGGAGAGGGGTGGTACTTTATATAATGGGTGGGTGTGGGCCCCACCATACTTAGAAACACTTAAAACTTGCAATGAAGATTAGAGGGCTTTCTAGACCTCGAATTAAGAAACTTAAAACATGAAAAGAGTCCGGCACAAAATTATCATTCCAACAATGTTAATATTGACATACTTCCGAGGTCCACAGAAAAAGTCAACTGTTTGGTCAAAGGGATAAAAATAAGGGGTTTTGACCGTACAAGATATAAAATATCCTGTATTCCTTGAAATAGTGTTGACCAAAAGTATATCCCAAATATGGGTATCATACAGAGAGCATCTTTTTTATTTCCACTTTTACCCTTTTTGTGCGATATCGCAAATATTTGCGATATCGCATAAACTGAAGAGTCATCATATAAGCTGCTCGTTTTCTCTTCATTTTTTTCCTCCGTTTGCAGCAAAAAGCAAGTCGTTTTCCCTCATTGTTTTCATGTGGCTGTCTTCATCTTTAGAGGAGGTTCTCAAGAGGATGGAGCAATCGCTCTTTCATTTTTCCAAAGTCATTCAGATGATTCTTCTTACACAATATTTGGATATGTTTGAAATTTTTTGTATACTTTGTCAAATGTTATGTTAAAAATGGTTGGCCATTGAGACACCAAAAACTTATAGTCATGGAGATACTTTGAAATTTATTCTTAATTTTTTTGTTTAATTGTATTAGATGAACAAAAGATATGAAATGTCCTAAAAATGTATTTGTTGTAGCAATCGCTCTTTCATTTCTCCAAAGGCATTCAGATGATTCTTTTTACACAATATTTGGACATGTTTGGAGTTTTTTGTATACACTGTCAAATGTTATGTTAAAAATGGTTGGGCATTGAGACACTAAAAACTTATGGTCATGGAGATACTTTGGAATTTATTCTTAATTTTTTTTGTTTGATTGTATTAGATGAACAAAAGATATGAAAGATGAAGACAACCACATAAAAACAATGAGGGAAAACGTCTTGCTTTTTGCTGCAAACGGAGGAAAAACGAGCAGCTCATATAATAACTCTTCAGTTTATGCGATATCGCAAATATTTGCGATATCGCACAAAAAGGGTAAAAGTGGAAGAAAACAAAAAAGCTCTCTGTACTATACCCATATTTGGGATATTCTTTTGGTCAACACCATTTCAAGGAATACAGGGTATTTTATACCCTGTACGGTCAAAACCCCTAAAAATAATGGAAACTTTGAGATTTCAAGGGTTAAAACATCGATTTATGGGCCTCGGATGTGATCGACAAATAAGAGAGAAATGTTTCTCATAAAATCTAGTTTCTAAAAAGTATATATTTGGCAAGGTTCAGAGATCTCAAAATTTAGGTCCAGATTTAGTGTAAAAAGACTGATTTTGCCCCCAGGGCTGGAAAAACTGATTTTCGGAGTTTCGAATGGGTACGGAGTGAACACGAAAGTTGTAGTTAATGGCGAGATTAGTCAAACGAAGCTGAAATGAGAATTTTTAGAAATCAAAGAGAATCTCTCCACAATGACCGCACAAAACAGATAGGATCATATGGTCACTGTCTAGGTTCACTGGCTCTCAAAACTTCCCAAAATCAAAGAAAATATAATAAAACTCAGAAATTCGATCAAACAACCGGTAAACCCACTGAGAAAACTAATCCATGATTAAAACACGCTAAACCAGGAAATCTAGGGTCGGGTTCTCACATAGCTCAAGCTCAAGTAACACAGTGACGGTGTTATCATTGTATCTTAACGTCGGTGTAATACAGGTGCAAGATGCATCTAGTTTTAACCTTTTAGCCTGACGGAAGCAAAAGAAAGAGTTTATCCGGTGTCAGCCGCAATGGCTTGTGATCTATTGACTATTCCAATGTCTTCGGTAGCATCAAAACAGGCTTTTAGTGCATGTGGACGTGTAGTGGATGACAAAAGAACAAATCTAACTGAAGAAACGGTGGAGTGTTGTCTTTGCCTATGAGACTGGTATTTGGCAGATAAGAGGAAGTAAGAGTTGACATCAATGGAAGATTATGATCCAACAGAATACATTAGTGGACTACGCATCTGATTTTTTACTATTTCCTTCATTGTGATTTGTAAATATATAAGTTTTTCATTCTTTTTTTATTTTTATTTTCTAAAAAAGATTGTAAGGTTTTGAAGGTAATCTTATTTAGAAACCTTCAAGAAGTTAAAATCCAAATGGTTCTCTCTTCTTAGTGAAGTAGGTCGAGTTTGACCGAACTACTTAAATATATTTGTCATTCTTCGTGGTTGTGTTCTAATTTTTAATTTTAATACTGAAAAGAAAAAAAATTAGAAAAATAGATGCAAGAGGCACGCCTGGTTTGAAGGCCCAGCCCGGCCCATGGCGGGCCATGCCAAGTTTTTTTCTTGGTGGCACGGCCCGGCCCGTTTGACATGCCTACTCGAGAGTAACTACGGTTGACTCACCACCACCACTTTTCTCTTTTTCTTCCATCTTCTTCCATCGTCCCATCTTTTTCTCACTTTTCCTCTATTCTCCCAATTTTCCTCTCTTTCTTTTGCAATGATCATTCATGTCCATTGCGCATTCGTGCGTCTATAATTGAGAGTGGACCACTTTTAAAAGTTCGAATGTACAACCCAATCCATAATGAATGAAAGAGACAAAAAGTGGGAGAAAGGAGGGGGCGGTTAGCTTTTATGATTCATTTTCCAAAAAAAAAAAAATTGTCACCCCCCAAGATTCAATAACATAGATTCGAACATGATTCCAGATGACCCAGACATCTAAGGCCACTCAATTGTTCAAATAGTGGGCCAATTTCTTTTTTTCCTTTTTTTTTTTACAAACAATAATCATGCGTAAACCACATTGCCCATTCATATATCAGGTAAGCCAAGATCATAACCATAAATAACAATCCAACAATTATTACATCAAATAAACCAAGCACGAATATTAATTAAATACGTTAATCCCAAAATAAACTAATAAAGTCTTAAACTTAATGTCTTAAATTCTCATAAATTAAATATCTTCATTTTGACCACAGAATGGCATCATCATAGCCGTACTGTGCACTTGCTCAAAGTCGTCACCACTCTCAATCCCTGGGTCCTGCACATCCTCACTCCCTTGCACATCATCTGTGGTGGTGGAATATCATGAGCACAACGGTACTCCGCAAGATAACAATTACTAATCAAAACATATATTATAAAAGAAATAAGATAATAATGATGATGCACATATGATAAACAATAAATGACTTGACACTACTATAATGACAATTTTTTAAAAAATAAATATTGGGGCACCAACATTTCTTGAAATGCCATATAACATAGGTCACTTCCCGATATGGAATTTAGGGTCCCAACACTACATTTGAACCATTCACTTGTCACTTAGCCGTTTTAATACTTTGAGACCTTCCCTTCCATATTGGTCAATCACTCATTTAAAAATCATTACAAAATATCAATCCCTACACTAGGTTGGGTCTTCATGTGGGCAGGCCACGAGAGCTGGCAAGCTACATGGGCTGGCAGGCTACTGCACAGGAACGTGCAACCCTAAGGGGGGTGGAATGTGATGCCCCGGAGTCCCACATTGACTATAGAGAGGAAAGTAATGAGATTATATATAGAGCTTACACCCTTACCTTGCATGAGGCCTTTTGGTGGGTTGAGGCCCACCAGAAACAAAACTGTAAGGCCCGTGGGCCAAACGGACAATATCATGCATAGGTATCAGGTGGGGCGTTACAAAAACCAACTATGGTCTTACAAACCTTATTTGTACAACTCGAACCACGGGGAACTTTTTCGTGTAACGGCCATCTACTGGGAATTTTCCTATAAAAGCCTCAAAAAATTAAAAAAAAAGAATTAGAATTGAATATATAAATAAGACACAACAAATATCAACTCTTCCCGCTATGATCTCATTAAAATCATTATCTACTAGGAACTTCCCTATAAAATCCTCAAAAAATTTAAAAAAAAATCATAATTGAATATTCAAATAAGACGCAACAAATATCAGCTCTTCTCACTATGAGCTCATTAAAATCACTATACTATTTCTGGCATCTATACCAAGTCCGTCCTACGACTGTAGCTGCGCATTTATGCGCATGCATTCCCGTTATGAGCTCATTAAAATAACTATACTGTATCTGGCATCTATACCAAGTCCGTCCTACTACTGTAGCGGCGCATTTATGCGCATGCAACGAGTTTCTCTTTCCGATGATAGCATTGATTTGGGATTTCAGGTTTCCTCAGTCTATATGCATATACCAAACATGGGTCTTCTAGAAAACCGACAAGTATTCCAACCAGATGACCATTGCCAAACTTGTTTTGAAGCGATAATAAATTAGAGGTAGAAACATAGGTGCCAAACGTATATTCTCTATTGTTTGAAATAGACGGCGGTTACAAATATGGTTCCAGCCTTTTTTAAAGATACAGAGAGAGGAAGTGGAAGAGGAGAGGAGACCGACACATCCTAACCATAGATGGCTGACCAATTACAGGTACATTCATTGCTTCTCAGACTCTCCCACTTACCTGTCGAGAAAAAGAAAAAAAATTATCCTGCAAACACTCTTCCTCCCATCCTACTCTTTCCTTTTTAGGGGATACTCTCATCCCACTCTTCCTATTTGAGAAAATACTCCCATCCTACTCTTTTGGTTTGAGAAAATACTACCATCCCTTCTAGGATTGCAATGATTTAAATAACTTTTGGATTTTTTTAAAAAAAACTTGTTGATGAGTTTCTTTTGTTGTTCTTTGATTCTATCGCTTCTTTTTTCGTATTCATTTCCCCTCACGTGCAAACATCAGAATGACAAGATCGGAATCCGCTCTGATACCATGTGCCAACCTAAGCTGCTAGGTGGAAGGCCTAAACAGTATATGAAGCCTTGTCAAAAGAATTACTTAGGTGATGTGGGATGTGGGACTTTACCAACAGTATGTGTACAGTGGTGTTTAATGACATTTGATATGGCTTTGGTTCATGGCTTGCAATGTTGTATATGTTGTGGACACTGTTGTATATTCATGTTGGAAGTGTGGGTGATGAATAACAGTTGTTAATGAATACATTTGCCAAATGAAAGTTGATGAATGATGGTGGTTGAATGAATTTGTGGATTCACCTGCAGTTGGATGTGTATACTTTTGCATGTATATACTTTGAATGAATGGTGATGGTTGAATGTATATATTTATTGGAAATGATCAACTACCGGTGGCCTATACACAAAAGTGCCCGAAGTATTATATGAATATTGTTTTAACATGTACCTAATAGGTTGGAAAAAATAGAAATGCCCTCTCGTCAAGGGGAGACTGTCAAAATTTTAAAAATATTTTCCTAAGTTTGAGAAGTTTATGTCTATCATTGTTTAGGATAGAGGGTGGGTTAAATTGGAGATGGTGATTTGAGATGTAAGATATGATGGGTGGTGGTAATGAATTTGAGATGGAGATCTGAGATGGAGATAACCATTACTTGTTTATCATTAATTTTTTTTCCATGGATTCTTTCAAGTTACCAAATGTGGGTTTGAAGGAATCATCTCTGATTTCTCTATGCTATCCAAACATGGAATGCGATGAATCCTCTCCTTCATAAATCCTTTTTGAAGAAATTTGGAGAAAGTCTAAATCCATCCATGATAACAAGGGTTCAACCAAAGAGATGATTTCTCTCCCGTTACCAAATGTGTCCTAGAATCCCAGTTAACTCACTTTAACCAGCAGGCACAAGCTAATCTTCCACTGGTTGAGAAAATTTAGACTATTATGTATTGGGTTTGCTCACACCATTATCATTTAATTCAATGAGCAAACCTTATCACAAAGTCCAAATTTTAAATTTAGTACCTACATTCCTAATGCACCCAAAAATACAACCTGATACACATCACCTGTTAGGCCTTGGGTCTGTCTCTTCTCCTTGTTGTGGTTATGTGACCAATTTTAAACAGAGTTAAAATGGTCTCTATTATCTCATGTCATGTGGGTTGACCACGTACCTTCTAATGCGTAAAAATATCCCAAGAAGAATCATTCTTCGATAGCCATGTGTGCAGTAGGCAGGCTATCCGTTTTCTCTAATAAAAACAAACTTGTGAAAATGGGTTGAGAAAGTTCCAGCACTCCACTCAAGAAAAAAATCCAAAGCCCCATCAACTCTTAGGAAGAAACCAGCATGTCCACTTCCAGTGGCCCAGCGTAGAAAAGAATCTCATTGACCTTAGATTGTTGCTATTGGAGAAGCAGGCTAGGTGGGCCTTGGGATGGCAATGGATCTGGTTGGGTAGCATGTACAGGCTCTGCCGTACGTCTTGGCCAAAATCCAAGACCTTTCTTTAATTTGTCATCATCTTATAAAACATCCAGTGTTTGTTTGGGCCCCTTTCCATCTCAAGAAGAAAGTTTGAAAAATCACTTTGAAAATTCTTCATTGTTAATTCCTCTTAGGATGTCTTAGATTATACATAAAATAACATACAAGTCGATATTGGTCATGGCACATTCCTTTACTGTGATACAAGACACTTTTGGCCGAGTTTTACCAATGACTAAGATGGTCAAATCTTGCAACTCATGATGAACAAAAGAAATGGGTGCAACTCAGGCAGTTGGGTTTGGTTGGGTTTGGGTTAAACCTCAATTCTAGAAGGCCAACTCAAACCTTACTTCAACACGACCTGACCCAGCCCAACCTGAACAATAGTGATGTCTTCTCGAACAACGTTGGGTCAGGTTTGTTGTTGGGTTGTCCTACTCTGATCCAAGCTTAGGTAGTTGAAGAATTTCAGGCTCAGACCAATCTCAGCCCAACCCATTTTGGATTGGGCCGATCCGAGTCAAAATAGTGAATACCAATCTATGACAATTTACAGGTGCACAGTACCAACAGTTTGTTTAGATCCAAATACACAACCAATTTTTTAATGTCCAAAGTGGGCACTCCCCAACCTATCTTTCCACAATGTCACCATCATTTGTTTGCTGTATGCATTGTTTTAAAGCTCTTAGTTGGAGAGAGAGAGAGAGAGAGAGAGAGAGAGAGAGAGAGAGAGAGAGAGATTTCATAATCCAACGGTTAGTTTTCACTCCTTGAATATAAGGGTTGTTTGTTTGTCATCCTTTTCAGGCCCAAATGCTCCAAGACTTGGAGAGAGAGACCCGGAAAACACGGCGGTAGATTAGATGCCCAACTGCCACGAAAACGAACATTTGAAATGGTGGGACCCACCCCCACTTCCCCAACCACACTACTCTCTCAATTCATAAACCCCCCCAATCAGCTGAATTCAATTCCATTCAAGGAGCAGTAAAAGAAGAGGATAAGCTCTTTCTCTCAACACCCCAACTACAAGAGGAAGAAAACACAAGCAAAAGAACTCTAGCAGAGATGATAAAAGAAGCCACAATTTCTGAAGATTTCACCTTCCCTACAATAACAGACAACAATTCTCTCTACCATCTTCACTTTCCTAGTTTCAACGCCTCTTCTTTATGGCATGTATCTCCCACAGTTTCTGATCTCAGCGATGCGAAGCAACTACCCCAAGGAGGCAAAGAATTCACCTTGGAACAAAAGACCCATCAGAGAAGAAGCTTCTCCTCAGTAGAAGGTGGCAAGAAAGTGGAGAATTTGTCAAGAGAGCTTGAATTCTCACATTGGGGGCATCCAAATTTCAATAGTGATGATGAGAAATCTGAGTTTGGTGGGGATGAAGAGAAGATGGACATGTTGTGGGAAGATTTCAACGATGAACCACGTCGGCCTTCTTTGGATAAAAGAGAAGGGGAGAGGCCAAAGGCGCGATTTTCTGATTCTGCAATTCAATATGAACCGGATCCTGATGCCAGGGAGATGGCTGATTTGTGCTGTGTGCAGGCCCTGAAGATGTCCAAGAGTGGTAGCATGATTCATCATAGAAGAGGAAGCTTGTTGGTGATATTGAAGGTCTTGAAGAAGCTCTTTCTGATTCACAGCTCTCACTCCCCAAGAAGACAGCAGGTGTGACACTCATTTATTCTGTAAAAAGCTCTTATTGTACACCTTGTTTGATTATGGATGAAATTATCCCAGTTCTCAAGCAGATGACATTATATATATATTTGTATAAAGTAGGAAAAACCAAGAGCTTGATGTGCAATTTATGCTATAGATCTAGAGCTGGTAGTCTATAGAAAGGGTGCAAAGGGTGCTAATTGCATTGGTTTTAGGTCTTTGGAAGGGTTATTGATGCAAGTTTTTGTTGTGGTTGGTTTTTGTCCTCATGCCATTATTACCCCTCTTTTAAAGAGGAAAACGTTCAATTAATTATTCATAATTAGTTTCCATACATGGAACTTTGATTGCATGTGACTTGCCTTGTGTTCTTCCCCAATTCATCCAAGTACAATTGCATCTTGAGCACTAATTGGTGGGGCCCCATGTGTCATGCCCAATGAGGATCCAAGGTACTTGAAAGTATGTATTGCCATAACTTCTATTCTAATTAGAGGATTTATAGGAAAGAAGCATTTATGTAAGACAATGTAGCTGAGCTACCAAATGCCTAGGGTTTATTTATTAGGATAAATGGTGGGCAGTAATTTCTTATCAAAACATGAAAATCTTGATGGTCGTTTGGATATAAATCTCCATCTTTAATCATTCACTCTTTGCCCTTGGTAGAAGCCAATTTGTTAAGAAATTCCGGATATCAATACCAAATGGGAAAAAGTCCTTGAGAGTGGAATGTCCGTCATTTTTGTATCTTTCACCGAAAATTGGTGGGTGAAAGGTGGAGGATGATGGCATCAGAATTTTCCACATGTGAAATTTATCTCATTGGGGAAAAGGGCAGGAAACTATTTTCAATCAAATTGGAAAGAATTTAATTGATAATATCATTTCTCCATCCATTCACCCCTTTGATCAATGCCACTTTCCTATGTAAATCAGTAGCTAGGGCAGGTTCATGTAGCTCTGCGGAAAACCGATTGCATGGAATTTTAGTTTTTTTACTCCATGCTTTTCCATATATCAAAGAAAATTTAGCTCATTTTTATGCTTTTCCTCAGCACTGCACTAAACGTGTAAAATCTTGACCACAGAAAAAGCAGCTTGATCTTCCATACCTTTTTTCCATAAATTCGGCTGCACAATCGTGCCTTAAGAAAGCGCAAAACATTGTTTTTATCATGAACACTGACCTTAAAAAAAATAAAAAATAAATAAATTACATGAATCCCTGTTTCCTTATGCCCCAATTTGGATCCATGAAATTTGGTTGCCCTATAATCAGCTTACCTATAACTAATTATCTGTAATTGATCATGACAAAGGACAAGAGAAAAAAAAAATGTGAGTTAACTGCAACTCAGGCCAACCAGAGGAAAGCAGAATCCATGAGTGCAGACAAAAGGAAAAGGCCAGGGGACTTATGGTTCTGCAAAGGGAATCTGATTGGTGAGGGGACCATGCCATGGAATTTTCTAACAGTGCAAGTATGCAACACATGTGCATGACATCACACACAGCACATGCTTCATGATCTAATATCAACTTCAAATGATACCTTAATTGATAATAATCCATAAGATCTATTTGACTTTTGAGTAATGAACTTGATGGACCACCAAATTTATAAGACAGGCAATCTTCCATTGACAAAATTGTTCATAATTGTAAAGCTGGAAAAATAGAAAAAGCTTAAAATATGGGAAACACGTCATGGATTATTTTTCTAAAATGAACATTATTGGGATAAAGCTTTGATGATGAGTCAGTGAAAATAGACCATTTTACAAAACTTCAACAAATATATATTCGTCGTAACCTTGTCTCGAGAACATGTATCAGCTTAATGTGTAATACCTTTTTTCTTTTTTTTTCTTTAAGAGAAACTTCCATTATTCAAAAACCAACTTAATGACACAAACACAACCAACACTACAGATAACCCAGAACTTATCCATCCATAAAAAAAATTAAAAACAAACACAACCAACAGCACAACCAGCCCCATAATTTTTTTTGTACTCCAGCCAAGGGAGCTGGGACCCATGTGAGAGCCCCACACACGTGGAAAAGTAAGTCCAGACACATGGGAAGAGAGTAGCGTGTCCAGTGATCGAATCCTATACAGTTGGGTGAGAGGCGAAGATGCTAACAGACTTAACCTTGGTTTTCAACTGTGGAACTTATCCATCCATAAAACCTCATTAGCACAACTGACACTAACTTTCAAGGCTATATCATCACAACTCTCTCTCTCTCTCTCTCAAGCAGAGACTCTTTTTTCCTAGCAGGCTACCACACTGGCCGAGGCAGAAATTTTTTCGAGCTCTGGTTCTCTCTATGAGAGTTAAATGTTTCTACCCCCATACATGGTATGTATTCATATCGGTTGAATCCACATTGATGATGATGTTCAATTCTTTCAAGAAAATACATTATTGCACCGAATGCAATTGAATCACCACCTCTTCTCTCTCTTATGATGCTTTGGCACAATGTGTATATACCATTTATCAAGTGTCCGTCTCTTCATGATTTTTTAATACCTGTTTGTTTCATGTAATTAAATTCTTAAAAAATTCTTAAGACTTTGTATTTCCATAAGTGGTTAAAAATGAAAGATCAAAGGTGATTCAAATCCAAAGTTAAGGACCCATATACGTTGTTGTCTCTAATCCTTTATCCCTCACCTCTTTAATAATCATTTGATAGAGCTCATTTTTTCAATGAATTCATGTGAATTTTATTCAAACAATCAGGCCATTACTGATCACACCAATCTCATAAACTCTGGTTAGTTCTAGATGTCCAATCCCCAGGCATAATTATGGTCTGGGTTAAACTATGCTTTCCCCATTGTGGCTTGAAAAGATTCAACCTTTCAACGTTGGCTTAAAGAGTTTAATCCTCCATGCACGAATGAGAGATCCTGTGGCTAATCCTATAAAGTCTTCAGCATGCCCCCTAAACTGCTTGAAGCAGATACATCTCTTGCATACTGGTTTTTGGGCCTAATTGTAGTTCCATATGAATTGGTCCCTCCTTCGAATTGATCACATGCAAAACCTCATAAATAAATACATAACAAGAAGAAATTGAAATAATGTGGTTTACATGTAATCAGTCTAAGATCAAACCTAATTTCACATCAATGGCCATATCTGAGTTGTTGCATCCTTATCAACACATTTATGAGCACCCACCCTGAAGGCCTTACCATTCAAAGTGACCTTCTGACACCTCACTGTCTGCGATATAATGTGTTTCAAAGGCAAGCCAAAGGATGCCTCTGTATTAATAAACAAACCCTATTGATAGGAGGAAGCAGCTTTTTCAGTGATAATAAGTAAAGCTATAAAGGTACATTGGAGAACTCACTAAGATAAATTTGAACCCCTGCAGTCCTTAATTGAAAAAAATGTAGAATGTCAAAGTTAATACATTTCTCTAAAACGAATCATGCATTGAGCATTACACAGTTCATTCCCAGATTGTAGATAAATCTAACCTGCAGTAAACAGGCCAGGTAGAGTTGATCCTAATAACCTGCACAACCTGCATAACCCATTTAAATGGATCAGGTTAAGGTCTGCTTGGTTTAAAATGGATTGGTGACTTAATACTTTTTGTACTTTGGACTTGTTTTAGGCTACAATTCAGCTCTTGAAATGGATTGAACTTGGGCCAAACTTCTATAAGCTGGGTTAGGTCGGGTCGGGCTAAATGGGTTGACCACACTGGATGCGGCTTATGCAGGTCAGGTCAGGTAACCCACATCATGTGTGGGTTGGGTTGAGTAGGAATTCAAATGGGTTGAATCTGGATCTGACATGGAACCTATGTGCTCTATCCGAATCCAACATCAACTAGAGAAAAAAGGATCCAGATCCAAACTAAGATGTTGAATGCATTCGTATAATTGGATGAAACTTGAAAGGACTTCAAAATAAATTTTAAAGTGAAGCTATGAACTGGTAAATGATTAAAACTGAGTAGATCCTCAAATATCAATACTACTCAAAGCCATGTAGGCCCTTAAAATTTATACATTTTTAATATCTGAGTGTAATCATCCTAGACCAAGAACCTCAGGTGGCAACACACCAGGATCTAAATCTTGATTGTGTATGCTTGGATCAGGATCCGAATTCAAATTTCTCCCCGATCCAAAAATAGGTTCCATGCCCACTTTATTCTGAACCAAATACCTTGTTTTTTTTAAATGTCGAACCAGATACTTCAAATACTCAGAAATCCATCTCCAGCCGTAGGGTTGAGGTTTACCTAACCCATTTTAAAAGTAAGTTGGATACAAATTTAACTTCAACATGTAACATCTCATGTCAACCTCACCCGACCTGTGATCCACCCCAATGCTGCAACATATCAACAGCAGCTACTTTTACCCACCATTGGGTGGGTGGGATAAGAGGGAACAGGAAAGTCTTGGTTTTGACTAAGGGTATTAAAATAAGAAAAAACGCACATCAGATCTTGATTTATACAGAAGGATGAGCCACTGTGTGCCTGCCAATTCCTAACTTGAATTGAACAGAAATGAGTACCCACATTCGAGTTCCTAACAAATTAAAATATGAGAAAGGTTGTCAGTAGAAAATCATCACTTAGCAGCCACTAATCAGAATGAAAGAGGTGTGGTTGGATGCAGCTAAAAAAGTCATTTGGATACTTCGATAGGATGATGTAATTCTGAAAACATTGTAGGGAACTACTTTTATATAACTATTGGGCACAAAAAATCGTCATCACCAATCATCAATGCTGATTTCCAGGGAGGAAAAAATGCCATAAAATGTTAATTCCTAGTTAACAGCAGAATAAAAACTTTCTGCTATTTTACCAAAAAAACACAAACTTTCTGCTAAACATCAAGGCAATCAATTGCAATAAGAGTCCCATTCAAAATTTAAAACACAACCTAAAGGTAGGAAAAGTTAAGTGACATCTTCGGTCACGCCAGAAGGGACCCAATTGAGCATAGCCTCAAAATTATATTACTAATATAGTGATTTATTCAACTCAGAGACAAAATTTTAACATAGATTCATGTACACTCAATCTCAATCCATCCTTGCTTTCACATCACATAGAGATGTATTAGTTACAATCTATGCATTAGTGATACTCTGTTCTCTCGGGTTAGAGTCAAATCTTTTTGTTGTCAGCAATGGTTTTGTTGTCTCTAGTTGTAGCTTGCCTGTGATAAGTACATGAAAGTGGATATTCAAAATCTACTACAGCCCTATCAACAACAGTTTATATATAACAATCTCATTACATTCATATCAAACTTGAGGTATTACATGATGCTCAACTAATGAAAAAGCATTTCATCAGCCAGCCCATTAGTTTTCAAGGCAGGAACACAAGTGCAAAATTCAGGCCATGAATCCGGTGGGCTCCACTACAAGTCATGCTGAGGAACACTTCTCAGGAACATGCTCCAATTACAGGCCCGAAAAGAAACTTAGACAATGGAACACATTTCACAAGTAAATCTTCCAGTTGCATGGCTTGGAGTATATATATTGGGGAATGAATGACTCAAAATGACCCACTAGTATGATGCTGGCTGATCTAAAGCCATTGACTGCACGATCGAGCATTGCATAATACACCTCCAACATACATGTCTCTTTCCTAAGAATGCCCAAACAAGGACCGAATTTTCTTACCTGCTGCTTGTCTTCAGGAGCCCGGATACAGAAGCACAATGTGTTGAGTTATACTTGCATCTTTCACAGCATGTTTGCAGTAATTCAATGACTTTCAGGCATCTACACCAATGGATAACAGAAAACATGTTACTCTAACCAGTGTCATCATCTTTGTAATAGGTCATGATTCACCCTCTTAACAGAGTTAATGGGAGCTTTTGACCCCAGTTCAGTTTTGATATTTTACAAGTTCTACCAGAAAAAGGAATTTAGAAGCCTAGATCATGCAGCGTGTTTTTTATTTGTGAAATCTGATCTTGCATACTCTGGTTCGCGACCTCGCAAGGATATAGACCTATTTACAAGAGTGAACTCATGGGACAAAGTTCACACAAGCAAGATGCCTTCATACTCCAAAGAGCCCAATGATTACAACAAAAGACGCTTCAATAATCACATTCGAATCATATGCAGACAAGATATTATCCAACAAAGTAATTTGACTCTTCAACCCTGGAAACTATGAGCTGCAAGTGCAACACACGTCGTGCCCCCTACCTAACACATTCAAAGACTAGCAATAGAATACCCCTCAAGCCATCTCACAAATGTAAAGAGGACACCACTAAATCCACAAAGAAGTTGTCAAAATTGAAGACAACTATACCTGTTGTGTCATGCATTAAGTCACATATACACTGCATAAAATCCAAACTTGGAAGACCATGACAATTTATGCATCACTGCAGTTACAACTTACAACTGCCATTAGCCAAACCACGCCGGCATCATGAATGAGTGGGAAACAGAATGCATAAATTGTAAGCGAAACAAACCAAGGGTTGGAATATCTTGGACCAAAGATATAAATTTCTACCCAGAAAAACAAATGTGGAAGAAACAGACTCAACCAGACAACCCTGATCATGTGCCAATCCGGTTGCTGCAAAGCCCAAAGATGAAAATTTCCGCAAGCTGATACGTGCATAGGAGAATGAGCCCTCAATTATGCTCCTAATCCTCCAAACACCCAAACTTTGGGTTGGAAGTTGGGACCAATTCATGCAATTTTGGAGAGTTGGGGTCTTGAGATCTCCATTCTCCAATCGAGGCAAAGGAGAAAATCCCAGCAATCCGTTTATGAATTAACAACTAATTCAGTCCCTAATGCTAGAATACGTCCAAAGCGCAGTGGAGTGGAAACCCACCCAAAGGTTTACTTGATTCACAGAAATATGCAATGAGGTCTTCATGCCATGGATTACAACCCCAATTCATATATATGATGTCTGGGATTTCTTATTGTTAATAGGGATTGAGAAGAATAAAATAAAACCTCTGTGGAATGAAGTTGTTCTTGGTGAGACACGATTGGATGTCACAGGCCTCTTTTTTGCATGGCTCCTTACTCGGCTGCGGCATCACTTGCCCCTCTCTCTCTCTCTCTCTCTTTCTCTCTCCAATCTAATGTTCGCCTTGCAGTGTCCTCCAACAGCACAGCAGAGGAAAAAATACACCTCTGACCTCTGACCTCTGGCTTAATACGCACGCACCGACTTTGTGTAGTTTTGGGGAGGGAAAATTCCGGGCAACATTTAGCAGATGAAATTGGGGTGGGTTGAGTCAGGTATTGGGTCGAAAGACTGACCCACAACCCAAATGTAGCCCCAATACATATTTGATGTGTTTTTGAGCCCGACCAATGTTGTGAATTTCCTTTGCTGTTGCTTGACTCAGGTTTAGTTACCAAGTTATTGTTATTTGTTTTGATTTTTAAAAAGGGTCTAAAATTTATAGATTCATATCCCATAGTGTATATTGTTTGTTAATCTACGATAAATAGACGTATTATAGGTGGGGAAGCAGTTGCAGCACCTAGGATGGAAGTTAATATTTTGAACATCCTTATGCCTTTCATAGATTTTGAAAGACATTGTTGTGTCCCTCTTATACCCAATATCAAGATATGATGAGTGGGATCAGTTGATTATAGGTGGGGTCGAAAAATAGGCCATATGGCATGATCATTTCTTGCGGAGATCCATGCCTTTGATTTTGCCTAATATAAGATCTATGGCCATTTATTCTTTAAGTTACCCTCTTATAGGAAAATTCCTGATCCCGAAGATTAGCTTAGTTATGCACATTCATACGGTAAGTAGACCCCTCGTGCGTTCCTTGTCATCAGATCCTACTAAAATTTTACCAGTGTTAACATTGTGTTAAAAATCTTCATTTTACAAAGTGATATTTTGGAGGCTGTAGTCTCCTAAGGGCCACACACCTCTTTGATGGACGGATTGTTTCAGTTGGTGAAAATTTTGCAAGAACGAACGTGTGTGTTGATAGTTACACACATGGCATTTTCCGATAAAGAAATAGAAACTAAGAGAACAGAGTTCCATCTTAATTTGCAATGGAACTCCCAGTGAATACCAAGGGGGGTCCATTTGGATCTTTGTAATCCCATTGAAGGTAATTGGGTTATAAATGAAAACTTAATCTGATTTACCTGTGACAGTTGTTTTGTTCTGATTACATACCCAAGTGTAGGTAATTTGATTTCCAGATAAACTGAGTGCAGGGTAATTAAGTTCCAAGTATCCAAACAAGGCACACAGTACACTGATATGGGGTCCTCAAAAATGGATGAATTGTTTTCTGTTGGTGTGTGTCCCTTCATGTGTGATGATCAATGGCCCCATCATGGATGGCCCAAACTCACTTAAGACCACTGTCCACAGAAGTACAAATGAATTTGCCGACAAAGAATCCAATGAGCTAAATAAAGTTCTCGATTACAATGAGAACCAAATGCCCAAATAAGGGAAGCAAGGTTAGAATTACAGGTCATTAGAAAACATGTTAGTACAGATAATGAGGAGCTTTCATGCCTCCAAAGAAAAGAAAACAAAACTGCATTGGGAATTAATGACAGTATCATATATGATGGAATGAGAAGGCACATGAGAAATTTAAAGAATAGAAGCGACTTAAACTAACATCGAACAGTGGGAGATAAAATGGAACATCCTCCATTACCTTTGGTCCTATAAAAAAACACACTGCTTTTTTTCCAATCAGTAACAAGACCGGGCCTGTAACTTCATGATTGCGACAATTGCACTTGAGGCCCTTGTCAACAGTGCTTGAAAATGGTGATGAAAAAAATTGGGTAGCACCCGGCATAAGAATCGACACCAGCTCCAAATATTGGCTATCAGCACAGCATGAATGGATGTGGATAAGCTCAAAACTAGCAGAAAGAGGACGAGCCAAAAGGCCTGGCAAAATACATACTTCACCCTAGTGCTTGCATAGGAACACCCCGCTTGTCCTCTGCCCTATGATGGTATAGTTTTGCTATAGACCGCCTTTCGCAATCCTGCAAAAGAGAAGAAAATGAGCTTCTAAGCCTCCCTCTGTTTAATTATTCTATTATTTTAAATGGTGTTACGTCATCAAGATAAGAAGCTGCACCTTGAACATGTTAAGATGAAAATGTTTCCCTGGATTCATCCTTTTCAACTTCAGGTAGGTGTAAGCAAAACTCAACTGGTCACGAGGTGTAAACCGATCAACTTCATTGAACCACAGACAGGAGAACAAGTTTGACATTGGCGTATGCTCCCTCACAATGAAAGATCCTTCCGGAACATCTGTCCATGAGATTAACACCAGAACGTAAGTGGTACAAGTAAACACGGGGAATGCGGTATAAATATTGAATTCAACAGAGTTGAAAGACTCGTACAGCTGGGTAGAAGTTTGTTGGGATCTGAAGCATTGAATCTTGTAAGCCCATCTTTCTGATAGAAGGCAAATTGTTCATCTATGACAGAATGGTTGAACTTATTTAGCTTCTTGTTTTGGATCACTTCTTCCCACACACAGTGCCGATCATAGTGATTGGAAATTGCATGCTCGAAACCTCGTCGCCACAGGAAATATTCCAAGATGAGGATAGGGTCTCTCTGGAGCCGTAACTTGCTATCAAGCCAGATTGAATACCTGAAAAAGAATATCTGTTTGTATCAGATTTCATTATTCAGAAATTGGTTTCACTTGGAACATATTCAAAAGAATAGTTGTTCCACAAGAAAAGAATTCCAGTTCATATGCCCTGTAAAACATATAAGGATCTAATAGAAGCAAGCTTCCTTTTTAACTTATTGATAGATAACCAAGAACTATATTAGAAGAACAAATGTACACAGACTGTATATAATATCAAGAAAACAGAGAAGAATTTATCTCGAACTGAAAAATAAAATACATTTTCTATACATACATGGAACCTCCTAGTAATGAACAAAAGAGCACTGTATGTATGTATGTATGTAAAGGTTTTAAAGAGAACAATTTTGCTCCATTAATTTTAAGACTAGACAGGATATTAAACATTGGAGTGAACATTTTGTTCCAAACCAATTTGACTGCTAGCCCAATAGTGATGCCAAACTATCATAAAAATGAAATGAAAATAAATCAGATTTAGAAAAGTCACTAGTAATGATTCATACTGGTCCTACCCCCTTTGTGCTTAGCACGGACTACAAAAGGCATTGCCTGCCTCCTCCCTCCCTCCCTCCCTCTGGAACACCATAGGCATTAAATATGATTTATATTGATAGATATTTTCTAGACTTTCACGTAGACTCCCATGCAGCAAGCTCTGCTAGGCATTTCAGATATGTATTGATCATAGTAGTCTGTACCCCTAAAAACTCTGAAAATAAGAAAAAATCGAGAATAAAGTAAACTTTAAACTTCTTAGGTTTTTAACTCCATTTAGAATATGGGTCTGTAATATAGTTGGGACAAGGCTTTGATGATGATGATGATAATGCAGAATATGGGTCTGCAGAGAACTCCAAAAGGTCATGTCAGTCCTATATTGCTGTTTGACCCTACACTACTGAAATCTGTTGAAGTAAAGGGACGCTTGATTGGCTAAAATTATGACAAGAGCCAGTGGCACAGTGGAAGGTGTTCACTCCTGCAGCCTAAAGGTTGAGGTTTCAAGTCATGTTCCCAATAGGAAAAAAGGCTAAAAGTTGAAAAATCGAAATTATATCAAAAGTAAATAATGTGCTATTTCACCATATTCATGAACTAAAAAATAAAAAACTCATACAATGTGAAACTAAAGTACAATACCATTTTAGATAGGGCCAACGAATATTTTCAACAAACAAAGCAATAAGGTAATTGGCTACAGAATTGAGAAATAAACAAATACAATCATTACTGGCAAATCCCTAATTAGAAAGTGGGAGACTTCAAGCATCAGATAGAACCTATCAATATAAATGGAATATGGTAGCTATCAGAGTCAAAGAAATATTAAACATATATATCCATATTAGTGAAAACTAGCAAAAAATGCGGACTTCGAGCATTTGAACACATTAGAATATAATCAAAATGCAAATATCCAACAATAAGAGCTTTAATTAGAAATAAAGATGGAAAAAAATGCGACGATAGCTTTTATTTATTATTTGTCCCGGGCTGTAGCTCAGCTAGGATAGGGACACCAAACACCGCCTTATTACTCTATATTTTAGGTATCTACTTAGCTTCATTCTCACCTGGCTGAAGGAAAAAGCCGATGTGTCAAAAACTTTGGTATTTTCCCAACTCTTCGCATGTCAGTGTAAGGTAAGTTCTTCACAACCACAATCTTCCACAAACCAATAAATCCCATATTGTCAGGTTTTTGGCCTTCTGATGATAATGTCTGCAATGTGTATTCATCCATAAACATAACAAAGCAGACGTTTTTCCTTGACAAGCGTGTAACCTGCAACAACAAAAGAAAACATTATACATCAAGTAAAACCAAAATCATGTTTCACAGATGATTTCCAAATGAAAAGGAACAAAAACTAAATATGTTTCCAACCTCAAAAAAGAACATTTTTGTTTCAACCCTATTCCCCAAAGGACCTTATGGAGTGTCAACATGACTTAAATTCCATAGTGAAAATATTAAAAGAAACAAGTTTTCAATGAATAAATCAGTAACTTTACATGGCACAAACCTCCAACACATTCATTAGGATATGTTTGTGAGGACATGTTCTTCGTGCCATGTTTTCATGATGATTTCAAATTTTGCGAAAAACAAAATTAAAGACTTGATTTTCTGCAGATATCATTTACTGCCATTTTGTGTAGTAGTGCCTTTATTTAATGTAAGAATTTCTGTTGTCAGGATTCTTACATTGGTCTCTCATCATTTTCTGCCCCTTAATGATTTTATTATTAACAGGATTCCTCATCCGAGAAAGCTGAAAAAGAACTGTTCAGTACAAGAAATGTGTACCGTAAAGAAACAAACTTCAACAAAATACAAGAATATCCCAGCCCCTTGGAACATCTATGTAAGTCAATCACTAACAAATCTTACTATCAACTACTGATTTGGCTGATCAATCCACCACTTCTGTAGCCAATGTCTTGAAAATACAGCATATGCTGAAAAGATATGTAAGTAGAACACAAAAACTAATTTGCTACCCAACAAAGCAAGAAGCCATGACTTAAACTTCACTTGTGCTGCCCTGCCGCCCTCAATAATAAGATTTCAATTAAATTACTCTGCAAAAATCCATATAGCCTCTCAACTTGATAAGAATTCTGCCCCATTAAAATCTTAAGCACCAACTGGCCCCAAAAACACCTTTAAAATAAGGTCACAGTGATCACACTCACACACAAACCTTACGGCCACAGGCCAGGACTGCCTCTTCACTTCAACATGAGAGGAGCCCATTAAACCATTGGTTTAGAACTGTTACGCCTTCCAATCATCAGACACCTGCAATTATTTAGGAGGTTTGTCATGTTGAAGCCTCTAAGTTCATTCTGCTCCAAAATCCATATTGCTAATCTCACCTTTGCCAATTCGAAAACCTCCCCCATCGAGTTCTCCTGATGGTTAAGACCCTTTATAAAATCATTTTTCTTTGGTGGTAAGCATGTTGGGAGAGATGGTATGAAGAGAAAGAAGAGTTCAAATACAAACTAAACAGTGAAATACAATGGTAGAATTTTAAAGGATATGAATTGAGTGGTAACAAAATGTGTACTGGACTACTGGTACTAGTTTTTACTCTCCAAAAGCACGTGACATTCGAAGGTTTCCTTCTTAAACCATTTAATAGACAGTTGCAACAAATATTCCTAACTCATCTAGTCTGAAAAATCTATATGCAAAAAACCGAGGAAAATAAGCCCAACACTAATTAATAGTCAGAACAAATTTTCCAATCGCATCCCATTGGTAAAATATTTACACAAAATTGAGGAAGCTAAACCCACCTCAGAAATTAAAAATCTCTGCACAAACAGCGTAAAAGACATTCAGTGGAAAATGGTTACTTGGCAAAAGAAATGCCGCTGCACAAACTCATAGTAAAACCATTGTGGTCAACGTGATTTGAAGAGGTTCTTTATATGGCCCATCACCTAGGAATTTATAGGTTTGGGCAATCACCTGAAGTCATTTGCCAGGGTGTTTATGACCAAGGGACTACATGCACCATGAGGCAGGTACCACAGGTCCTGCTAAGAGATTTCTACGTTAGTCTTTGTAACCCAAGAAATGTGTTGAGAGATTTCTTTCCTACTCCCATGAGCCTCCAAAATACCTCGATTTTTTTCATAAACTATCAAACTGTCACAACAAAAGACTTCTAAAAATCATGTAGTATTTGAGAAACACGAACACAGGCTACGATACCTAGAGACTTCGAAAAAGGCAGAGTATCAATATCATGTAGTATCTGTTGCTTTATCTTTGTGTTAAAGCTATGTTCACACCATAACATGGCATGTTCCTGCCATATTTGGACAATGGGGGCATCGTACAGGAATCAAAAGTCAAAATAATGATTTTGCACCTACTGAAATCTGGGATGCAGATACAGGTGCCAGGTAACTGATCCATAACACGAAATTTCAAATTTCACATTAAGATTCTTATAGAAAAGTTCTACTTGTCTTCTCTTGAGAATGTCATCATTATTCCTTTTAGTAATTAATGTTGAAGAGTAAGAAAAGCAATAGAACCATATGAAACAATGTCTTTGGAATAATATGATACACAAAACTTGTACCCTACAAGTATCAGCACAGTATTCAATGCCAATACCAGTATCATATACCTTGGATACTGGCACTTCACTGATATTCCAGTATACAGTGAGACAGGTACCACAAGCCCTTAGTACTTGCATTCTTGCATTTGGTAATATTCCTGTATGCTACATCTTAAATATGATTCTATTATGAATGCATTAAACAATGATCCCATCATTAGTATTATTTATTGCATGTCACCTTGAAGATACTAAAATATTGTAGGGACCAATCCATACCTAGTGAAGGAAAATTTTACGACTTTTTCCTTTTCTAGATACCTAACTGGCAACAGATCCGAGAAATGGTTATATTGGCTATTGTTGGGTCCACTCTATGGTTGTGGCTTGTTGATGTGGACATGTATTCCTTGTGCATTCCTTTGGTCCATTGGGAAAGAAAGAAATGAAAGAAATTTTAAAGATTCTTGACACAGCGTGGGTGAGGAAGAGTAGCCAAGGACTAGTCTCCATTCCAAGCCAATCACTTAGGATGGATTGAAACTAGTCTAGGTCTCAAACCAAAGACAGAATATTTCTCAGAGGAGAAAACTCAATTTCCTATTTCATATTCAATGATCTTGAGAAGATTACATCTCTTTATAGTTTATAAAGACTAGTTTGTACAGAATTTGGAAACAAATCTCAATAAAACAGAAACTTCCTAATTTATTTCTAAATTATAGTAACTACTAAAAATCAGGGAAATCTAGGAAATCTACCAACAACTTGCAAACTTGGAACATAAAGCTGGAAAACATGACTCGGGATTCTTCTTCATTAGGCCTTGTTGGGCCTAAGCCTTCAAGCATAGACTTTTGAGTTGGGCCCATTAGTCTGGACTGCATCAATTCTCCATCTGTGGTCAAGGATATTGTTCTCTTGGTGGTCCTTAGTTTGGCAAAGTGGTTGTTGTGTAGGAAGGAATTTACAAATGCGAAACTTGATGACATTTCCTGAAATTGGGAAGCTTGCATGGTTTGTGGTCCATCCAAGGGGAAGAATTTAGTTTCTTGGGGGCCTCCTCCCCTTGGGTCCTTAAAACTCAATGTTCATTGTGCTGCAATAGGTAAAACAAGTCCAACACCAATAGGAGTTCTTCAGAATTGGAAAGGGAGGTTCTATTCATGTTCTTCTCCAAGCACATTAGGGTGAAAGACTCCAACAGAGCTGAGGTTTTAGCCATTTTAGATGCTCTTAGTCCATATTCTGGCATTTTCCTAGAACAGTTCGTTGTGGAAAGTGAATCCCTCAATGCCATCTCATGGGTTAATTCAAGAGAGGAGAGTCCATGGAAATTTAAGTTCATCTTCAACGAGATAAAATCCCTATCTTCTATTCAGGTGGCCTTTACTAATGTAAGCTAATCCACTAATGACATGGCAAATGTTCTGGCCAAACAAGGGGTTGATAGGGTTTTTGCTTTGAAGGCTTCTTTTATATTTAGTAGTATCTTGTGTTGGGTATATCGTTCTTATACCTATGCGTGGTGCTTTTCTTTTATTCATTTTGTATGCTGTAAGATTTTTTATCTTTAAATAATCCTTCTATTATTGTTAAAAAAAGGTTAATGAATGATTGGGCTGTGCTCAAGCACAAACACAAAAGTGAGAGCAATGAAGAGTCAAAGTACAAGGTTGCTTGTCAAATACCACAAATGTAGGCCCATGCATGAGTAAGTTATACTGATGGTGTAAAATAAATTTCATCCAGAGTCCAAGCATTACATGGTGTGTGCCCACAGAATCACCATCAATTGTTGTTTGTCCTAAAGTCAAATTCTTTCATACTAACCAGATGGAACATACTCTTTGATACTCAAATCCACTAGCTTATTTAAAAAATAATAATTAAGAAGATGTCGGGGTATCAGATGTGGATGTCCGATACTCAAATAAAGGATCCCCCTTTATCCAAGACTAAACTCTATACATACTCATGCTATAAACTAGACCTAGACCTAGCGCTATTTATTGTTTAAATGAAATGTAATGTGACAGACTTGCAAGGTGAAATTTTGTGATATTGTTGGGACCATCCTGAAAAAGAGGAAAGTATTTAAACATGACTATACATTTTAAAAATTCTACAAAACCTTTGCCCCAACCATTTAGCAAGAATTGGAGGTTGATGCGGAATGGTGATCAATGCGGGGTGGGCAGGGATGAAGATGGGAGATGTGGGGATAGGTTCAGAGCTCGTGCCTAAAGTGGAGGGGCCTCACGCCAGACCTTTTCACGGGAAAGGGAAGTGAACGAAAATCTCACAAACTCTTTTCATTAATCATATTCTAATTTTTCCAAAGAGGCATTACATCAACCATCTAAACATTACTGGGATTGAGATTAAAACATCCTAACTTAAATAAATTAAGAGACATAAACCATTAAAACAACTCTAAATAAAATATAAATATTATAAACTGAATTGGTTGGGCCCAAAGGATTGGTCATGGGCCTGTCCTGCATTAAAGGATCTGTCATAGACAACGGCCTTTACATGTTCAAGGAATTTAGGATGTGGAGGATCTTTTTGTTCATAATCCTTGTCGCATTCTATATTCAACCATAATATGTAACATAATCATGCACTGCCCTTATAAGCGGAAAAAAAATAATGACTAGATTGTAACAACATAATATTCATAAACAATCATCATTATTTAATTCCTCTAAATCCCCTAGAACCCATATCATCAGTAATACCAAGCATAATGAGGACATTGTTTTTTGCTTTGTTTGTTTCTCGTTTACATCTCCAAAATCCATGCACGCCTAAATCGACTAATTAATGATACAGATGCGACCACGTTGCAGTGTTAGAGAAAGAAAGATGCATATTGATTTTCAAAACATAGGACACAGGTATGCATATGGCATTCCATTTGAAACTTTATTACTGTGAGATTGGTAAGGAAATAGAAAATTATGAACCTCATAATAAGGCATATCCTGCATCAAACCCTTATGTTTATCCATCATTAACTGGAGATGAAGTTTATGTAATTAGGTGGTTAAAAACAACCTCTATTGTGGACCCTTCACACAAGTTATTGTCCACACTGCAACATTGTGAAATGAAACTTGTTCCTCATGACATCAGTAAATTAAAGTCTAGAATCCGATGCACAATTGCTTTTATATTAGCAGGAATTACTATGCAATGCCTAGAGCAACTACACAAGATGAGTCTACCGTGGCTTTTAAAGAGTGCAGTTAGTAACAGTCTAAAATTATGATAGATGACAAGTAAAATAGATAGCCGTACCAGTTTATTTGTAGGTGTTCTCAGGTTATCCGAGTTTCCAAAGATACAGGAAGATACAGCTATATGGCAACTACTCATGTATCTTGAATCATCTTCTGCCAAATCAAATCCAGTGCTTGGGTATCCTTCAGGACCTTTAATAAAACCGCAATTTATTTTTTGATCATGAGCATAAAAGGAATCTTCTCTTTCTTGGAGAGTCTGATGTCCAGCAAATCTTGGCTCCCAATTTTCAGATCCAATAGGCCTGTCTTCTCGTTCTGTATACTGCAAGGAGAACCTTGAAAATTTTTTACCCTGTAAAGGTTCTACAAGCTCTGCAGTACTGTTTAAGAACTTCATATCACAAGAGGAACCTGAAGAAGTGCAAACATTAACATTTTAGCGAAGTAACATAAAACAATGTAAGATGAAAAAGATGGAAAAAAAAATCCTGGTTTGGACAATCCAAAGAAGATTTCCTAGGTCTAGCATACTCCTTTTAGAGAGTTGATTGCCACATAATCAAATAAAAAAGATGAAAGAAGATCCTAACTAGAAAGGAGAGATTGCCATGTAATCAAATTAACAAAGAAGAAGGAAATCCTATCTAGGATCCCTAATAGGCAGGCTTATCGTCTCACCCTCTATAAGAGGCCTTCCATTCTCTTTCTATACATTCAATGAAAATTACTCTCCCCTCCCATCCATGAGACTGAATTGAGCATGTCTTCTCCTTGTATATGCTAGAGCTGTCATTGGTGAAGATTGAAGACCAAGGTTTTAAAACTTGGTCTCGAGGGTATTGAATCGACTTGGCCGACTGACAGGGGACTCAACTGAGTCAGACCAAGTTGCACCTTCCAGCCCTCCAATTTTCCAAACCATAAAAAAATAGCGAAAAATGATTAAGAAGTTAAAAAATACAAAATAATGTCCCATGAATTTAAGTCATGTGTTTTAATTATTTAGAATGAATCTTAAGTAATAATAAGTGGCCACATTTTGGTTTTTATTCAATCAAATGAACATCACCTACGATTATTGAATGCTTAGATCTTCTAGAAAATGTAATTTTTAATCTTTCAGATCCATGCAAAAGGGCCCCAAAAGCCTCCGACACGATCTCACAATAGGAAAATAGGAGAAAACTACTAATTTTGGCATTTTCCCAATAGGACTCGGCTGGACTTGAGTTGGAGGCGATTCGATTTTAGTAGGTGGCAGAATCAATACAATGGCCAAGCATGGATGGTGAATGAGTGAACACTCCATCTATCTGAGTCCCATTAGAATCATAAGTTTACAATGAGAGCGAATACTACAAACTAGAGGGTGAAGACAGAAATGATCAAGCCATGGTCAAAGTAGCTAGTGCTAGAATTGATACAGGGTGAAGGTTCCAATGAAAAAGATACTTGAATACCATGAATGGGATGAAATCAGCCCATATCCAGGTAATTCAACATTTGGGTGTATTTTTTCCAGAAGTTGTGAAATTTTGTCGAGCCTGTTAATGTAGTGTGGGTCCCGGGATGGCTCAATCTGAAAGTTATTCCATTTCAGATGTCATTCAAGTTTGGTCCTAAAATGGAACATCCAGGTGTTTCGGCAATTCAAACATTCCACTTCCTAAAAGACGTGATGGGATTGAAGATGATAGCCAGTAGAAAGATAAAACAAAACTTAGAAAAACGTATTTATATCATTTAAACATAATACGCCAAAATAGCAACCTCTAAATGTAAAATATGTCAACATCATGAACATAAATCACAAAATCATAAAAGAAATGAAATGAAATGATCAATTAATAACAATCAATTAAACACATATATGAAGTCTTAAAGTGCATTTGTACAATATTCTCTCTCATGAGCTCTCCCATTTGAACCATTCAAAAAAAAAAAGAATAAGTTGTTCCACTTGGTTGAGAGGTCTAAAAGACTCCTATACCCCTTATTTTAGGGTTAGAAAATTACAAAACACAGACTAGAACAGTTAGGAAATCTGGCGAGAACTGTTCAAGTGGGCTGTTCCATTCCGGTATGGCGAAAACAGTTCATATTTGAAAGCTCATACTCCCAATGCCAAGTGAAATTACAACAAAAGATATTGTACTTGCTTCACATCAAAATGGACAAGTAAGCTACACACCCACAACATAATGGTTCCACACACCAGTGTTGAGAAATTCGTTTCGGAAGTTGATTCAGTTTTGCCACCAAACTGAAATATTTCGGTCGATTAGGAATTTTGGCAAAATATTTCGGAATTACATTTCAGAAAAATATAAATGTATATATATATATATATGTAAAAGTATTTTATATAAGGGAAATGCTCCTATGAGAGTAAGTCTTACACTACTATGAGTGTGGGGGGTGAGGGGGAACCTCATATTTTGGCTGTTGGCATTAGATATGGATCCAATGGGTCCACCCTTACTCTCATAGTAGTGTGAGAGTTACTCTCATAGGAGCATTTCCTTTATGTAAATATAAATATTAGAATAAAATGTGGTCAGAGCCAGTGTAATTATTAGTAGAACATTTAATTTATCTTAATTCAAGGCTCAAATATAGCTAGGGCCATGTAATTATTAGTGGAACATTTAATATATTTCAATTTAGGGCTCAAATATGACCCTAAACAAATACGATGTTCACAAGTAGACCAAATCACAACAAAATGGACTCATAAAGTCGCCTATTTGCTTCACAAGATAGAAAACTCACCAGAAAATTTGTGGCGCTTCCCCTTCCTAGAATCTGTCTTCTTCTTAGAGCTAGAGCCTTTCATGGTCTCCCCATCAGAAATATTTCCATAACTTGGTTTCTTTTGAACATTTTCAGTGCTCTGGGAGTCCTCAAATGTATTATTAATGATTTCATCGGTAATCTCAACCTCCTTAATAGAATTTGAGCCTATATTTCGACCGCCATCAACTTCAGTCCCACTTTTTTTCACATCGGAGCCTACATCATTGTGACCGGTGTCATCAAGTTCTTTCCTAAAAAAATCTCGATAATCAATACCATCATAATAGGCATCCATTGCATCCACATCTTCATCTGGCAATCTCATATCCATACTATTAGACAGGCCAAGTCCATCTGCATTTCCTTTGCTTGACTGCCCAATATTTTTCAGGGAGGCCTCATACTCTGCCTCATAAAGTTTCAATTCATCACGCCCAGCTTCATTGTACAATCCTGCACCTCTTCGGTCCTCACCCGGCTTACCATTTGACTTCCTATGAGCATGGACATCAGCAAGTTGCTCACTTCTATTGCCCTCATTCTTCAATGTATCATCCTTCTTAGTAGATTGATTAACATTATCAGAATTGGCAAGCTCCAAGGCATCAGCATCATATTCATCATCCCTTCTCCTGTCATCTCTATCCCAATATCTTGAATCCCGCCCAACGGTACCAGAACCTCGGCCATACTTGACGACTTTATCTCCCTTTGTCCTCGTCACATTTGATAGAAAATCCATATCAATCTTCCCATCATCATCCTGATTGTTATTGAAATCGTTGTTTTCTGCAAACACATCAACTGTTGTCATCTACAAAGAAAGTGAATGTAGTTGAGAATGATGAACATGTTTCTTTCATTGCAAAAATGTTTTCTGGAAATGAAAATGGATGAACATGGTTGTAGCTTTATAATCAAAGGAAAGAAAAAACAAAAATTGTTTGAAAATAATGAACATGTTGCCGCCAGTTTCTTCTCTTGTATTTGTTTGTTTGTTTGTTTGTAATTTTCTTCTGTTGACAATCCAACATGAAACCAGCACAAAAGCCCATGAACAACAAAAACATGTTGTAACAAGCAACAAATTCACGGCTGGCTACCATCCCAGTTATCCAAATTGCCACTACCTGCAAAGAACCTTCCCAGAACAAATGCTGCACTCGGTATCAGATAAAAATCAGATACAATCTGCAACCATTTACCATAAAAGCAGAAGAAAATTAATAGAAAACCATGTCAGGAGAAGACATGCGATTCCACATTTCCACTGGAAATGACATAAAATCTCACCCTTCCCCCTCTCCTTTCGAAAGAAGAACTCAAATGCTGAAATTCAACTTGACTCGTTCACTAACAATGTTTGTGGAAATGGATATCCCCAAGATTATTTGATTGTGAGGATATTGCATTTAAACAATTTTAGATCTGAAATGAAAACAAGTCCAAGCACAAAACATATCTAGAAATGCATCCATGAGGATTGCATTTAAGTCCGATACTCTTCCCAACTGTGGCCACTGACAATTCAAGCCAGACTCATTTTTGCCTCTGCTCTACTCCAACCTTTCTCCTGTTAAAAATCATCCCTCTCAACTTTTTGTTACATCCAAACACTACTCAACTGCGCTTCTACTATATGAACAATCAACAAATTGAAATACATACACTTATACAAGGGATCATACAGAAGTGGAATCAAGACTAATCATTCTAAGAGTAAAAACACACCATCTGTATTGAGTTTTTATCAAATCATCAAAATTAAGGGCTAATAAGTTCCAATTCCATCAAAATGCAAGTCAAAAGACACATTTCTCTCCAAACAAGCATTGATCCAAACACCTAACCATCCAAAAACAGCACAATGCTTACAAAATCACCATCACAGTTGCAGAAAGAAAAATCCTACCCTTATTGCGAGAGATGAAACTGAAAGCGAATACGGTGACGGCGAGGATGAGGCAGATGATCACGGCGAAGGTTCCGACGGAGATCCTCCGGCTCTTGTCGGCACGCCGACGGCCTCTTCCCTGCTTGTGCGGAATGCGGATCGAGATCTGGTCGGATCCTCCGCCGCCGGCGCCGTTCCCGTTTGCTCCCTGCCGGAAATCGTGGCCTCTGATCGCAAATCTCTCCGCCCCTGTTTGCCTGTACAGGGCCATCCAAACATGGTTTTTCTACACCTCTCCTCTCTCTCTCTCTAGTTTTATGACTTTCTTCTTCTGCTTCCCTCTCGTTTTTATGATTTTCTTCGCTTCGATCTTTCTCTCTCTCTCTAGAATCCACAGAGAGTAGAGGGAGAATGAGAAATACTAGAGGGATTGTGATTTGTAAGCGTTTTGTTTTTAATGTGAAAGCTACGGCCTGTGCAGGGTGGGCCACACCTTGTTGATAAACGGCCAGGAAAATAGGGTGGCCCACTGATCAATGGGGCACACATGAATGTTGCATCTGGGTGGTTAGATATAACTCTCTTCCAATCATTCTTTCCTTTTCTTTCTTTTGAAAAAAAATACAAATTTGTGGGGCCCACTTGATGAACATGGTGGGTTGGATCTTATGAGGTGTAATGTGCAAGTTGCATGGGGCATCAATCTCTTTATTCTCTTTATTCTCTTTGATGTTGGATTCATTTGTCCATTTTTGGTGGGGTGACAATTGAGATTGATTGCTTTAAAAGGGAGGGGACAATGGACCCATCTCATCTCATCCTTTTCTGTATGTATGTTATTATTTTTGCTATTCGAGGGTTTCTAACCCCTATAGCTATAGTGTGTAGTACAGTTTCGAACCTACAACCTCCGGATGTAAACCGTGGTCTTAGGCCAACTGATTTATCCCTTGGAGTTAATCATGTTACTTAAATTAGCATTGCAGATAGTAAGGAGAGATGATCATATTTGATGCCTCTGTGGAGAAGGGTATACACTGAAACCACCCGATGTGGGGTTATAGCAGATTTCACTGATATACTGTTGGATTAATCAGTTTGTGCAACAAACATGTGATTAAGCTAATTTTTAATTGTATTATTTTAACATACTAAAGAAACTTAAGGCTACTCAAATTAAAATGAAATTGAAGCATTTAGCAACCCTGTGGTGTAAATAGCTTGGATTGAACAAAATTGAGTTCCACGACATAAAAGCTCCCATATAAAGTAGTGGCAGACCCACGATTTTCATTTGAGGGGTGCAGATACAAAGATATAGTTGCCTTTTTTAGAGTGGATCCATAATTTTCATGTGTGTTTTGGAATTGAAAGCGGACCCAGGTCCAATGGAGAGTAACACCAAAACTACATATATATATATATATGATGATGGGGGGGGGGGGGGGGTTGTCAGTTTTTAAATTCTTGAACTTTCCCCACCCTTGGATTTATGTACATATTTTTGTACATAAATCCTAGGGCTGAGAAGGGATTCAAGATCTTGGTAATTTTGTAATTATTTGAAAACAAAGGGGCAGTAACTTCCGTGAGATCTTGGTAATTTTGTAATTATTTGAAAACAAATGACAGTAACTTCCGTGAGATCTTGGTGATTTTGTAATTATTTAAAAACAAATGGGCAGTAACTTCCGTCTTCCGTGAAGGTTAGTTGTTTTTAGTGCATTTGATTATTGGTTTAAGGTAGTGGATTTATTTTTCTTTGCATTATTCTTCTTTAGAGTCTGATTACTAGGTTTTCTTTCTTTTTTGGTGTATTTAATTTAATTGGGGGTTTTTGGTGGTTAGTATTTGATGATCTAAATACCTAATTAACTTATTGCATTCCTGGGTTTTCTTTGTTATTCTGATTTTTGATTGTGAAGTCTTTTTGTTTACTTCTTCTATTCTGTTTTTAATTTGGTCATATTTGATTAAGTTATTGCATTCCTAGATATATAAATAAATATATTATGATTTTAATTTTAACGTCGTGCGCCGTGTCTGAAGGCACGATAAATTTCTAGTATATATATATAATATGAGCTTGAGCTAAATTGTCCACAACAGTTTTACTATGGAATCAAACTCACTTGCCTCATCAAGGAAAAAAAAATCTAAAACCGTTGCATTGATATCCAACTTAGAGATACTTATTGTTGGATTCAAAGTTCAAATATACAGCAAGCATTCTGGAGAGCAAATCTATCTTCATGTATGAATCGAGGAGAGTGTCCAGAATGGAAGAATATCTTCAAGATAACACTTATTCTCGTTGGTACCACATTGCATGTGACACAGGTGTACATACGAACCTATATTGTTCAGACTTTGGGCAGTAACTTCCGTATTCTGTGAAGGTTAGCTGTTTTTAGTGCATTTGATTATTGGGTTAAGGCAGGGGATTTATTTTTCTTTGCATTATTCTTCTTTAGAGTCTGATTACTAGGTTTTCTTTCTTTTTTGGTGTATTTAATTTAATTGGGGGTTTTTGGTGGTTAGTATTTGATTATCTAAATGCCTAATTAACTTATTGCATTCCTGGGTTTTCTTTGTTATTATGATTGTTTGATTGTGAGGTCTTTTTGTTTACTTCTTTTATTCTGTTTTTAATTTGGTCATATTTGATTAAGCTATTGCATTCCTAGATATATAAATAAATATATTCTGATTTTAATTTTAACGTCGTGCGCCGTGTCTAAAGGCACGATAAATTTCTAATATATATATATATAGAATATGAGCTTGAGCTAAATTGTCCACAACAGTTTTACTATGGAATCAAACTCACTTGCCTCATCAAGGAAAAAAAATCTGAAACCGTTGCATTGATATCCAACTTAGAGATACTTATTGTTGGATTCAAAGTTCAAATATACAGCAAGCATTCTGGAGAGCAAATCTATCTTCATGTATGAATCGAGGAGAGTGTCCATAATGGAAGAATATCTTCAAGATAACACTTATTCTCGTTGGTACCACATTGCATGTGGCACAGGTGTACATACGAACCTATATTGTTCAGACTTTGGGCAGTAACTTCCGTCTTCCGTGAAGGTTAGCTGTTTTTAGTGCATTTGATTATTGGGTTGAGGCAGTTGATTTATTTTTCTTTGCATTATTCTTCTTTAGAGTCTGATTACTAGGTTTTCTTTCTTTCTTGGTGTATTTAATTTAATTGGGGGCTTTTGGTGGTTAGTATTTGATGATCTAAATGCCTAATTAACTTATTGCATTCCTGGGTTTTCTTTGTTATTCTGATGGTTTGATTGTGGGGTCTTTTTGTTTACTTCTTTTATTCTGTTTTTAATTTGGTCATATTTGATTAAGCTATTGCATTCCTAGATATATAAATAAATATATTATGATTTTAATTTTAACGCCGTGCGTCGTGTCTGAAGGCACGATAAATTTCTAATATATATATATATATGGAATATGAGCTTGAGCTAAATTGTCCACAACAGTTTTACTATGGAATCAAACTCACTTGCCTCATCAAGGAAAAAAAATCTAAAACCGTTGCATTGATATCCAACTTAGAGATACTTATTGTTGGATTCAAAGTTCAAATATACAGCAAGCATTCTAGAGAGCAAATCTATCTTCATGTATGAATCGAGGAGAGTGTCAAGAATGGAAGAATATATTCAAGATAATACTTATTCTCGTTGGTACCACATTGCATGTGGCACAGGTGTACATACGAACCTATATTGTTCAAACTTTGGGCTTGGGTGTCAACGGATTGTATGAAAAAAGCTGCACTGATCAGGCCCACAAAACATTGATTAAAGTCTAATCCAAGATGATTTAAACTCACAGTCAAAAGATTCATATGCAGCGGTCTCCCATTCTTTCAAGGTCCTATGTAGCTGATATGCTATAGTCTACTTAACTTCAATCATATACAATTTAATAGCCCAATCATATGTTTACAGATTTTATTTTGAAGCTCATACGTTCTATGTTGAGTCTAGATCTGGATTTTAATCTATAAGTGAAGACGGCCCAGATCCTCTATAGTTCCTCCGAATCCAACCCATTTGCATCCATAATTTCGCAACCCACGCTTATAGAAGGCCGATTTGCAAATTAGGCAAGGAAATATACAAACAAAATGATAAATACAGCTTACTTATTGTTCACTAAGTGAAATGATTAATAAAAATTAATAGATCTATTGTTGTTTTATAAATGTCTAATTCACAACTTGTTTATACAAAAATAAACAAAGGCAAACAAAAAATAATATTACATGTCTTTATCATTGATCATAAAGACAAACAGTCGTCATCACAGTATTTGTGTTAAGAAATTTCTAACATAATGTGGAATTGGGCTGTACATTTGACTTTGCCCTTTGTGATTTTTAACTGTATATATATACACTTGGGTTTTATTGATTGCACCAATGAAGTCAGCTACAATGAAACAATTAATTTTTTTTTAACGAACTACATCAAAGAAGAGATGGCACTACCATTCTGACACTCTGCTACCCATCTATGTTGAAGGAGAAAGATAATATGATATCTATTGATTGACAACATGTTATATATAAGGGAATGTTTATATGTATCTTTCTTTTAGTATAGGGTGAGGGACACTCTTCTTTTTGCATATAAAAAATACATTTTATACCTCACCTTATGTACTTGAAAAATATATTTTATACTTGAAAATTTTCAAAAATGAGAGTGTCCATCACCCTATGGTGAGGGAAAGATGCATATGAATGCTCCTCTTCTGGAGATCCCCTTTAAAGGTTTATAAATCTTTATAATCGTTTTACATATGGCCCCCTCAAATTTTCAAAATTACCTTTATATATTTTGAAGACTGTATGCGTTTTTTCTATGTGACCCTCCCAAGAATTCATTTTCTACGTAGTGGCCCCTCGAGGGAAGAGTTCCTGGGTCCGCCCCTGGCCACAGCAATCAAGAGAAGTGTGACTGACCCCCTTGAAATTGAAAACCTTTGTGAAATTAAAATGAAGTCAAATTCAAAAAAATGCACATTAGTTAATTTACTAACTTTTAAGTGGGAGTAATACTATCAATATGAAGACTTAGGTTCGATCTCTAAGTATATTTATAATACGGAGGTGTCAATATCGTTCAACTATGAGTGTGTTGGTTGTACTCATGTATTAGAAATGGCTAAGAAAATCTTTTAACTGAAAAGTTTGGATATTCAAATTCATGCATTCACAAAGGAGATCATAACATACTTAGTTGAATATAGATATTAAATCACATTTTTCAAGGTTGCTGCTCCAAGAAAACAGCACCAAGCATAAATACTTAATTAGATGGGAGCGTAATATTTAGTTGTGCACTGACCTTAAATGTGGGGCCCACTTGTATACATGCAGTCATGGTACGAGGGATTGATAGGTCCTGTCATAGATTAGTTGTAGGTGCAACTTCACATGGTTTTGATTTGTGATTGTGACCTTCTTAAGGGCCCCAATGTTCACCTGCTAATCAATGATAATACCTAAAAATCTACTTCACCCTATGATCTGCAACTATTAAGGCAGGCCCCACATTAGATGAGATAAAGCTATTTTAGATGATGTTGGTGGTGGTATTATTTTGTTAAAAGCTTATTATGAACCCTTAAATCTCCTAATCGTTTCGGCATAAATCCGATGGAAAGCCCCAGTTTCTATTTCCTTTCTTTATTTCTTCTTATTTTTCTTGGCCCTTTTTTTTTTTTTCTGGTAACCTAGCCAAAGGGGTTCAGATTTAAGAGAGAGCCCCGCACACATATGGAAAGACGGCCCATATAAGTGAAAAAGAAACCACACAAGTGAAAAAAAATGACGTATTCAGCATTCAAACCCTGAACAGTGAAGTGAGAATTATCGCCACTTACCTCTGACTGTTCTTACTTTATTCTCTATGTGATTCAAATCTTCAATAATTCTTTAGTTTTCATTAGTATAACATCCGGTTGCCATTTCCCAATACCAATCACAGGCCAAAGGGAGAATGTCATTTGTCAAAATAAATGAAGTCTTTAATGCAGCTCCCTACAGTGTAGATCATGGTTCAAATTTTCAGCCGGATCAGTTGGTATTCTACGTTTCAATATCGGCCTGTGAATTGGTCTCTGCTCGCCCTATTAAAATATCTCCAAATTCTTGAAAAATATTAGCCTACAATCTAAAAATTTCTTTTACATTTTCTCTCTTATAAAGGAGAGGCATCATCTTATCAAGGAATTTTCCCACCTCAACCACAATATCAATATGACCATCAGTAGTACAAGAGTATAGTAGTTCGAGTCATATTATTATAACTTATACTAAAGAAATGATGATGATGACGATGATATTAAGCTTGAATATCACTTCACTTGGAATCAAGGTATGCATTCAATTCCCTCCTCTCATTTCAAGTAAACCATAAATATTGAATTGTTTTATCCTTTATCTTGTTATCCTAATGTAGTATATGCTCTTGAGATTTATAACTTACTTATGATTGAGTGATGAGTACGGGCTTTAGTTTCTTAGATTTGACATTAATAGATAGCTTATAAGTCATAATTATGGTATCATTTTCCAACACTTATGGTGTTTCAATTCATTTTAGTATATACATGTAAATCTCTTTAATTGTAAACAAAATTTATATAGTTTCATATAAGACAACGATACAAAAGGTCATGATTTAAAGGACCGATATTTTGATTTATAATTGTTACTAATGGAAAAAAATTATTATTTTCTAGTATTTTATAATTTTAAAGGTTTTTTGGAGTAAAAAAAATCAATGCCGCGATGACTGCGACAGACCGAAAACCGTGACCAATAGCGGTACGGTATCGATTTTTGCGATTGCTCGATATCACAATTAAAACCGCGATTTTAAATCATACAAATAAAGGTTCTTGCTTTTGGATGACTTAGTTAACCGTAAGGGATGGTTGGAGGACCAAACTCGCATTCGCTTTGTACCAGAGGCAATTTCTGGCCCAACCCACTAATCCAACCTGAAGCCTACGCTTTTTTTTTTTTCCTTGTAAATGGTAAACTATTCAAATCAAAGTCACAGGGATCGTCCCTAGGTTGCTCCACTTTACTGCAAGTGCTCCGCCAAGTGGTGGATCCCTTGGCACTGGTGATGAGATAAGGCACCCTTTACTACTTGGGGCGTCTTGTGCTCTCAACCTGAAGCCTACTTTATAATTCATGGTTTCATGAGTTGACAATTCTTACCAATTAAGGAATGGGTTTGATCAGGTTGAGCGCATCTCACTATTCAAGCCACCAACCTAATTCAATTGGACTAATTGCACTATGACTTGTCAATTAACTCAAACAAGACCTGTTAACTAAATGTTTCATTTGGTATTTTTAACCCCATCAATAAATAGGTTGAGTTCAGGTTGGATTTATACATTCAGAATTTTAGGCAAAGTGCTTAACTTGTGACCCGAGCCCTGGCCAAACCAAACCCATTGCGATCCTATTAGCATGTGAACGGTGCACCAAATAGATAGAACAAGCTCATTTTACAAGGGACCATTTTTATAAAGACGACAGCTAATTGTTTGAAAGTCCCATAGAACCTACCTTCTAATGTGCACGTGACCAAAGGAAGATTGATGTTTACCGACCACCTGGTGGACCTTATGGTGAAGTGCCCACAGTTTCTAATTCACACGAACCATCCCAACAACCATTCCTTTCATTTAATTTGATTAATAGAAGGCTTCCAAACAAATTAATAAGCTAGGCAAGTTGATAATTGTGATTTTGAAGCATGAACTGCTGCTAATCATAATACAATTAAATCATTCCAACTGATCCACTGTCCAATTCTTCGTTATTGAGATATAGTTTTGGATATTGCCTATATGTTCATGTTCCTTGCCCTTGGGCCTTGATTAGGGATGTAAATAGTTCCCCGATTCTCCGATTACCCTGAGGTTTTGACCCGTTAAAAATTGGGTTTGGGTCCTTATTTAGGCCCTGATAAGTAAATGGGTCCGGATCTGGTTCCACCTTGGTTCGGACCCGTGGACCCGAGACCCGAAATATTACCTCAATTTTTGAAAATCTTTCATAAAAATAATATTTTTTTAATATTATTCTCTACCTAGACTCGGACCCGGATCCAAACCTGTTCCATATATGGTTCTGGTTCTGGTTTCAGTTTCGAAACGATTCCGGATTCAAATCCGGTTCCACATTGTCCTTAACGGTTCTGGTTCCGGGTCTAGCATGGACCCAGACTGGAACTGACCTGTTTACAACACTAGCTTAGCTTAGCTTTAATATGTGAGGTCTTTGTTGATGTGACGGTTCCGGTCCTAAAATAATATGATTCATGTATAGTATACAGAGATCATATGTGCTTAGCAGAGTCATTTGTGCATGAAGACAGTTTTTAAGTAGTTGGACACATATATTATCAGACCCCGAAGAATCTAAGAAGACCTTAGAATAATTTTGAAGAATGATAGGGATGAGAACAACATTTTTTTTTGAATGAGTATTAGAATGGATAAGAGTTGTTGTAGATTAATTTAAGAATGGATAAGAGTTTGTTTACTCTATGAGACAGGATCTACAAAGTATCTCGCATGTTTCTTAAATTTTATCCAGGTATGAGTTGGTTCCACCTAAGATTGAACCCATGATTATGAATGTGATTTAACACAATTTCATACTTTATTAAGTATATGCATTAATCAAGTCCCAACTCATATATTCAACCAATGGGCAGAACTACAAAGCAGCATGCTACATTGGTGCAACGCAATGTGGGCCCCGCAATGCATTTAATGATGGACGCTGCATCATACTACAATGCAACAATGCTGCATTGGAGTTTGCAGGACCAACTTCTATTAGGGTAAGCATAATACATTTATTTTGAACAACTCCGATATTCAATAGGTATCCTTAAAATCACCGAGAAGACAACTAGTTGAATCTGGACTCACAGTCTCTTCATTGTAAAGCAAGCTCTCACACATGGCTACATCCCATAAGAAGCCCCCAATTTTTTACACATCAGCTCAACAAGATCACTTCATATAAAAATCAAAAGAACAAAAACCATAGTCATTAATTATCTGCTCCACCATAATTAATAGGCCTGATATCTTGTGAAAGTAAATTTACTATTATCTTATTATCATGATCTCATTGCCAACAGATATGTCTAATGCAAATAGACAAGCTCAAGTAGAGCTGGTTGCTGACAGCTCATTGTATGAGACTATATATTGGATTAGATAAGGCACTGCACTACACGCCGGAAATTATTCAGATGGAGTGGGCCATTGTGTATTGCATCATTGCTTAAATTTTGATTATATAGTGTGCGTGGAGTCTTATCATTCTGTTCCAAAGACGGATTCTGTTGGAACCCAGGGTTCTATATGGTCAAAATTATAGAATTACAATTCATGTAATTTTTTTAATCAAATCTTACTCTAATAAAAATTATGCCCACCGTAAAATTGGTCATGTCTAAAACAATATTTGATTAGATTTAGGACCTAGCTAGCCAATTTATGTCCTTCACCCTCGCCTCATATTCTTCACCCCTCGCATCTTTAATATCATTCGATGCAACTCATTTGACCACGAATCATTGTGTTCAAGTCCATAAGAGAGTGCTCGTATGCCAGTTGCACTGGTTAAGTTTTTGAATGGCCTACTCATATATTTTGACCGATCTCACTCTCACTACTCAAAATATATGCTTCCACGATTTGGCCTACTATATGGATGTCCGACGAGTATGTTTGTCATTCTTTTTTAATTATAAATATAACATGAGTAAATATCATAATATTGTGATTATGACAATGATACCTTTTTTTTAACCCCAACTAAGGGGCCTGGGACCTATGAGAGCGCCCGCACACATAGAGAATGAGCATTCACACAAGGAAAGAATGAGGAGAAGGCACCAACTACCTAGGGAGAGAGAACTTGCACATGCAAGGAGAGGACACCTACACACATAAGCGTGGGAGAGACCCAGGATAATGACACCGTTTTAAGCTTTCTATTTATATCTCTACTTTTGCATTTGTTGCCCAAAGTGCCACATCTATAACAAGTAGTTGATTGAGACCACCAATTCAAATTTAGGCAAGCCCACTTCTTCAAAACATAAAGTCATTTAAAGGGAAGAAAATTGCAATTGTCAAGTTCATGATTTAAAAATATCAATTTGAGATTGCTAATCATTTAAAAGGTAAAACCTTTACGTATAAGCTAAGATATCAATCTTCCCTACCATCCCCAAGATATCAATCTTCCCCCTGCCATCCCCTTGTAGTCATAAGCATGCCTCTTAAGTGGGCACCAATAGCCATGACCTACATAGAGTACTGCATACAAGACTGACTGCTACTAAGTAAACAAATTATAAAGATGTAGAATATATGATTATCAAGCCGAGCTCAAGCTTGAACCTATTCACTCCAAGGTGTTGAATCACTTGGGTGACAAATGTTCAGTCAAAATTGATAGCATTCTTCTCACAGAATGGCCATTTCATGCATACCTTTGTTTAATTAGATGGCATATCCACACAGATTATTATTTTATTGTGGTGCAGCACTACTTTTTTTTTTTTGGAGTTTTTTCTGAGTTTGACTCTGTCCTTGTCCAAAATGAAGTGAATCGGCCAAGTCACATGTCAACTTGGTGAGTTTCCGGCCCTCCTGCAGTTAGTGTTAGAACACCTCATAGATCCATGTGTCTTGAACTTAGTAACTTAAAAAACAAAAAAACGAAAAAAAAAAAAAAAAGGAGTTTCTTGCATGTTTCTTTCAATCGTTTGATGTAAATTTTTGCAGTATGCCAGTAATGCGACATTGCATATAAGGCAGGCATGGGATGCAGGAGAAATTGAATGCCCAGTCTTAAAGTGGGGCTTACTTACAAAATTCAAAGTACTCAAAATAAATATCTATATGCAATGACAATGGTTTTGCTGATGGAAGTTAGGCCACTTTTAGATTGAACATTTCAAAACACATGAAAAATAACACAAAAGAGAGAGAGAGAGAGCAAGTGAAATCAGAGCCCATATGTAGGAAATTTTTATTTTTGATCTTTTGATTTTATAGATGAGTAATATTTAGGTGAAAATTAGTTCTCACGTATTATATTAGATTTTTTTTTATGGGGCCCAATTGTGGGCCCCATTTGGGGATGGGACCAGGAGGATGAAAAGATCTATGTGAGATCACCTTAAGTATCAAGTTTGATCCCAAACCGATGCCCCTAACCCCTTCATCCGTAGCCCACAAGTTTAATGGCTTCATATTCAAAAAAATATTCAACCCTCGATCGAACGGTTCAGTCCATTTGGATGTGTGCCAATCCTTTGGATTAATGACTATCAGGGGTTCCCTATTGGTTGCTAGGTTTGGATGGATTGCTAGTTGGACTCCGCAAAAAAGTTTTCATATAATAAGTGAGAATTAGTTCTCACTTGAATATTTCCCTTTATCGATCATTTACACTTTACAGCCGTGGGGATGAGATTTCTCTGATTCGTGCAATCCGGACTGATTTTGCTGGATGGTTGATCTTATCTCATAGAACGGGCGACCCACAACACTAATCCATGAAAGAATGATCCAACGAGAGTTTTTCTTTGCGCTTATTAACATGGGTAACGCATTCCTCATATAACTATGAATTCAAACCAGAGAAATGAGAAAGCACTTGAGATTGTGGAGCTTCAGTCATCCACATATGTTCTATTTTCTCTATGGATATTTTTGTTTGTACTAAAATATATAGGAATTGAAAATATAGAATTCATACTATTAGTAGTTAAAAATGAAGATCAAATGTGGGTTTTCGGATAATTGTAGGATAGTCCAATGCTAAAAGACATCCCAGCTCACCTTAGTGGAATGTGTCATGTGGTGGAGTAAGTTCGTAGTTTTACAATTCCTCCCATGTATTAGTGAAAAATAAAGGATGAATTTTAAAAGGTGAGCATCAGAAGATGAGAAATAAACTACTAGGTTGATGGCTAGTGATGAGTCAGGCCCAAATGATCCAACCCATGAGGATGAAGCTCAGGTCCAAGCCCACGAAGAGACCAAGTCAGGGCAGCCACGTTGCTTCGGAAGCAGTCCCGCTCCTACCAGGTCCTGCGGAGAAATATCTCACCTGCCTCGTCCAGCGCGAGGGCAGTTCGAGGGCTCCAAGGGCGAATGTTGCAGAGGAGCGTCCCCGTCTGTTAGGGTAGACTATAAATCAAGGAGCCCCACCAGCACTTGGGGGAACGGATATCTTCGTATTTCCTTCTACTCTTGTATTCCTCTAACTTGTAATCCCAACTCATTGAGGAAGTAAAACACCACAGGCAACCTCTGCCTTTCTGAAGCGGGCGTAGGTCATCTTGACCGAACCACTATAATCCCTTCTCTCTCCTTTAATTATTGCATAATTGCATTTAGCATTTATTACTTGACCGGTGTTGTCGGAAACCTATTTTGGCATCATCAGTTTGGCGCCATCTGTGGGAAGAGAAAAAAAAATCAAATACTTTAGATTATGGTGATCAGCACGAGATCGGCGAGACGGGAGGATAATCCCACTCAAGATGGGCGCCCAACAAGCCCGGACCCTTCCGGGCGTCCAGGCCCTTCCAGGCGCCCAGACTCCCCCAGGCAGGGAGACAATGGTCCTCCACCGGGTAACCCTGCCCCAAATACTCCTGCTCCTACTCCCACTCCTCAATAGATGTTGGAGACCATGCAGCAACTGGTAGCCCAAAATCAGCAGATCTTACAACTCGTGCTTACGGGGCAGGGAGGAGCTCAGTTTGGAGGAGCACCCTAGGGAGGAGCACCGTTTGGTGGAGTACCGCAGGAAGTACCAATCTCGAGGCATGCTCCACGGCGAGAAGCACCTCACCCGGGCGCCCATCCCCATGGCGCCCAGGGTAGAGAAGCACCTCACCCGGGCGGCCATCCCCATGGCGCCCAGGGTGGAGGAGCACCTCACCCGGGCGCCCATCCCCATGGCGCCCAGGGTAGAGGAGCACCTCACTTGGGCGCCCATCATCAGGGCGCCCAGGGTCGAGGAGCACATCACCATCGACATCATAAGAGCTGCCACTACAATCATCAAGCGCCTCAGTCGGCACGAAGCCTAAGAGGGCAATATTTGGGAAAACAGTTCTCTCATGTACCGCCCCAATCACTGTCTCCACAATGGTCTCTCTGAGCATCACCCTTTCACGGGTCTGTACAAGCTCAGCCTCATTGAGCGAAGCCCTCTCGCGGGTCTTCAGAAGCTCACCTCACTGAGCGAAGCCCTCTCGCGAGTCGTCAGAAGCTCAGCCTCATTGAGCGAAGCCCTCTCGCGGGTCTTCAGAAGCTCAGCATCACTGAGCGAAGCCCTCTCAAGGTCATTCACAAGCTCAGCCTCTACCTTGGCCGCCCTCTCTTAGGCTGCTAAGAGTTCGGTCTCAAGCCTGGTCGCCCTCTCGCGGGCCGCGAAAAGATCAGCCTCGGAAGCCCTTCCAGCTAGCGCAGCCATCTCCTCAGCCTAAGAAGCTCTCTCATTTTCCGCGCTGCAGCAACTACGCCCGCGCCCGTTGCTGCAGCCTAGGATCTGGAGCAATCTTTCTAGCAAGTTGCGGGCTCATCTTCTTCTTCTGGGATGACCCATCAGAAGTTACCGAGGAGCAGAGTCTTGGAATTTACATATGCTAAGGGATATATCATGGGCTTCGCAAAGGGGGTCCGGGGGTGTCCCCCGGCGGGGGGAAAAAGAAAAAAAAAGGATACATAACGGCCGCCATGGGACCAGGGGACTCACTCCCCCGGGCGACCAGGGGACTCACTCCCCCGGGCGCCCATCACTCCCCTGGGCACCCAGGAGCTTCACTCCCCCGGGCGCCCATCACTCCCCCGGGCGCCCAGGACCATCACTCCCTCGGGCGCCCAGGCTCATCACTCCCCTGGGCGCCCAGGCCTTCACTCCCCCGAGCGCCCATCACTCCCCCGGGCGCTCAGACCATCTCTCCCTGGGCGCCCAGGCTTCTCTGGTTCCGAAGCTCGCCCAAACCAGGATTAAAATCAGAAAAGAGGAAAAATATTTTGGAGGGAGAAGAGACCTGAATCTACCAATGCCCCCCTTTCAAAAAATTATTTGGGCACGGGGCATTGAGGGGCAAATGATGAGTCAGGCACAAATGATCCAACCCATAAGGATGAAGATCAGGTCCAAGCCCACGAAGAGACCAAGTCAGGGCAGCCACATTGCTTCGGAAGCAGTCCTGCTCCTACCAGGTCCTGCGGAGAAATATCTCACCTGCCTCGTCCAACGCGAGGGCAGTTTGAGGGCTTCAAGGGCGAACGTTGCAGAGGAGCGTCCCCGTCTGTTAGGGTAGACTATAAATCGAGGAGCCCCACCAGCACTTGGAGAGGACGGATATCTTCCTATTTCCTTCTACTCTTGTATTCCTCTAACTTGTAATCCCAACTCATTGAGGAAGTAAAACACCACAGGTAACCTCTGCCTTTCTGAAGTGGGCGTAGGCCATCTTGACCGAACCAATATAATCCCTTCTCTCTCCTTTAATTATTGCATCATTGCATTTAGCATTTATTACTTGACCGGTGTTGTCGGAAACTTATTTTGGCATCATCAGCTAGGATGATCATTTGCTATAATCTTATTCTCTTAGAAGGAAACATTATTTTATACTCATTTTTAAAAAAATCATCCTCTATAGCCTATGTTTTTTATTCCTATGTATTATAATGCAAACTAACGGGTCCTAAGTGAAAATTCCAGTACTTGATATTATTTAAACACAAACTAGTTTTCACCTTGCACCGGGCAACGGTATTTACCTGGTCGAGAAGAGCCACTCTTTATAGTGGGGGCATGAATATGAATTGAGTGGATTCAGCATAATTATTTCCCCACTGTCCACCATCACTCTTCCTTTTTCAATCAGATCCTCAAGGGCATGACTCGAAGGTAGGGTAGGAGTGTTCATGGCCACTCCAAAGCTTGCCCAAACCCAACTCATTTAATATTGGGTCTGACATTCAGGCTCAGGTCCAGTCCACAGCCTAACGTCAGGCCTAAGCTCAACCCATCTGGAAAATTACATACAGTGCCTCTTTCTGCACCCAGAGTTTTAGCATGTAAGAACGCAGGCCAGGCCAATAAACAATCGGGCAAGAAAGTAGGCCCAGGGGCAATCCCGTCTGAAAAGAGCCCAGATCTAGCTGTGGATTAGGGGCTCTAGCTGCTACAATCCAAGAGCACCTATTAGTTCAAGTCTCTACCTGTTTGTTTGTCATGAAATTGAATAAAGATAAGAGTAAAATAAAATATAACAGTTACACTTCGGAGATGGCAAGGGACCTGCAATGATAGCTTTAAAAATAAAATCTAATGGTCGCATTTTGAGATTTTTTAAGGATTGCAAACGACAAGCAAGAATAGGTTAAAAAAAATACAACCGTTAGATTTTTATTTCACTTTAATTTTATTTTATTATATCATATGGTCCCTTCGTTTTTTTAAGGGCATGTAAACTACACATCCATGGCTCTTCTGAGTTCAGAATGAAGGCAATTGAACCCAAGTTATTAAAAATGGATTTAGAAATGCCAAATGATATAGCCAACTCAGAATGAATGATCAAGGATCAACTTTCCTCATTTCCTTTCAACTGAAGAAATGTTCAGGCCAGAAAAGTTCCAAGATTCAAGGTTTTATACAGTAGCCAGAAAAATCCCAAGATTCAAGGTGATATACAGTCGACACTTACAGAAAGTTGCTGTCCCAAAGAATTGGTCTGAGCTTTAAATTTTGGTGGCACAAAAGAATTCGAAATGGCTTCAAAAGGAAAACGAGAATTGGTCAGAGCCTCTATTTTTCTTTTCTTTTTTTTTTTTTTGGCTCTGGCAAATACTTACACAACCTAACACAAGTCCCTTAACCATCAGCACTACTACTAGGAATACAATTCCTGGTTGTTTTCTTTGGAGAGAGAGGTGCCTCGCCACTGAGCTACCCGTAATCTAAGCTTAAGGATGTAAAAAAACATTTACTCCAAAGGCCCCAAGAACATCCAGTGACCCAATTCTCACATCCCACATGATCACCACCCCAAAACCAAGATCACAAAGGCCGCTGTAATCATACAAGTGCCTTGCTGAAATTTAGATTCGCAATGAATCAAACCCCAACTCCTCACAGCAGCAACACATGCAGTTTTATTAAGGAGGGAAAATTAGATTCTTAATTGTTTCATGTTTGCCATAAACACTCCAGAAACAAAACCAGTTATAACCATGAGAGCAAGTGGCTGATAATTTAAATAGTTTATCAGAACTTCTGTCTATATCTACAAATTGAAAGTTAGAAGTTCTTTGGATGGTCTCTCTACTACATTGTTTTTTCACACTACCCCTGAAGGGAGCCTCAACACAAGATGGCCGCCAACGACACTGCAGAACGAAAAGTTTCAGTCAGTAAAAGAGACATAAGGAAAACAACCAATGACGCCACATGTAATGTGATTTGATATACGGCATATGGTCAAACTAAACAAAATCAAATTTTCTTACCAATGGAAATCACAAAATGGTCAGCAGTTCAAATATCAGGAATTGTAATTGAGTTCCAAGGATTGGACTAAATCCAAGTAAACTTGGGCCGAGAGACGTAAAGCATATACTCATGCAGCATAGCCATATACTGTTATGATTTTATCCATAGTAAAGTACTTACCTCTTTACATAGTAGTAGCAGAAGTCTGCTAAGATAAATGTTTGAACAATCTCGGAAAGGAGGACCATGGAAGGCCATAATCCATGACCCAATGCAGTCAATAGGTATCCACGGCTGTCCAAGACCTGCAAAAAAAAAAAGACATAACAAAACAAGCAATGCCATTTGAGTATTTTGAGGAAACTTAAAAGGCATAATTATTTAAAACGACAAAAATAAATAAATAAGCTGTATTTTTAGCAATAACTAAGGATAAAGTTGTCTCACTTGGCAAATTTGTACTTCTTTATAGATTAAAGAAGTCACTCTAAAAATAGGAAAAAAATACATCAACGCATGGAACTATGCCAATGTGCCTAGAGGTAATGAATTTATGTGCAACCAACTCCCTGTTGAAAGTATTTCAATATGGTATGACCAACTGATTTATCTACCCACGAGGAACACCCCTGAAAAACCAATAGAAAAGAATTTGCCTGTCTCATAGCTGGACTAATGGGTCTCAGTCTTTCACATTCTTCACTCCCATTTCAGAAATAAGTATTAAAGAAAGAATCCAATTTCTTTCTCATCTTAGCCTATCCACAAAACAAACAAATAACATTGACATACACCCACTTATCATATCTTCATATTATGAAAGAAAGCCTATTAATTGTCAATTGTCATCCAACCCTAGGGTTCTGTCTCTATTTGAATCAGACACTCCCCTTTCCCACCACCTCACTATCAGAAAGTCCCTCCAGCCAGTCAACTTCCTCAACTAGTTGACAAAGAGATCAAGGCTCACTATTTCCCAAAAGCCAGACGACAGTAGTCCAGCACAATGCATTAGCCTACCATGACCAAGTTGATCTCTGCAAGTTCCCTCACCGTAAAATCATCAACCGAGACATCCATTCACAAGATAACAAGAGAAATTGGTATTCCTGTGACACGATTCTGCAAGCCACTAGCACTTCTCTCTGTTTTCTACACATGATTTCCTCGGAAGGACTGATACAAGTGTAGTTGGTCTGACATTGCACTTACTGCCCCAGGACCTATTTGTCAAACTGAAGGTTCAGTTTTTCTTTATCAAGGCCTTTACATTGTATAATACCACCTTGTTTTCTTTCATCCACAAGGAACCTTCACTATTCTTAAACTTCTATAGGACAAACTATTTATCTTTTTTTTTCTCAATTATGTAGTTAGCCTGACATGTAATATTCTCTAAACACATTAACATGACTCAATTCTACAAGAATGAATAGGCAAGAAAAGAGAATAATACATAGAAAGGGGCGAAGATTAATAAGAAGGCACCTTAAAAAAGAAAAATATATGTGATTTGAACTTTGAAGTACAATTCTGTTAAGAACCAAACCTGGAGTACCCAATGTGCACAGCTCAAGAATCGGGCGACACCCAGTGCAAAAACATAATGAGCAGTGAATGACTCCACAATCTGCATAAATTTATTAAATTATGGAAAAGAAACTGCAAATATGTGCCGAGTCCAATCCATAATTGAAAGAAAGAAGGTAGTATTTGCATTGGGTCTTAAACTGAACCTTTGCATTTTGCATCACACGTAGCTGGGGTAAAACTGACACCGCCTCCAAGTAAACACAGAAAGCCCAAGAGATTCTGTTAACAAAATTGTGTGATGTTGATGGATGAACAACCAGTGCAAGTAAAGCACACGGTATCACCTGTTTCAAACCAAGGATATTAAACCATGAAATCTAAATCCAAAAGTACAAAAGATAATACGACAACCATACCAAAGTGCAACGATTACAAGCATTCTTCCATACCAAAATCTTTATGCTAGGAGGATCAAAAGAGCCATGTAACAACAACAAAGTCCCAAGCAGCCTTGAGTTTTGAGAGAGAGAGAGTTTTGAGAGAGAGAGAGAGAGTTGTTTGTGACAATTGGGAAAAGAATGCAGATGGCATTCAAGAATTTAAAATAAGCGACATGTATCCCACAGAAAATTGATGAGATGGAATAGGGACTATTTATAGTTTTTAAATTTCAAGGACTGTTTTGTGTTTTCTAGAAATATCAAATTGTATATGAAAAATCGATTATTATAAAAATGTAGATATATATATATAGAGAGAGAGAGAGATAAGTATGGGAACTTTACACATCTTAATACATCTTAATACACTCCAACTTGGTATCAGAGCATTAGCAATCCAAGAAGACTCAAAAAGAGCTAGAGAAAGGTGTTTTATAAACATTTTTGGTGTTTTCTAACCGTCAGCCACTTATGTGCTGACATCAGAACATTGAAGTCTTGGTGAGGGCTGTACAGCTAGTTTAAAGTGCGAGGTTGTTAGGGTTTCATGATCATGGAGGTGAGTATGCCTGTATTTGATTGAAATTGATTGTGGAATTGTGGTAAAAAAAGTCCTGAGTACATTTATTGGATGAGTGTCATCCCAATTGATTTCTGTGGTTATTTTTGGATCAGAGTATTCATCCTAATTGACAACTCGTAAAGAGTTTTACTAGTTGACGGGCAGATTCTATCACAAAAAAAAGAGGGTGTTTGTTGTGGAGGGTGACGATGTGTAAAGTGTTTTAATCATTGGGCATCAGGGTCTTCTGAGCCACCTTGGTGCCTGGCAGATGTGGCAGAGGGGGTGTTAGAGCTAGCCTCAAACCTGGATGCTCATTTTGTTCATGACCTGCGTAGTGCTAACAAGGCAGCAGAAGCTCTAGCCAAGGAGGGTGTAGGGTGGTCGGATTTGGGTAGATGTGTTTCCTTCCAAGCTGCTGTACTCTGTTAGGCTTTCTGGGTGTTGCTGGTTTTTCTGTGATTTTTCCTTTTTGAATGGCTTCCTGTTTTGTTGTTTTTCAGTATGGCTCTTATGCTGGTTAGCTCTTTTAAATAGGTTTTTTTTTCCATATGAAAGGGAAAAAAAAGAGAATATTTCATATTTGAGAATTCAACAATGGAATGTGTGTCAAAGAAAAAGAGTTCCCTGCAACCCACATTTCAGGGGGCTGTAAGGCCTAATAATCGAATAACGGTAAATCTATTTAATGGAAAAATTATTAGTAGTCATATTCTGCTTGAATGGCAATTTGTGGGACGAAAAGGATTGGATACATAGATGGACAAGTTAAAGACCCATCTACTGATGGTCCAAGATATGGTGATTGGGAAGCAGAGAATAGGTTGGCCATGAATAAGATTCTCAATTACATGGAAGACAAATTGCAGCTAGCTTTTGCTATTATCTAACTGCCAACGAGTTATGGGACTTGGTTTCTATAGCTTACACTCATAGGAAAAAGAATGCTAGCATTTATCAATTGACAAATGATCTAACACAATTTTATTTTAGCAGAACAGTAAAATTATATTAATAAACAACAAGATCTATACAACAAACAAAGCAGAAAACCTAGAAAACCACAAGTAGATATAAGAGCATTAATACCCTACGCAAAATACAATCAGACAATGGGAGCCTCCGAGGCAGTGGACTGCTTTACCAAAAAAAAAGTCAGTGGACTGATTAACATGACAAAAACCACACAAGTAGAAGACACTTGGGACTAAATCTGAGTGAAGTAGAACTGAAATTTCCACGGGCTAACCTCATATGAATTTAAAACCCCCCCCCCCCCCCCCCCCCGGGCACACGCACGCACACAATGCTTAGAGAACATGAGATTAAGACCCCTTTGCAATTCCGAATAACTCCTAAATTCCTATGCCCACTGGATCTAGCACAATTTAAACAAGGGAATTTATTTTTGGATCACTAATATGCCCAACTGAGAGGGTTGTGGTGTGACACTTCTTCCACCGGCATAGGATGGATCATTGATTTAGGTGCTACAGATGAATAGGATGGATCATTGATTTAGGTGCTACAGATCACATGACAATTATGCCTCTCTCTCTCTCTCTCTCTCAATGACAAAAATATTAAAAAAGGAAAGGAAACAAAAGGAGAACTACAAGCGAGGGTTGAGGGGTAAATGAGCTAATACCCCCCACCCAAAAAAAAAAATCAGCAGATTACAAGGAAATAGAGCAAAAATGAAAGAAACTACTGCACAGCCACGCCAACACATCCACCTCTTCATTCGCTGAATGAAGAATGTGCCTAAACTCCACCTCCAACTCTGAAGATAAGAACTTGATTTCATTCAGATAAAAATAAAACCTCCACAGGCTCTTTGCTGAATTCGCCACCCAAGAGATAGCATTAAGAGAATCACTTTCCACAATCAAGGGATGATTAAACAAAACTTTTTATACCCTTAGAGATTCAAGGATGGCTAAAATCTCAGCTTCATTCGAGTCTTTAACTCCAATGTAAGTGGAAAAAGAAAGAAAAGTAAGACCACCATGATTGCAAAGAACACCACCTGTACGTGCCGAGCCGGGCTTCCCCATAGCAGCTCCATCCACATTATTCCACCTCCATCATGATTGCAAACGTCTAAATCTAATATCCTATGACCATTCAAAAAAATCTAATATCCTAGTTGTATGGTCAAACTCTCTTTGGGAAAAACCTTACAATCTTTACAGGTTAGATGGTCATATTTTATAAATAGGAAAAAAAGTCTATCTAACTCTTACTAGTTCCACTGTTATAAGTAATTAAATTCTCCTCTCTCTTTTTAAAGAAGGCTTTTGCTATTACAAGGTCAAATGTCAATGCAAGTTCCAAGATAGTGTCTCATAAGTCATTCATTTCTCTAAATCCTTGTCCTTCATGCACTCTCTCGTATCTTTTATCGTCTTTCCCGCATGCCCATTTAAATCCCCTAGAAGGCTAGAACAAACTCTTCACTAATTGGAATTCTCGTATTAAATCATCCATCTCCTCACAAAATTATCTCTTTAACACTTTCATTTGATCCTGCTTAGGGTGCATAGGCACTAATGAGATCTATCAAATTCAGGCAAGTGGGCATGTGTGCAAAGGTTTTTGTATCAAAGGTGAGCCCCATATTCTGTCTATGTGTATACATGAATTTAAGAGGGTCAATCACAAATTGTAATTTTAGGATCCATGATGTAGGAGAGACCTGCGGGCCCACACATGGGGGCCAAGACAGCTTAGGACTTTTTCTTAATTCCCTATTTGAGTTGTCAATAGTTTTCTAATTTTATTTAATGGGTTGAGTTAAGGATGGAATATTATTTGCTTACCTTTCCTGGTTTGATTAGGTGACTTAGCCCCTAAGTTTTCATTTTTCGTATTTATATGGCATTGTAGAGATTTAGATCTCGGAGTAGATGATTAATAGAATTTGTGGATTTTATCCCTTTTGAGGTGCGTCTTCGTGTGATCGTCTCTACATAGACCCCGTATCGTGCTTCCACACAAGCCCATACCTTAGGGCCTGCATCAATTAGTATCAAAGCAAAACAATCCCTGCAATCAGTTTGATCTTTTTCCATTGATTCCATTCCATTATCACCACACCCAATCCACCAATCCAAATCCCTAATGTCCTCATCCCAATCAAGCCAAATCCCTGAAAATCCCTGCTACCCGAGAACCATACCCATCCAAAATCCAATCCCAGCATCAAACCCAAAACCAAATATCTCCATCGTCCAGAACCCAGACCATCCCTGTCGAACCCATAAAACCCTACAGTCCCAACACCCAGACCCAAAATCAATACCCAACACCGAAACCCATCCCCTCCTTGATCCCTACTACCGAACCATCCATTGCCCAAAACTTCTTCACCAAAACCCCTCAAACCAAAAATCCCTGCTCTGTTGAGCTAAAAAAAATATGTGAGAAGATCAAAAAGAGATAAAGAAGAATGTATAACATAAATGATATTAAGTTTTCATAGCTAACCATTCCTACCAAAACCTCAAGGCGTTAGTAGATGTAGCATAAATACTTTTCAATACTCCCTCTTAGGTGGAGCCCACTTCTCAACACTCCCCCTCAAGTGGAATCCGGTCGTCACACTTTTGGAGAGACACATTTTTTGTAGTACAGAGTCGATCCTCCCGGGATTCAAACTCACAACAGCTTGGCTCTGATACCAATTGATGTAGGCCCTAGGTTAGAACTTGCGTGAAAGTGTGTGGAAGCACAATATGAGGTCTCTGCAAAAAACAAACACACGAGGACGCACCTCAAAAGGGATAAAAACCCACAAATTCTATTAATCGTCAACTCTAAGATCTAAATCTCTCCAATACCATATAAATAAGAAAAGGAAAATTTACGGGCTAAGTCTCCTAATCAAACTAGGAAAGGTAAGCAAATTACATTCTATCCTAAATACAACCCATTAAATAAAATTAGAAGAGACTAATGAGAACTCAAATAGGGAATTAAGTAAAGTCCTAAGTTGTCTTGGCCCCCATTTGTGGGCCCGCAGGTCTATCTTGCATCAATCCATCTCAAAAAGCCATGTGGACCCACCTATTATAAATATAACCACCTTACAAAACACACATAATATGGGAAACACTCGTAAGTTGTTGGCTTCAGATCTAGCATGTCTCGTCCATGGTTCTTGAATCTAAGCAACTAAACCACCCTGAATGCATCCATTCCACTCTTCAATCTACAATGTCCCAAATTTCACTCCAACTTGTATGGAACCCACCATTGGATTGAGCACGTGAATAGCAAGAGTTAACTTCTCAAGAACACCGTGGAGTTAATCACAAGTTTTTCCTATAATTAATATGAATAGTTGGCCAAACTTGGGTAATTTACAATCACTAGTTGTGGATAATTGAAAAGGTTATCAATATGAATGGTGGGCCCACGATTTGAAACAAGCTCCATGCCCAGGGGGAGTCGGGTAAATCCCCTGTGGCCCCAGTGTGTTAGCGCAGTGTCGAACCCTTAACCTCCGAGAGTAAACCGTGGTCCTAGGCCAACTGAGCTACCCCTTGGGTCCATGCCACCATTAGTATATGATCAACTCCTAGTTTGATGGGAGGTGATAAAGGCAGCATATGATCAACTTCCTCCACACAGACAAGCACACACTGACACAGATTTAATCACAGCATACAAAAATGCACAATAAAACCAAGATGACCAAGAGAAGTGCTGTGACTTGACATTCAGTGGATATAGACTCAAAAACCAAGCCACTAAATATCAATAAACTCTAAAGCAGGAAATTTCAAGTAGATACGAAAGCTAATATAAAATTGAGGGCATTACCACATAGTATATGGCAAAGTTATCTTTGTCCTCCATGTAACTAGATCGCAGCTTAAAGCGGATCATGTAAATAACCCATAAGGTAGTGATCAGTGTGGCAGTGTCAAGTATTGTGTGTATGTCATATTCCATGACAAAACTACAGTAGAGTCTGACAGCCAAAAATATGGCAGTCAGTTCCTGGGATTTAAGTGAAAGTCCTGCCAGGCAATCAAACAAATATAAGCACATAATATATCAGAAGAGCAAAAGCAAAGTTAAATGAATTGTGACAGCATAGAAAGATAATAAAATAAAATGTTTCATTTTCATTCGCAAAAGTAGTTGCTCAGTAGCATAACAAAGAAGAATCTAATATCAACACCATTCTTATTGAATAAGATGGTATCAAGATCCTATGGGAAGTTAAAACTTGCATAAGGTAATACATAAGGATGTGAGACAGGTAAATAATTAAGCACCAAATTAAAGGCCATTTTTTTCTACTTGACATGTTTTTTTCCTTTTGAATATGTAACATGCCCCGACCCTGAAAACTCGTGGTTGGAATACATACTTAACATACAAAGGATGGCAGACTGAATGACACCAAATTGGTTGCATTTGATTGGTTGTCTAATTAATTGTGCAACAAGCCCAAGATTGTGCAATATTGAGGAAGCTATGTTCCTTTTTATTTTGATGAAATTGTGTTCTTGTTTTTTTGATAGGCTGCAAATATAGTTGAGTTTTGGTCCCTCGCTGCTGGTCAGTTGATTAGGGACATGTGAAGCGTGTATGTATGCAAGTTAAAATCCCCCTGTAAAGCCTAACAATGATGATGATGATAGAGTTGAGTTTTGGAATTTTTTAAGGGATTTTCATCATCATCAAAGCCTTGTCCCAACTATGATGGGGTCGGCTACAGGGATTCTATTTTTTTAAGGGATTTTCAGTATTATAAAATATTTTACAATGTTTTTTTTACATTATAGTCCTGAGTCTAAGTAGAAAGCTTTTAGAAAACCGCTTTAGATTAACAGATTGAATAAAGACAAGAAAACAAACACATGAGTCGTAAATCTGTAAAACTCGTGGGTGTGAATACCAGGAACGAAAAGTCATTTCTAATTGTTAGGAAAATTTACTGCATGAATTTTTGGTGTCGATCTTCACGGTCCTGCCATCACTTTCTCCTTCTGAAGACCAATTTGGCTACTCTTTTGCTCATTTTATGCTAGTCCAATTTACCTACATTACTGGACTTCAACTGTTTAGTGTGTCTCGCTAATGAGAGTCTGCCATGGGGTAAGCACATGTGGGAGGACAATCACAAGATGCATGAAGCAACTTGGAAACACCAGACTTGGAGAAAACCCAGAGAATTTATAATCCCTTTCTCCCCTATTTTACTTAAAGACACCTTTAATTGTTTCTTTGTTTGTTTAAACTAGGAATCCTAGCTTAGTAACAGTGTTAACTATTTAAGGGGGCTTTGATTTATTTGTTATTATATTGAAGGTCAGGATAGCAATTGCGTTTATTTGCTTTATTTAATATGACTAAACAACAGAGAAATCTTGACCGATACAGCTTTCAATTGAATAGAACGAGGCACACAACAGTATATGTGATTTCTTCTTCGGTCTCTCTGTGTGAAAGATTTGGGTCCAAGTCCCTTCCATCTTCCGCTCTGGCAAAAGGCCTACAGTGGGCGTGAGGCCTACTTTTACTCTTCTTGCTGCTATTCATGGAGGATTGATTGCACTGTGAAGCCTGCAAATATGCTAGGGCCTAGGAGACATCCTCCTAGCTTGCAAACAGTAGGTCAGTACAGTAGAATGTCCAAATCTATTCAAGACATTCAGATGCTCCAAACTCTGGTTCAGGCGTGGTGGTTTTGGATGGGATGAATTCCTAGGTAGTGGCCTAAAAAGGGGCTGTTGGCACTTGGCAGCATAAAGTTGAACTTATATCATATGAACTTTCTGCAAATTGACAGCAGTCACACTCTGGCTGAACATTGGCAGTTTCCACCAAGTTATTTTGACCTTATCATACGATGGGAACAACAGCAGTATGAGAGCAAATACGTTGGTTTTTATTTATTTAAATCTTTGGTATTCTATTTGCCAGTCATAAGCAGATTATATAAGTGGCCGTAGACAGTTATGTAAGACCATATAGTGGAATTGGATTCTTTGCACGGTAAATACTTAGGTTGTTTGAACTTCCTATATTCGGTTGTTCAGCCATCATATTTCAACTGAATTTCCCAATTTAACACAAGTAGGTAGTTGGACTTTTGCTGCCTTTAATTGCAAATTTACAGTTGGATTGAGTATTTTGGCTTGTGGGTTTACAATAGGATTTTGAACAATCCGATCTGATACAACAACATTACATCAGTTGCAACTTGCAAGCCCAGGAATTTGAATTCATTAAAGTAATAATAAAATGCTCATGATCATTGGACTGGAGAATTTTCTGAAATCACACTTGCTAGAAGTAATAATTAAATGTACAGCCAGGTTAAGAGACTGAATAGACAAACAATTTTCAATTCTGTGACGTCTTTATTATATTATTTTTGACAGCTGAAAGAGCCAGAATAAGAAAACAAAAGAAGACAACTGAGAAAGTGAGAAGTGAAAGTGCAAAAATCACCCTCCACAATGTCCGTATCAAAAATTGATCTTATGAAAAATCTAACCAACATCTTTTCGCACTCTTTTTTTTCTTTCCGAAATGGTGACTTTATTAAAAGTTTAAAAGAAACAGAATTATGTTATTTAGCTAAAATATCTTCTGAAACTCTATTCTCACTCTTAATTATATTATTAGTTATCAAAGATGGGACTCGATCCCTAATTTCGGATGACATATGCATTAAGTGGATGTTGCAGAATTCCCCACTTACATACAATTTAGATACCAAATCCAATAACCAAAACTCAGTCACACCAATGTTCTAGAAACCAAATCAGATAGAAAAAATCATTACATAAGTAAAATCATAAGCTTAAAAATTGTGTGTTGTGTGTATGTGTGTGTGTACTCTGATCCAGTGAACAATGCTGCTCATGGGTTTGTCATGAGCAATAGCCCATTTAGGGCCCGACTTTAATCAAATTACCTGGTGATATCCATTACCACCACCCCACCCCATGCCCTAAACCGACCCAGATAAATTGGCACCACACCCAACTTGACACTCTTTTCAAATGATATCCATTTTTGGATTTCACTTTGAATTCTTTGACATTTTTTCAACCCGTAATCTTGAAAAAAATATCCGGGGGGTTTGTTTGGTAAAAATACTTGTAGGGTGAAATGAAGTGAAGTGAATATTGAAGAAAGAATAAAATATTAGGGGGTTTAATCATAGTACAATGAAATTTTATTTTTAGCGGCTTGATAAGGAATCTTTTTTACTTTTTGGGTAAAAAGTAGATGGATTTTTGTCTTCTAATTGCCTGAGAATGTTGCTTTTTTACTCCTTTTCTTTAAATAAGGGAGGGAATTTTGAAATTTTATACTTTTGATATGACCCCTAATTTTTTTTACCTGGTAAGGAGGCTTTACTTCACTCCACCTTACTAATGAAGTGGCCAAACAAGCCCAGATTTACTATTAAAGTGAAGGTGAAGTAAAGTCTCCATTTGCCGGACAAGAAAAGACAACCGGTAATATAAAAAGTACAAAAATTCAAAATTCCCACCTTTTACTTAAAAAATTCAAAATGCAATCTCATTTCTCTACTAAATGACAAAAAAAAAATCCACTTTTTCAAAAAAAAAAAGTCAAAAAGATTTCCTATCAAGCCACTGAAGAGAAAATACCATCATAACCTACTTATATTTTATTCTCCATCGAGTTGATGCTTACACTAAAATCACTTCATTATGCATGTAATAAGTTCCCAAACTAGACATGAACTGACTTTCACTTCATTCATGCACAGACCTTTGTGGGTGGGTGGGTAGGTGTGTGCTCATCTATATGCATGGAACGTCCAGGCATGTGGGGCTCATCTGGCCCCCTCATGGTCAATCAAAACCCTAATGTCATCTCAAACCCAGTTCCTCCTCTATAGATGAGAGATGCCTAAATACATGAGCAGGTGGTTCTCATCTTAACTATTGCCTTAATTTGTAACCAACTACATTCATTTCAATTGAATCATCAGACGAATCTAAAACAAAATCAAAACAATAAACAGAAGAAGAAATAGACAAACCCGCGCATGTCCTCTCCTTGATGAGCTTGTAGATTAATACACAGATGCCGATAGCGTGCGAGGCCTCCGCGGCCACGAAAAGGTTGTCGTGGTCGTGGACGACGAATCTGAGGAATACGAGGGATACCATCCCTGCAATCACCGCCAGGAAAGCTTTCACCTTTGGAGGCTGCCTCTTCACCCATGTCGCCGCCACGTGCACCGGATTCTTGCTCGATTTACCATAAGAACCCATTTCTCTCCCTCTATTATTATTATCTCTCTCTCTCTCTTCCTCTCGTTCCTCTTCCTCTTCCTCTTCCTCTTCCTCTCTTTCTTTCTTGTTCTTCTTCTCCTTGGTGGCCTTTGATTTTTGCTCTTCCTTTTTGGCTTGTTTGGGGACGCTAGGGCATGGAAGATCACAGAGATGAATCGGTTCGGTTTGAGTTTTGTTTTGCAACGAAGAAATAGAAAGAAGATGCCTCCGTAGAACGGACTTTTCTACATCCTTTTCTGGTTTTAGTGGATCTTCAATTTATTACATAGTATTTTGCATATACCCCCATCACGTTTATAGAATTTGTAAATAAGCTCCTATAGTTTTGGTATTTGTAAATTTTTTCATTTCAATTTCTTTCGTATCTCCAAAATCAGTAGTCCTAATGAGAATGAGCAAGCACACAGAGATGTGTATTAATTTTTATAAAACTAAGTGTTTCCCACTTATATTCATTAAAGAAAAATGAGTATGTCATTATTTACAAAAGTACTACTATTTTATCCTGGGTCCTAGTAGTTTCACTCTTAATAACTCTCTCGTGCATGTAGAGTGTAATTATGTATACATTAATCCAACGGTGGGTTGTGAATGGATTGGGTAAATTATAACCAAATATGAATATAGGTTGTAATTGATTTGGGTTTAACAAAACGGACATCATATTGATAAAAATAGATTTACGTAGGGTTACTCTTTCCTATTAAATTTGCTAAACTAACTGTCAATGTTACAAGCGTCAGAGAAAAACAAATATGGTCTTTTGAAATTATACATTTATAGATAAAGATATAGGCAAATTCTCATAGTTTATGGTGGTTGTAGGGCTGCTTATTTTGAGATATGGAAGGTATTATAATTATAAGGCATGGGGTAATATGTAAATATTAAAATTACTTGGGCCTATTTATAAAACCTATAAACCTTAGGGAGTACATATAAAATACTCTATATTATATATCTACTAGGTGATGATCATGTATCGGTACATGGAATATAATAAAATGAGGAGCGAAACAAATTAGAGGAGATGCAATTTGTTTTTTATTTAGAAACATGCTCGTGTAAACCTAATGAGACAGGTAAGGATAGCCTGGACAATAAATTATCTTTGTAAACACATTTTTAATTCAAATGTGATTGGGTTTTATCATTCTGTTCTCTCCACGTCGCGGGATAAATCAAAGAACAATTAATATTGGCCATTTTTTAGCAACCTATGCGATTGATTAAGATATTGTTACAAAAACATACTTGCATGGAAACGAAAAGGCCGTCTTATTTATATTTATATATTTTTTTAGTGTCAGTTTCAAGGACGCATCTCTTTTATTTCAACTAACTAACACTTTTTTTTTTCTGTGATGTGGGTATCCCCATCTTATTTTTGCCTATTAGGATTATTCCCTCGGGTACGTCCATCAGGTTATTCTGGGGTTGGGCTCAAATATAACATGTGGGGAGCAAACCCATACCTTACACTAATTAATGAACCATCATCGAGGTGGATAACTAAATTAACACTTGACGAAGAGAAGTTTACAGTTCCAAAAAAAACCCTCTTATTGTAATTTTATGGCTGGGCCTTGTCTGGGAAGTTTATTAAATTTTGGAACAGAGCTCGTTGAAATAAAAATTTGAAAATATAGTCATTCCAATTAGACCTTCTTACAAATTATTATTTGGCATGTTTGATTCAATTGGAAAAGGGAAACCTATCATATCATGAAAATTATATGGGTAAAGTTGTTTCATAGTGAATGTAGTATAAACAAACTTTTTGTATTATAAAAGTTATCAGAAATCTTGTTAAGTAAAAAGTAAATAATGTCTTGATTGCATAATATTACATTTTCGTTACCTTATGGAAAAGAGGCAAAAGGTTCCTCATCCAATCAATTTACAACTCTTTTACATATGGATTATTTCCAAAGTCACTCTAACTTTACTTATCACATAAAACCCTTTTCTGCTAGCAATTCACATAGATGCCCCTTTCAAGTTTGCAATAAAAAACTCCTTTGAGCAATTTGCAATTTTCTATATTTATAGAAAACTCCTTTCAAATATACCCTCTCTCTTTTGGTAATTACAAAAACTACATTTCAAGAGTAATTTATAAGCTTATCCCTCTCCTTTTCCACAACTACAAAACACTCCAGTACAAGAAATTTACAAATACACAACTTAATCACTTAAATGTATACGCGTACACCTATTATGAAAAAATTACAAATAAACTTCCTCTTTCTTCAAATTAATGTATGTTTGTTTGCATTATCATACGTAACAATTGAATATATATAATTCATACTATAAATGATCATTAAATGTGAATTTTAAAATTGCGCATCAAATAACGATTCTTTTTAGGGGAATGAAATTTAAGAAAATATGAAAAATGAAACAATAGGGTGATGGCCAATATTTTTTCATCCTCTTTTGATTCTATTTTTTTTAATAAAATATAATTTAATGCTCATATTTTTCAAAAATACTTCTTAATCTTTATTTTTAGCTAATAATAATATTTTTAAAACCTTATTAATAATATGAATTGTATGTATTGGATTACTATGTATTGTAATCAGTGCAAACAAAAGGTCCTTGGAATGACACTATTTTATGGTAATTTATCGATTGTAAACTCTAGTCCCTGCAGACGTTTTCTTCCGTATAAATGTGATTCCGATTGTAGGGGTTTTACCAAAACCCTCGTGCTCTTTCTCGTTCTCTCTTTCCCTTCAGCTTAAAGCGCAACCCCTGCTGTAGAAAGGTATGTTTCCACTTCATCTCTCATGTACATGTTTTAGGCGATTTTGAAACCCTAACGCTATCACCTGACACTCTTCAATCACCCCACATGTACAAAATAAGCCATCTCCTCTCACTGCCCATCATATGAATATGAATGTTGGCGTGGTCTGGGATATACCTAAAAGCTCATGCCATATGGTATCTTGAATGCTGCTGGGTTGTATTAAGTTAGTGCCCCCCCCCACAAGGCTACAAGTAGACATCCATGAATAATAGTATGCATCAATGTCAAAATGGGTTAGAATTGAATGGAATGGATCTCTCAATATGGGGAGATTGAGAGGATATCATCACATTATGCATGCACTAGTCTGACCAATGGATACCCAACTGGGAGTTGGTGGAGTGGTATAAGGCGTGGGTTTGCTCCCACGTCTTGTGTTGGGGGTGTTTGTGTGGGTTTAGCAAGCACCCAGGGCGGGAGGGGGGGGGGTGGGTTGTGGGGTTTGGTTGTGGTTTGGGGTTTAGTTCTGTTGGGTCAAAGACCTCAGGGATGCCCATGTCATAAAAAAATAAAAAAGATGCAACCAATGGTCTGGATTCATGAAAATGGGTAATGAAGGGCAGGGAACAAAATTAAACTTACATTATTCAGCAAGAAAAATAAAAAAATAAACTTACATTTATTACACTATGTGTTGCAAGTTCAGTAGGTTCAAAAAAGGGAAAAAAATGTGGTAGGCCTCCAATTTCACATGTGGTGCCCTTGGTTTGGTGTAATGGACCATTTACCTGATGAACCACACATTAGAAGAAATGTCTGTAATAAATAATGAATGTTAAAAGATCTTAGGCGTGCATTTTTCTTATAATGGATTCAATATGATGCTTTTTCCTTTTTTTTTAAGTTTGTTTGGAAGCTGTCAATCAAAAGTATAAGATTTTTCTGCATACCTCTAGATTTGGTGGTTTTATGTTTGATCTTGAGTTGATGTATTGTTTGTGTTTGATGGAATTATTCTGGTTTGTGACTAGAATATTTACAATCAGTTTGAAGTTTTGAGGTTGGTTTTTTTTTTCCTCAATTGTTTGACTATATAGTTTGGTGTTAATTCTATTAAATATGATCCCAGAGAAATGCATCGATGCTTCAAAGGATTGCGATAAGCATACGATGACAACCTATGAAGCACGGACACGTGATTAAGGGCCCCGAATCCGTATCCCGGACGTATCGGACACGGATATGCCCGGATACGGCATAGATACGTCCGGGATACGTGAAATGCGTATCTGATTAAAAAAAAAAAAACTTAATTGTCGGACACATGCGGGACACGCACGCGACACGCACGGGACACGACGGTATATGAGCGGGACTCGTTTAAGTGAAAAATAAAAAAAAGGGGGGAGAGGAGAAACACGTTTAAGTGAAAAACGTGGGAGAGGAGAAGGAAAAAAAAAAAAAGAAGAGAAGGAAAGAAAGAAGAGAGGAACCCTAACCTGCCATCGCCATCGCCATCGCAAGTCGCCGTTGCCATCGCCTCGCTGTGCCGCTGCCATCATCAAACCCTAACCGCACCATCCTACTACATCATCAAATAGCAACTGCAGACGTATTGAACCTGTGATGTGTCGCTGCCGTCAACAAACCTTTTCCTGTGCTGTGCCGCTGCAGCCTCGCCGCCCTCATCTCCGGCACCTTCGCCGCTGCATCAATAACCTTCAGGAGAACCAGCACTTTCCAGGTTATTTTCTCTTCTTTCTTTCCTTTTGTTTCTTTTTTTCTCTTCCTCTGTATTCTGGTTTTTGTTGGGGTTGTTGCTATTCTGGCTTGGGTTTTTTTTTTCTTCCCCCTTAAATCATTTGGATTTTAGTTTTTTTTTTTTGTATAATGTGTTTGGATTTTCTTGGTTTTCTTGTTGATTTGATGCTTTGTTTGCTGATCTGAGGTTTGTATTGGCAAGGTTCTATCTTTGCTTTCAATTGGCTGTTGCTGCTGTTTCTTTTTTTTTGTGTAATGTGTTGATTTGCTTCTGCTGCTTCTTTTTTTTTTTCTTGTTTGGCTGTATATTGTATCCCAGCTCCAAGATTAAGTCCTGTATTGGCAAGGCTCTGTCTTTGCTTTCGATTGGCTGCTGCTGCTGTTTCTTTTTTTTTTTGTGTAATGTGTTGATTTGCTGCTGCTGTTTTTTTTTTTTTCTTGTTTGGCTGTATATTGTATCCCAGCTCCAAGTATTGGAATCTCTGATTTTCAAGACCACCTTTGGCCACTGAGGACAAGCATAACCCTTCCTATAATTACTGCTTTCTGTCTTAGTCAATGCAACTTGTCACCTGCTGACAGTAACTAAATTCTTCAAAAAAGTTGTTTTGATTGAAATAATGTTAGATTTTTATTACATAAGTCATATAAAAAATATTAAAAATAAATAAATTTCAACGTATCCCCGACGTATCGTATCCTACTTTTTTGAGAAATGGCGTATCTGCGTATCCGTATCGTATCGTATCCGTGTCCCGTATCCGTGTCCGTGCTTCATTGACAACTAAAGGGAATGAAAACTTCATAATCTTCTTTGTTCAATAAATTATGATTGTTCTTCAGGTGAAAGAGGTACATTATTAGGTCAGTTGTATATTAAGTGGGTTCCAAAGTGACGTTGGTTGTTTAGTAGCCCATGTGCCTTTTGAATTTGGAGATGAGTTTTAATTTGGTTTTGCTTTTACTGTTGGGTTGTGTCATTCTTTTACTGTTTTGAATAATATTATAATTACCATTTGTGTGTGTGTGTGTGTGTGTGTGTGAGAGAGAGAGAGAGAGAGAGAGAGAGAGAGAGAGAGAGAGAGAGAGAGAGAGAGGCTGTTTTTTTTTTTAATCTAAACAATGTTTTTCTAGCACTAAGTGCCCCTGTGTTTTTTGACAATACAGAAAGCCTCAATTGTTGTTCACTACAGAATTCCTCTGCCTCACAATCTATGACCCATAGTATTCATCTAATTTATGAAGATCAACACACCCTTAGTCCCAATGACATGTATCCACCTTTAGGATGACCTCCAGTAGTCCTAAAAAACAGATAAAGATTACAAAAACTCTGAAAAAGAGAACTCACTTTTGTACCCTGCTTCAAAGAGCTCAATTTTCTGATTTAATGGTTGTTGATGCTTTTTCCTTGTGAACAGCTTTAGCTCCTGCACCGCATGACATGAATCTTTTATCTCACCTACGGATCAGATGAATATATGTACTGGATCACTGCATTGATATGATCCCAATGGACATTATGTAACCTATATCCTGAAAAAGAAGAGAATGCCTTTCTTACCTGTTTGTAATATGCTTTTATTTTTTGAATAGGTTTATTTGCACTGTGTTTGGCAATATTGTTATGAGAAGTCTGTCTCTTGTCGAGAAAAATTAAACCTTTTAGTTAAGTGCATATTCTTTATCTAAGAATGGGATTCATAAAGAGGCAAATATTCATAGGATCAAGGCTACCAGGGGTGTTTACATTTTCTTAAATTGGATACAATCATCTGTAAATCTCTGCATGCATATAGTCTATTTCTCTTATATTAGCTTCTTGCATCTTCTTTCCCTTTTAAAGAAATTTTGTTACCAATAAAAAAGAAAGAGAAGAAAAACCAAATCTTTCTCAATATCCTTTTTTTTTTTTTTTTTGTTAAAACATGGTTGATTTTGATGAATCTAGTTTTTGATCAGTCTTGGATGATGGGAGGGGTGCCATAAAAAAGCAAGGTTTGTTGTGATTCTCATCGTTTGTGATCATGTAGCTTAAGTAGTTCTATAGGAAGTGTGGTTGGGCCAAGGCTCAACTGGCACAGAAAGTAAAAGCGATGAAAGGTAAAATTTACGCTTGGGTCAAGGAAAATGTTGGGGTAGTAGTAGTAGAGGGGGCTAAAGCAAAGTTTTAAGATACTTAAGCACTTAAAGCAATGGTCTACATAACACGTTGAAGGATGGAGATTAGAGCACCATGTAATGGCCTTGATGAGAAGATGCATGAAACAATCATTTTGTTGGATGGGGCCAGGCTTCAATAGGGAGAGGAGATAATAATTTTTATTGTGGTTGGAGCAAGACTTCAATTAGGAGGAAGTCAGGATAGCAATGTTTGATTAAGGGGTTGACAGAGATCCAAGCTTTGATGTCTTTTATATGGTGTTTTTTCAGTCCGAGGAGGAGGAAAGATGTGATTGACTTTTTTTAATTGGTAACAAACTTTATACAAGAAAACATGAAAAGGTACAAGGTACAACTATATCAACAGTAGAGAACTATACTTTTATTCCTTACAATAGTTTGCCCCTTAGAATTTACACCCAAAACCTAAAAGTATGTTCTAAAAGAGTTAAAATAATATTAATAATAGATTCTCGATCTACTCCCTATTTTACCAAAACATTCGTTTCCTGTTTAGCTTCTCTATGGACATTCCATAGAATCACATGAAACTTCGAACAACAAAACCGCGTTGATTCAAAACTCTTATGTGAAACAACATTTATAAAAAATGTGATCAATAGCTTTGTCCTTCGATTCACAATTCCACATATCGGTCGCGGGTTAAGCTTTCCTAACCCGCATTTAAACGGGTCGGGTTAGGGTTAGCTCGTTAACCTGCATGACCCACATAACCTGTTTATTTTTTCTTGCAGCTAAGACTTATACTCAATACTTAATTCTATGGAGTGTATCTTTTTATTTTGATATGATTTTTTTTTTATGAAAATTTTATTTTGTTTCTATTAATTTTTTTATAATATTTCTATAGTCACTATTTTAAAAAATGTATACTATACTTATTTTATAAATAATTCCTTCTCTTTCTTTTTTCTCAAGTAGACCCTTTGTCAACTTAAGAATATTTTTGTGTGCTCCTCTCTTAGGAGGATTATGGAAATGAAGAAAACACAATGGATATGATATAAATAAAATAAAATAATCAAGTAATAGCTGAGTTCATGATGGTTTCCACACTATTTTCTCTTGATGCTGGCAGCCTGGCACAAGCCAGAGAGAATGGTGAATTATGGCATAATGACCTATGCCTAGGCCTAAATCTTCAACCCAGCATCAGTTGGGTCTAAGTCTGATTTAAGATCCTATACGAAACAAATTAACATTATACTTATCATATCCCAAACAGAGCTTGTCCATATTGCCTATCATGATAGGTTTTAAATTACACCAATAGGATTTAGAAAGTTAAAGATTGCTCTTTTAGATCTTATCTCATTTGTATAAATTAACTTATCAGTTTGGATCTAATTTAAACTTTGGGTGTGGTTAATGCCTTAGATGATTGTTAATAAATTTATGTTTGAGTACAAGTTATGCAGGCCAACCCAACCCGCACTAACATGTGAGGGTTTTACGGGTTAATGTGGGTCAGGTCAGGTTAACCCATAGCAGGTGCAAGTTAGGAGTTTCTGGCCCGTTTAATAAATGGGTCGGATACGGGTTAGGTGCATCTAACCCGTTTAATAAACGGGTACGACCGTTTAGTTCAACCTGGCCCGTTTGCCACCTCTACATAGAGTGCAGGCTATTGAAGAGCTGGATGGAAGAACTCCTCTTCTCCTGAGGTTCCTTTGCAAGTATCTTGTTGTTATAGACTAGCAGAACACTTCCAATCCAGGTTGTGCCAGACCTATCCATGCTTAATAACAATGAGGGGGGACAATGTTTTGAAGAATGACTTAGCAGCAGCTCTCCTGATGACAACCACTCCACAGTGTCATGTCAAACATCTTTGGTGCTAATAATAAAGGCTCATAAATCACTAAGTTCAACTCAGGTAGGTTTCTCCTTTATGGGATACTGATTAACCATGACTCCCCTATGGACAACAACTCTATACGAATCATAATGATAAATAATACATAGGAATGTTGGCCATGGTGACTTTAGTTAGGGTGTTATGACCTTGCAAAGACAAATATCTCCTTTTCCAAATTGTAAGTTTCTTTTTTCCTTTGCACCAACGGATCCCTTTCTTCCCCAAAACTCCACCGCCATTTGCTTAGCAATGTCTAGTTTTCCGCCTCTAATTCTCACAATCTCCAATCCCTCCTCTTTCGGATTTTGGATTATTTTGTAACTGTAGCTCTTCCCCACAAAATATCCCTTTCTTCCCCAAAACTTAACTGCCATTTAGCAATGTCCTCCACACCCCAACACCACAACACCACCACCCCCCCCCCCCACCCCCCCCCCCCCCCCCCCCCCGCCCCCCTAATTCTCACAACTTCCAATCCATAAAACTCCACTACCATTTGCCTAGTAATGTCCTTTCTCCCCCTATAATTCACACAACTTCCAATCCCTACTCTTTTTTTAGTTGACACTTCCATAGACATTCTCCTCCTCCCTACCTTCCCATATCTGCTTTTCCAAGTTGTAAGTTTCTGTTTTCCTTTGCACCAATGAATCCCTTTCTTCCCCAAAACTCCACCGCCATTTGATTAACAATGTCTAATTTTTCCCCTCTAATTCTCACAATCTCCAATCCCTCCTCTTTGGGATTTTGGATTATAAAAAAAGAAAAAAGAGAAACCTATGTCCCCTCTGATTTAATCTTATTCCTGTGTAATCCACCAACACCCTCTCCTTGGGGATCCCTACTCCTAGCAATTTGCTTTTTCTCATACTAACCTTCAGCCCCAATTTGGCTTCAAAGCATACGAGGATTCTTTTGACAGTTCCTATCAAATTCTTCTGCATCAAAAAAGAATAATGTGTCATCTGCAAACTGAAGGTGTGTAATGCGACGGCCCCTATTACCTAGTTGCAGTAATTAGGTTGTTAAGAGTTAGATTGTTTTGTTGAGAGAGTCGCAATTGAATGTACAAATAGCAATGAAAGGCAAATAATGGAGTTTGGTTTACTAATTCAAAGAAAATCCAAATCCAAATCCAAAAGGAAAGAGCTTTCCATCTTCATCGCTGTGTGGTGAGTTTTCCACCAAAGAAAGCAAGCACTTGGCTTGGATGGGCGAGGATTCCTTATTTACTGTTGTTGATCATTCTTCATGGACCCAATGAGAATTCCGGCATCTCCCATGACAACTCTGCCATGTCACTTAAATAGAAATCTTGCCTTTGGTTCTAACTCTTGCTAGAGTGTGGGATGTGCTGATTTGTTCTTCAACATTTCATTATGTGAAATTGCATTGTTTTTTTCTATTTATTGTGGTTTAACATCAACTATACTCCTCCTTTCTGGATTTGTTAATATATACTTTTTTTAATTTATAATTGCAGCTTGATTTGGAAAGCATTCAAGGGAAAATAGGTTGCTGGTATCATGGGAACTCAAGACTCTAAAGGTTTTCTAAAAGGCATGGACTGGAAAGCCTTGAGTGATGTCCCTAATGCATCTGGCATGCCAGTTATAAAAAAACGTCTTCCAGGAAAGATGAGACAGATTCCGGACTATTACTTTCTCCCACGAAGATCCCTACCTTCTGCTCTTGCATTTTATGGGGCAATCTGTGCTGCAGGAATTGGTGCCGGGATGCTGGTGGAAATTTGGATAAACAAGAAGGTCAAAGGTTTGTTGCATGTCATCACTTCACAAACTAAATTTACTCAGCTAATATAAGCTAATCATATTGTTTACATAGGATTAACTTTATATACCGTTGCTTTTATATGTAGAGTTGTATTTCTTAGAGCAAAATCTTAAGCTCTTTCTTTGCATTGCAGAGGATGGCGATAGTGTCCTTTGGGAGATTTGATGTACCTTGGAAGGTATTGTTGTTGGATTTGTTCGGTTTAAATTAAATGCAGACATTTCCAGAGACAGTTGTTCGTCATGTACCAGCGTGTTTTGTCTCAAAATATGGATTATGTCTCCATTTCTGGATTCAATGATTTCAAATCATTCAGCTTTGAATTGGACTGTGTAATCTGTCTGAGGAAAATTAATCAAGCATGATAATTAATCTTTTACAGAAACATGTCTCTTTCTGGTTAGTTGTAGGGGGGGGGGTGGGACACGTTCAGCTGCTAATTAGATTTTGCATGTTCTTGGAGGTTATGGGTCATCTTAGGTAAATAGAAACTGATTATCATTTGTTATTTGTTTCGAAATGCATCAAAAACTGAATGCAACCAGAAATGTTTATCTGAATAGTCAAAAATTCAGGGGAAGGTGCTTTTTTTATTGGAAGCAGGGATTGGAAACAATAGAGAAACACAAGCAAACTCCATAAGTAATTGGCAATATATCAAACCATTATTTGTATATATATAAAAAAAAAAGAACGATAACTGACACTGAAGAATGTACTTGTGAGTTCCCATTCGTAGCATTCAGATGCTTTTTAGTGTTCATGGTCGTTTCTCAAATGTTTTTCACTGGGATCTCTGTTACTTGTTTCACATACATTTTAGCTTTCATTTTTCATATCCCCTTTCAATTTGGGTTCCCATCTAGGTAAATATGGCTTCTGCAATTCGTTAGAAATTTCCTTGGACTGCATTGTATATGGGCAACATTGAGACTATCCCTGTTCTAGCCAACATTTGGTGGGTCTTCACCAAAGTAGGGAATCTTAAAATCACAGATAATGTGAGGGTAGGCCCATATGGTGGTTATGATAGTCAGGAAATATCCATTTTGATGGCACTGATGGTTCATTGGGTTTGGTCAAAATGAGTTCAGTGGTGGGACCAATTGTTGAATAGTCCAAATAGATGATTAAAACTTGTGATGTGATCATTGTGTGGATTGTTTGTTTAGGCGGGTAATGATGGATCAGTCAGGATCATCCAATCTAATCTATATCAAAGAAACATGGAAAAGTGAGGTTCAGGCCTCTTTCCGATTTTCCAGCTTGACAATCTAGATTGTTAGCTATTAATAAAATGATTCAAATCATTCTATAAGTGACTATCAAGCGATATAGGTAAAATGAGATGGGATTGGAAGATGGGCTATCAAATTGATGATTGAATTGATTATGACAGTGCTTTTCTTTTTCACCCTGGTCATCATCATATGGCTAAAGTTTAATGTTTTATTTTATGCACAACTCTAGTAATAAAATACAAGTGTGATTGCCAACTAGCTCAGTTGAATCGTGTGACTTGTGAGGTTCAACTGGCAAACTATGTGAACTATTTGAATTGCCAGTTTTTTTAAACCTGCCAACAAGTAAATCAGAGAAATATATACAAATAAATTTAAAATTCTAAAGTGTTAAATATATTTCTTAGAACTTTAATATATATTTTTCAATATTCTCCTAAATTCAATCATGAATATTGTTTTTTTTTCATGATATCTTTATTTTTGTAACAATTTTTTCAATTTCTTCAATTTAAATCTTTTTTCATATTACGTGCACCCGGTAAATTTGGGGAGTGTTTGAACACAACATGGGGATCAAACCTATGCCTTACGCCAACGAATCAACATCTGTAGAATTGTGGTACGGTGGGCCATCCTTTAGCAATTACAACTCACCTTTAAGAGTTACAACTTGGGTCCATCTTTAGAAATTATGGCATGTGGGGCCCACCTTTAGAAATTGACATCACCGTATATTTGTCGAGAGGCGGTTGAGATTTCGTAATTCTAAAAACTTCAAATATATGCTAGGATTTAAAATTCCTCGCTTTTATGCATTTGGAAATCTGGCATTTTTGAATTCCAAAAATCCTAGTAAAAAGGAAGAAAGAATTTCTACCGGAAATTCTAGATTCCCAAATAGTTAGAATTCCTATTAGAAAATCTATTAAAGAATCGAACTCTAAGCTTTCGTCTCGCTGGCCAATCTGGGTTTTAAAACAATTTGGTTAAAATATGTTGAAACTACATGATCTTTAAGGCATGAGAAAGGAAGCTAACAATTATTCAAACCTGACTATCATGTGATGTAATCATATATCATTGTCTTAATCATGCAGCAAGACTCTTGCCTCTTCTTTCTTATTTAACAAATGGGCACTTTGCTTTAGAGCCTGAATTCTTTAAGCTCATCCCTATAAATGAATCATCAAGGCCTACATTTCCGATTCAATCGCTTAAGATCTTTGTCCCACGGCCTTGTTTACATTAAAGAAACTCTAATTACAATAAGATTTATGTCCACCAGGGTTGTCATCATCAAAGTCTTGTCGCGATTGTATTGAGATCAGCTATATAAATTCTATTTCAATATTCCGGTTTATCCTTGCCAAATCTTAAGATATATTCTATTTCTTTAGATTTATCTTTCTTACTTCCATCTATGTCTTCTCCGTTCTATCCCTTTTCTTTGATGAGCCATAAACGTACGTAGAGAAATATTTTCTCATTGGCGCAATATAGCTTGCGTTGGACATATTTAAGCCATCTCAAACAAGTTTCTCTTAATCTATCATCTATCAGTGCTACTTTTATATTTTCTAGTTTTATCATATATCTATTTCAATATTTTCATTTCTACTACACGCATCTTTTACATGTATTTTCCTAATTGGCGAATATCCTACTTCATACATTAAAGTTGGTGTGATGGTTGTCTCTTATACTTCTTCTAATCATAAAGCACTCTAGAAAGAAGTCTATACTTTAACCATGCAACTTTTATCTTATTTTCACATCCTCCTTTTTGTGGTATATCTTGAGTTTCAATTCTTAGTGGAGTTGCATATCTCTACTGAAGTTGCAATTAACATATAAAACTTTCTTTGTCGTATATATTAAGCTTCAAATCTTACTGGAATTGCATTTTTCTTCACATCTCCACTGAAATTTCAATTAATATATTCTGTTTATGTACAACTAATTTTAAACCCTTAAGTTCTAAAAGTCTCCCACCATCTCTCAAATCTTACATTTTATCTTTTTCTTATTTTAATTGCATATTTTAAGCTTAATAGATCTAATGGTGAATATGAATCATATTGGAGTTGAAGTTTTCTCCTTGATAGAATAAGGAAAACCAAATGTCTTGAGAGGTTGGACTGCAATGCGAACCCAGTCATAGGTTTACATTTTGGACTCAAACAATCTTAAAGCTCAGCCTTTGAAAATCTGATTCTTGGCATTACATCTATTTCTAACTAATAAGATGAGTTTTTTTTTTTTTTTAATCCTAGCTAAAGAGGGCTGGGTCTCCAAGAGGCTCGCACATACAAGGAAAGAACCCGCAAACACGGAGAGTGAACTCATACTTGTGGGGAATGACAAAATCACACATGTGAGGTGAGAGAAACTTGTGCATGCAATGATAGGGGAGGCCATGATTGAATCATGGACCTCCCGATGAGAATTGATGTATCTTACCACTCGGGCAAGATGTAATTCTCATAAGAGGTGTTATTTTTGTATCCATGAATATTGACAGAAATTCTACTAGTTTCATTTGACAAGCATATTGTCTGCAGGACTAGTGGCATCTTAGGTGTTTATCGGCATAGTAGAAATATAAGTGGGTTGTAAATCTTAGCTGCATACTTTCAGTATTCTTATCTAAAATGATGGAATTAACTTAGAAATTAGGCAGCATGTCTCTAATTTAATGTGGTGGATATTTCATATTCCCAATTCACAATCCATATACACATATATATAGGAATAATGGACCCCCCAAGATGTCACGCATCTCAATTCAAAAGGGGTCGTTTGTTTGCAATCATTCACATATATAAATGATTTCCATGTGTGATAGTTACCAATCAACCCGTTTGTTTTTACTCATTTACGCATGTGATGCTTAACTAATATGTGAAAATGGTGTGTGAATAAGGCCGCTTACACACTAAAATCTCTACACTTGAAAAGATGTCAAAATCACTTTCACACCTCCTCAAAAAAGGCTAGTAAAGTCTCTTACACGATACTGTGCTCTTGTAGGCTTCTTCAACCATCGTTATTTTTTTTTCATTCATGTGTGCCCAATATTTGCTGTGTGGGGATATTTCTGAACTCATCGGAATACTGGCCTGATGCTCCATCTCATGCTCCAGCGCCAGCTAGCCCATCTCGGCAAGGCTCGGTCTCGGTGATAGTGACAGCCTCCAGCTCGGCCAAGTGATTCCACTTCAGCTATACGCTTATAAGCTCCACCTCGGCTAGGGCATCTCTAGCCCGGCTAGGGACTTCAGCTCGATCCTCCACTTCGGCATCCCTGCGAGGTCTCCAGCCAAGTCAAGGTCGCCCCCCGATTTCAGCAACACACCCTGACCTCGGTCAGGATGCCAGAACTAGCCAAAGCAGGGGCTGGCAGCTGTCCACCCTTGGACGATCAATCACGCTACAGCACGTGTGACAAAACAAGGGCACCGCCCATACTCTCTGACAGCCACCCATGCCGCCCATGCTTCCTGACAGATCGGCGTCCACAGTTCCCTAGGCGCCAGGGTATGGCCCGATGGGACAGATGGATTGCGATAAGACTTCCTGTCAGAGCACAGAGCTCTCTCTCTCTCTCCAAAGTCAGCTCTCTCTCCCTCTTCCTGTCCATATAAGGAGCAGCAGGCGCAGAGAGCAAGGGATCCAATCCAATGGAACCCCCCAGATCCAAGGGCCAATAACTCTGGTATGCCATGCCCAAACTCCATCTTCTCAAAATCTCCATCCTACTGTCCAGTTCTCATACTGACTTAGGCATCGGAGAGCCCTGCGCTGCCCACAGCCAGGGTCCTCTGACCTGTTTCTTCTCCCTCTTCCAGGTTCTCAGGCATCGGTTCTTCCATCATCAACGAGGAGACAAGGAGCTTCAGCCTTCGTCCTCCTCAGTGAGTCTCAAGAACACTACCCCGGGTCTGTGAATTTTTGTGCACTTACATTTGTAACTATTCAGTTTATTCATTGAACTAATAAATCTCAGATCCTTGAAGCTAATGATTTGAACCATTCAATATTATTGTATTAATGGTAAATATCAGAACACTTAATTACATATTTTAGTTCTTCAAGCATTTCAAAATTTTATGGAAACACCCAAAAATTAATATACGTCTAAATCAGTTGGATATAGTCATTTACTCATGTAAAAAAAATTGATTTTGACAAACAAGGTAAAGTATTTAACATGTGTAATATCGTTATATATAATATTTATATATGTAAATTTCATCTTTTTATTACATGTATAAAATGCAAGGATGCAAAAGTAATTTTTTTATAAAAATAAAATAAAAGCATTTTGACCATGGTGGCAGTACTTGCTACGGATTCTGCATTCATTCAGAAATAATTCAAGCCAAAACCGTACCCTGGATAGGGCCAACATCACAATGCTCTTTTTTAACCATTGAAGGACCCAACTCACATGCAGCAACAACAGCATGACCCCAACAGGAAAGAGGTCAGTGGTCCGTGTCACCTGCCATCTATATCAGTCATCTTAGCCCTTCAAATTAGGTGGGCCCCACCAGTCACCTAGAATAGGAGATGGTCAGCCCAGTTTTACCTGAAACTGGTTGCAACCTTCCAATTCAATTCAATGGTAAAATAAGGACGATACAAAAGGCCAAACTCAAAGTCAAGTTAGTTTGGAACTTTTGGACCTGTTTTTTTTAGTAGAATTTATGATAAGAATTTGAGATAGCGGGCCGCATAAATAAATAAGCATCATGTGGACCAAATTTGCAATATCGGATGGCTGGGATCAATCGTCGGGCTTATGTATTGTCTAAATGGGTTCAAATTATTGTCATCATCAAGAAGGCACCATCAATTTGAGATAAGGTGAATGAGTTCTTTCTTAATATCCTCCCTCACAAAAAAAAAAAAAAAAAAAAAGTTGATTGAAAGTACAAGATCTATTAAGAAATTATAAGGGCACCTTTGTGCAGCAGCGAGTCTCTGAAAAGGTTGTGGATTAATATTTAATTTTTTACACCTATTTTCTCTCATTTTTTAGCACAGCAAAAAGACTATGTAGAATCAGTCTCTGCTTAGATTTCTATTGCTACAGAAACTTACGTTTTCTCTTCTGTAGCATTATACAAACAAGCTTTTAAATAAGAAATAATGCTTCTCACTCCCCATGCATATGTACATATATGCAAATTGCAATGTCAATGATTCCTTGGCAGCAGGAGGCCAAAACCCCTGTATGTTATAGAAGATTTTATGCATCCTTTGTTTCACAGTACATGATTTTTTTTTTTTTCCTTTTTCTTTAGCTTTACATAGTGGCCTCAAAGGTTAATTTCTTGGTTGGTTTTAAAGGCAACTTTTTATGCCTTTTATTTTTCTATGATTTGGTACAGTGCTTTTTCATGAAAAAAAAAAAAAAAAACACACACTAAACTAAACTATATAGAAAACCATTTTTCTGTAGAGCTGAAACCGCTTTTCTACAGCTGTCCCTGGTGATCCATTCTATAGATTTTCACCTTCTGACCAACTAGAGATACACCTTCTCATATAGTTATATTTTCGACTATGTGAATCTCATTTACAAAGGATTCTTTATGTGACTTGTGAGTTATGCTCTTTCATTTATTTTAGGAGATTGATATTGGCACTCCTTTTACTCCTTTTTTATTCAGAGGGAGTGCCTGCATCAAAAAGAGAGGAAGGGAGTGCCAATATCAATCACCTTATTTTAACCTTATTGACGCCATTATCACATATGATCTACATGTACAAGATGCCCTTTTCATTCCAGATGACAGGGCTTCTCCAGTTCTCCCAGTCCCATCAAATGCCTCTGTACAGTAGAAATGCTATAAATGGCTAAGCAACCAGTTCATAAGGACCAAGGAAAGGGGAAGTTTGTAAATGTTAAAATGGTGGGTTCTCTTAGTTTTTTTGGGGATTTGTTGAAAGGGGTTAGAATAGATTGGCAGGACTAGCATAGCAGTCCTTATCAAGAATCCTGATATGGAGGACCCAACATGGAGCGTGTGAGGCATCACCAGTAGTAAAACCTTGCTTTATTTGTGCACCTGACTCTGGAATAGTGCCATTGTTTATTACTAGTTATTTATAACCATACCTCTGCAATCTTGGAATGTTTGTGGTTGCACTGTATGCAGGGGCGGACCCACGTCTATTCACCTGGGTGCACCTGCACCCGGTAAATTTTGAAAATCCCTTTAGAGGGATATGGGCCATGCAACTGTGCCCCACTTAAAAATGCATCCTGCACCCCCAATTTAAAACCCATCGTTAACATGCACCCCCATCAAATCGAGAAATCATCTTGTATATCTCCAACCCTTCTCCCTCAAATCGAAAATTCCCCCAAATCAATTGAAAACCCTTTTATCTCTCCAACCCTTCTCCCTCTCCTCCACACCGCACCGGCACCCAGAGGTCCGTCCAGCCATGGCGACGGCGACCCAGAGGAGAAAATCAAAGACATTGAAAACGAGTTATCCTTTCTTTTCCACTTCTCTTTTTCCATCTTCAAACCTATCTTCTTCCAAAACCCTAATCTCGTTCTCTTCCTCTTCATCTTCCTTTCATGGAATCGGAAGCATACGAAGATCCGCTTCGAACTCTGGGTTCCGTCCAATCTATTCTTCTTTTTCTGGAGACTTAAGTTTCAATCCGAATTCCGAGGCGGAGAGCGGATCCAGGTCTGATTTTATACACTTTTGTCACTCTGCCTTTTTCCATGTGAAATCCATCATGTGCTTTTACTTGGTTTTCTCTTAGGTGCTGATGTGTTTTTTTTTTTTTTTTTTTTGGCGTTCGTGTGGATTTTGATTTGTGTATTTTATGAAGAAAACCGTTAGATTGGTTTTTCTTTCCGCGATTGGGATTTGCTATTCCTTGGCTTAAAAAAAAGGAATTGATGTGGATTTTGGTTTTATATATGTTTTGTTCTTGGTGATAACTGTAATTTCAAAGGTTTTGTTTTGATGATTGTGTGCATGTGGGTGGCTTTACTGATTTTGTAGAACCTGGATTATTATTATTTTTTTAGCTATTTTAGGGTTTGATTTGATTTTGATGTGAGTAAATTTAGTTTTGTTCATTGGATTTAATGATAAGGAATTGGTTAATAAGGTGGAAGGATTTGAATAAAGATGAGAAATTACATAAGCAAAATGATAAGCTTGAACTCTATAGGAAAGGGTTTTAACTTCTTTTAAGTCAAGCGATTAGAAAATCTCCAAAATGATATGGAGTTTAAGTTTAGTGATCTTTTAAAGCAGGGGGATGATTTGGTCAAACTTGAACACCAGTTATTGCCATGGTGTGACAAAATTCTAATATCTGGAAGTAACCATAGAGGTCTTGTAGAGGATTAGGCAAACAAAGAGGACAAGTGCTTTTGTGGGGGGAAGCTAGTGGAGTCAAAAGATGTTGATGCTGCAAAGATAGTAGTTAGATCAGCGTTGTTTATGAAGTTTTACATTGGGCACCAAAGAGATGACAACAATACAAAAGAATAAGGGGTAACAAATGTTCAAGTTTCTTATGACAACCATGCAACGCTTTCAAAACATATTGTATAGTTTATATATGACTTTTGATGAGAAAATGTAGTTGATATACTGAATATTTTATAATCATTTAAATACAATACATTTTCTCTTTTTGTCATTATTAATTTGAAGAAAGTATCACAAAATAATATTTTTGGACTTTTTCAATTGCCATCATATCGCACCCCTCAAACGAAAATCCTGGGTCCGCCACTGACTGTATGGGTCCAGAGAGATTTGAATTTTCAAGACGTTGAGGAGCCATGCCTGTGGAAGAGAGTGGTGCAGGGAGTGGGGACTTCCACTTGGAAATTTGTTACATTCAGGAGCCCCATGACATAGGCCTTTTTTTGGATTTTATTTACTACCACTCTGGTGGGATCCACTTGTTAATATATGCCTATATGGGATTCTGGATAGTATTGTCTGTACCCTTGGGGGAAGAAAAAAATTCAAATTTAAATTATTTTCTGTGAGCCAACTGTATATGCAGTCTTCAAATCAACAGCATCTTCATGTTATGTTTGGCCTACCACCCAAAGTGGTGTGTCCACTGTCTCTATCAACTAGGCTTGATTGGAGATGGCCCAAGTGGAGCCCACAAAAGCTCGGCCTCTAATTGCATGGTGCCTCCATGGATAATTTATGATACAAACTAGCCCAAAATGGACTCTTGATTTTGTGACCAGTAGGAAACTAGGACTGCAGATGGGCTTGCCTGTTGGGTCATGATCAGCCAGGTGTGGGTCAGATATGGCCTTAAGTGTCAGACATAACGAATAAAAAAGGAGTTAGCTAGGGGCTGAAAGGTACAACCTATAGGTTTATTGTGTTGAGGATTGGTCAGCTCACAAAACCCACGCTTGTATCAGGCTGTGGATGGGGCAGGTGGGGTTGAATTCCAAGGGTAACAGTTGTAGCTCCAATCCAAAGTCGCCCAGCTTCTTGATCGTATTGGATATGCTGAAAACCAAATCCAAAATACTTGGGGTCGATACACGTTGGGTTCACGGGTTGAAGACTTGAAGTACAACAAGTACTGTTGACTCGATTAAGATTGGACTGTTGGGCCAAGTGGCATATATGGCCCTAACCAGGATGCTGTAGGTTCAAGTCTAGTTAGCTATTCTGGGATCTGAAAAAACTGCGCAGGGATAATTTTGAGTCAGATTTGACTGAGTTGGTAAATAGGGCTACCACTTGCAAACCCTATTCTCTTTGAAAAACTCTACTTGGACTAACTGGGGGCACGGCCGATTCTCTTTTCACGGATGGGTGGCACCCTCTAAATTCAAATAAATACACATAAGATAAATTTAGAATGGATTTCAAATGCAAAATATTTGGTTAATCCTGAGGTCTTTGACATGGCTATTCTTGAGGTTCTTGACCTAACAAAACTAATTTTCTAGGTGGCATCCGCTAAATTCACATAAATGCATACAAAATAAATTTTGAACGGATTTCAAATACAAAATATTTGGAGCAAACTCATACCTCATGCCACTCCACTAACATCCACGGGAGTTAAAATTGAAATGATACCTTCTATGTTTGTACAAGCGCTCGTAGGAGAGAAACTTATCAAAGTGGACCATCTAGTATTTTGTTGGGCCAGTGAATCCCACTAGATGAAGGGAGTTATTTGCATTAACTTAAATTCTTATATTGTAAGCCATCTGATCTAACCTAAGTCTAACTTTTCACTCAATCTACAGGAATTGAGTTTGGCCGAACAGTATTGGTTTGCACTTGAGCTTAGATTATTAGCATGAACATTGTTCATTGAACATATACAATTCCAAATTCAACATAAAGGGTCCTTCTGAATGTTTGTTCGCCCAAAATAAATAGAAATTCATGATCAAATGATCTCTACCACACGGTCATTGATGATGCAAGAGGCGAAGGATATGAGGAGTTCACAATTTAGATGTCACCTTGAAATACTAGTATAATTGTTAGATATTCATTTCTTTCATCTTCCCCTTGATTCAATTTTCATAAAGTATGAGGTTATTTAATGGTTATTTTTGGATATTTACCTTTTTCCACTTTGGGGTTGGATTTGGATAATTCATTTTTTTCTAGAAATTTAATTGACAACTGTAATCTTATAAAAACACGAAGTCTTTAAAATTCTAAAAATTCAATTATATGAAACAAATAGACCCTTGATTGTATAGATAGAATACATTGGAATTGGAATTGATGGTAAAACAATTTCTAATAAAGATTATTAAAGAGTACAGGGTCAACTCACACCCTAGCGCTCACATATCCAAATGAATGATACAAAACATCCAATATCTGTGACTGCAATTGTGAGACCTACCCTGATTTTATGATAAGCAGCTGATCGGTGGTGGGCCCACTGAATGGATGATCGATCAGTTCTGACTGGTGGTCCCACATATACTAGAATAGAGCTATTGGTTACTTGAGGAAATAAAAAAAAAATTGGAAAAAAATGGGGGCCAATGGTTTATTTTGTTTTGGGGTGATAAAGTTGTGGGTTGTGAGCATTTCCTGTGTTCTAATAATTTAAAAAGAGAAAGTGGGGCTGAGTGGAGTTGACTGACTGATGACTATTATTTTCCCATTTATGTTTTTCCTACTATAATAATATTTTGATGTGGTTGTGTTGGGATGAGCTGTCCTTTGGCATTAGATGCTCATCTGACTCTCACCTGCAATGTCTGTCTGGCTCCTGCCTGCTATGCAAATCACCACAATCAAACTAGTAAGACCTGTCTTCTTTTACCAAGGCATTGGTTGGGTCGCTGTCTTCAAAGCTTCTATTCATCTCTAATGGCTTCTTCTTCTTCTTCTTCTTCTTCTTCTTCTTTTTTTCATGGAATTGAAGTCTTTGGAACTCATGGTAAACGAGTGGATTGATTCACTGGGATTATGACTCATTGATGCATCAAAGAAGAGCCACCATTGAAATTACCTTCTTCACAATTCTCACTTTAATTAGCTCTTGAAAAACAAACATTGACTAAAGATTGTGCAACTGAAACCCTTGATTCTATTGAGAGAGAGAGATACAAATCAACTTTCTAAACTGTTTTTACTTCCCCTTTTCGGCTTTAGCAAATACTGATCCACTCACACATGTATGCTATTCAAGTCCTTAATCAAAAGAGTTAAGGATGGATCCTGGCTATTTCTACGGAGGAGGAGATGCCTTGCTGCCGAGCTTTGATTGACAACTACTCGACAAGCCCATTATTGAATTTCCAACTAGATAATAACAAAAGTTTAATTGTTAAGTTATACATGAAGCCACTATAATTACTTATTTTACACTGGAAAATTAATATGATATACATGTTGAGTAGAATTTGAAATAGAAATTAAAGATTTGGATCACAAAGATTATGATAAATGCCAAAATGTCTAATTGGATACTTTGTGTTATTACAATGACAAAAGATTTGGCCATGTGTTGATTATAATATAAATATATTATGTCTATTTTACATGCAGTCTTTGTTCTTTCTTAACGAATGCCCCTGTTATAACGTAATTATATTGGGTGACACTGGATGGCCAATTTAGGGCTACAGTCAACAGCCACTGAAGATCCATGGGTAAATTAGATATTGCCTAAAACCAGCATGAGTTGGAACATCAATAAATGGGACCCATATGAGTTGGAACAATTCTAATTCATCAAAAAGGCAGTGGCAGGGAGGAACAGAAAGTGCATGGGGGTAGATACACCCATAAATTAAATGATATGTAAATGGAATAAAAAGGATATGTAATCAGTTGAAATGCATAATAAATTATTATTTAAATCCTCCCAATTATAATTTCAAAAAACACTCAAAAGAATAGTATGGGTGTTATAACTCTATTTATTATCTTTATAGGACATTTATACAATTCCATATCTTTTAATTAATTGTACATTGAACAATTTTTTTAAAAGTGTACTATAGTCTATAGGCCAACAACCTTCGTGAGAATCCATCTAACCAATGTACTCCGGCAAATATATATTATATCTGGAAATATTCTCCTTCGAACACATATTCGCATGAGGTCAAGCTCATGGGGCCCATCCGATTATCCTGGCCTTTGATTCAACGGCCTTAAAATTTAATAGCATTTTCATTTTCACCACACATTTTTCTTATATTTAATCCAACGGAGTGAAGGTTCAATGAGAGTAAAATATTGAAAAGTATTTATGCTGCCACACGTCGAGGTTTTGATAAAAATGGTAAGGTAAAGAAACTCAAGATGGTATCAGAGCCAACCGATTGCGAGTTCGAATTTCAAGAGGAACAACTCGACACAACAAAAATACATGCCGCCAAAAGTGCGCCGACTGGGTTCAACTTGAAGGAGAGTATTGATGAGTAGACTCCACCCAAGGAAAAGTATTTATACCGCCTCTTGCTATCACCTCAAGTTTTCATAGGAATGATAAGCTAAAGAAATTTAAGTTAAAATTGAAATAGATATTAGCTCATGGGTATGTCAAAGGTGGCCCAAGTGGGACCCTTTGAGCTGGACTACATATTCAGTCTACTCATAGGAGGAGATTTTTGGGTATATCATTGTGATCAGGAAATTAGCATCTTGAGCAAATGTCAGGGTATGAATTTTCAAGTTCTTTGTTTTTTTCTCCATATATTATTGAGAAAACTTTGTAAATAATAAATATAAATAACATGAAATAACCAAAAAATAAAAAATATAATTTATTATAAAACATTAAGCTTTATATAATTTTTACTCTATTGTCATGATTTTAGTGTGTTTTCTTGGAATATTTTTCAATCTTTATGATATATATATTGATGATGCCTAAATTAGTTTCGGACACTACCGGTCAAGTAATAAATGATGAATGCAGTAATTAAAGAGGAGAGAGAGATTATAGTGGTTCGGTCAGTTTGACCTACGTCCACTTCAGAAGGGCAGAGGTCGCCGGATATTTTATATCTTGAGTGTGCAGAGATTACAGGGTAGGAGAATAAAAGAAAGTTTGTAGAAGGAAAAATATTTCTTGCCCCACAAGTGCTGGTGGGGCTCTTCTATTTATAGTATTCCCCTAACAGATGGGGACGACTTTACAGCAACGTTCGCTCTACTTTGATAGAGTCTTCGAACTACCCTCGATGGAAAAAGCAAGTGAGATATTCTCCGTAGGACTTGGTCAAAGCGGGTTAACGACTCTTTCCGAAGCGACGTGGGTTGCCTTGACGTGGCCAGACTTCGTAGATTTGGGTCCGGACCTCAACGGACTAGGATCTTCACAGATTTAGGCCCTGGCTCGTCAAAGACTGGGTCACTTGGACCTGACTCATCATATATAAATTTTAGATTTTGCAATTTTATGATAATTCTGTGATACATGTGATATTTTCAAAAAGAAAAAGAAGGCAATATTTGTGAGACAGCTGTACATATCCTGTTGTTTCAGGATCTAGTAATTACTCAGATGCAAATACACAATATACCACATGGGGTCATCTTGTTCTTTCCTTTTACTCCCACCTTTATGAGTGAGGTACCAGTGATTTTGCATCTTGAATAGGAGCAGTAGTACATATATGCTTACCAAATTGAAACTGTCTGGTCTGAGAGATTCTGTAAAAGAATGCAGGAAGCAAATTAATACAGTTTAGAAGGGAGGTGAAGGAACTGTACTCATCCAATGGGACTCGATTTTCTGTAGTTTCTTATGGCTCCAAATGTAGAATTATCTGTCTGTATCAACTACGCCAGAAACAGAGATGGGTGGTTGTACTTGATCACTTTATCAAGAGAGAAAAATAAGGAGTGGTGGTGGAGTTATTAATACCATACTCCTGTGGAGTATGGTAGATCATATTCATCTACAAATCTACCTTCCATGTGGCACCACATAACGACCACAAACACATGATAAGGGGTGTGATTATGATGAGAGATGTCCATCCGGTAGGGCCTAACTGATCATGTATTCCTGAATGGGCTGAACAGCTGTAAGAAGAACTGATTGATTTAAGATCTCATCTATGTAGGCAACAATTTTAGAAACTAATGGCCCTCATTAAATGAGCTGCACTATTTGCATGGAGAATCTGAGTCAGTTGCTGTATGCATTTAACATGCTAATTGATATTAGTAATGCAATGAAATAGTGCTATGTCTACTGTTATTTGCCAATAGTGCAGGGGATCGACCAGTACAAAGATTAGAGAGAGAGAGAGGGGATCGACAAGTACAAAGATTAGAGAGAGAGAGAGAGATTAGTTTCAGTAGTCTATGGGGCCACTAAAGAGATGATCTAATTAGCATTCAATAATAATTCATTCACTTTATAATTATAGGAACTATACCTCCAGTAGAGCTTGGGTTACCCTAAATGTGGACCTAAACCATTTACAACCTTATACAGAAAGGAGAGAGACTATGCCAGAGAGTCAATTGGTTACAAGATAAAAATAAAAGAAAACCAAGATGAGCATGCAGAAAAATATCAGATGCTTTTTTTTCTAACTGTCATGGCATTATCATGACATTATAAAGAAGCAACAATTTATTGATGATATTACAATATTTTCAAAAAATCATAAAGTGTGAAAGGGCCCTGTCACCTTAGCACCGTTCCTTGTGGGCCCCACCACCTAACTATATGTGTGGTGATAGAAGCTCGAATCATCATCCCAACCAGTACTTAATCATGACTGATAAGTTTTCACCATCCAAAATGAGTACAGAATTGATCCAATGGTCTAGTCCATTTGGATGAGTGCTAGACTTGGGATCAGAGACTATCATGGGATCCTTGATTTATGGTGCACTCAAATGGATCACCAAGTATGCTTCACTAGGTATTTAGGCACACGTTACTCACTTGAGGTTTTTGTAGTTTAAAAATATGAAAAAGTGAACACCTTAATTGTAAAATTGATACAAATTATTGAAAGTTATATATTAGTAACTTATAATTTTTTGACTTTTTTGCATTTATATTCCTTAAAATTAATTTAATTTTCCTCAATGTTTTTGCTATAGTTCATTAAGGAATAATTTATGTCCATTACTTGTACTTGTTTATGTAGCATCTGAAAATCCTTAATTCCTTGGTTCTAGATTTTTCATGAATTTAGTTTTTTTTTTAAACATCACTTCTAGCCTTTCAAATTCTCATAATATCAACATTAATTCAGAATACCAGAAGATATCAAAGGATATAGAAATTAAAAGCTGTTGGGAAATCACATTTGGGGAGTTAATTATTCTTCTAAATGGAATTCTCTAATGCCAACAAGGAAATTGGTATGTTTTCTATCCAAAATCCAAAAATTAAAAAAATATCAGCATATATTGAAGAAAACATTTTCTTAAAAACAAAAGGAAAAAAAATAATATTTTTGAAAAAAAAGTGAAAAATGTATATATTTTTTGAAAAGATCGAGGGCTACATTATTAAATAAGTAGTTCTTAGTCAATCCAAACTCAGAAAATAAGAAAGAAGATGTCAGAGCAGGAAAAAGTAAAAACAAAAAAGAGAAGAAAGAGGAGGGACTAGTGACTACTCTTCCATTCCACATTTCCACTAGTTGCGGAGCACCCAACAAAAGTTTTCACATAAATGTCACTGATAATTACTGGCTTAATTACATAAAGTTCTCGTAACATTCCTTCCGAGGCCCCACGAGTGGGCTACTACTGCCTTCTCTCAACTTTTCAACACCCCCCACTACTCACTGACTTGTGCCCTGTCTCAACCATTGAACATAAAAAAAAATATATACCCCTACACCTCTGGACTAGTCTACCCTCTACCCCTCTCTGCACCTACACAAACCCACATTCCATTTCCAACCCCCTATATCTTTCCCTTTTCTTCCTCCTTTCTCCTCTCTCTCTCTCTTCCATACTGCACCCGAGTCAATCAAGCAGAGATAGAGATACAGGCATAGCTGATCCCACCAAGCCCCACGTGTGCATCCCCACCATACAAATCACACCTATTGCTTCATTTCTTCTTCATCTCTCTCTTCCTCTCTGTAGTAGTAGTAGTAGAGAGATGGGTCATGAAGAGGAGAAGAAAAGGAGTGAAATATTTCAAATAAAGATGGAGCCATCAAACAGCTGCAGCAACAACAACAGCAGCGACAAGCAGACGAGCTCTTCGGATCAAAGAGGAGGTGGAGGTGGTGGTGTTGCTAGTGGGCCATCTTCTTCTTCCCAGTTAGTGCCTTTTCATCATCCATCATCATCATCAGGTGGTGGGCCATCTGCGACCGCCCTCGACGCTAGCCTCGCCATTTCTACAAGACCAGCCGACCGGAAGCTCGCCGTCGCCACCAAGCGCTCCTCCAAGGACCGGCACACGAAGGTGGATGGCCGAGGCCGCCGCATCCGCATGCCTGCCGCCTGCGCCGCCCGGGTCTTCCAGTTGACGAGAGAGTTGGGACACAAGACCGACGGGGAGACGATAGAGTGGCTTCTGCAGCAGTCGGAGCCGGCCATCATCGCCGCCACCGGGACCGGAACTATCCCCGCCAACTTCTCCACTCTCAACGTCTCTCTGCGTAGCAGCGGCTCCTCCCTCTCCGCTCCGCCGTCCAAATCCGCCCCGCACACCTTCCATGGAGCTCTAGCCCTTGCCCCATACGCTGTGGATGCGATCTCCCATGCCCCCTTCTTGGGGTTCGGCCACCAGCAGCAGCCACCGCAGCAGGCGCAGCACCACCTACTTTTATCTTCAGATCCGATTGGAGACGACTCGTCCGCCACCTACATGAGGAAAAGCTTCAGGGAAGATCTCTTTAAGGAAGAACATGCGCCGCAGTCCGAAGGCAGCGCGGGGAATTCCTCCTCTCCATCCTCCACCAAACCCATGGCCACCGATCTCCAATTACACCACCAGCAGCCCTCCAACGTCGTCCCCGCTGCCGCAGCGATGTGGGCTGTGGCGGCGCCGGCACCCACCACTGGAGGAGCCGGAGCGTTTTGGATGCTTCCTGTAACCACAGGCTCCTCTGCGCCCGCTATGGCCACTGCAGCGGGCCCATCTGAGCCTTCGATCTGGACGTTCCCGACGGCTGGTCAATACCAGACGTCGATCCAGGCTGCCGGCGGAGGGAACCCACTTCAGGGGCCACTCCATTTCATGCCCAGGATTGAATTCCAAGGAGGGCGGGTCGGGACTATGCCGCTGGCGTCGATGCTGCTCCAGCAGCCGGCGGCGGCTGTAACGGTGTCGGCGCCGCAGCAGCATATAGGGCTGGGGATTTCGGATACGAATCTGGGTATGTTGGCTGCTCTTAATGCTTATGGTAGAGGGGGTTTGAGTATGAATTTTGAGCAAAATCAGCAGTTGGATCACAACCCAGTTCATCAGCAGCAAACTGCTAATGAAAGTGGAGAAGATCGCCAAACTAGCTCAAAGTAGAGAGAGAGAGAGAGATAGATGAAGAGTCAAATTGAAAAAGAAAAGGTATATATCTCTCTCTCTCTACATTGGAATTTATTGAGTTTGTTGCCTTTGTTCTTGATGAGTTGCAGGAGTGAGCTGAGTAGAAATGCCTTGAAACTATGAATCCCCCATGAAGAACACCTTCCTTACATCTAGCTATATCCTCTTCTTCTTCTTTTTTTTCTTATTTCTCTGCAGCTTTGGACTTTTTTGGGGTTTTTTGTTTACAATTTTCTTCTTTGTTTTGATTTGGAGAGTTCTATTTAAGGTCTTTTATTTGTTTGGTCCAAAGGATCAAGAGACACATTGATGATTTTGTATAGAGAATGGGATTTGTTTGTGTAGTAGAAATAATTCTTTGTTTTGTATTAGGGTGAGAACCCTTCTCATCAGTGACATATTTATGCTTGGTTTGCAGTAATAGAATTTCATTATCTTTTGATTTCTAGCTTCTCCTCAATCAAGATTCAAAACCCACCTAACCAATCTATATTCTTCATGATGTTCTTTTGTTTGATATCTGTTTCATTCATTTTCTTTTATGAAGCTTTATCTTCTAACCAGTTTTAAATGATAAATGATATGATAAAAGTATTCTTGTATGGTTCTTCTTGTTGTTTTTGTTACTGTTGTTGTTTGGGTCTGCCTTGTCACTTCGTTTCTTTCTTCTCACTCGTGCTCACGCTAATCAAGATTCTCATTCTCCTGGCATAATTGCAGCTACTGGAGGAGCACCAGCTCCTGGTGTTAAGGCAGATTTTTGGGGTTTGTGGGTTCCTTTCTTTTCTATTTGTGATGTCAGAAAATGGGAGGGTGATGACTGATGATGTCTCTCTTCCCTTTCCCAATATCAAGCAGCAACTGTAGGCTGCCCTTCAGGTGGGGGTAGAAACCCGGATTACCATGCAGATTAGGGCTTTGGAAAAGGACTAAATTGGGTTATAACTTATAAATCGGTCAGGGTTCAGGAGACAGGAGAAGTTGGGACTGGTGAGTCGTGCATGTAAAACTACAAATACTAACGTGGATCCGTAGTTTGTACTTGCGCGTTAGCAGGTAAACGGGTCAGTTCCATGTCGGGTCAGTGGTGGACCTTATTGGACCCTGATCCGTTGATATCTCTATGATCAAACCCTGACCCAGTGAGTCAAAAAGTTGTGGACCCAGTGAGTCAAAAAGTTGTGGACCTGGACCTCCCACCCTATCTTTGATGGGTGCAACTTGACCAATATCTCTGATGGCTCCCACACAAATGCTGTGGGGAGTTTGGATGGTGGGATTGAGATTTCGATTCACAAGAATGCAGGAGTTCCACTTCCATAGGTTAAAAAAGTGGATGTTTAATGATGTTTAGGTGGTGATCCGTGCTTATGTAATCACTTTGATTTTTTATTCAAGTGGATGGATTATAATTATGGGTTGATGCATTATAAAGTGGTTAAAATCGAAGAGCCAAATTAAGATCAAGGGGTTTGGATGATTCTAATCTTCAGATTTGAGCGCCTAAAGGTGATGTGGATCTTTTCACCCCCCACCATTTCATGATTGTAATGCATCTAAGTAGGCCAAAAGTCATTTTTATTTATAATATTTTTTGGAAAACAGTAAGCCAGAAGTTGAGGTGCTTAAAAATAGGAGAATTTTATCCTATGAGTAGCTCATGGGCTTATATTTTGATAAGTGCAACTCTTTTCTCACTCTTATTCCCCTTATGAAGAGACACCATGTCCAGTTATATGCCTAGCCTTTACTCACCGTTTGATTGTATCTCAAAAATATCTAAGGAAGCGCTCAGATAATCTAATGGGGTCCGGTTAATTCTTTGCAATCTTCTGCTTAAAAAACTACTTTTGCATGATACCCAAGGATCATACCATTATATTATAGTTGTAGACAATAGATTACATGTGTATTCGGTATAAGACCCAACTAGACCAAGACCTGGACTTTATTATCATGAGGCCAAAAAAAGGCTTCATACCTAAAAAAAAGGTTCTGGGTATGGGGCACCCAGTGTAAGCTGGCAACCAACATCCTTCTAACATGTCCATGATGCAAGGAGTTATATAATACACATTTTTTGGATTATCAAGTTCAACCCCAGGTAAGCCATCTGCAGTTAACACACCCACAAGGAAGGGAATATATAAAAAATTCTGGGAAAGGATTTTGTGTGGATCCCTTCCTGGTTTTTCCTATTTAAAAAATCCCCCATGTTTCATTGTCAGACAAGACTATTATAGCTTTTAAATTTTTTTATAACTACAGTACAGTCTGGGGTTAATTTCTGTTAAAAGTGCCCCTAACTGCCACCATTATTTTAAAATGCTTATTATGAGAACAGGAGAGTCTTCTATTATTAAAAAACTCACTTTCTAGGGAAAAAAATAGTCTGGAAACTTTCTAGAGTAAAACATTCTTAAAAACAAATTAAACCAAAGCAGAAAGTTCTATACTTGCTTTTTTTTTTTTTTTTTGTATGTCATGGTTGTTGCTGTTGCATATAATATATATAACATGTTAGGAGAAGGAAAAAATGGTCCTACATGAAAGTTAGGGACGTATTTCTGACTTTTGCAAGAATAATCACTGAAAGTAGCAATGGCTAATGTCATTTTCATCATCATTGTCATTAATAACAGCAGAGCCTTATCGCATCAATTATTAAGATTTTTTTAGCAGGTTCAAACATTCAATAGCCTAGAACTAGAAGAATGTATGTATAAAATCTTTCTAACGTAGAGGATTTTTTTTAAACTAATACAGAAAGTTGAAGAGGAGTGTTTTAAAATAAGATGAAAGATGATGGGGCTACTCTGGAAAAAAAAAAAAAAACATAATATATAGGGTGAGCTCGAAATTAGAGTTTTAGGCATGGGGGATGGTTCCTAAATACAATCATAGGCAGGTGGGGCCCAACAGTTCAAGATCAAAACATGGTGGGCCACAATGCGATGATCCCAATTCCTAATCCTCTCGAGCCAGGTGGGCCCAGAAGTCAAAGGGTTGTTGTCCATATGACTTGAATTGACCCAACAAAGGGACATTAGTAGTAGTATAGTAGATAAAAGCAAAAAAGAGAAGTCTCCTTTCCAGCGAGTTTCGAAGAGAATAGAATTATTCTTAACATCATCTATTTTAAGAGTATAAATATTTGCAGCATTGGGAGATTAGCTGGCTGGGAATATTCATACATAGACAATTTTCGAATTTTCTTGACAAATAGACATCCACCACAGCCACATTAAACTTGCACTTTTCTTTATCAATCAACAATATTTGTAAGAACTCTTTTAAAAGATTAAAAAAGAAGAGGAGTCTTATCAAAAAGTATAAGTTTTCAACAATTAAGCTTGCACTTTTCTTTACCACCACCACCACCGGACAACAACAATTGAACTTGCACCGAAACCATTGACTATGACACTGGGGCCACCATAGGTAGATGGGCTATTAGAGGCGTAATTAGGGTCCACATAGTCTCTAGCTTTGCTGTACGATATTGACGCTCGGGCTCTTTAAAAGGCCGTTGTTGGGCTTTTTAGAAGGCTCCAGTGAGGATTTGGTCAAGGATTACACTCTTTGGTCTTGTTTCTTTATCAAAATTCCAAGAATTCGTGTCCGGTAGAATTTCAAATTCTAAAAAAGTTGTCCCCTCATGTGGTATTCCAAATCCCTCTTTTTTATGGAGGATTTGAAATTCCAACAAATGATATAGTTTTAAAAGGTCTTTTGGCTGGTTGGAATTTGAAACTCTAATGAACGAAATACAGCATTTCAAATGTGAGGTCCTGTTTCTTTATCGGAATTTATGACTAGAATTTTGGAGGTTAGAGTTTTTTGGACATGATGTGACATGATGCGATATCTTGTCCTCGGCCATACATTTCTCACCATAATCTTTTGTGTTAAGGGTTTCTAACATTGATATGAAGATCGATGTATCCTTCGAATTTCAAATGCTATGTTCACTGCTGGAATTTTGAACTCCAAACCACCTGACATAACCTTCAGCATTCTCATAATTGAAATGTCGAACCTCCTTTATACAAGCCCCACCCTGAGCAAGGGCGGGAGGGGCGACCGCCCAGGGCTTATTATTGAAAGGGGCCCTTCATTATATGTAATGAGTCATATGGCCTAATAATTTATTTCAGAAAATTTTAATGAGTCTAAATATTTATTTTAAAGGAGTCCAACAAGGCAACAATACAAAGACAATTAAAATAGAAAGGGCCCACTGCACACTGCCCAATTGGCAATTGCCCATTAATTTATTCAACTAGAAAGGGTCCACCGTCCCAATTGACATCGTCCCAAAAGAGCCAATCAAAATAGCCCACCGCCTCTGTTGCCCATCGCCCATTAATTCATTTTATTCAATTTTCTCCACCAAACCAAATCTTCTCCAGCAAACTTCCAAACCAAACGCCACTCAGCAGTCTGCAATTTAGATGCCTCTCTCTCTCAAGTCTCAGACTCTCAGACAGTTCATAATCTCGTCCAAAGTCCAAACCAGGTAAATTTACTTTTTTTTTTGTAAACGTATATCTTCTTACTTCTTAGTTCTTATAAATTATAATAGATTTGTTATTTTGTTACAATATGTAATTATGTATTTATCCGATGATCTGATTATCTGAACATTGAAATTCTGAATCATATGATTTTTTCATAGTTTTATACAGATAAAATTTGAAAAATGAATAACAGAATAAGGTATCTTTAATTCTTTACATCTGCCTTTTTGGTTAATTGGTTCGAGATGGTTTATGGACCACTCGGCCACTGCTCAATCAAAATAGCCAAGCATAAATATAATAGTCTATATTTTGTAATTTTGTAAGCTATTAGCAATAATTTTGATGTATGACATTAATATTAATAAATAATTCAGAACTTCTAGTCACATTTTGCTTGACTTATATGAGAAATTTATTTATTTATGTATTAAATGTATTTATCATATGATATTATTTGATTTTTAATGAAATTATTATTTTTGTGCTAAATATATGAAAACATGTTATATATATGTGTATATATTAAAAAACTATGGAAATGAATAAAGGGTCCATTTTAGTGATTCGCCCCGGGCCTTTGAAAAGTCAGGACCGGCCCTACCTTTATATATTATAAAGATTTGGATATCCATATGTAGGACAACAATCGGAGAATTTTATATTCTCCAAACAAGAACTCTTAGAATTCTTACAAAAGAACATCATGCCCTTTGGCTTGAAAACAAGCACGAATCAGAAGGAAGAGAATGCGCTGTTAGGCTGGTGATCACCTTGAACTTTCAACTCTGCCATACTGATTAACATTATTTCCGTTTTCTTGAGTATTTAAATTACCATAGTGCAATGTCTATCTCTTGGGAGGAAGAAAAGGGAACACAAAATAGTCTCAATTAGCATTGCAAAATTTTAAAGAGAAAGAACCGAAGTTGTCTAGGGATTTTCGGTCCATCAGCAATAACCCTAATAGGACATGATTGTGTATATAAAAACGAAAGTATGTTTACTCTTTCTTCAATATTTTTTTCGTTCGGTGTAACACAGGTTGTGTAAAATACTGAGGAAAAAAAAAACCATAGCCGTTCCATATCCTCATTCCAAACCATGGATTAAAAAACCGGCCGATACCGGTTCATATCGGCTGGTATGAACCGGTATCGGCCGGAACCGGTACGATATCGGGACGAGATACCGGTTTCGAAAATATCGGCAAAAAATCCCCAAAATATCGGTATATATTGGTCGAGATGAACTTTATCTCGGCCGTAATGAGATATCGGCCGATATTTTCCCTTAAAAAAAACACTAACCCTAATTTTTTTCACATTTTTCATCTTCTTCCCCTCTCCTTTCATATCCAAACACCTTAGAGCAGCAGCCACACATTCACACATCCCTCTTGCATATTTTCTTTAAAAAAAATTATTTAAGTAAAAGAAAATCATCTTAAAGTATTTTATTATGTATTTATGTGTTTATTTTATTTTTTTAGATGAAGCATGGAAATCATGAGAATGTCACTTGTGTTGTATTGTTCACTTAAAACTAAGTTAGATTTATATACTTTCATGCTAGATCTACTATTCATACACATGATTTTGAATTTTTTTTTAATTTTTTAATTTTCGGATTTATTATGTATTTATGTGTTTTTTTTTAAATGAAGCATTGAAATCATGAGAATGTCACTTGTGTTGTGTTCTTCACTTAGAACTAAGTTAGTTTTTATATACTTTCATGCTAGATCTACTCATACACGTGATTTTGTATTTTTTTTTCCAATTTTTCAGTTTTTTAATTTTTAAATTTTTTAATATTTGAATAAAAAGATATCATTTTTTTTAAAATTTCATCACAAATATGTTCTTTTAATGATTCATGGAGTGGGGGAAGGTACTCATGGTCATCATGGGGGTTATGTTGGCCAACAAGGTGCCATATATGAACAGCATATGAATTATTCATATGACACTAATTGGGTTACCCCTTCACCAACACCGATAATGTCTATCGAACGGATGTTAATTGAGCAAGGGAGGCTTCCCCTACCACCACATGATCCCCAACGACCTTTATATGTCTCTCATGGCTATTTCATGCCATTTCCGCATAATTACCAAGAACAATCTACAGGGGATCAAGATAGTTCATCATCTTATCAAGAACAATCTGAATATGTACATGGGTATGGTAGTGCTGCACAACAGTATGGAGCATATCTTTTTAACCAAAATCGAAGAAATGATGATGATGATGATATTGAGCCTGAGCAACACTCCACTTGGTATTAAAGCTATCAATCTATCAACTATCATACACTCATACTCATCAATCTCTCTCTACTTTCTACTATCTAGTCTCCTCTAATTTCAGGTAAACCATGAACCTTTTGATGTCCAAGTGCTTTATGATTTATCTATCTCACTATCATGTTTCAGATTTTAATATGTTATCTTCATGGTCATGAATTTCACAACTAATTTGATGATTGAGTTAGTATTAAATGATGATTGACATGTTTGTTATCTACTTATCTTTATTTTCTTATATTTTACACTAATAAATTGATCATGAGCATCAATGATGGTTGCATTATATGAAATACTAGAGAAGAAAGCGAACAGCGACACAGACATGACTTATAACTTAAGGTGACCGAGATTTTGATTTATTATTGTTACTAATGAAAAAAATATTGTTTTCCAGCATTTTTCAAATATTCTGGATTTTTTGGATATTTTTGCGAATTTTTTTGGATAAAAAAAAATTCACACCACGACGGACCGATATCCGCGACGATATCGTTTTTCGGCCCGACCGATACCGCGACCGATACCGAGATTTTAAACCATGTTCCAAACACTCCCTCATTTTCATTTCCGCTCTCACTTTTCCACGCTACACTATGCACAAAACAAGTCTTAAATGACCGAGTCTTGTCTCGGGTGACAGTCATCAAGATGGCCCCAGAGGGGTCTACACACACCACCATGATTTCACAGTAAATATAAGGAAGAAAACAACTAAACTCATGGAGATTTGTCCTCATTCAAATAATCTCCTCCTCATCTGAAGTCATAAAATGAGATGGAAAACGCCAACTACTTGTTAAGCTACCCAAGTGTTTTAGCAAACATTATGACGAGCCAAACAAACCATGAAAATTATGGACTATGTTCCGAAATTCAAGTGATAGTTTTTGGATTTCAAGACAACAAAATATAGCAATATTTCCTTTCTCAAAGGGTAGTTCGGTGGTTTTTATGGGCCACTGGATTCCTTTGTGCGACACTGGAATTCCATGGTTTATTTGGAGATTATAATATGATTAAAATAAAGTTATTTTTTTATTATAGTAAAAATCATATGAACAATTTTATCGTACAGTGAATACAATACCTGTAAACTTGTTATATGAAAAATTGAGTAAATTTATTATATAGTAAAAGTTACATGGGTAAACTTGTTATTAGAAAAAAGGAATAAGAGATGTATCTAATTACTTTAGACATGGGGCTATGGAGGTAGTTTTTTCTTGTGGGAGTTCATTCTCTGAGAGATTAATTTGATGCCCAACTTTAAGGGTTGTCTGTCTCTTACGCATAGACATGAACAATGTACATATATGTAAAATTTGTATATATGAAACTTACATATGTAAAGCTTGCACTTGTGATAAACAAAACCTTGTTTTCTTGGAATCACCATGTTCATTATGTAAATATTGAGAGGTATATAGATTGCATATGTAAACTATAAAAAAATTTCAAAATTTATAAATGTCTAAAACAAGAAAACTAAACATATTGGGGGGTTTAATATTGGGTCAATAAAAATATTAAATGGCAAACTAAAACTTTAGGACCCATAGAAGTTTTAAAAAATCAAAACATTTAGGGTTCTGATACTATGACATGCATGTTTCCAATGTTTTTTTTATAACGGCACCCTCTTAAGCAAAGAGGTGTGTAATTGTTTCACACCTTTTTAATGGAGAAAACTTCATATGCGAATTGCGTCATTTACATGTATGCATAAATGAGCAGGCATACATGAGTGCAAACAAGCAAACCGCTCATATAAGAGAAATTTCGGCTTAGAGATGATCTATGATTGAAAAGGCTATCTTTTCATTACTGATTAAAAAGAGGGAAAAGACAAATGTTGAAACAATGATTCCCATGAACTCAAAAGTTAAAGTAATCAAATATCTGGATCAGTTTTAATTCAAATATGTCTTATATTTAAGAATTGCGAAATGACGTACACCTTTCTATATTTGAACTTGTGTAAGGCAATTGTAACTTTGGAAGGGACTTGAGGTTGGCATGGGCCGGCCCATACATAAGAGAGTCACAAAATGAATAGGCTTGGATTGTATGAACCTATGGTGTACTGACAAATGGCAACCATAGAGAATGACCACGTACCTCATTGATAAGTGGTGGTAGTTTTCATCTGGTTGTCCAGAGTTCGAACTCTAAGTACACCACCTTTTTTCCACTTGTGTAGGCTCTCTTCTTGCTCATGTGGGCTTCTTTTCTTCTTTTGCGGGCTATCTTTCCATGTGTGCGCGGGCTCTTTCTTGGGTCCTAGCCCCCTTGACTGGGTTGTCAAAAAAAAAAAAAAAAGAATAAAAGAAGAAGATACAAATGACAACCATACTCTAAGGAATGCAAATGGATGATCAAGTCCATGGTGGACCTGGATTCAGATTTTACTCTAAATCTAGGCATTCTATACTATTCATTACAAATTAAATAGTATCATATAATGTTATTATCATAGAGAATGTTCTCCTACATGTAGATTGCATTTTGATAATATGTAGCCATTATCCCATTTAGATGAGTGTCTTTCAATGCAAGGAGAGTAGATGGAAAGGTCCCTTGGACACGGGGGAATGAAAATTTTCAGGCCCACTAAATTATCCAGGCGCTTGATTTACTTTAATGACATCTTATTAAAAGATTTTTTTAGATTCAATCCAATAGTGAGTGAAAGCTTAATAAGTATAAAATTGGCTTGATGCCAGATTATGTGATAATAAAATCATACAAGTGGCTATGCAGATCAAAAGTGGGCCCAAGTAGGCCCATGGAGCAGGACTCTGGTAGGAGAGCATTTTTTCTTATTAAAATAGTACATATTACATTTATTAAAGCAATAGGGAGGTCAGGAGGTGTGCTCTCAAGGGTGCCACGTCATCACTCTCAAACTTAAGCTTGAGCTTGGGATCGGCACTAAAAAAAATTGGCGGATTTTTAAATTTTTTTCATATATATATAAAGTCTAAGTAGATGCTAATATCTACCTTTGAGCAACAATTTATATTAGGTTGTTTCTTGGATGTTGTTTAACAACTATTTTCATATGGTGGGCAACATGTGAATATTTAAGTATTTTATATTCATTTAAATCTCTTATTCATTACTAAATTCTCTTTTTTTATATTTTTTTAAAGCTCCTTCTATTTTTAGATAGACATTGAAAGAGAGATTCCAATCGACTAATGTTGGCAGTTTTTTTTAAAGAATTCGGTATAAATTGAACGAACTTTCTCAATTAACAAAGTTTAATAGGTGTTAAGTTTCAATAGTTTTTATTTTTTAATATTTGTCTCATATAAAGAGAAATTAAATATTTCTAATTTTATTAAAAAAAAAAATTATTAGTGTTCGGACTTAGCACGGGTTTGTGGTGTTAGTTATCTCTGTCGCCAGCCGGCTGAACGTGTAACAAATTCTACAGCCTCATTGTGGGGCACATATAAATGGATCTGAGTGGGTTCCACTGTACGATTGATGGAAACGTGATTTAATATTGTGTCAACTCATGGGCGATGCCCTTTTAGTTGTAGGGGTGTAATGGTTCGGTTAACCATTTGCTTTGGGAAAATCATTAACTAAACCGTATTTTATGGTTTTCAATTTTTAAAAACCATTACTGTAGTCTAAAAAAACGTTAAAAACTGAACCGCGGTTGACCGCATTAGACGGTTCAGTTACGGTTAATTGAAAGTTAAAAAAAATCTATCTTTGCCCTTTGACTTTACATGTAGAACAACACTATCATTTTTTACGAAAATAAATACAACTAAAAGTCTAAAATGATACTACAAAACATCTGAGCCCTTTAATTTTTTTTATATTATTGTTAGTGTTACGGTTTGTTTCGGCTAATAACCATGAGTTGAGAATGAAAACCGTAACGGAACCGTGAAATACGAATTTCGATTTTAATAACTGTAACCGTAACCGAACAGTGAAACATAGTTATTAACTATTTTACTGTTGATCTCAACATTTAAATGGTTTTCCAATTTTTTTTACACCTCCAGTGAGCTGTTAGCACATGTTCTCAGTGATAAATCCGATGGGGACCCACCCTTTCAGCTGAATATAGGAGAGGAGAGGAGAGGAGAGGAGAGGAGAGGATGAGATTGATCACAATGTGGGCCCCACACTGGATCCGGACCGGACTCAAAGGTGGGTGTGTGAATTACATCTGGGTCTGAAAACACATCCGGGTCACTCCCTAGTTTCTACGACGCGCTCTTTCAAACGGTGGAATTGTGGAAAAGGAGGGTTTGGGATTTCGGACTTTGTGAAGCTTCTCCTGGAAGCAGCAGAATCGCAGTGCTGAGTATTTATAGATCCTCTCTATCTCTCCCTCCCTCCCTCACTGCAATTCTCTCCACCTCCAATCAATAGAAGAAGAAAGATCGAGCAAACAGAAATCTCTCATTTTTCCCTCTTCCTCCTCTTTCTTCCTTCTGCAAATTCGCATCATGGAGACTGGAGAATGTTCTGGATCAAGACCCGACGAGAATCCCTGGGCAAAACTCGGTATTTCTTCCATTAACTCTCTCTCTCTCTCTCTCTCTCTCTCTCTCTCTCTCTCTCTCTCTCCCTATCTTTAACACTTTGATCATTTCTCTCTGCATCGTCTTCTTCTTGCATTTCGAACTCGACGTCGGCATTGTGGAATCTGGTGCATTGTTCATGTTCTTGTTATGATTCTTTAATGATTTGGGCCAAATGCTTTCCCTTAGTAGCCTTTTTCTTGCAATTTGGGGGAAGAGGAGGCACAAAAGGCATTGTCTTGTTGGTGCATTTTCCGAGAATCTGGCAAAACTTTGAAATGGCAAGCTATGATTTTCATTGTTACGGTTTGGGGGACACCCAAAATGTGATCTTTGCGTCCGTCCCTCCGCGACTGAATTGCATTGCGTTAATACGTTTCTGTAATGCTCTTATACGCTCGCCAACTGCACAAGAACGTTCTCTTTTCTAATCTATTTTGGTGTATGGGGGTGTCGGAGAGGTGTTCGATGTAATGACTATTTAGTCAGAGGGCCACCATGTACTTGTTCTGGTTTATAAAACTAGGCCAGTCTGTTTCTTGGGTCTGTTAAAAGAGCATGTATAAATGGTGGGTGGATGGTAACTTGATCAGTGACAGTGAGCCTTTTTAACTGGGACATGCCTGTGTATATCTACATCGTAATGGCCCCAATGACGTGGTTGAGAAAATGGATCCAGTGTTTGCATTTGATCATTGAGCCTTTACATTGGTTTTGTACATCAGTAATCGTCCCGATGGTGCATTTCTCTTTGGATTTGGTATTGGGCTTTTGTTTTTGTCTCCACGTAAAGCGTAAATTAATACAAGTTGAGAAGAAAATATATGTAGGCAAACTATCATAAAATCTGGAATAAATATGGATATTGTTTGCACTTGATGTCCATTCATGTTGCTCTGAGTTCAAACAAGATTTCCAGGGACTGGTAGGTTGCTTCGTGCCAGTCAAGCCCCAAAACTGGTATATTCCAGTATGTACCAGTATACCAAAAACATTGGCCTATATATTTTCAGTTTTTCCCCTCTTCAGTTTTCTAATATAGGTTGTTTTACTCGTAGAATTGACCAATATTTTGTCCAGCATGAATGTTATATACTTGTCTTTATTGGTTCACTGGATCACTGGATCTATACACTGGTTATTGGTTATTGATATATTACGCACATATTCTACTTGGATAGCTCAAAAAAGCATACTATGGCCACAATGTTGTTTTAAATCTACTTATTATGGGTAGGAATATTTTAGCGTACGTTTTTTTGTTTTTGAGTATTTTTCTGGTTTGTTGCAGTTTCAGCTGACTCAAGATATCAAGATATTGACATTAATTCAAATGAGATGATAATATGTTCTGAGATCATGCCAACATCAACTGAGAAACATAGTTGGTGCAAGATAATGAGGGGTCAAGACCTAATATCTGCTACTATTCAGAACATAAGGTCAGGTTCCATTCACATTACTCTATTTATTTCTTATTGAATCCAGATTTGTTCATATCTCTGAGACCATTTCATCTCTTTCGCATGCAAAAGTTTGCAGTCCTTTTGATTACAAGTTTTTCATAGTTTGTGTATATTTGAGTGAAATCATAAAAAAGTTACTGCCATGTTGCTCTAATAATACCATCATGGCGAGGAAATGTTTTTAACAAAGAAACCCATTTAACACCATTTTTTTTACATTTCTTTATTTTAAGGGTCTAAATGACACTAGTGGTTTAAATGGGGTGGTTATATCTATTCCGGAGTCTGCTTTAATGTCTCCGGGTACAGGCAGAATTCATGTCCGTTCCCACTTTTAATTAAACCATCATTATGTCATGGAAACTTTATTCGGCTTGAAATGCTACTGGGTTTGGGTGATATCAATTAGGAGACTTGGCCAAGTCAAAAGGTTAAACTTAGTCCGAATGTATACAAAAAACAAAATAGATAGTTTTTTATTTATTTATTTTTTGTTGAAGTTTGATCGAGTCCTGGCTAAGTCACCTGAGTCTCTATCATGCTTTGCCAAGTCAACTGAGTCTGGCAAAAAATTGTTAAGGACTGAGTTTCTCCCTGAGTCCTAGGATTTTATACTGATCGGAGCGACAGCTCAATTATATAGTGAGTTCCAGTGTCCCACTGACTTTTGGAACTATGAATCAAACATGCTCATAATTTGGTATCAGTCGAGGATAGTATACCTGTATCGATCCATGTACTATAATTGTTTTTGATGCTTGAGTACTATGAAAGTGGAAATCTTAACTTACCCAAAAATCTAAACATATTCAAACCTTTCTTCCTTTGCCTGCCAAAAGATTTAAAAGTGGATTTTGGCAATGGAACTCTAATTGGTCATTTTGCATATGGCACACTTGTGTTCTTCATAGACTATTAATCAATTCAGAATGTTCACATTTTGAGGTGCTGCACACTTGTGTTCTTCATAGACTATTAATCAATTCAGAATGTTCACATTTTGAGGTGCTTAATAAGTAAATGAGTTCTTGTCCGTCACGATTCAAGACCACAATTCTATAACCTTACAAGTCATGATCATAAAACGTTTAAAGTCCCACATCCCACATCTCCCAAGTAATGGGTTTGATATGGCTTCATATACATATTTGGGCCTTCCACCTATCAGCTTAAGCTTTTGGGTTGGTATATGGTTTCTTACATGGTATTAGAGCGGGTTCCGATCCCATCGTTCTTGTCTAGCCCGCATGGCTCCTGTCGCTCTTGTCTAGCCCACGTGACAGGGCCGTTTAGGAAATCTATTGGGCCTGCATGAGGGGTAGTGTTGGGAAAGTCCCACATCCCACATCGCCCAGGTAATGGGTTTGATATGGCTAAATATATCTGTTTGGGCCTTCCACCTATCAGCTTAAGCTTTTGGGTTGGTATATCGTTTCTTATATAAAAATCACTTATTTCTTTTTAAAAATAATTGTATGAAATAATAATTTGTTTTTCTGTCTTTTCTTTTACTTTGATGATATAGTTCGCATACGATATCTGTTGACAAAGCTGTTCTCAATAAAGAAGAATCCATGGCCATCAAGTGCGGAAATGAAATCATAACGGGGCCAGATGGAAAAGGTTGGCAGATGTTCTTACTGATGTCATTAGTAGGATATTGGTAGTTACATGATTTTAATTGAGTCAATATGATATGATGACATTGATGTTTAGTGAATAGTTCCTTATGTGAACCTATTCTCGGTACAGTGATTTATCTACATTTCTGCTTGATCACATCGAAATGAAAATAAATTCAATAGAATGGTATCTACATAATAAGTTTTGAGTTCCACATCTGTTAGTGTTTTTCTTTCTTTTTTCATTTTTTTCCTTTTTAATTTTTGGGAAAATTTCAAAATGGGGCCTAAGTTTCTAAGACATTTCAAAACAAAACAAAATAAAAAACACATTTCAAAATGAGCCTTAAGTTTTCCAATCTTCTTTCAAAATAGGACATCTGGCCACAATAACCATCATCCGGCCATTTCCCCCTCTTTTTCTTCAAAAACTTCGAAAATACCCTTATGGTTTCTTGTTGCAACGAATGAAGAAAAGGGAAAGGTGACTGGTCTCTCATCTCCTTCATCATTCTTCTCATTTTCCAGCTGAGAGACCAAAGACCCATTTATCAAGGGGTCATCTGTGTGAAAATGGATGCTTCCTGTATGGCTATACCTACAAAACACCCATTCAGGCATGGATGATGACTCTGTAATTTCTTTCTCATCTGATGCTTCCAGTGATTCCATTGCCTCCTTTTCATCTGAACACTGCTTGTGTCATGATGATTGAATGTTTCTGAACTAATATCATTGATTTGGGATTTGTTCTAGGCTTGTTTGGATTTGAGAATGAGGGGTGGGGAAAATACTTGTTACAGGAATGACTGTGGAAGCTTTGTGGGCATGATTAAAGATGGCATTCAGTTGATCACAATCATCAAAGACAGGGCCTCCATGTGTAGAAAATTCAGTCCTTCATATAATCACAACCATTGAATTCCACATCTGTCAAAATTCACACAATAAATATGGCCTTCATATGATCACAACCATATTAAACATGGCCGTTATATATGCCATTAAATATGTCCACAACCGTAGTCCGTAGTAAACTTGCCGTTAAATATGCCCTTCATATGATCACAACCGTTGAAATCCTCACAGTTCAGGCACACAGTAGAAACTTGCCATTAAACTTGGCTTCCAAGAGCAGAAATGTGTCCAAACCGTTGAAATTCAAGAACTGCCATTATTTATGAAGGCTGAATATTGGAGAAGGAAGAAGGAGAGAAGGACCGATCCTCTTTCCCTTTTCTTGATTCGTCGCAACAAAAGCCCTTAGGGCATTTTTGGAATTTTTGAAGAGAAGAGGGGGAAGCTGCCAGACGGTGGTTCTTAATGGCCTGATGTGCTATTTTGAAAGAAAATTGGAAATTTAAGCCCCATTTTGAAATGTGTTTTTTTTTTTTTATTGTCCTGTTTTGAAAAGATCAAGAAACTTAGGCCTGATTTTGAAATTTTCCCTTTATTTTTTGCGAGGTAGATTACCTTTAGGCTTTAGCAATTCATTAGGACATAATTGCTTGGTCAAACGAACTGATTGATAGTTAGATATGTCTCTGCCCTAAAAAAAAAGCGGTGATTGATTCCATTACAAATTTTCTTGTCTGCAAATTGGATTCGACACCATAGTACTCATATATTCATTGTAGTTTTTTTTTGGCTCTTCTGTTTCTGGAATGAAATCCGTCTACTCTTAGAATAAGTTACGTATTACAGTTCAAAAAAATAAAAATAAAAATAAAAAAATAAAAATGCTGTATAACTTGCATAGTCTTTAAATCACTTTGGATGGATATTAGTATATATCCAGAAACTACGTTGCAGGAACTGAAAATCACTACGTGGCTAGGAATTTTGGATGTCTTCTTATCTCCCATATTATGGGAAACCCTTTTTGCTCTGCTTAGCTCTATTCCCTTCCAGGGGTATTCTAGTGACAGGCGGATGTATAGGCAGCGTATCATCCTATTTGGTCAAATGCCTAGTAACAAACTCCTATTTTCCTTTTCTTTACCATGTTCCTTTCATTACAGTATTTCCGAACAAGTTCCTAGATGACAAGCATAAAGGTTATCTTATTGACGATATCGATATTGACGACAGGGACGATGTTGATATTGATGACAGTGATGAAGTCTATATTGATTTGTGTAATCGGGTGATGTAGTACTCATGTGTGGCATGTAGATCAGTTCACATAGGTAATACTGTGCACATTAATTGATGCGTTGCTTTTATCCTCTGCTCAAATAGTTGTATACATCATTGCAACACATATACAAATGAAGACCGGTGATAAATACAATTGTAATTGGAGTAGACTTGGTTGAAGCTCGTCCAAGCTAAATCCATTTATTTAGAGGGCTCATTAACCTGGGCCAGGTCCAGCCTGCAGATGGCCTCTTAAAAAAGGGGGGAAATCAATCCAGAAAGCTGTTTAAGTGCACTTGAAGATATGACTGGGTCTTGTTTGAGTCAAAAAGTCAAAACTTAGCGGAGCTTATCTCATAGTTACTACCTTCTTTTTGGATCCTGTTTCTCTTTGACTCTAAATTGAAATGTTTTAGATATTTTGCATTTTTGTACCTGTTATTGGTGAAAGAAGGAAAAGAAAGAAAGAAAGAAAGAAAGGAATAAATAAAGGAGGAAGAGGAGGCAGAGAAGCCTATCTAGGTTGTACAAGGAAAAAAAACCTTTTTTTTTTTTTGCTTTTATGGGAGGGACCCAGGTGAAGAAGTTGAGAAAAGAAGTGTCCGAATGAAGGGTACTTGTTCCTGCATAAGGCGCAAAGGCCCTTAAAGAGCTGGATGCCCGTAGTTTTGAATGGAAAAGAGCTAAAAGCTATTCATATTCTGCTTTAATGGATGTCGTATTGGTCATAAGCCAACTCAAAAGAAAAAGAAAGGGAGAAATTCTCTCCTTTATCAAGTTTTGGCCAAAATATGGAATTTTTTCTTGTTCGGCAGAAATCTCTGAATTTGAAACTGAATCAGGGGTTCCAGCCAAAGAGGAACAAAATCCCAACTGAAATTCTTCTGGGGGGGTTGTTTGTTTCGGCCCATTGTCTGAAACAAATGGTTTCAGCCAGTTTGGCCGTAATGAACCGAAATTAACAACTACGGATCATTTTTTTTGAATGGTAACTTGAATTAAAAAAGAGCTTAAAGTACAAAAGGATTATACCAAAAAGCTAGGGCAAAACCCCCAAAAAACAAGTACCACTCAAAAAGGAAAAGCCAAAAACTGCACATCAAAGCAAACTGCAGCCCAAAAAATAAGAACTGAAGACTGCTAATCTGTATAGGAAGAAAAAAAAAGCACTGCCTCATGATACCATCCTTAGCCATTATATCTGCCGCACCATTTGTGTGGGGTCACCATTTGTGTGAGACCCCAATCCGCTTGGGTAATCCTAAGGTAAGACCAGGTCAAGTGCTCTTGTGAGCCAAGAAAGGGGGTTCCGCAGGGGTAAGGGTGGAGTGCTTCGGTTAACACCTTGAGGCTTTGTCCAAGTCCCACATCGGAAATATCCATGTCTCAACCCTGGGCTTATAATGTGTGACTTGATCTTAAATCTGCATGAGGCCTTTTAAAACCGCGAGGCAAGATTGGGTTGGAATCCCATGAGCCAAAGCGGACAATATCATGTGGATGGCGGGCCCGGGTCGTTGCAATTTGCCTCCCTCTTTACATGAAGGAAGCAAAAATAACATAGATAAGATCCAAAATCTTCTCTACAATGCCTGCAAACCTCCGTTGGGCGCTACATCTCCTTGAAGCGCACCCGATCACACAAGAGGAGTCACCCCACTAGAAGATTATCTATGTGCAAACAATACGGTTCCCAAAGGCCCATTCTTAAGGCTAAAAGTTCAGCTTTATTCACTGAACAATTATCAGCAGGGCCCGAAAAGGATGAAATGACTGCTTCACAAGTATGGATGACACCACCAATACCTGCCATACTAGTCAGGTTCGTTTTGGTACGGCTGAAACTTGCATATTATATTGGTTTGTACTAGAAGCTGAACCAAACATCACACCTAAAGCTGTTCGGTTCAGGTTTCAGTGGATTTTTTTTTGAAATGGTAACTTGTATTGATAGAAAAAAAGAGCTTTACAGTATAAAAGAGTTATATTGAGAAGCGGCCGGGCAGAAACCCCAAAACTACATATTTCGGATGAACTAGGGTTGGGTAAAAAAAAAGAATTTTATAGGGATTTTAAGGTCTTGAAATATATATATATATATATATAGAGAGAGAGAGAGAGAGAGAGAGAGAGAGAGAGAGAGAGAGAGAGAGAGAGAGAGAGAGAGAGAGAGCTCAAAATTGTTTAACTTACCTTTGCTCTTGCCCTATTTCTCTCACCCAAGCTTGATCCTCAAATCCATGCACTCACTGACATGTTGCCGTTGAAGTAGCTTGAGAATCTTCCACCGCTGAAGCTCCATGCTACTGCTGGAGATATTTTTTGCTGCCATCGTTGTGTTGTCGAAGCATGAATCCTGTGGCAGAGCTTCGGGTATGCTCCTTGCTCCCCGCTGCTGCTCCTTCTCCTTTCTCTTTTATTTTTTATTTATTTATGGGGTCTGGATCTTGGGGCGTTGAAGCTCGGGAAGTGTGGCCCACGTGCCCCATTTCCCATTAAGTGACACCCATTTAATAGACTCTCTGTGAGGCTCCTCAATTGGGGCCCACTTAAGAAAAATCAAAGCAATAGCCCGATGCTCAATTTTCTATAATCTTTTAGTTATTGAGGTGTACGATCAGTTGATCTGTAGGAAACGTTTGATTTTTTAAAAATATTTTAATTAACTACTTCAAAAGTTAGCAATATGAAGTGGGCCATTTGATTTAAGCAAAGTTTAGTGAGTACTATTACTTCAGTTATATGAAACATTTAATTGTTTGAGTATTTCGTAAGTTTGATGTCTGTATACTACAATTATATTTCATTATTAGTTTATTAGAAATATTTTCTAAATTTAGATATATTTTAAAATTTTAACATCTTTCAGAATCGAAATTCCGAATTGGAATGCTGAAATGTCGAATCGACCGAAATATCTCATTTTGAAGCCAAACCGAAACATGATCTGAAACTAAATTGACAACTATGATACCTGCTCTTCCCGGATTTCCAATAACACTGCCGTGAAAATTCAGTTTAAACCTGCCAGTAGGAGGGGGAGACCACCTTATTCACAAAATAGATCTTCTGGGAAGGAAAAAGCGACCTCTTCCCAATATATCATAATCACTGAGATGAAGAACTCACAAAAGTGGGGGAGGACAGAAACCCAAGAAGCCACAAGGGATTTTACTTTCTCCTTCAAATGATCAATAGAAGAGTAAGAATTTTCAAAGCATCTTGCATTGCGCTCTCTCCAAATTACCCAGATGACAGCTAAAAATGAAACTTTCCACATTATTCTCTGCCCTTTGACGATCCTACTGCCAATTTCCAGGACTCAAAGTGCTAGAGGAGAGGTTCCGAGGAAATTCAATCACAATCAAACCACCCCAGCACTGAATTCCATTAGGAATAGGCCACCTTACACTTGAGAAGCAAATGATCAACTGATTCCTTTTTATTTAGACACAAAGGGTGCCCGTTAAACCAAAACAATCCTGTGACTCTTGGGATTGTCCATAGTTAGGAATTTTCCAGGAAGAGCAGTCCAGGAAAAAGCCAAAATCCTTGTAGGGGCCTTAAAACTCCACAAACTGCACCCAAAGCTAGCACTAGAGGGCCTCTCTACTAGACTCTGAAAGAAAGAAGAGACAGAATGAACCATCTGTTGACACGGACCACAGCCTTCTATCTTTTCCAAAAACTTGAATATACATCGCTTCAAGCTGAACGAGCATGGAGAGAAACTGAACATCCTTTTCTTTTGGAAGATTTCTCCTGAAGATCGGAGCCCAAACAAAAGAGCTGCCAACTGTAGAAAAATAACTACTCACCTTAGCATTTTTGTCTATAGCACAAGAAAAGAGCCTGGGGTACTTGAGCGCTAGAGAAGAATCTCCAACCCATAAACCAAACCAGGACCGAATCTTTTGCCCACAGCCTACCTTAAATCTCATATTGTAAAAAAAAGGCATGTTTAGCTGATAAAATTCCCCTCCATATACCTGGATATGTAGGGTTGGAATCTGGGACATCCCACCCCTCTTTGCCAACTCCATATTTGGCTGATTCCACAATCCGTCCTGATCACTCCCTAGCCTCCAAAGCCATTTTCCTAGGAGAGCCAAAAGCTACTCTAGATTCTCATCCCTCTTGCACTTAATGGCATGTTTAAGAGGAGCGGAAGAAGAAGAAGCCAAAAGCTTAAGAGGAAATTTCTTAATTTAATGGATGATGAATGTGGTTCTTCTACAGTGGCGATTACTGCTGGATGGCTAGATGGATGGATTCTGGTGACCATCAAAGGGGAACGAGAAGGGGCGTTGAGATTCTCTAAACTTCTTGTCATTATTCTTTTTGTTAAATTTTGTTGCTTTTATTTGAGGCTAAGATTTTCATTCCATTTTTACCCTTGGAAAAATTTCAAGATATCTAAAATGACATCCTGTCTCATTTTATTAAATAAGTCAGTACTTGAAGCATAGTTGTTAATTTTGTTTCGGACCCTATTTCGTTCTAGTCTCCAAAATGAAATGTTTCGGCTGATTCAGAATTTTTGTGAAACGTTTTGGAATTACGTTTTAGAAAAATAAATAAAATCAAAATATAAAAATGTGCAAGAAAAAATACAAAATTGAAAATAAACATATAATGTATGCATTTAATTCATTATTATAAAACAATATTTAACATATAAGTATAAAATTTAAGCACATTCGTTACCACAATAAAGTTTAAAAACAATTTTCATAACAATAAATGTTAACAACCTTAGAGATTGAAGTTTGGACACCCTCTCCATTACTTTTCAGCCATTTCATAAATTTTTGTCATTTTGGTCAATTTCAGCTGAAATCTAGGTTTTCGGCCGAAATTGACCAAAAGTCAACCGAAAAGTTACACTTTGTATTTCGTTTTGGCTTCATGGCCGAAATGAAAAATCTCAGCCATAAATTGATAACTATGACTCAAAGTCGGTTTGGTTTGTCTTGTTGAGTTTACAATGTTTGGTTTGTCTTGTTGAGTTTACAATGTCGTCTCTGAAACTTGCGCCTGTTGAGTTCATTTTTCTGGTGAGCGGTGTTGACTTGGCCAAATGGGTCGACTTCAGCCGATTTTTCAAATTATGGAGACTAGGCTGGGTGAGTGTATCGGGCTTGTGGGCAGATATAGACATGGTCCCTTCCTGTCAACCATTCTGGCTGCTGATTTGGTCTTGGTGCAGCCAGCATGACAATTGGACCTAGATCATGCTGGTTTGTGGATCTGGCCTAGATTTTGTAAGAAACCATATACCAACCCAAAAGCTTAAGCTGATAGGTGGAAGGCCTATACAGGTATATTAAGACATGTCAAGTCTATTACTAAGGTGATGTGGGACTTCCCAACACACCCCTCATGTGCAGGCCCAACTAATTTCATGGACGGGCCTGTCACGTGGGCTACACAAGAACGACGGCCATGTGGGCTGGGCTACACAAGAACAACGGGATCGGAACCCCCCGCTCTGATACCATGTAAGAAACCATATACCTACCCAAAAGCTTAAGCTAATAGGTAGAAGGCCCATACAGGTATATTAAGACATGTCAAGCCTATTACTAAGGTGATGTGGGATGTGGGACTTCAACAGATTTAACTTTACTAATTTAGATAATCCACATTGTGCATCTAGGAAATGACAACATGAAAACTCTTGATCTAAGGTTTAAGACTCATTAGATATGAAGGTTTGGTTTTTGCTTGATGTTTTGGAGCCAAAGGAAATGGGTTATCTACTTAACTGCCCGTGTATTATATGGCAAACAGGTTTGGTTAGATATAAACAGGTCAGATTGAGAGCGTGGATCTGGGAATTCAGACTTAACCCATATCCAATCTGACCCATGTTAATGTGGGTCAGAATTTCTTGACCATTATTTGACCCATATAAGGTGCGGGTGAGTTGTATATGGTTAGGATGCAGATTGTGTTGGCAAACAGGTTTGGTTAGATATAAACAGGTCAGATTGAGAGCGTGGATCTGGGAATTCAGACTTAACCCATATCCAATCTGACCCATGTTAATGTGGTCAGGATTTCTTGACCATTATTTGACCCATATAAGGTGCGGGTGAGTTGTATATGGTTAGGATGCAGATTGTGTTTGTGGGGTCCATTAGGGTTGTCAGTTAAGGTCTAACCACTTATAGTGGCTAATTGGCTGAGACGCTGAGTTGAGAGGAAAAGTCTACAGGTTGAGATTTCCTAAGTGTGGGTCAAGATTTCCTAATCCGCATCTGACCCATATAAGCTGTGTGTCAGGTTACACGGGTTGGGTTTGCTGTACGTCTGGTTTTGCAATGTAAACTGTATTTCTCATTTGGGGTTTCTATTATAGAATCTTTGACATTCAGTGTATCCTTGGCCCTTGCCCAAAAGGTTGAATATCTCTTTATCTTTGTGGTGGAGGGGTGGGCCCTTTATATGGTTATCACTGTAGTGGTGTGAAGATTGCTTCATTCTCTAATCTGGGGAGTACAGTTTGAAAAGAAAGAAACAGTACTGAATTGTTTGTAGCACAACTCATTTAGATTTACGTTTTAACTTTTCATGAAGCATCATGGAAAACGAATTTTTAAGTGATGAGAATGTGGAACTCCACAGTAGGCACTGCCTAGTTTTTGTTGTCTGGTCAGATCAGATCACTCTAGTTTCTGTATTAATTTGTTATATCTCTATCTGTTTTCTTCCTCTGTTTATAAATTTTTATGGTGGATGTTTCCCCCTCTCGTTCCTTAATATTTCTTTTAAATATTTAATGTATTTCAGATGCTTATTAAAAATTGGTGTATCTAGTTTATATATTATTATCTTATACCTCTAGCTGTTTTCTCCCTCTGTTTATAGTCTTTCTGTGGTGGATGTTTCACCCTCTTGTTCCAAATATTTAATGTATTTCAGATGCTCATTAAAAATTGGTATTTAATTTGTGTAATTTAAGGCTTGTGATCGTGAATTATCCTGAAATTCATAATTGTAAGATATCACTAGCACAATAACCTGTGCTTAGCACAGGTATATCTATAGCATTTCAAATTGAACACCCATAAATTTAAAAATTAAACAAACACTTAAATTTTGGTTTTTGAAAGAAAACTAAAAAAGAAAGGATTATGGAAGTACCTCTTTCTACAAACCAAGAAGAGGTGGAATAGAAAGGGAATAAGAGAAGTGGATTAGGTTAGAAAGGCAATATGAGAATATGGAGAAATGAAGTTGTTGCATATGAAAGCGAAATGGGAAAAGAGAGAAGATGTGAGTAGTTGCATGTTAATGTGGAGTAAGTGGTAGTTACACGGGATAACTGATGGGAGATGAAAGCTGCATAAAAGTGGAGAACTGCAATGATTCAAGATAAAGGAGATAACTGCCGGTCAAAATTATGAAATAGGGTCAAAATTCTATCCAAAACCCTTGGATTTAATATATTATAATAGTTAATAATGGTGGTTTTGTGGTGGACGTCTCATCCCTTTATCTGATAATCCTTCGCTGTTGTCGTCGCAGTTGTCATCACCACCGCCAGCATCATCATGGTGCTGGTTAGTGGCAACTGTAATACGTATGCATCTGGGCTGTAGAGTTGTCATGGTGTGCGTGGCCGGGTGTTTTTTAATTTTATTTATTATTATTATTTTTTGTTTTGGGGGGGGGGGGTTGGTTTGCATGATGGACTGCATGTTGCGTGCAGTATGCTTCCATGGTACCTTTTAGAGTGCTCTTGGTGTCCTTGAGCTAGGATTATGGCGAACTTGGGCAGCAAGGTGGCATTCTGTAATCCCTAGTATGCCTTTTTGTGTGTATGTACATAATCTAGAGAGAATTTTATGAAGATCCATTTATAATATCAATTCATTGCCATTTGTGTGTGGTTTCTTTTACAACTGCCTTTCTTTTATATATTCTAACTGAGCATCATCATGCTTTGGTGCCTGGTCTCATCTATGTGGGGAAGGCTTAAGCTTTTGACTAGGATGCTGACATGCGGTGTTCATGAAAAAAAGACTGAAATGTTATCATTTGCTTATTTTGAAAGTTTTGTCCAGGGTCTTTGATCTTTATTTTCAAATTAATGCCGATTCAGGAGCAGTGCAAGAATCATGTAGAGGTGACTTCCTATTATTCTTTGAAGATAATCCACAATCTATATCTTCATTTGAATGGAATACTAATACTTCATGATTTTGTATGTGTTTCTTAGATATCTTTGGATGTTGAGAATACAAAATGCAGCATCTGCTTAAACGTTTGGCATGATGTTGTTACTGTTTCTCCTTGTCTTCACAACTTCTGGTATTGTTTATTACTATAGATTTTTTTTTTTTTTTTTGTGTCCATACAAGTATAGTGTAGTGTGTTGTTTATTAACTCAAACTCATGCTTTCTATTCTTTCTAGCAATGGTTGCTTTTCGGAATGGTTAAGGAGGTCGCAGAAACAACAAAAAGGTGTTCTTTGTCCTCAGTGTCGAGCTGTAGTACACTCTGTGGGAAGAAATCATTTTTTGCATAATATTGAGGAGGTCATTTCTTATCATTCTCATGCATATTATTTATTATTTAGACAAAACATTATTTTTTTAATGTAAAATTTGCCTTCGTGCCTGCATAGTTTAGAAAGCACCCATTAAGCAAATCTTATTCTATTCAAGGTTTGAGATGGATTTGAACTAGTCACCACATCTACTGTGATAATTTGGATTTTTCAAATTGCTTTCGCTTTCTCTGATGGGTGTATTCCTAGCTTTCCTCTTATTGAGCCTTAGTGTATTCTCTTTCTAAAATTTAGATAGTCTTTCTGTATTGGTAACAGAAAACATTATTAATTAAGAAATATAAGCATACAATGAAACCATACAACAAACACTGAAAACAAACACACCGCCCACAGTGGGAGGGTATTAGACTGATATTTATTTTTCCATCATGTTCTCAGAAAACGCTTGGATTTTTTGTTTCTTGTTTTTTTATCCATGTTTTTTAATTTGGTGGTTTGCGATATTATAATACTGAATTTTGGTGCTGCTATTCTCTGAACATGAACCGAAGTAACTTGCATATAGACAGTAATTTTGCCAGCAATTGCTTAAAAAGTACATCTCTGGCTGTTTCTCAGCTTGTTAGGGCCTGTGTAGTGTGCATGGATGTATGAGTCGCTTGGAAAGATAAGAAAAATGATTGGAAAGTATAAAATCCATGGAAATAATTTTGAAAATTCCATATTTACAGATTATTTAAATTTGCTTGCCAGTGTAGCATAATTTTTCATGCATTTCTCTGTTATCCAGTATAATAATGCAAGACTGCAGGTTACTGGTTTTGACAAATTGCTTTAAATTTAGCTTCTCAGTATTTCAATTTTCACGAAGATCTTCCTTTTCTGCAGGCTGTATTGCAAAAATTTTCTTCACTAAGACGTTCTAACGAGGAACTGGCACTTCTAGATAAATATGCATCAATTAAATCAAATCTTGTAAGTGAAGTTTCCTGACTAATTGTGCTTCTTTTGTAAGAGTGATATCGTTACCAAACAAGTTTGTTTTGCCAAGTTGAATGATATTGACTTTTAGGAGTGATGTTTTTCTGCTAAAGTTCCGGATGACTTGTCATTCTATGCCCAGAACATGATGTATTATTTGTAAAGAAAATTCTCTTGAGAAAGATTGGATTAAGTGAAACTTAAAATACTTGGTAACGGTTTGCTTGGGTGTACCCTGAATTGTATGTGGTTTGAATATTTGGAATTTAAATAAAAAGGTGGTGAATATTTTGCAGAATAACTGGCTACCCGTTTTGCTTGACACCAGAAACCACATCAGGTGGAATGCTTTTATTTATTTATTTTTATTACCACAAATGATAATCTATGTTGATTTCAGGGGTGGAAACTTTAAGAAGATATCTACGCAGGAGCAGAAGATCCAAACCTTCTGGATCCTATATTGGATCGAGCCTTGGCTTATTTGGACCAATTCGATCAGTCCAATGGCTATCTAATCCGTTTAAATCGGGGCCCAATCAAACACAAGGGCTCAAATACTATGATGCGCGGATAAGACATGGATAAGGCAGGGACTCGTGATAGCACAACAAGGACGCGGATTTTACACATAAAAAGTGAAGTATCGGATACGATACAACACGATACTTTGCCCATTTTGCAGTATCAGGGCATCATTGATCAAATATGAATTTAAATAAGAAAGCAATTTTGAAATAAAAGGCAAGAGGCACAAAGAGATTGGGATTCCTTAGCAAGGAATTTGGAAACCAAATATAGCAAGTAGAGAAATTCTCTTCATCATGGACGTCCAAGGATGATTCAGCCCAAGCTAACTTTTTATTTTCTCTCTTTCTTTACTTGTGTTTGGGATTATGTAATGATTTGGCTTATAATTTCCTTAGTAGCTAAGACTAGATGGATGGTTAGGATTATTTAGCATTTAGAGTTTCTTTGATGATTTATTTCCTTTTAATTAAAGTGGTGCACGGTTGCTCCTTTATCCACTTCTCCATTGGATTGAGAGTGAGTCTCTCAAAGGATTGAATACAATCAACTTGGAGTTAGCAATTTGGGGTAAGCTAATTTTCTACTTTCCTCGTTATTGGATTATTGGTTGTAGATCCAGGTAAAGTTGATCTTTAATTTGGGTTTTTTCGACTCAATCGATGTAAATATGTTTGGGCTCATTAGATAGTCTGATTTTGCTAATCGGAACTGCGTCATTATCCACTTAATTTATTAAATTTTGATTTCACTTTGACGATGGTTGATGTCGGAATGGAAAACAATACATTGTTCCTAAAAATTAAAACAGTTGTATATGACATGCGGTAAAATTTTAATGCTTTATGGATATCTGCAATGACTGTACTTGATTTCTGGTGGCCAATTCTGCTATGGTGAGTGCTGATTTGGCTTCTTTGTCCATTGGCTACTTTCTTAATGAACTTGATTTCCTTGACATGATTTTAGTCAGGTTTAGAGTTGATGGGTTCACCCCTTGTAAATAAGAATACTACGCAAATGAAACTTTTTGTTATTGGATTAGCTGATTCCTTTTTTCCCCCTTCTTTTGCATTAATTGGGCAGTTCTTGGGATTATTGTTGTTCAAAGGACAGTTACACTTTTCGTGTAATTAGGTTGGACACTATTTGTTCATTGTGAAGTAGAGTGTAGAGTTCAGAATCTTGGGATGATAATCTAAGGGGAGAAAGAAGGAAGAGAGTGAAGGATAAAGAGATTAGTTGTACTAGTTCACGGGCTAGCAAGTAGCTCTTTCTAATATAATGTAACAATTACCATTTAAGAACTATACAAAGTAAAGGGGAAAAATAGAAAATGGTGTTTCACATGACCATGTAGGATATCCTCCCATACTTTATATAACTGCACAATTACTAACTGATGCAACCCAAGAGGAAGCCATCATGAACGCCCAAGTAAAGCTTTGGGCCAATCCACCTGGCCCACACTAGGACCCATTTGGCCTTCATTTTTGTGCTTTCATTAAATGGTCAGATTGGACGCACCAAATGATGTGAAAACAACATGAAATTTGATCTGTTGGATGGTTTTTGAGTTTGGTTTCGAATGGGCTCAAGTTGTATGATTCTAACTTTGTTGGAGAAAATTATGGCCTATTTTATGATAGGATGCAAGTTAAAGAGATTTTGGGTATTTAGTCTTTTTAAAATTTTATTATGTTTTGGGTCATTAAACATTGTTAGATTTATTTGATGATTGAGATATGTTTAGGGTTTTCACTTTATGTAGAAACATATCTAAGCAATAACAGGTCTACAAACACATATCTTATAGTTAGTGTGAAAATATTGATGTTTAATGGAGAGTTCCTGCCTAAAACCTTGAAGAGGGAGTGATGGAACCTTGAGAATTGGGGAAAAGTTATCTTGATTGGGATTGAGGAAATAAATTTCGTGGTGGAGTTATCTTTTATTTATTGGTAGAGCTAGTGAATTTAGACCTCAAGAGGATTATCGAGTTGATAACTTGAAGCCTTTGTAGCTTGGATTGGCCTACTTCACTGAATTAGTTCCATTTTAAAAGCTATTGGTTATGCTTCTTCTATCCATAATATGTTCATTATACCAATTGATTCATATTTTATTGATTACTACTTTATGTTTTTATAATTGTAATTTAGGAAATCTTCTAGTTTTAGTTTATGTGTTTTGTGTTTATAATTGTCTTAGGTCGTAAGGATTGGAAAAAGTGTTCCTCGTAAAAGACCATCACCATCTTTAAGTGCTGAAAACTATGAGACAGAGCTTCTATGCCCACAATGTGGTAAACTGAGTTTGCTCTTGAATTTCCTTATCGCAGAATTATTACTTCTTTAACTCACTTTTTTCTTTGTTTCTTTGTTTCTTTTTTTTGTTTTTGTGTGGTGTGCGCGTATAAGTAAGTTACTCTCCCACAATGCAGTGGAGAGGTCGGTGTTATTTGTTTTCTTCTACAACGCATCATTCTCATTATAATTATTTTCTTATGATATTCAAGTGGGATAGCAAGAATTTTTACTAGGAATACATGTGGATTCCATATCATCCATAGGTGGGTCATTGAACTGAAAATCAAAATCGTATCGCATAATGTTTGTGGAATTGAATTGTGAATGATCCGTGAGGATTTTTGTTTTTTACATAAAATGAAAAAAAAAAAAGAATCTAGAAAAATTAGAAAAAGTAGTCATTAATAATGCAGCCATTTTCAATCCATAGAAACATCAATATTGTGACAAATAAGACTGATAACAATATCTTATGAATGATATATGTTGAATTGTTAGATATGTTTCTGATATCAATTTACTAGGAAAAAAAGATCAAATAAAAAAAAACATAAAATTGAAATCATCCATGTTACATGTTTAGGGCTTGTCTCCCAAAGTTAAAAAAGTGATTCATGAAACAATTGAAAGAACCTAAAAAAAAGAAGAATCTATGGTGAAACGCTCGATAATTAGCCAGGATGGAGAGATTTAGGAAAATTCAAACATAGGATAAGAGTGGGATGGTTTAAGTGGAGACTTTCTCTTAGAGTGCTTTTTGATCTGTGTGTGTTGACAAGATTGAAGGGAAAATTTATAGGATGACGATTAGACCAGCTATGACTTATGGAGCAGATCGACATATTGTTGGCCAATCAAAATGCAATACATGCACAAAATAAGTGTAGCAATGATGAGAATGTTGAGACGGATGTGTGATAAAACTAGGAAAGATAGGATCAGAATGAGCGGGAGCATTTGGAGGTTGCATCAAGAGGTGACAAATTAAGAGAAACTCGCTTGAGATAGTTTGGGCTTTGGACATGTCCAATGCAGGCCTACAATGACGTCTTTGAGGAAAATCTTTTCTATATAGGTTGATGGCCCACCAAGGAGAAAGGGGTATGCCGAAGAGGACATGATGAATAGTAAGGATAAATAAATGTAAAAAACTGCAACCTATCCAAAGACTTGCTCAAAAGAGATTGGAATGGAGCTATAAAATTCATGTAGCTGACTCCGACATAGTTGGGCGAAGGCTTTGATGACGAGCATGATGGTACGATGAGATGTTGACGAAACACATGAGTAATAAGAGGCACCAATCACAGGCCTATTCTTTATTCATCTCTGAATCCTCTCGAAAATGCACAAAATGTTTGTGAGGCTTCGCTTAATCATTAAATAACCTTTAAAAATTGGAAACACTAAAAAATGAAAAAAGAAAATTTTAAGCCATTCAGCTGCAACTATTCTTGCCTAGATCATCATCATCATCATCAAGGCCTTGTTGTCCCAACTATGTTGGGGGATAAATTGCCTAAATCATAAGACTTGATAAAGTATTGAATGTAAGATTCACTTTGAATTCTAAGATTTATTGTAAATGGGATTTGGTGTATGGATTCAAATCTTTTTCCCTAGTGCTCTAAATGAATTTTCTGAGGGATTTTTGGCAAGAATAGCTGGCGTTTGAGGAGAATGGTTGGAATTCGTGAGTAATAGTGCTTTCTTCAATGATTGGGAGGGTCAAATAGCAGATGGGACAAAACCTGTAGATCTCACAACAATGTGAAGCTCGCTATTCACACAGATAGAATCCAAGATTATTTGGATTGAACAGATAAGATATCATGGGCTCTAATACCATGAAATAGCTCAAGGAACACAAAAGAGTTGGAGAAGTTGTTCTGTTGGTGATGCTCCCAAAAACTCTATTTATAATGGAGTGTCATGTACAACAATGGTAACAAGCTTATCTAAAAAAATATAATGAAGTTTGACTTACTACTTGAATGGAACATGAGAGTCTATCAAATAATGGTGATCCTCTAGAAATTATGGTACACTGACTAGCATAGAAAATTGTGATTTAATGAAATTAAGAGAGATTTGTTCGAGATGGTTTGGTCATGTCCAATGTAGGCCAGCAACAACACCGTTGAGGAAAAGTTTTCTTATATAGGTTGATGGCCCACTAAGAAACAACGGTAGGCTGAAGAGGACATGAGTGGAAGTAATATGGATAGATTTGAAGAAGTGCAATCTATCTTAGGATTTGACTCGAGATTGATTGAAATGGAAAAACAGAATTCATGTAGCCAACCCCAACATGGATGGGACAAGGCTTTGATGATGATAATGTGTGTGTGCATACAAAAATTATCCAGTGCACACAGGGCTCGTTGGGAATTTCATACGCACCTTATAGTGGGGCTTACTTGATCACCTATCCGAATGGACCATACACACGGGACCCCATGAATTACACCAATCACATTTTTTTACACCCATCCGAATGGACTAAACCGTTGGATTAACTGTGCAAATATTTCTAAGGGTTGAGATTTTGTGGTCGTTTTTCAATGGGTTAGGATGCTTAGGTGGGTCCCATATTTGTACATAGGTAGGTCCCAATCAAATCTTTCAATCCTCTGACCTCATCCCTAGGTGGGGCCCACAACAAGTAGCGCATGGAAATCCCCACGTGCATTGCGTGCAGGTGATAGGGGACTATCTATATAAACAGTAGTGATTGTCGTATGCTCCTCTGTATGGATCCCACCTGGAGATGGGATCGCGGGATTTGAATATTTGGGTAGGCCCCCCCTACCAAGTTTGAGGCCCACTTGATCGTCCGAATCCCTTGATCAATGGTCCACAAGTTTCAACGACTTTATATTAAAAAAAGATCGATCCAACGGTCCATTCCCTACCAATGGTCCATTTGGATGGACCATCATGGGGACCTGGTGGGACCCATAATCAGGTGGCACCATGCACAAGGTGTGCACCTGATCACCAGCGTGTATATATATATATATATATGGAAATATTCATGCGCATCTATTTCTCACCATATTACGGTGAGGTACAACATAGTGGGGCTGACTTTATGATCCATCCGAACAATCCACACATGGGAGCCTCTGAATTACACTTGATCCGTTGAGTTTTCACTGATTTGAATGGATTGGACCATTGGATCGAGGGTCGAGTTTTTTTTTTTAATATAAAGTCATTAAATTTGTTGGTCATGAATGAAGTGGTTAAAGGCATGAGATTGACCCCAAACTTGATATATGGGCCCATCCAAGATGTCTCTTTCCTCCCCCCCCCCCCCCAAGTCTCATGATCTGTGGGGCTCTAGGTGGGGCCAGCTCCAAGTGGATTGAAATTTAGACAAGAGATAATGATGGGAATGTTGATTTTAAGTGGTTTAGATAGACGTGGGATGATGGGTTTGATAACTGGGTTGAGAATTAATGAAGGATAGTATTGGAAAGAGAATTGTTAAGAAAATGGCAAGTGTAAACTTGGAAAAATTGAGATTCCTGAAATAAAGGTGTATGAGGAGAAAACGGTTTTTAGTCTCTTAATTTGAGGAATGAGTTGGCAACCGATGATTTGATAAAGAGCGCAGCTGCAGCATAGTATGCTACAGCACGCTGCCCCGAAGACGGCCCCTTTGACACTAATCTAAATTATACTCACCATTGAATTAAATTTCATAAAAACATGTAACATAAGAAACTGTTATACTTTAAGGCCTCTAAATCAATGGTTGTGATGATCTGATTGAGTTGATCTTTTCTCAAAATCATATCCTCAAGGAGACCTTTCCATTATATTATCGTCCTATAATTAGTATGCATGCAAGTGGATACCTCTTTGCAGATCGTTGGATGTGAGTGTCAAATTCCAGCTCATGTCAATTCATTTTTTTTTGGGGTGTGGATCGGGGAGACTTCTTCACCGTGTTTGGATGAAAGAGGCAAGAGTGGAGTAGTAAATTTATGATGTGAAACCACTAATCTTTTACTCCTCCACATTCCTCTCTGTTTTTTTTAATTACCGTAAAAAAGTGCGACAAATTGTGGTGTACTAAACTTTATGACAAAAAAGTGCTTTTAATCTACACTCCCTCTCTCACCTATGCTTTACCTCATGGCTAATACTATCCAAACAAGGATTTTAACACCTTTACTTTTTACTTTACTATACCTTACTTTTACTTTTTTCATGATTTGACATCCACCTCCCCTTTACTACTCCACACATGTAAACAAACAGGCGGGCATTGGATTTCTTATAGGGGTCCCAGTGCTAAAAGGAAGGGTGCTCTTGGATGATGATCGTATATGGATGCTCACTTGAGGATATAGATAAACAAATTAAACCCGTTTGGATTATTAATATATTCTCTGAATCCCTGCTACTTTTGTTATTGATTTTTTTTTTTACAACAGGCACTGATAGATAGATAGATAGATTGATGTATGTATGTTTTAGACCCATCTTGATTATTAATGTATTTTCTGAAGTTCTTCTAAGTTTCTTCTTGATAAAAAACTTTTTAACAGGTACTGAACTTGATGGATATAGATGTGATCAGACTACTTCCCATCTACAGTGTCAAGCATGTGGAGGAATGATGCCATCTAGACCTGATATTGGTGTACCTCAACATTGTAAATGCTTTAAACCTGTCTTGGAACATATTGTTATTATCATGCTCATACAAATGATTTTTCTTTCCTTTTACTTTCATTATCCACTACTGGAGCTGTAAGTCATGGTTTATTTGTTCATTTTATATATTTTATGGATGATGACATAGTTCCTTCTCTATCTTTTAGAACCATGTAGAACAAAACCAAACCAAACCAAGCCTTTTCCCACTAGGTGGGGTCGGCTATATGGATCTGACGACGCCAATCAAATCTGTTTAGGGCCATGTCCTCCGTTAGATCCATGTAGGCAAGATCATGTTTAATAGTTTCTTTCCAACTTCTCTTGGGTCTCCCTCTCCCTCTCCTACTCTTGGCAAACTCCATGCTTTCACACCTTTTAACAGGTGCCTCTGTTGGACGCCTTCTAACATGGCCGAACCATCTCAGTCGATTTTCTCTCATTTTATCTCCAATCGGTGCTATTCCTACTATGCCCCTAATTTCCTCATTCCTAATCCTATCTCTCCTTGTGATCCCGCACATCCATCTTAGCATTCTCATCTCCGCAACTTCCATCTTCTTGACATGATTATGCTTTACTGCCCAACACTCTGATCCATATAACAACGCTGGCCGTACCGCCACCTTATAATACTTTCCTTTAACCTTGAGGGGGACTTTCCGATCACACAAGACCCCCGAAGCACTCCTCCATTTGGTCCACCCGGCTTGAATCCTGTGACTTACATCAGTATCAATCCCTCCATCCTGTTGCACCATAGATCCAAGGTACCTAAAGTTTTCTTTTTCTACTATCTTTTGTGTGCCCAAACTTACTTCTATGTTACCAGGTGTCCTACTTTGACTAAACTTGCTTTCCATATATTCCGTTTTGCATCGACTTAGCCTAAACCCTTTTGTCTCTAATGTTTTCCGCCACAATTCAAGTTTAGCATTCACTCATTCTCTCGTCTCATCCACTAAAACAATGTCATCTGCAAATAACATACACCACGGCACCTCATCCTGGATATGTCTTGTAATCTCATCCATAACTAGGGCAAACAAGTACGGGCTTAACGCTGAGCCTTGGTGTAGACCAATCGTGATAGGAAACTCCTTAGTTTCGCCGCCAGTCGTCCTTATAGATGTCACGACTCTATCATACATATCCTTTATCGCCTCAATATAAGCGACACAAACTCTTTTCTTTTCCAAAACTTTCCAAAGAATCTCCCTAGGAACCCGGTCATAAGCCTTCTCCAAGTCAATGAACACCATATGTAAATCTCTCTTACCTATACTGTTCCATTAACCTCCTCAGGAGAAAGATAGCCTCCATGGTTGATCTCCCAGGCATGAAACCAAATTGATTCTCTGAAATATTTGTTGTTCTTCTTAGTCTTCTCTCAATAACTCTCTCCCATAATTTCATCGTATGGCTCATCAATTTAATCCCGCGGTAGTTCGCACAGTTCTGAATATCTCCTTTGTTCTTGTATATGGGTATAAGAATACTTTTCCTCCATGCATTTGGCATCTTCTTGCTCTTTAGCACTACATTAAAAAGCTTTGTCAACCAACTAATACCATCCTCCCCCAAGCACCTCCATACCTCAATAGGGATACCATCTGGCCCAACCGCTTTCCCATTCTTCATTCTTTTCAATACTTCTTTAACTTCTTCCCTACTGATTCTCCTATAGAACATATGATTCGCTTCTTCTCTAGAAATGGTAAGCTGCCCCAATTGTATGTCACTACTACTGCTTTCGTTAAATAACTTGTAGAAGTAGCTCTTCCAACGCTCCTTTATCTCCTCCTCCTTTACTAATACCTTTTCATCCTCATCCTTAATGCATTTAACTTGGTTTAAGTCCTTGGTCCGCCGATCTATAGTTTTAGCAAGCTTGAATATCTCTCTTTCGCCTTCCTTAGTGTCAAGTCGCCTATATAGCTCCTCAAATGCCTTTGCCTTGGCCTCACTAACTGCCTTTTTGGTTTCTCTTTTTGCTTCTTTATACCTCTCCAAGTTCGCTTCAATTCGATCCTTTTGCCACGTTTTAAAGCACTCTCTTTTAACTCTTATCTTGTCTTGGACGGCTTCGCTCCACCACCATGCCTCTTTCTGTACCGGAGCACCCCCTTTAGATTCTCCTAAGACTTCTTTCCCTACCCTCCGAATACACTCTGCTACCTTATCCCACATATTATTTGCACTCTCATCTGTCGCCCAAACGTCTTCCTCTAGTACTCTTTCCCTTAAAGCTAGTTGCTTATCACCTTTCAGGTTCCACCATTTAGTCCTTGAGCATCTATACAACTTCTTTTTTCTAGTCCACCTTTGTAACTGTACATCTATGATCAACAACCTATGTTGGGAAGTCAAGCTCTCCCCCGGTATAACCTTACAATCTTTACAAGCTAAACGGTCTCTGTTCCTAGTTAAGAAGAAGTCAATTTGTGTCCTCGATGAGCCACTCTTATAAGTCACCAAATGCTCCTTTCTCTTTCTAAAAAATGTGTTAGTTACCATGAGATCATAAGCCACTGAAAACTCCAAGATATCCTTCCCTTCTTCATTTCTATTACCGTACCCATGTCCCCCGTGTACTCCTATGTATCCATCTACGTCACGTCCTACATGACCATTCAAATCACCTCCTATGAAGACCATCTCTCCTTGGGGTATCTCTAGTAGCACTCCTTCCAAGTCTTCCCAAAACTTCTCCTTATGTCCATCTCCTAAGCCCACCTGGGGGGCATAAGCACTAATTACGTTCACTATCTCTTCTCCTAATACTAACTTAATTGCAATAATCCTATCTCCATAGCGCTTTACATTCACTACATCTACCTTTAAGTCCTTGTTTACCACTATGCCGACCCCATTCCTCGATCTATTAAGTCCCGTATACCATAACTTATACCCGGTCCTCTCAATCTCTTTTGCTTTGTGTCCCACCCATCTTGTCTCTTGCAAGCAAGCAATTGCGATTCGTCTCCTTTCCATTGTATCCACCACTTCCATAAGTTTCCCAGTTAGGCTCCCAATGTTCCAAGTGCCCAATCTCAGCCTTCTATTTTGGACTAGCTTCCTTACCCCCCACACTCGTCCAATAAAGTGTGAGGACCCTTGCCTATTTAGCACTGCACCCGGGCGCCGATGCAGCGGTCCTTGCTCATTTATCACTGTACCCGGACCATACAGCGCGTCGCTAAGTAGGGGACGCCCCAACGAAATTTCATTAGGTATCAAATCCATAAAAAAATCCGACTGAGTATTGTGCTGGCTGTCGGCTACCTAACGCACAACCCTCCTCCTTTGTCCGGGCTTGGGACCGGCTATGTCAAGGATACCCCAACATAGGCGGAGTTAGAACCATGTAGAACAAAGAAGATTTTTTTTAATCCAGAAAATTGCAGCCCATTAGCGGGACTTTTCATGGTAGAGGTGATTGATTTATTTAACCTCACTTACCATTCAAAATTTTTTTATTTAACCTCACTCAGCATGACCAAGTAACGTTGAATAGGGAAGAACACCAAGGAGAGGAAATATTTCAGAGAGAAATTAGTTTCTGACACTCCCTCAATTTTGAGTATAGATATGAAGCTTAGATTAATAATTTGATTATTACATTTCTGTTGGTAATTTAAATTTTAAAGATGAGTCCAGCCAATAACTCATTCTTGTTCACATGATAACTAGCATATCCATGGTTCTATGGCAGTTGACTTTTGCACTTGACTCAGCTACGGGAGGGACAACCATACAAAATGATGAGGAACTCCCAATTCAGTATGACAATTGTGTACCATATAAAGTTAGAAATCCGTTAGGATGTAGAGATTATTTTTTGATTATGATTGATAGTAAAAAAAAGGCAGCCCAGTGCATGAGTCTCATGCCACTGCAGGGTTTGGGGAGGGTCAGATATACGTACCCTTACCATTACATGCTGCATTCTCTAGGAGCTCTTCTACTTCCTCCGTCATAAACTGCATCCATACTACTTCATCATCCAACATTCTGATCTTGTCTGGCATCTTACCCCAACATCTGTTTAACCATTCTTCTGCCTGTCTTTGCCCATTGGTGCTGGTCTTTAAGAATCCAACTAGACTACAAAATAATGACTTCTTTTGTTCTTTGACCACCCAAGAGGCTACCCACTCCTTTTTCCTTGCCATCATCCACTATCCACCCTGCTGATCTCGGCTTCTGGGCTTCCTCTACATCTTCCCTTCGTATGGTCGATCCCTTTTCAGTATCAGGGCCCAGCAAGATTCCATGTAGCTTCTGTTGTGTGTCTCTTTACTCCACCTGGCCTTACCTCCTGCTACATCGCTTTCCCCTTTTGAGTGATGGTGAGCCAAGTTCGCTTGTATTGTCCTTCCTTCCATGATCTTCCTTCAACGATGTCCACTGCCCTTTCAGCTTCTCTTTTAGTGTGAAACCAAATGAAGGCGAATCCTCTCCCTTTCCTGCTGCCCTTTTCGACAGGAATGAAGATGTTGACAGTCCTTCTGGCCCTGTAACACATTGCCTCTAGCTCAGTCTTAGAGATTTGCTCTAGAAGATTGGATATGAAGACTGTCAAGGACTTCTCTCTCAGCCTTTGTATTTGCGCAGGTAGGGGAGCTCTGGTTCGATGTGTCCATGAGTGGTTTCCATCGTCTCTTTCCATTGTCTTAAATATTTAGTTTCCAGTGTATTTGCTTGTGTTTCTTAACCATCCAATTAGCACTACTATTACCATCAACATCCCCATCTCCACCATCCACTTTTCCATTCCTCCTGTGCAATCGATTGTTGGAAATCCTTTACCTCCTCCCATCACCAGTTCTTCAAATCGTCACTCTGCTTCCACGAGAATGATGCATTCTCAAGGATTGTTTGATCCAAAAAAATTAGAGTCCCAACAATACTGGTCATTTCAGGCGAATGCCCCCCTAAGATGGTCTACAGAACACCGCTGCTAGATCTAAGAGATGGTGTCAGTTATTTGCTGCTTCATGGTGCAAGCTCTATAAAATTGCATTAGGATGAGACATGACTGCTGAACTATCTCATTCTCTGGATTACCTATGCTGAAAGGCATATCCAGAACATTGAAGGAAAACTGAAACTGGTCTAGAAAAGTTTGATGAAATAAAAGCTGAAAAGAAAAAGGAACAGGAGCAACTTCCACAGAGGAAGAAAGCTGCTTCCCATGCTCATGATGAAAATGCACAATTTCTCCAGGAATAAGCTTAGGATTCAAAAGGAAAATACTGTAGTCAGCAAGAACACAATTCAGTTTGCAATCCTTAGCCATCACAATCTGGAGTCTAAAGGAAGAGATAACAGCTCTCAGATATACATGATGCATTCCTGGCCTTCAACTCAACCACAACAGTTCTCCAACTACGTCATACCACTTAGCGTAGAGGTTAAAGTGATCAGTATTGACAACACACCAGAAGACAAGATCAAAGATGAAAATTGTAATCCTGATCTGTACTCGGTCTATATGGCTCAGGCATCTATAAGAGCAAATGGACAAATGTTTGAACTATTGCAATATTCACTCACTGGAGAAATTAGGTATTTGTGGCACTATCTTTCTCAGGTACCAAAACAAGGGATTATTATGGCTGGCCTTAAGAACTTGGTGCCAAATTGCTTCAAGAATTCAGTTCAGATGGAGCTCGCCAAAGAGGATCTGACGTCCTTATGTTTGCGAGAATATGTGGATTTCCAAAGACCTAGGTCCTCGAGGAATTACAATTGCCAAATGTGGAATTTCCAAGTCCGCGGGGAAATCTATCATGACCCAAAATCTGGGGTCCCTGTCGGGTTCCATATTGTCTCCAACAAGTAGCATAACTCTTATCAAAAATCAAATCAACATAAGCATAAATAACCAGGCATTTACCTAATCAATCATTCTTTAATTAAAATGATAAATCCAAATCTTCAATGTTTAAGAATAATCCAAATTGAGAAATAAAAATATACAGATTCTCGTAAATAGTCTTTGCTGTCTAAAATGAACTAACTAAACAATCTAAACTAAGCCTCTAATTTGATCTGTGAGTCCCCTTGTCTCTCAAGTCTCTCAACCGCAGATTTCAAATCCTATCACTTCATTTTCGGGATGCTCCTGTCCTTTTATGTTCTGGTTACGTGGGATTGGGGCATAAATACACAAATTAGTAACACTGATTGAATAGAAATCTAATTCTACATGTGTGCACAACATTGTGATAATAATAGAAGGGTGTCACTGATCATCAATAAAGTGACAGTTAGAGTTCTAAGAGGTTTCTAGATCTATCCTTAGGACAACCGCCTAACCACCCGAGTGCACTGGCCCATCTACTTTCATCTCGTAAATGGCTTAGAAAAACAGAGAGCTGACTTGTAGCTAGTGGAAAATGCCTGGCCTGATAGCCAGTGTAAACAATCTGTGTCTTGAAAGCCAGTTTTAACATATAACATTGGCTCTGGTGTGAGGATGTCAACGTCGCACCGTGCTGGTGGTCTAGGGGTGCCCAATGTGTTGGTCTCACAGGTTAAATCATTATGTTTAATATTGAGACTTTTTAAACATCATTCATCGAGGAATAAATTTCCATTATTCCCAACACTTATATCGAGGTAGGTGCAACCAGCCCAGTACATAATTTCCGGGTTTAGGAGGCCCCTATTCCCTTTTTCCAAATTGGTACCCGATTGTGTTGGAGCGGTTGCACAACTAGCCATGTTATGTTTGAGACAACTCCATAATTATCACCCATAATAAGCATAGTGAAGTTACAATTTCAGTGTTGGACTTTTGTACATTCAGATTTAATGACAATTGAATAAAATATGCTATCATAACAAAAACTCAAGAAAACATGAAGAAAGCTAATTTGTATCTCACATAATCCTACACAAGAAATCAGCAATATGAAGGAGAGCAATTTGAACAATCAGATGTAAATATACATATCAGATGTAATACCATCAGATCTTAAGGTTCGATTGACCCTATCATGCTATGGATTAGTTTCCTCTACAATTCAAAATTTTATGGTAAATCAATGCTTTTCAATCAAATCCAATTCTGTAAGATTCATCCTTTAATAATCGGAATCATGCCCCATATACACAATAAAATTAGGAATCTACTCACCTATCGTAGAAAGTTTTTGCATTAGTGATGTGCGGGCGACTAAAAGACATCCACCAAGGCTCCTACCAGAAGATTCTTCTCTTTCTTCTACACTTCTCCTTGCTTTCCACTATTTCTCTTTACGGTTTAGGTGGTTTAGAAAGCTAGAAGCAAGAGGGATTGTGTGAAGGGTTCACAAGAGAGACGACATGTATATAGAACTTTCGGTTTCTCTCCATTTACAAATTGACTTCCTAATTAGCATGGAAATCCACTTTCTTGTTGTGGAGCAGTCCTAAAGAGGACATGCGCATGTTCCTTTGAGAATATGGGGTATTGAACATCTCTTATTTCTAAGGAACTGGGTCGTACCTTTCTTGGTTAAAAGGCCCTTAACTCATGGGTCCCCTCATGCCACAACTCAATTCTAAGACCCAAAAATAGCACTTATATTCCTTAAAATAAACTTAAAATCTACTGATATCTAGCAATTAAACTCAATTCAAAAGAGAGCTTAAAGCATACAATTAATTGGTCTAGCACCACAAAATAATATGTAATAAAATAAAATGGTCCCACCAATTGAATTCAAAGAGCAATGCATTATTTAGAACAAGCAAATAAATAATTAAAAAATTAATAAATAATTTCTACCCCTAATGTAAATTTAGGGATATTACAAAAACCAGTGAGGAATCCTTGAGGATTTGGTTGCTAAACGTGACCAAAATGTTTTTCTTTAATCTCGAATCTTCAACAATCCGTTTTTCTTTTCTTACTGTATATTTGATATCATGTTAAAAGTCCCCCCTTTTTTTCCTCGTGCACATTCTCCATTTGTTTAAGACGAATGAATCTAGTCTCTTTTCTATTGGTTATTTATAGTTCTCATTGTCATTATTATTATTATTATTATTATTATTATTATTAATGTTATTGGTATTATTATTATGCAGGTTTAGGTTGTAATAGAGCATTTTGCGGGGCTTATTGGCGGCTTCAAGGAGCGTCTGCTAATGACATTGCAACAGTGTGCAATGGCGAGACATTTGTATCTGTAAGCACTGCTCCTTAACAAGTAAATATCCTGTTAGAGGTTTGGATCTGAATTCCAATAATGTAAAATTGAATAATTTGGCTTCTCTTAACTGCTTCATTTTACCACATTTTCTTTTGGCGATAATTGCTAATGAAAAATATTAATTTTGAGTAGAATAACATGGATTTTAAAATTTAGACAAACCATGCAAAATAACTCTTACAAGAGATTGACAAGAAGAATGTTTAACTTTCTTATGAGTGAATAAGATCAATGGCATGTAAAATTAAGAAATTGATATACAAGTAAAAAATGCCACATTGTGATAAAGATCAAAGTTGGGAGCCCTGGGACTTTCCTAAAATACAAATAGAATTAAAAGACTCAGTCTTTCATAAAATTTCTATTTTTGTTATCGGGTAATATTCAGGTGAGAACTAGTTCTCACATATTATATGAGAACTTTTTTGTGGGGCCCAATTGTGAGCCCTATTAGGGGATGAGACCGGGGGGATGAAAAGATCTATATGAGACCACCCCAAGTATCAAGTTTGACTCCAAACCAATGCTCCTAACCCCTTCATCCGTGGCCCACAATTTTAATGACTTCATATTCAAAAAAATTCTCAACCCTCGATCCAACGGTTCATTCTATTCGAATGTGTGCCAATTCTTGGGATTAGTGACTATAAGGGGGTTCCCTATTGGTTGCTAGGTTTGGATGGGTTACTAGTTGGGTCCCACAAAAAAGTTCTCATATAATTAGTGAGAACTAGTTCTCACTTGAATATTTCCCTTTGTTATCAATTGCAGTGGCTCTAAATCTATCCAACCATGGAAGGACATAAGATGGAGTGTGAGATGGAAGAGGGTTAGGCTATCTAAATGGAGGTAAATTGGGAAAGAAAATAGGAGTCACCTAAGAAGCAAGGACACGGACACGGGCACGCCGACACGGCATTTCTCAAAAAAGTAGGACACGGACACGTTCGGGACACGTTAACAATTAATAATAATAATAATAATAATATATCTAATCATATACTAAAAGATACTATCATTTTAACTTTGTAATCAATTTGGCAATCAAATAAGTTATGACCTTTTACAAACAGCCCCCTTTTCTTTTCATTTTTTACTCTAATTTTATTATTTTAACTTTGTAATCAATTTAGCAATCAAATAAGTTATAACTTTTTACAAACAGCCCCCTTTTCTTTTCATTTTTTACTCTAATTTTATTATTTTAACTTTGTAATCAATTTAGCAAACAAATAAGTTATGGCCGTTTACAAACAACCCTCTTTTCTTTTCATTTTTTACTCTAATTTTATTATTTTAACTTTGTAATCAATTTAGCAAACAAATAAGTTATGACCTTTTACAAACAGCCCCTTTTTCTTTTCATTTTTTACTCTAATTTTATTATTTTTTTCCAATTACAAGAGGCCAGCGTGTCCCAGCGTGTCCGAAATATTAAAAATAAAAAAATAATCAGGACACTCTTTTGGGCGTGTCCGACACGTGGCGGAGCGTGTCCATGTCCGACACGTGGCGGACACCGACACTCTGGCCCCGGAGAAGTGTCCGTGCTTCCTAGGGAGTCACATCGATAAAGAGAAAGGAGGGAATTAAATGTAAAGAAGTGGGATAATCTATATATATATATATATAGAGAGAGAGAGAGAGAGAGAGAGAGAGAGAGAGAGAGAGAGAGAGAGAGAGAGAGAGAGAGAGAGAGAGAGACTATGATGACTTAATTACTTGTCCACCAATGGTTGAAATTGGGGCACCTAGTTGGTTAACTCACATTGACTCTCTTCTTTGCTGGTATAATTCTTTTATACGTCCATCTTTTCCCTATCACTGTGATGAGGTGCTTTGTTTCATTGTAATCCTTCTTGTTTTTAATATAAATTGCCATCACTGATTGAAAAGAAAAGAAAAAGGATCTGTGTTCGTCCTTGTTTTGTGCTGCCTCTACTTATCAACTTCCATCGGCCTCCACTCAGGATACTCGTGGGACATTAGAAGGCACCAAGTGAAGGGTAAAAATTTACTGAATGTTATTTATCCAAGACAGCACCATGTTATGTCCCTGCCATTTTCATCCTCATCTGGTTAACAGAACATGACTCCTGGAAGACAAAAAAAAAAAGACCTAACTGCTCCATAAACCGGCTTTGTAATTTGACTTTGCAGCTCTCTCTCTCTCTCTCCACAAATCTTCTGTTGAAACAGTAATGGTAAAGATTTGTGGAGAGAGAGAGAGAGAGAGAGAGAGAGAGAGAGAGAGAGAGAGAGAGAGAGAGAGAGAGAGAGAGAGGCACTGTTTTGTCACTTTTCAACCAAACAAGGTAAAGGTAGAAAATGTTACATCTCAACAAGCTTTACCATTACTGTCACTCCTTTCCTTCCTAAACCAACGTGTCATTCAATACTATGTGAATATGATTCCTATCAATGTGTATATTGTTTGCATGCCATTCGACAAGGGATGATTTAACTAAAAGGTTTGGGTGGTTCATACGTGGGTTCCATAAAAAGGTCTGAATTTGTTAACTACAACTAGGGTCACTTGGGACTTCTATCATCCTGTAATTATTTGTATATGTAAACATTCTGATTTTCTGTGTGTTCTATCCTGACGTAAAATGATGTCATGTGTTGTTGCAGATCTCAGAACGTACCATCTCAAGGCTTCCTATTTCAACCCACCAAAACAATCGACATGAGCAATATGTGATATATCTCTACAGTTCCTGTCTTTTCCATATCATGGTAGATTTACTGTCAGGTATCTCACGTTTTAATTTGTTTCTTAGATTACGGAGAGGTGTATTCAACAATCGGGGAAAACATTGCAAGATGTTATTTCAGATTGGATTGTGAAGTTCAACAACAGAGAAATTGGTAATATTTCCGTAATTTTTTAGCTGTTGCATTTGTATCTTTTTATATGGAAACTGTGGAGAGTTGTCATCCCTAATACACTTAAATGTTAGTACAATGCAATGGTTGACAAGATAGGCTGAAAAGGATTCTGTTCATTATCATTGAGCTCCGTGTTAGAATAAGGAAAAGTTAGAATATTTGTTATATACGAAAAATTGCCAATATTATGGGGTGGAATATGTAATATATATATATATATATATAGTATTTCATTCGTCACCCTAATGGCAGACAGTTCTAAGATATGTTGCTCAGCACCTGGGCAGGCAATGATCTCTACCATATCTAGGTCGAGGCAGACTGATACCATTATTCCCTGAACCCAGGACCCTTGCCTCACAGGGATGTCTCTCCCCTGCTATGTGTGCTGGTAGGCTGCAGGAAATATATTTTCAGAAATATAATTTTCTAGCACATCTAAGAGGCTACTCTAGCAATTAGTTTTTTAAAGTTGCAGGTCAGTTGTATATAGTGATTATGCTCTTTTTTCCCATTGCAGACCGGTCAAGGTTGCCATTGCTTCATGCAGAAACGATAACTGTAGGGACGTTTCTTTGCTAGTAAGTTCATTTTGCACTTCGGCTTTCTTTTTCAGTGAGCAAATTATTATGCCATGAAGCAGATATACTTCACTGTTTGATTAATGGGTCCTCTAATGAGGTCAGAGTCCAGTAAGTCAAACAACCGAGGAGTTAAACATCATCATCTTCATCAAAGCTTTTTCTCAACTATGTTGGGGTCAGCTACATGAATTCTGTTTCTCCATTCCGATCTATTGTAAGCCAAATCCTTAGATAAGTTGCACTTCTTAAGATCTATTTTTACTACCTCCATCCATGCCCTCTTTGGCCTACCCCTTCTCCCTGGCTTGCCATCAACTTGCATAGCCGAGCTTTTCCTTACCGGTGCAGTTGCCAGCCTGCGTTGGACATGCCCAAACCATCTCAAACGGGTTTCTCTAATTTTATCCCCTTACTGATGCAAAGCCCTAAATGCTCTCAAAACCTCTCATTTCTAATTTTATCCTTAGTTTTTCCACACATCCACCTCAACATTCTTATCTTTGCTACATCCATTTTGTACATATGTTGCTTCTTGATTGGCTAACATTTTGCTCCATAGGTCATAGTTGGTCTATGTAAGAGTCTGTGATGAGATGAAGAAGACAATAGTGGCGAAAAACTCAATGATTCTGGGATCATCGATTGTTCTGTATTAATAATGAATAGAATCCTTAATCAAGGTACTAATTACAATAATCAAGGCACTAGTTACAAAATAGAATCAATGAAAGAATGGAAATAATTAATCTCCTAATCAATCCTAGTCTATATAAGGAAAACAAAAGAGAGAAATCAGCTTAACATGGATTTGACTAAATCCTATGTGAGTTGAGCTATATGATGGGCCTTTGATAGGTTGGGCCTAGGGCCTGTTAGCATGGGCCTTAGTTATCTTCTACACTCCCCCTCAAATTGATGTGGTAAGGCAGAAAACATCAATTTGCTAGTGAGATCATGATGACGCGGTTTGGGAAGAGCTTTTGTGAAGATATCCGCCAACTGGTTAAGAGTAGAGACATGAGGCAGAGTTATCTTTTCAGTAACAATATGCTGACGGAGATGAAGAATCTGATGAGCAAACCAGCAGCAGACAGCACAAACAGGGCTAATAATGCACCCAGACGACCTTGAAAGTGAAGGTAGGATCTGTGCGTGGGCCCCACAGGGCTGGCTAATCACAGATCGGGTTTGATCGCAGTGAAGTGGATCAAAATGTCTTCCTTCAGGCCAAATCTGATGAGATTTGGAAAAGGATCCACAATTCTCGACGGTGGTGATGAAATCCTTTTGAGAAAAACCGTCAGATGAATAAGAGGTTGAAAGTACCTTAAAGGTGATGAAAAAAAATCCAGAAAAATTACCATAATTCCCATAAATGCTAGTCGACCAAGGTGGGAATGACTGTTGGTGATTTTGTGAGCCATAGTGAATACAGAGAAGAACAGCGTAAAAAACCGTCAATGTCGACAGTGTAACGATCTCCTTGTGGGGTCTGAATAGTTGATCGTGGCCCGATCAGAGGCATGGAATGGAAGGACAAGTTATTTTCGCAACTCCAGGCCAAAGTTTCACTCAAATCGGATCAAAATCCACAAATTTGGACGGCCTTGATGAAATCAGAGGCAAGAAATAGAAGTGTCACAAATGGTGCTGAAAAACTCACCTCTGATGGGAGAAAAATTCCTGAAAAATGTCCATAAATACCAGCAATGCTGGTCGACCAAGATGGAGGTGATCTTGAGAGGTGTTGAAGACGATCTGAAGTGGGCCACGTCTTGATCAGGGATGATCAGACACTATGAGGGATGATCAGACACTCCAGGAAGAAAATCCAAGTCAGGGAGAATGACTGAATCAATGAGAGAAAGAAACTATAGCTCTGATACCATGTAAGAGTATGTGATGAGATGAAGAAGACAATAATGGCGAAAAACTCAATGATTCTGGGATCATCGATTGTTCTGTATTAATAATGAATAGAATCCTTAATCAAGGTACTAATTACAATAATCAAGGCACTAGTTACAAAATAGAATCAATGAAAGAATGGAAAGAATTAATCTCCTAATCAATCCTAGTCTATACAAGGAAAACAAGAGAGATAAATCGGCTTAACATGGATTTGACTAAATCCTATGTGAGTTGAGCTATAATGGGCCTCTGATAGGCTGGGCTTAGGGCTTGTTAGCATCGGCCTTAATTATCTTCTACAGTCTAATCACTTCGCATTGAAGTTGCACTTCATATATTTTGTCTTTGTACGACTTATTTCAAAGCCTTTGGATTCTAAAGCCTTCTTCTATTTCTCAAGTTTTGCATTCATACCATCTCTTGATTGATCCTTTAACACTATATCATCTGCAAACAATATGCACCAAGGCACCTCCTCTTAAATTTGAGCAATTAACTCATCCATAATCAAAGCAAAGAGATAAGGGATTAGGGCCGACCCCTGATGCAAACCTGTGGTGATTGGAAACTCGCCTGTCTCTCCACAGGCAGTTCTCACACTCGTTACTACTCCTTCATACACGTCTTTAATAATTTCAATATAACCTCTTGGAACATATTTAAAACCCACCAAATTAAATTTCTAAGTAACCTATCATACGTTTTTTTCTAGATCGATGAAGAACATATGCATATTTTCCTCTTCGCTCAATATTTTTCAATTAATTGCGTAGGTGAGAAGAGTTGACCTTGCTGGCATAAACCAAATTGATTTTCAGTTATCTTGGTATTCTGTCTGTCTTTGCTCCATTACTCTCTCTCATAGCTTCATAGTATGACTCATAAGTTTAATCCCATGGCAATTGGTATAGTTTTGTATATCTCCCTTATTCTTATATATAGATACTACGACACTTATTCTCCATTCATCTGGTATCTTCTTTGTCATTAATATCTTATTGAAGAGCCTATTTAATTAAATCCCCTCAACTCTTTTAAGCATTTCTAAGCCTCTATCAGAATGGCATCTGGTCCTGTAGCTTTTCTTGTCTTTATTTGTTTCAATGCTTTGCTCACTCTCACCACTCTAATTTTGTGGAATAAGTATGTTATGCTAACAAAGTATCCTCTCTTGTTTTTATGTCTCCTCCATAGTCTTCATTTAAAAGTCTATAAAAATATTCCCTTCATCTTTCTTTGATATTTTTTTTCCTTCACTAGAACCTTTTTCATTGCTTTTAATCCATTTGACATGGTGTGATTCTCTAATTTTCGTTTCCCTTATTTTTGCAAGCTTAAAAACATCCTTATCTGCTTCTCTTGTTCCCAGCTTTTTATATAGGTCATCATATGCTTTGAACTTTGCATCATTTACAACTTTTTTAGCTTCTTTCTTTGCTTTCTTGTACATCTCATAGTTTTCCATATTCCTAGTCCCCTGCCAAATTTTGTAACAATGTCTTTTCTCTCAAACAGCTTCCTGAACCTCTACACTCCACCAATAGGTTTCTTTATTATATTGTCTTTTCCCTTTAGTCAAGGAGTCAAACAATCATATTAAATACCTTAGGAGTTGCAGAGTCATTTGCCTTATTCTTTGTGGTTTGGAATTTCTAAGATTTTGTTGGAACTTAGAAGTTTTAAGTCACCTTGGAAAGTTCATTGTTTGGTTTTCTATGTTCAATGGGGTTAACGTTTGGGTCTTTTAGGTCACTTAGAAAAGTTCTTTTCTTTGTGGTTTGGAATATCTAAGATTTTGTTGGAAGTTTTAAGTCACCTAGGAAAGTTCATTATTCGGTTTTCTTCGTTGAATGGGGTTAATGTTTGGGTTGTTTAGGTCGACGAAAGTAATTACCTTTTTGTTTCCAATGCATAGTCATCATTAGTGTGGTTGTTAGAGGTCTACAAGTTTTCATGAATGAATATAGCTCTTTTTTCCAACTTCGATTAAGCTTTTCCTTGATTTCCCCTTAAGAAATCTTGGTTCCAACGGAGGTTAGACTATCTTTGTTGTTGGTGGATTGCTTCCCTATCTTGTTTGCTTTAAGTGGTATCAGAGCTACTACTTCGGATATGTGATTGTTGCATGTGTGTTGAACATAATATACCAGAGATTGGAGAAATTTTGAGTGTCTATGAGGGGTTTTCACGACCTCTTTATATACTGCACTATGGGTTGAGTTTGGTACAGTGTTGCAACATGTACAAATAAATAGGCTTATGTGGCCTTAAGAATAGGTCCTATCTATGACCATTTGTTGGTTAGTATATAAAAGAATAATGGGCTTCTTGGTGACATGGATAGTGGGCCTCTCAGTCCAATGGGCCTTTGCCCCTATTCATCACATCCCCCCTCAAGCTCACTACGTATCACATTGTTAACCAATGATCAGAATAGTGGTTGCGGCGGGCATAGTGGCCGGTGGCCAAAATGCTGCGTAGCGGCCAATATGTAGCAATGCGGGCGATAACGCAGCGGTGCGAATCGAAAATGTTTCAAATTTTTTTGAAAAAATATCCAAACTTACCCGAGACATGGAAGCACAGTAGGGGGTTTTACAATAAACATGGAACCCACACACCTCGCTTAGCCCAAACCAGCATAAGAAATTGGACCAAGATGATTGGGCCAGCCTGAAATTTCGTCGAACTCACCTGACATCCCTGCCGCTGAAAGGGGTCCAAACTCCTCATCTCCTAAACGTATGTAACTCTACAGAGGACTTGTCTTACATAAAGTTAAGTAAAGTTAAATCATCCTAAACATCACATCAAAAGCACTTTTTCTCAAAACTCCCTCCAACTTTTCCAACAAAAAGTCAAAAAGTAACCACATTTATTAACTAAAAGACAAAAAAACTCCATTTCCCATACCAAAAGTCAACAATATTCCATTCCAAACAACTAAAAACAAAATACCATCATAACCCACTACATATTTTATTCATACTTTTCATTTCACTTCACTCCACTTGACTTTAATAGTAAAATGCCAAACGGGCCCTAAGGGACTAGATTCGGAAACCTTCTGGACAAGAGAAGTAACTGTTGCTACGTCCCTCAAGGAAAGGGTCTTCCCAGAATCATCACCTCTGGAAAACGATCAGATTCTATCCTTCTTCCTCCCGAGTGATTTTTTTGAAAAATCAAACTCCCTTGTAGATTACATATACAATGACTCTTGCTGCTCGTCTTTTTTCCCCTCTCTCTTCCCATATAAACCCTATCGGTTTCACACAGCTATTCCCAGAATCCTGCGCACCTTCCCCTTTTCTTAATACTTTTGTACCCAACTACTCTCTAACTTCGATCTTGAAAGGAAAGCCTAAGGTCTCAAACCTTCAACTCTTCGTTGATGAAACAGAAAGAATCTCCCAAATTCAAGTTTGATTTATCCACCATCCCCTTCACCACCCCAACCGACTTCCAAAGTTTGCTCGCAATGGCCTTGAACAACTCCACGTCCCAAACATTGAGAGGAACACCAAAACATGGAAGCCAAATTGACCACTGGTTAATCATAGGAGATGACACCCACCTCTCCAGAGAGCTAAAAACTTGTGGGTGATCGAAATCCAGACCTTCTAGAGACGAGCTAACCTCCTCCAGGTTGGTAAATGATACGACACTATCTGACTGTCACGCTCCCAATTCCAGATCCCGAGTTTACCGCCACGAGGCCCGGAATTGGCGGCGTGACCCATTCCAGGATCGTAGTCCGCTGAAAGCCAATTTAAAACCTTTAGCAACATAATAATAAGAAACATTTAAATGCGGAAACAAATATAACAATGTCCAATGATTTTTCCATAGTTTTGCCTCTTTCAGGAAAAGATCCAACAAGATTGTCATGTTGAGGGATGGGGACAGATACATCGAAGATAAAACGGCATTTCCGACCACATTACTCAATTCTTCAAGGCTCTATATTTTAAAGATTCTTGGTTTCAGCCCACTATGGATAATCTGCCTTTCAACGTGCTTGGTTTCGATGTGGCTTCTTTGTTGGAAAAGTTGTTCTTAAAAGAAGAGATAAAAAAAGTTGTTTTTGAATTGGGGGAGGATAGGGCTCCTGGCCCGGATGGTTTTCCATTGGCTTTCTTTCAAAGGTTCTGGGTGGATATTAAAGAAGACTTTAAAGATTTTATGAGAGAATTCCATTCTAGAGGTAAACTCTCCACGCATTTAGGAGCCACTTTCATTACACTGATTGCTAAGAAGTCTGGAGCTGTTTGTATCAAGGTCTTTTGCCCCATTAGTTTGATTGGGTCTATTTATAAGATCCTTGCAAATGTTTTGGCCTCCTGCCTTCAGAAGGCGTTGCCCAATCGGATTTCTAGAAATCAAAGAGCTTTCTTCAAGGGGAGACAGATTTTGGATGGAGTTCTCATTGCTAACGAGTGTAGTCATTCTAGGAATCTTGAGAAAAAGACAGGTTTAATTTCCAAAGTGAATCTCGAAAAGGCATATGATATGGATTATGGTGGATTGGGACTTACGTCAATATCTCTCGTGTCGCATGAGTTTTGGGCAGAGATGGAGGATATGGATTATGGAATGTGTTCAATCAGCTCATTACTCCATTTTGGTAAATGGCTCTCCAAAGGGATTTTTTACTGCTTCTAGAGGTCCGCGCCAAGGGGGACCCTTTTTCACCTTTCTTGTTTGTTATTGTGGGTGAGGCGTTGAGTCGTATGATTGAAACAGCAGCCAGTGGAAACCTTTTCAAAGGGTTTAGGACTATAGCATGAATGGCCCTACAGTTAGCCATTTGCAATTCGCTGATGACACGCTTCTATTTTGTGATGCTGATGAGGACGAAATTAAGAACATTAAGGCCACTATGTTGTGTTTTGAAGCGGTATCAGGGCTCAAGATTAATTTCTTCAATAGTGAATTGATTGGTTTTAGAGTGCCTGAAAGGCGTCTCCAAGCTTTGGTGCGGCTTATGGGTTGTAAGGCTCCCACAACCTACTTGGGGTTGCCTCTTTGCATTGGTGCTCCACCTAAATAGTTGTGGTTTCCGGTGGTGGAAAGGCTAGAAAAGAGACTCGCTCTATGGAAGGCTAATTATCTATCTCTGGGAGGTAGAATCACCCTAATAAAATCGGTTCTCTCCAACTTGCCTTTATACTTCTTATAATTGTTCAAGTGCCCGATGGAGATTATCAAGTGCATCGAGAAATTACAGGTGTATTTCTTGTGGCGAGGGTCTAAAGTGAGGAAAAATTCACTTAGTGAGATGGAATTTTGTTTGCAAATCTAAAAAAGGGGGAGGCCTGGGAATTAGATCTATTAAAACTATGAACCAAGCTCTCCTTGCCAAATGGTTATGGCGTGGCGCCTGGGGGACGACTCAGTAGGTCTCTGGAAGGATGTGCTTTCTTCTAAATACTGCGTGGTTAGAGGAGGTTGGGAGGTGCACAGTGATTCTCATCAACATTCAAGAATTTTGATAGGCATCTTGTCCATGTGGAATTTGTTCTCTAAGTTCACCCGCATGCATGTGGTGAAGGGAGACAATGTTTTTTTCTGGTTGGATACTTGGATTGGGGACTCTCCTTTAGCATCCCAATTCCTGGACCTTTTCTGTTGTGCAAAGAATGTGGATCGAGTAGGAGATAATTTAATATGGGGCCCTAATTTTAGAAGAAACCTCAAGACTGTGGAGGAGGGACAATTTTGCTCACTCTTGGCCCGAATTGAGGGGGTCTACATCCCAGTGGATGGTAGAGACTTAAGGATTTGGTCTCGCTCTACGGACGGGAGCTTTTCCGTTGCAAAAGGGTCCTTGCCTTCTAATGGGTAGCCTAACATGGAGGTACTTTAACCACAGATAATCTTAGACGCCAGGCATTGTGCATTGTAAATGCTTGCCCCATGTGCTTGGCTGATGAGGAAACAGTGGATCACCTATTTCTGAGTTGTAGGGTTGCACAGTACCTTTGGAATTCTGTTTTCAGTTGGTTTGATGTAAGTGGATTCCTTCCCTCTTCTCTATCTCAACTCTTCGATGCGTGGTACTTGGGAGTTGGTTGTCGAGGTTGGATAATGTGGAGATCTTTGTTCGTGGCTACGCTATGGGTGATTTGGAAGGAGAGAAATAACCGTGAAAGGTCTCTTGGTCGACCAAGGACACACAATCGAAATTCTCCAAGTTCTGTCTTCTTTTAGATCTGTCCAATTTCCATCCAAATCCATCCAATTCCGTCCAAAGTGATACACAGTCATCTCCAAAACATAAAACACCTCCATCCATCATCAAGCATCCACAAATGGGCCATTGATCTTCCAAATGGGGGTTTCCCATCCTGCAGATTAATTATATAAACCAATCCATTGTAGAATTCAAAGAAAGGAAAGCATGCATTCTATGATAAGTGTATTTTGCACTTGCCTTGGCCTCCTAGATGGGTCTCCAAGCTTGATCTTCTAGATCCAAGCCACAAATCTCTAGATCCAAGCTCGTAGGATTCCAATTCTCTCAACAGCCCCAAGATCTACAGATCTAACCAGATCTATGTTGAGAAGAAGGATCCTTCTTCTCAACAATCTACACCTACAACCCATTCCCAAGGAGAAAAGTGCATAAGAGAGATGAATTCAAAAGAAGCAGCTAGATCTACATGGAATTGGAGCTAGGAGGTGAAAGTTACCTTGAATTAGAAAGGAGAAGGAGATCTAAAGAGGGAGATGAAGCTTCTTGGTTGTAGATGGCTGAATCCTAGGAGAATTCCTTACTTTCTTGAAGATGGAAGCCTTAGATCTAGGTATGGAAGCTCTGGCTTGAAGGAGAAGGAAGAGAGAGTGAGAGAGAGATTGAAATGGAGAAGAGGAGGGAAATAGTGGGAGAGATGAAATTTGTTGGAGGGGGTTTGGGTTTTATTTTTAGATTTTAAGACTAGGCAAAAGACAAAAATGCCCCTTTAATTGCTTTGGTTAATGAAGAGGCTAGGGGTATTTAGGGAATTCTAGGTTTAATTGCATAATTCTCCAAGCGAAGCCCTTATTCTAACTAGAACAACTAAGGGCCTCTAACGAACTAACTCTAATAAAATACAACTAACCCCCTAACTATTCTAAAAATGGAAAATAGACCCCTAAGATACTTAACTAGGCCTAATTCCTAGGAAATTACCCATCTACCCTCACTAATCCCTATTAATTAGCATAATTAGATATAATAGGATATAATTAAGATGTAACTAAGGCAAGTAGGGGCGAGGCCTCACACTGACCCACCCTAGATAACTTCACATCTTGAAGCCATATACCTCATAAATGCCAGAAATGGATCGAATAACTCCCTCCTGCCTCATCGCTCCCATCACTCGATTGGACAACCAACCGGAGTTTTTGCTAATAGTCCCCCTTCTGGCATAAAAACAGTCGCCCTCATGACAAGCCCCTTAACCACGTCGGCAAAGCTTACCAAGACCGATGGAGGCCAAAATATAAGTTTCTTTCCCTTCATTTGTCTTGATGACCTGCTCAGCTAAAGGACCAGGATTACCAGCTCTCCTCCTTTTATGGTCATTGTTCTCAACCCATCCATATTTAGCCACATTAATCTCCATCTTCCTTCTAGCAAAACTTTACAACTTTCATGGCTGCCTCCATGTGTCCTAATCTCACGAACCCAAAGCATGTTGCCCTACCTCTTCCACTAGAAGCAGGAATGAAAGCGTCAAACACCATACCCACCGAGGAAATAGCATACCTCAAATGGCAAGCCACAGTGGATCTGGTGGCTGTTGACAACGAACAACAGCAGATCTTTTCACTTCACACTACTCTTGCCTCCCTTGAACTTTACCTACCCTAGTCTACTCTCCACTTCTCGCATCCTCTATCAGGCTAGAACTGGGCGGAATGTTTTAGGTCCATAGTGAAAACCAAAGCGGGGTCTAAAATGAAATTGACAACTCTGGTGGAATTTTTTATGCCCGCTTGCACTTGATAAAGTAGAAAAATAAATATGTAATTTTTTTTAAATAGGACATATCAATTAATGATTTCTTCTTCTTTTTCGGTTTAAGCACTTGATTAAATACTTAATTACAATTTACAAGAACACTTAAATGTTTCCTTGTATTTGAAAATGCTAGTCTTTTGTCGTCTTCTTTTCTTCTTCACTTCTATTTAATTTGAAACACTTAGTTGGATACTTTGTTAGAAAAACACTTAAAGTGTGACTGTGACTTGTATTATTGTTTCTTTTATGCTTTTATGATAAAGGGCTCACCCGGTGCACAAAGTGCTCCCCGGCTAAGCGGGGGTAGGGGGAGGGTGGGCGCATGTGTACGCAGCCTTACCCTTGCATTTTTGCAAAGAGGCTGTTTCCACGCCTCGAACCCGTGACCTCGAGGTCACCAAAGGAGCAACTCTACCGTTGCGCCAAGGCTCGCCCTCTCTTTTATGCTTTTATGATAAGTTCTTAAATTTTCATTTATTTGCTTTCGTGCATTGAAATTCCATTGTTCTGGACATTTTTATGAGAAATGTTTGTTGTATATTTTCAATTTTATCCAGTGATTGTTATGAAAAATTGGTCGCATTTCTCTTATACTGGTACCGAGTTTCAATGCCTAAACGTGTAAGTTCTTTTGAGTTTCAATGCCTAAACATTTAAGTTCTTTTTCTCATTTGTCACGCATAAATGTTGTAGAACTTTGTGGTAAGTTGTGTCCTGCAAAAGTATTTTTTCATATATTTGTATTGATATTGATATTTAGTTTCTTTGTTATAATGCCTGTCTTTATAATGCCTTAACAAAGATACACATATTTTTTTGCTCTGAATACAGATGTAAGTATTGAACATTAAAATTATATTTCTAGGTTGATTTTGAGAATAGAAACTGGAATTGGCCAGAATAATTATGCAATTAATAGTGTTCGCAAAGAATTTAAAATCCATAAAATAAATTCCAAGGAGAGAATGGTTATGGTCTTTGTGGATAACTCTAGGCATCTTCTACGGTTATTAGTTCTTACTTTCTCATGGAATGCTGTGGGAAGGGTTGTTTTCATCCGAAGACCTACATAGTAATGGCGGGGAAATACTTCACATTTGTTTGGTTCAAAGATTTGATGAAAGCTAGTGGTGCACGGAGGCCAATCCAAGTGTCGTGTAGAATTTGCAGGGTGGAAAGGATAAATGTAACAGTTACAAGTGTGTAAATGTAACATTTACAAAAGTGCAGCCTATCCGAGGATTTGGCCAAGGATAGACTAGAATGGTGAAACGTAATACATTTAGCAGTCACCCAACATTAGTTAGGACAAGGTTTGATGATGGATTGGTGGTGGTGTTGGTGTGGCATATAAGTAAAACTTGAGGGGGGTGAATAGAGTGTTGTCCTTTGGCTAAAGAGTAATAGTGGGGAGCTTCAAGAAATGATAATATTGAAAAGGTATCATACTTCATTATGGAAACAGGATGCACTTGAAGTATAGTTGTCAATGCCTTCCCCCTCTCGCCGGAATTGGGCGAGGGCGAAACGGAAACTCTTGCTTCAAACTTTCTGACCAAAATTCAGTCGTTCCGGTCAATTCTGGCCGGAACAACTGAAATCTACTAGTTCTACCAGAATCTACAAAAAATGTGTCAGAGTTGCTAGCCAGTAATCCCAAAACCAATTGGTGATAGGAAACTGCACAAACAACTACTTAACACCCCCCCTCGGGCGGGACACCGCCCGGATCCGAAGCACACGCCCGCACAAGACTATAACGCGGCATGGGGCCTTTTTGCCCTGCGCATTTTGCGCCCGCACAAACACACAACGCGGCATGGGGCATTTCTGCCCTGCGTGGTTTCGAACTCGAGACCTCAGGCTTTGATACCATGTCAGAGTTGCTAGCCAGTAATCCCAAAACCAATTGGTGATAGGAAACTGCACAAACAACTACTTAACAAAATGACCTGGCCAACTGATTTTTTTTTTTCTCCCTCAATTACCCTTGGGTGGTTGTCCCTGTTTGTGTCTTGTCTGAGGAGGAGAAGAGAAATAAATAAATAAAGAAGAGAAAAGGAGGAAGGTTGCAGTCTTTCAAGTTGAAAGAATCCCTCTTTTAACTCAGATACTAATAAAGGAGATGTTTTAAGTAAGAATCTCAGATACTAGAGAGAGGAGTCTCTTGATACTCTCTCTTCCCACTGACAAAGGAGATATTTAGCTCAGATATTATCCACGAAAAAAAGAGATGTTAAACTCAGAATCTCAGATACTAACAAGTGAATTTCATTGCACCAATAAATAATGTATAACGAACATCCAGATTTCATCAAAGCTCCATAAAATACCTCCAAGAAATTCCTTATTTTTTTTATCGGAAAACGTTCCTTCTTGTTATGACAATATTATGAGTCTTCAAATATGACGGTCCCTGGGTCTGAATTCATCGTTCATGTACACATAATGGAGTTGCTACCACCTCTTCATCAAAACGGAAGGCCAAGCGCTGATGCTACCCTCACTCATTTGGAATTCTCCAAAGCAGCTCTTATCATCAGTTGGCCTATATCCCTCTTTCCAAATCCCCCCAGTGAATAACGAAGGGCATGTGCCCCTTCCACATTGAAAGGATCGTTGAGCATCCATTGGTTATCTCATAGAAGGTGCTACTTAGTTCTTCACACACAAGGTTGGACTACTGGGCATGATATGCAAAGCGAAAGATATGAACCTACAGCTGAGCATGTGATCCAATGCACAAAAATGAGTTTGAAAAGCCACAGAAAATTTGGCTATTTAAATTTTAGTAGCTGCTCCATCAGAGCATTTGACATTGTCATATCATTTACCTATGAAAGTAGAGAGTTGGGAGATGATTAAAAGGTGGAAGATAATGCGTAAATGAGTATGGCCAATAGAGAAGATGATCCTATTCTCCCACTTTGGATGGTAAATAGTTTCTTATCATTTTCCCAATCAAAATAGCCCTCTTCCCTACGAAGATGGAGAGGCCTTCGCCCTTGGCCATTATCCTTTGTACAATATCTTCCACTTTTGACCCCTCTCCAAACTATCCACTTATGTACATGATATGAAATTGTCAAACATCCTGTTTCAAGTCAGTGGTTTTATACCATAACTGGTGATGGTGATATGTAAGAGCTAGAAACAGTTGGCTGGGGCCAGAAGAAATGGGTATGTTGAATGCCCAGCAATGTTATCCACCAGTTTGTATGGTTGGGGATATGTTTGATCTGGATTGGTGTTAGTCTAGTGATGTGGAAGAACAAGAAGCAGTAGGTGATGGTGAGGAGTAATGGATAAGTTAAATGTCCACCCATGGTTTACACCTGTTGTTTATGCTATAGGTGTCCGATGTAGTCCCGATTTGAGGCAATCGGACTGTCTAGTGCCCAAATAACCAAAACCAGAAAATATCCAGCCACTACACCAATATGCAGTAAAAGAATAGAAATCCAGAAATTAATGGTGAAGGAACAATGCCGAAAAACCCAAAATCTGACCTGTATGAGCCTTCTCAATCTCCTAGCATCCACTTGATACAAGAGAGAGGTAAAATAAAGCCAAAACAATGCTTTATTGATGATATTGAAAATCTGTACTGTAGCTGCTACAGTAATGACGGCCCTGTAGTGTTTAAATAGCACTCCAAAACCTACATAAAACCCTAAAATCTGCTCCTTAATTAATTTTTATACTATCATTAGAATTCTTAACAAGAGTTTCCTACTCAAACATGCATGAAAATAGGAAGAAATAAAGAGAAATCTGTAGGATTTCTATAATCTGGACATCTTTGATATCTTGCAGTATAATTGCCGTGGGACTCACACGTGTGAAGATACAATGTATTTCTTCAACACATTTTAAATTTCCTGAGGAAGCATATATGAACAGTAATAACATACATCCATGCCTCACAGTGTAAGCAGAGCATATACAGTCTCGAAATATTTACAGTATAGGGTGCTTAAGTTTACAATATAAAAGAAACATGTTTTAGATACAATCCCAACAAAGGTGCATCACAACCATCCACCAGAAAACTCTCCCACATAATGACCTGTGAGGTCAATACATCCATCCACCCACGCACACCATCTTATGTGACGAACTCGTGCGGCCAGATGACTATATCACATCATCAGGAGTCCACTCAGTTAACCTTTGAGGAATCTCTTTGCCTGCCTCAGCCTCCTGGTTAGGGATAAAGGTGTTGTCACTTGTAACGCCAAAGGTTACATCAGATAACTGAGCAAGTAAACATGTATAATAAACATAAACATATGTAAATAAAAAAAGGTAATCATCAGAAGATCGATAATCTACAGCTAACCAGGCATGATAAGAGAATCAGAAGAAGAGCATTTCCACATAAACTACATTCTCTCAGGATGGTAGTAACTGTGAAGAGAGCAGGTAATATAAACAAATCAGTACCCAAGATTCCATAAGGGAATTTCATATAATATTGTGGGCCATCATACATATAACAGGGTGGTGCCTGGAGGACAAAGTCACTCTTATACAGACTATGATGCAACTAGCCAAACAGATAAATACAATTCATCTTTCACCGTGTCCAGTTACAATATAGGATCGAAACTAAGCGATGTCAACTCAAGAATAACATACAGGGTAAAACCGTACACACCTTTCTAATGGAAACAGACACATTCTAAAACAAGTTTAAATTAACATGTTAAGTACTTAGTGCATAATCTCTTAATCTTAACAGACCAGGTAAAATAAACAGTACATTGAGATGCATGAATTAATCAATATTGTGTAGCCTTGAGGTCTCCATTATTGGCGCTATTGAAGTTAATTTGATGAGAAGGACCCTAGAGTAACACATTTTTTTATTTAGCATTGCTATACATGTTTTCAAGGCAATCTGTAGGTGAATTTTAGCTCAAAACATCACCTACTATTGTCTCACAAAGAATTAGGGATGGTTAAGTACCATAGGGTACCTTTCCAAACTAGAAAACTAGGTTTGAAATTATCAAGAAAACAATTGTTCTTCGGTTAGCCGTGGAATAGTGTGCGGTTAGCCGTGAGTTTCAGAATTTCTGAAACTGAAGCTGGTTCGATTCTGTTTCAGACCCTGTTTCAGTTTCCTCCTGTTTCCATTCAGTCTCACACTTCTAAAGCATAAATTCAAATATGGTAGCTCCTATTCAGACCATCAAAACCCTGTTTCATATTCTTACAACACTTCCAGTTATGATACACACATATACACATCTGTAAGTTCACATACTTTGTAACTTCACAACTGAGCGAAAAACTCAAGTTATCAATCAAGATATGATACGAAATTCAGTAGAAATAACATTCATGAAACGAATATGATACCAGCTACTTGCCTTAGTTTGGTTCCAAATAGTCTCTGTCAAAATTACCAACAAAACCCAAACCTCTGAACTTCCGATTAGTAGAGAAAGAAGGCGAAGTTGGAGATGGAGATTTGGTGGGGATGATGATGATTTGATGGAGAAAGAGAAAGAGAAGAAGAGGAAGAACTGGAGAAGGGAGGCAAGAGAAACTTACGTACAGAGAAAAGAAGAGAAATGAGGAAAACAGGAGAAAAGTTCGGAAATTTAAAGAATGAGCTGAATTTCTAAAAATTACAAAATGGCCTTCATATGTGAAAATGCAGTATTTCTGATCAAGTGAGACATCAAATCATCACAGTCGAAGAACATAAAATGCTTAGAATAACGTACTCCATCCAACAAACCCAAAAACCCGAAAATCTAATATTTACAAATAACCCCCTAACCTTCTCTCAAAATTGCAAATAGGTCCTTCTAGGTCCAAAGACCCACCAAATCTGTCCTACTATTAATCAATCAATCTAACACGCAAAACTAGTTAATTAGCTACTAAAAAAGATTATTTAGATAATAAGCACACAATTAAAAATCAAGAATCTCACATTCTCCCCACCTGAAGACATTTGGTCCTCCAAATGTAAACATACCTTTTGGACCTGATCTCGCAATTCACAGGTTGCTTCCTCCGGTCCATGATTCTTCCAAAGAACTTTCACCCAATGAATATTCCTAGTATGCAGTACTTGTTTCTTAGTATCTATAATGCGCACATGCTTCTCCATATCAGCGGCATCTTCCCGAATCTGTTGAGGCTCATGCTGAATTACATGTGAAGGACCTAGCACATACTTCTTCAACATCGAGACATTGAAAACATCATTAATCCCAGTCAACTCCGGTGGCAATTCCAATCTATAAGTCACGTCACTAATCCTGGACCTGATTTTGAAAGGGCCAATATACCTTGGTGCTAATTTACCTTTCTTATAAGTTCATCTCTATTCTATTTTTATTTTCTCGGTGTTATTTTTGTGAGTACTGTTCATTCTTTCTGTACCTTGAGTTTGTTTATGGATAGAGATATCCTCAGAAGGGTAAGAACTAAGAATTGAGTTAAGCGTCGTTGTTGATTATGCTTATAATGTCAAACCCCTTTAGGGCATGTTTGAGGATAAATATATGTTTTCTATTTAATGCTCGTTACAGGTTTCCCTCTCATTGAGGAGGATTATCTAGCCTGATATGGTAGGAGTCTTTCCATTTGACTGTAGGCCAAACTTTATTAAGTGTTGTTGGATGGGAAGGGCCATCATGGATTCCATGCGTCTCCCTTCAATAACTACTGGACATAGCCAGCCGATTCAATCCCCACCCAGCACTTAACTGATGAAAGAGGGAGACACAGCCCCGCTGCCATGAGCCTGAGGCCATTATACTTTGAGTGATGACTCCTATCTTAATTAAAATCATGCAGTCAAATTTAATTTACTGTACATTTGTCTATGCTTGATTGACAAGTGGAATTAAACACTTAGGCTGTGGTGACCCCTTCATCCAACTGTTCATCCAAATCAAGTGCAGGTTTCTGATTAGTAGTGTAATGTACCTCGTACCTCACATTATAATTTAGGCGCAGAGGTTTCTAACTGGGATCATTTATACACATCACTTATTATCCATAAACCAAATTCGTTCTTATTTGAAGTACTCACATCACATGTGCCATGTTAAATGGCCATGAATTACACAGCACACTATATTTGTGTTATTTGTGCTGATATTCCTCTCTTTGTTTTACTTCGACTTTGTTTAGCTACTCCCACCTGATGCTTCTCAAAGGGAAGATTGTTGGTATGGTTATGAATGTCGTACACAGCATCACAGTGAGGACCATGCTCAGAAAAGAAATCATGTATGTCGTCCGACGAGGGGCACCCATCGTACATAGCCTTCTTGTGTACAGATGATGTAATTCAGGAGAACTCCCAAAACATATCGGTTCCAATTGTAGTTTTTCATCATCGTCATGTAAACTGTTTTAATTGTTTAAATCTTACACGGCCATAACTGTAGATTTCTTTCAATAATAAAAAAAAAAAAGATCATATATTGATGGAATATCAAATGGCAGGTGAAAGATTATATTACCCAGGTGATCATCCTACTGGTCAGAAACTCATCTTATCTACAGAGCAGGTATTAGGAAATATCATTCCGAATATGCGTTCTGCAAATAAGTAAAAGCTCAGCCTTACAAAACTAAGAAGAGATGGGTTTTATATGAATGAGTTGAGATTGCACTATTCATTTGTCATTCATGTAATTGATCAAGGCAGTTTATCGAGGTTACCAGAAACCTTAGCAACCAAAACGTTAGCTCCACCAGACATGCCTTTGTTTTTTTTTTTTTTCTCCTAGACCAGACCTGCCTTATTTAGGGATGTGTTTGGTAGTGGCTTTGATGGGTTGGGTTTAGGTACGGTGTTTTTGGTCGTGGCTTTGATGGGTTGGGTTCAGGTCTCTCTGTTTGTGTTTTTTTTTTTTCGCGTTCGCTTTTGGTTAGACCTGACAAGATTACTAGCCACGTCCTTGTAAATTAAAATGTGTCGTCTATATCACATTGTAATGTACAGAAAGAAATTGATTGCTTTTGCTTCACCTGGGTAAATAACATTACACGGGGAGAAAAAAAGGTTAAAAACGTGAAAAGAATAACGTATATAATTATAAACTAATAAAAATTGACAACATTATCTATCTTTGAGAGCTCTCAGCAACTCCAAGAAGTTGATCTCTTCATGACAGGCTTCATCTGCCTATCTTCTTCTAGTGAGATCATTCCTAGATGAGAGGGGTCCTCCAGCATCATTTTCGCTACAAGATAACCAGCTACGGACCATGTCTGGAGCTTCCTTGCCTGTTTTCCAATATACCTTCCCAGCTTCCCATCATAATATTCTGGCCAATTGTCTTTCAACAGCCGGTTTTCAGCAAGTTCTATTGCTCGTCTGGCCATCTGGGGCCTCCCAGTCTTGATGCAGGCCGCAGTCAGCAACCACAGTAGTACTGTAGAAAAAAAAAAAGAAATGAAAATGGATTAATTTTTTTTTTTTGTTCTTTCCAAAAGCATAAATGGTATTTGTTGGTTAATTGAGCTATGGTTTTCTGCAACGATGATATGCTAAACAGTGTGGCTGGTCGAGGGAAGAAGGCAGTTTAGGACCAGGACAATAGAAAGAACGGGTAAATGAGCTCTTTAAGACAGATGCACAAAGATATCTGTGAAATTATCAATGGACAGTTTTTAACCTCCAACCATGCCCCGAGCCCAAATTCCCAAATTGCAGGTTACGAGATTGGCAACTTCGTTGCATGACAAAAGAAATGGTTAATTTCTATGTACACTTGAACAACGTCTTACGGATGGAGATCTCTATAACTGAAGACTTAAAGAGGAAATGTAGCGACAAATTAGATGGCAAAGTGACAAAATGGATAATCAGCTCACAAAACCAAGACCCAAATAGATTGGATGATGATGATGATGACGGTACCTAGACCTACATGATATGCATGGTTGAGAATTGCAACTATCTCATATTGTCAGTGCGTCAAGAGCATGCAATGCATCTTAACATCAACTTCTGCAGAACATATTCTGCTTTCCATGTTGAAGATTATATATATCAGAAAACAAAAGTGCACTGGGAGTTCATGGCAAGGGGCTAAGAGCATGAATGAGCAATGATACTGGCTTATAGATGGACTAACTAACCTGGCCAAGATCCTCCATTGTGGTAGCTCCATCTAGTATTTTTGGGGTCACAACCAGTTACAAGCCGCCATTCGTGGCTCTCAATCGCAGGATAAATTATTTTTAAAGGCATTTCCCCAACTAGCTCATCCCAGCGTGACTCAATAAGATCCATTATGGCAATGGATTGCTCTGGAGTCGCAAGGGAAGAAAGAATTGCAACACAGTTACCCAGACAAAACCATCGAAAGTCCATCCTTGCAGGGCTTACATTTCCAACAAAGTAGCCACCGTAGGTTGGCATAAAATCAAACACCCAATCTGGGATTGAATCAGGAATAACATTAAATTTGTTAACAGCTGTGTGAGAATACTCCTCTGTTTTGTATCGGTATACATCATTCAATTGCTGAAAATCAAGCCAAAAGTAACTACGCATGTGATAACTCAAGGCATGTAAGCGTTTCACAATTCGTTCTATAAACTCTTTCCCTTCTGTATCATGTTTAAGCATTGCCAAAGCACACCTCAATGACATAAAGAAGAGCGCTTGAATTTCAATTGGATAACCATAAATACCCTGTAAAATCAATTTGTACCACATAAAACAAAAGAAAAAAGATGTGTGAGAAGGGTACATTACCAAGCTGTTAAACCACAGCATATCAACTACAAAGGTAGAAAGAAAAGAAAAATTGTTAACAGGAAACTGAATACAATTTGAATAAATTTTGAGGAAACTTAATACAATTTGAATAATTTTTTTGAAAATGTTGGTACATGCTTACCAACCTCGTCACAAAATATTATCCTTTAAACACAAACATGTCAGCCTGGGATCCATCCATAGGCACAACAAGGAAAAACAAGATAGAAGATGCAACATCAAGAGAATGATGAGACCTTGGCGTTAGTAATGTCACTAAGATAATTAGTAATGTCACTAAGATAATTTGCATGCTTCAATTATGAAGTTCATTATACCATTCTTTTTATGAAGCTGGATCAAGTCCAGGTTACAGGACACCAACCGGTACCCAAATTTATATTAAACAACCCAATCCCAGGCCCGACTCAAACAAGGCACCTAATCAAGGTCCAGTTAAGTTATATACTAAATTATACTTATATTCACCTATATACACAAAAACAAATATAGAATATAGTTATAGATCAGATACTCAGCTCCTGCTTAGGTATGAAATTCATGGATCTGAACCCGGAGCCAAGAATTTTATTCGGGTCTATCCAGTGGACATGAACTAAAGATGGGTCTCGGTTACTCAGGTATTAAGGGACACTTTGTCATCCCTAGTTGTTTCAATGTTAAGTAATTGAAGTTTGAAACTGTTCGGCTAGTTCATTTGGAGCCAAAAGGAAGATGAGATAATAAGTTTCTTTCCCCCACTCCAATAAAGATATACACACAAGATCCTGTTTTGTTTTCCTAAACAAAAATCGTCAAATTTACTTTTGCCTACTAGGTTGGTCAAGTGCAGATAAGTTCCACTGGCAGTTTATGCAAATCTAAGTCTCAACGATCTAGAGGATGCATAAATACAAAAAAGTAAGCAAAGGTGGCAACCTACAATTTTGAGAGAGAGAGAGAGAGAGAGAGAGAGAGAGAGAGAGAGAGAGAGAGAGAGCTTTTTTTCTTGCTCAGGTTTCTTCAACTGAGAAGAAAATTATATGCAGAAATAGAGGGTCAAATGGCTCAATGCCAGATGAGAAAGAAATCCTGGATGCTGATGGGCCTGCTAGACTTGCCAAACTAGGTTATATTAGCTTAACTATGATTGACTATCATTAACAGGAAACTCATTTCCCTTGAAACGTGACAGTTCCTCAAGAAAAAAAAGGATAACAACATTCTTGCTTCCCACTTTCTTAAAAAGGGGTAGCCTTCATTGTCCTAGGTAACATTATTATTCAGATAGCAGGAACTCCTAGACTCTTCATCTCTTCCTGCATGTGCATGTTGCTCAAATTTGGTCTCAATTTGTTTCAGTTTTTTTATATACAGATAGATGATTATAATCTTATGTGCTAATTTATTTAGTTAGTCTATGCCTCGTGTCTCACACATTTCTCTCCTCTCTTGGGAGAAATGTAGTCAGTTAACAACAAATAGGACAGGGTTTTCCTTTTTTGATTTCATTTGCTCATTTTTTTGGATAGACATGCCCGATAACCAACCCAAAAATAAAAAATGACCAATAAACCCAAGTATTTAAAAAACCTAGCAGACTCACAGGAGGGGCCATGTAGCGGAATGAAAAAGTCGAACTGCCCAAGTGAGCGCACAGGAGGTGCCAAGAATTGATTTGTAAATGGTAAGTCAAGATGGTTCTGTGAATAACATGGCAGGTGGCTGGAAACTAAATATAGGTGGTGTGTTAAGACGTAATCCAAGCAAAGAGGTAAATGCAGGGTGCTTAGGGATGATGAAGGAGATGTGAGAACGAGACATTCAAGACTGGCTGGGTGGGGAGGTTGAGATTCTCAGAAGTAGAAGAGGACAGACATTTAAAAGGGACTCCAACTGGGGTCATTCTGTTCCTGTAATCTCATAGTGGAGGTTCATTCCTAAAACGTCACCTTCGACTATAAATCCAAACCTCGAATATCAGATACCGTATTAAGCCTTCACGTTAATTCATTCATGTAGATTGGAATCTCAGAAGCAAATGCAATGATGGATTCACTTGATGTAGAGGGCATGTTTAGATAACTCTTGAGAGTTGGAAACTCTTTCTTTGAGTGGGGAAGAATATAGTTTTCTATTATTGTACTATACTGTGTACTTGTAGTTTCCTTCGGTACTCTTTTCTCTTTATACCTAATCAATTTTTATTCACAAATGAAAATGGAATGGTCAAATAGCCTTCTATGAAGACAAAGATCACAACTGAACCAACCTCCAGCATTGCCAAAAAGATTAATGTGAAGATTTTTTTGCTGGTTAAATTGAGGTAATGACATTAAACATTTGAATAACATATGCACGGCAGACATAAAAGATGAAATAGTTTCTCTTCAATACTTTAAGCAAGACTCTGGGAGATAGAAATTAATCTGTAAAGCATGCCCATCATGGAAATTAGCTTTGTCACAGTATTTTGATATAGTTCAAGGACTAACTCCCCTTCATATCTCTGTTTAAACCTTTACTTTGATAATACAGTATCACATTTAGAATGTAATAACTAATGGATTAGATGGGAATCGACTTCAAGAGCAGAACATTCAGTGAAGATGGATGTAACCCTTGAGATACTAGGTTGCAAGTTACAACAGTAGTTTGGAGTAGTTTAAACAAGATAAAAGGAAATATCTTACCATTCTTCGATCAATCATTGAGCATCCATCAGCACATAGAAGTGTTGGAAATGTGTCGAATCCCTCAGAGAGACATAAAGACAATATAAGTCTCATTCCTTTTTGACATTCAGGTGTTTCTGCGAGAGTTAAATCTCCTGTAGATTTTGTGTAAGCTCGAAGCAAAATGATCCACCAGAATCCAGAATCAACAGGAGCAACTCTTCCGATGGCGCTCTCACCAAAATCTGCCATTAAAGAATCAGTTTTTCGAACTGGATCATGAAGCACTTTGAAACTGGCAGGCATTGCACCTTCTCCAAGTTTGAACCGGTCTACTTTTTTCTCCCACCCTTGAAGGAGGAGAGTCTTCAAAAGAAAATTCTTAACTATTTCTGGTTCTCCATTCATTAGGAAAGCCAAAGCGCTGGGCACAAAATCACGAACAAAAACCTAGCAGAAGAGGAGTGAGTTGAGCACCATTTTTTGAGCATCTACTAGAATACTTAGCGAGAACACAGTTTATGACATGGTTACTTAAGAGTTACTACCTGTAATACCCACATCAAGTTGTTCAACCAAGACATACACGTTGCTTAAATACAGAAGAATTATTCCATTTAACAACAATATGTATAAATATTTCATTAAGATGCCTCAGCCAGACAAAATCATTAATCAACAGATTATTCATACATCAGTTAGTTAATAATCAACAATGATCACTAAAGTTCTTTGTCTTTTTCGAATCCAATTCTTCTTCTTTATATCCATAACAGTTCACTTTTCACCAGCAGGAGAGATCATTTAAATTTTCAAGAGCCCAAAATATGACAAGAGAAGTTGCCCAATGTAGTGAGCAGTCAGAAGAACAAGCACACTATATCATTTTAGTTGCAAACATATAGAATCAGTCTTGGTTCATCGCCATTATCTGCATGTGGTTGTACAGTTATTGAATCCGGATCATCTAAGCTGGTGGCCTTAACATAGAATGACCTATTGGTTGACAAATCAGAACATCATCATAGTCCAATTTTTGCATTCAAATGGACAGTTTAAAGTTCATTTTTCCACATTATTGTCCACATTAAAAGGAGAAAGTCTCGACTGATCAGAAGGATAGGATCACCCAATCATGTAGTCTCAGCACCAACGGGCATCCATCACAATGCCAACTAATGAAAGGTAGTGATTCATCAGCCACATCCACATGTATAGCAATGAAGTAAGGACATTTCATCTCAATAAACAAGAATTATCTTCAAATTTTGCAAAGGTATGCATGAAACAAAGAAATAAAGCACCCATCTAGGTAAGAAAGGCATCGAATTTTCATTGCATCCATCTAGGTAAGAGAGGAATCGAACTTTCATTGCAAGTATAAAGCTATTACAACTTGTAACCACCAATGTAGGAATGCAACTTTCATCACCATCATAGGATCCTTGAATATTTTGGCAGAACCATAAATGGATGGCCATCCATTCCATCACAAAAACTGAAACATCACATTGTCACGTGTAGTATTTTTACCACCTTAACAAGACAGATTATTACAATATGATCAATAATCAAGAAGAAAATGCAGACAAGCAAATATCCGTCCTACAATCTAGAAACAGCCATTCTGCCAAAATATTAGGCCCGGGCGGATCTTCAAGTGCTGGTAACTCAGTTTACACTGCTATTTGCCAAAAGGCCCATAACCAATTGAAGGTTAGCAGATTTACAGGTAATTAAATTTCATCAGGTGAGCTGAGTGCAAGGCAATTATGTTAAGAGGATTTGAAACAGTTGTGATTTCAAACAAAACAGACCAAATTAGATCAAGCAAATTCAAAAAACAAGAACTAGCATTGGTCTGATGGCATATACCTGATCATAATTTAGAACCTCCTCCGACGCATGATCATAGGCGGCGATCGTCCCCACCGGCTGCCCCCGGAAGAACACCAGGGACCTCCTCAGTGCCTCCCACGCCTCCGAAAACATGGGATGAGGCTCAAATGGGGTCCGAGAATATGATCCCGGCGTTCCCAATCCTGACCGTCCTCCAGGCGTGGACACACCATCCAAATTCTCCAGGCCTCTGTTCTCCGGACCCCGGCGAGGTGAGAATCCGATGCTCAACTCGGTGAGAGAACGCTCATCAAACGATCTCTGCCGTTCAATGTTCAACCTCGGCTTATCAAGAAGCCGAGAGAGATTAAAGTCATCTGCATCAGAGATCCAAAACATCGATCCTGCCTTCCTCGGCTCACAAGATCCGTCCATTCTCCTTTGATCTGCACCGTCCAAAACCGATTACCACCAAAAGAAAAAAAAAAAAACAAACATGAAAGACTCAATCTAAAACAAGTTCAAATCTCTGATTTCTAGAAAAGGAGGTATGAATCAGCTCCAATTTTACGATCAAGAGACTTCTTCTACCGAGTGATTTGAATCATTAGAGAAAAAAAATCAAGCAAACGAGAAGCAATTCAAGTCTCTGATTTCCATAAGATCAAACATCAAAAACAGCTGAGATTAACAATGAACGAGCTGCATTATGAGATAAAGAGATCCCGCACGTCAAATTCAAAACACAAACGACGAAAAAACCGAAGCATTTCATCAAAAGATCCCCAATTTTCGCGAAAACGAGCTTAAACACCTCGATTTCAGAACAACTACATGACTTCGATGCAGATTTCACAACAGAGCTGGATCTCACAATAGAAAATGTGAAGATGCATCACAAAAAAAAAAACGAGATTTTTCAGATCTGATCAAGAAAACGAACCGCGCGAAGATCAGATGGTGAGAAAAGCTATGATCTTTGAGATTCGACGGTCTGATTTCGAATTCTGGCTTAGAATCTGAGGTAGAAGAGAAGAGCAAGGACGTCTGAGGATCGTCTTTGCGTAGGAAGAAGAGGAGGGAGGAGAAGGAAAAAGACGCCATTGCTGTGGATGGAGATACTTATAGGCGATAGAGGTTGTGGGTCCCTATCATATATCTGTTCGAGGGTAACCGGGAAAAGCCGGTGGGGTTACCGATTGAAGAGGTGGACAAAACGACAGACTCCGAGACAATGCCGTCTGTTAGATTTCGATTTCATTTCTGTTATTGCTTTTTGGGAGTTAAATGTACTTTGTATTAGTTAATCATGATTAAGGTCAGTTGGAAATTGACAAACCATATTTTGTTTTTAAAGACTAGGTTTAGTTGCCCAAATTCGAATTAACTGATGAGACCCCTTAAGTATTAAATTTACTAATATTTGAATTTACGAGCAATCCGCTTTTATGCCATATTAAATTTTATCTGCTTATACCATTTTTATTAATGAGAATTAATGGGCAAGGCCCGCCTTGGAATCCAAACATCTCAAAATTATTGTCCCGCTTGCATTGTCAATGGAAAAATTCGACTTTAATCTAAGTTTGGATCATTTTGTGTTTATCTTGTATAGTTAATGTGAATGCAACTCCAATTCATGTGAAGTTTAGTCTACCCCAAAATCATGGAAGGATAATTAATTTGAGGGATTGAATTTTATAGTGGGGAAGAATAAGATTTATTGAATTCCCAAGTGTTCCATCAGAGTGGGTATCTTCAAGTTTGTAGACTGTCGTTTGGTTTAACCTATCAGTCTGCTTTGTAAGATCCCAATCATTCATTAAGAAAAATGATATCTTGTCTTACGGAAATGAACACTAGCAAAGTAGCAATTTTATAATCTCTACTAAATTTCCACCCTTCTTCTTTTGCATTTATAAAGCCCTTCCCCTCCTCAACACAAAACCTTCATCCATCCAATAATATTCATGACTTTGATTCGAGTAAAATTTGAGTAGCACTCGAATTATAATTCCCACGATTTTAAAATGAAGGCCATACATTGGTCAAACTAAGTTGTTATTTAAATGGCGTACTCAACACTAATACGAGCTCTATCCAAAATAATAATAATAATAATACTTTTTTCTTCTAATATAAAGATGTTCCCCTTTATGCAATTTCATAGAAAGGTGTTTTGTAAAGTATTTATAAGTTCAAGTTTTGATGGGTCATTATTTAGTGAGATACACAGTTGGTGGATCTTACCTTTTTTTTTCTTTACCTAACAAAATTGAAAAAATGGGGTAGACTCCCTGGTCATTGGAGGGGAATAAAATAAACATCAATACCATTTATGTAGTCTACCCACTATAGTCCAATTCACAAGCAAACCAGTGGGTGGTCCCAACCATCCATTCTTTATGATAATGCAAAATCTAAACTCAGTGTTGTTCCTTTGATTGATCTCAATTAATTCTTGGCCTTCCACTATCACTTCAGGTGCACTGTTCAAAAAGTATGCTTCTCTTATATATTCACTTGGTTTGTAAGTGTAGAAGACACTGTGGATGGGAAATGGGCCAAATATTAGTCTGATTAGATAATTCTGACTCTTAATTTTGAAATGAGTGTTTCCTTAATTTGTTTCCCAATTGAATCAGCAGTTGTTACCAGAGAGATCAACATCAAAATGGAGTGTGCAGAATCATGAGTTGATAAGTGTCAATCAAAAGACAGGGCTCTACCATACGAAATAAAAAAAGTTATTGAAATAGAACTTGAAAGAAAAGGGCTTCATTTAAAAAGAAAAATGAAAAAAGAAAAAAAAAACAATTAGATAAACAAGTCATTAATGAATATATGAGGTATTTTGTAAACCCCATTTTAGAGACCTATTTAAGGTGAGAATGTTAATCACTTCATTGTAGGTGCAAGAATTATTTCATTAAAGGGCCTATTTGTTTGTTGTAATTGAATTACTAGGATTGTATTTCTATGAGTGGTTAAAAATAAAAAATCAAAGGTAAGTGTCTAAGAATAATCATCAGCTAAAAGTGTCTTATAAAATAATCATCAAATAACCTCTCCTTTAAAGCAAACCGAATAAAGGGGAGATGAGAAATTAGCACCCAACCATCATCTTAGTAATTCAAATCCTACAAAAGTAAATATCACATCTGCATCACTACCTTGTATTCTTCAACCATCACTTGATCACGTCCTTCACTTTTCACCTATTTAATAATCATTCGATGGAGTTAATTTGACCATGAATTCATATGTACGAATTCAATTCTTATGTATTCTATGCCAACAAATAGGCCCAACAAGATACTCGGTGTTCAATAATGACATTCTCAAATATAAATTACTCATTAGGGTTAAACAGTCAACGTTTATTTAATGGAAAAGAAATATCATTAATGTAACAGTTGCTTTTGCATCAAATAATACAATTTTAAAGAAGACTTGTTGGCTAAGCAAAGTCTAATTAGACAAATGGCTGTATCAGACATGTGGCATTAATTATGGTGGAGAAATAGACGGGGTAAAGGATATGAGGTCAGCATCAAAAGACATAAGGTGGAGAAATAGAGGGACCTTCACTTTCCAAGGAATTGATTTACTTGGGGTGATGGCTGACTATTCATTTCTCATCTTCTGTTTATTCAACTTAAATTAATGATGAGGTTATTCGATGGTCATTTTGGGATATTCAGTGTTTACTCCTTCCTTTCTAATCATTTATAGAAATACAATACTAGGTACTCAAATGCATGAGATAACCCTAAGTTTAATTTTAACATTTCCACTTTAGCTCGTGGGAACCACCTAAACGCATTCAATCATATTGTATAGAGCAAGACAGACAAGATTGTCTCAAAATAGGGTATTAAAAGGAAGTGAAATTTTCTCTCATAAGACTTTGCCCAAGAGACAATACAGGATTTCCAATCCCCACCACCCACAAAAGTGAGACCTGCAGGATTCTCATAGGAAAAAACTATCCTTTGTAGACAAATATTATAGATAACATGGGACGTTAGCATTGTCATTTAAAGCACTTTCATGTAGAGCCCACCTAAAAATTCTCAATTCCCTACTTAATTGGGCTTAGACGGTGAGAGTTTGTTGAGCCAGCCAAGTTAAAAGTCACATTGGCCAACATAATTCTCAAGATTCTAGATTTCCAAATTCTCTTTCTCCTTTAAGCATTTGGAGAATGCTCAAGACAACATAACCTCATATGCTTGCAACCAAAGAGGCCCCAAAGAAATAATGTTATTTCAATTAAACAATCATAGCCCTTCCCTTGGTTCTTCAAACCCTAATTACTATATATGCCACAAATTTTTCTTATGTACTTCCTTGGTGGTTAATGCTCATAGCAATATAAAATTAGGACTCGTGTAAATTCAAAGAGCAGGTAAGTGTGTATGAAGAGATTAAGCGTCACATGCAAACGAAAAGAAACCATGTACAAAAGGGTTTTAGGAGAACCTTTCATTATAGATTACTTATAAACTAAATCTTGATTTGCTTTGACGGTCAGATTCACAGAATCAATAACCATCTACATGAGAACGGCCACTTATCTCGCTGATAAGTGGTTGTAGTTTTCACCGATTTGTCTAGTATTTAAACCTCTGGGCATGCCACCTTCCCTCACCAGAGGATTTTTACACCTCTCCTGATGTATACTTTCTTAACCCGAGGGCTCCATCACCTCACTCGAGGTCTACTACCTTCTCTTGAGCCAACTCCAGCCCCTTATAGCTAGGGTACCAAAAAGTTAAAACCATCTACATTTATTTTATTTTATTTGGTAAAGGAAGAACAAACTACATAAATAGTTGAAACAAACTCCTTTGATTTTCCATTTGGAGGCTGACAGCCGTTATCATCAACTGAAAAGGGACTTTTCAACCATATATGTGATCTATGTTGTATGCTCTCTAACCTGGCATCCAAGTTCTTGAACTGAGCCACACAATGCTATATAATCATTAGTGAGCCCAACTTGAGAAATGTCTTTCAACCATCTATTTTTAGCAGCCAGATGGGGATGGCCAGCATTAATCATTTATTGAGATTTTGCAGTTACATCCGAACCCGTATCATCTAAGTCCATGAATAGTTGGAACTGACATAGAAAAGGACATATGGAGAAACTAGACATGACAATAGAAACAAGAACAAGTGTAGCGGGACCATGTACAATGTACTGTCAGGGGCTAAACAGTCATTAACAGCCATAAAACGATTTTGGAAATTAATTAGGGGATAGGGGCGTTACAACTCGTAATTTTCTCGGACAAGAATTCTCATAATTCCTCGACCAAATAGGGCCTAAGGATAAAGGTGAGCTAAATCGCACTTCGATCGTAATTTTAACTATTGATGATAAAATCTCCATTTCTAATTCTTTTAAATAGTATTTTTCACAGATTAAGTTTAATAATTAGATCAACGTCAAATTAAGAAGTTTGTTTAATTCAAACAACACAAGTCAATGCAAAAGACACACATTCCTCAAAGGTGGCCCCATTAAACATAGAAAAAAAAAAAAGAAAAGGTAGAAAGGTGATTAAATAATTTGGTAACTACTGATAATTTTTAAACTAAAACCTTCATGAAGAAGAACAGGAGCAGGTGACTAGGTCATTGAGGTTGGTGGGAAGGCAGTCAAAGTAAAAATCATATAAGGTGGCAATCTTATCCATTTGTAGGAAGAATATAATTCAGTAGGTCCAAGTCAAAGTTCGGTCCACGTTTCATGTAAAAATTAAAAATGTTCAGTCGTGGATGGACATTAATAGTTTAAGATCACGTGAACCTGAAGGTCTTCTCCTGTGGTTGACAGATTGGAACGACAGATTGGAACATGTACAATTTGATGAGTAATATAAAATTTGGCCATTCCCAACAAAAAGTCCAAATTTAGGTTAGGATATATTCAGTATTCTCTATTTCAGCTCAAGCTTGGGCTTGCAATTCGAAATCCCCAAATCCACTCAAGGACATGTGGTCCGGCTGTGCATTTCAATTATATAACAAAAGTAGGGTGTGGTAAGTGGGGCGTTTTCTTTCCACTTGTGGGACTTCTTTTCCATTTATATGGCTTTCTTTTTGTTTGCGTGAGTTGTCTCTCCATATATATGTGGCTCTTTCTTAGGTCACAGCCCCCTTTCGTTGGATTATTAAAAAAAGAAGAAAAAGTAGGGTGTGTGACATGGAAAAAGTTGGGTGCTTTTGGTAGGCACCTATAAAAAGCTTAGGTTGAGTTTAGAATGGGTCTCTTGGATTTATCTTGGGTTGGGTTTCTAAGTTGAAAAAACCCTTTGAATGTGTGGGTAAATTTTTTTCTTCTATTTAATTTGGGTGTGCTTGAGTATTGGGTCAATCAGGAAAGCGAAGAGCAATTAGGGTTTGTTATTTACAAACCAATAGTGGTTTCTTTGTAAAGAGGGGTTTATTAGGGCTTAAGACAGGAAGACCAAGTGTCAGGTTTAACCCTAATTTATCTCCCAAAGAGAGTAAAAGTAATAAAGATTTACTCCCACATGGACATTGGCACATTATTGAACCTCTGATTAATTGCTTGATTAAATTAGATTTGCTGTTTTTTGCATTGTAGGTGTGTATCAATGGCATGCTCAGCAAGGACAGCCACTCAAATGAGCCTCCAAAGAAGAGCTTGGATCTCAGAGTCTTTGATTCAGGAGTTTCTAAGTTGAAGGAATAGAACTCCACGGTAGGAAGTATGTATTAAAAATTCAAGCCACTCAAACAGTAGCTATGTTGGGAAGTCTCCAAAGTTTACCCTAACAAGAATCAGGCCGCTGTAAGATTGATCATATGATGAACAATGTAGGAGGTGCTTCCTCCCCACAGTAGAGCCATTTGTTTACACTTCAGGCGTCTTATTTGCGTGCGCCTAATCATGCATTTGGCTCCGTAGAGTAGCCTCCCCAGGAGTCGATCCCAAGACCTCTCCCTTAAGAGAAATCTTGGACTTACCTACTAGCCCAAGTGGTACCAGGGTAAGTCCAAGATTTCTCTTAAGGGAGAGGTCTTGGGATCGACTCCTGAGGAGGCTACTCTACGGAGCCAAATGCATGATTAAGGCGCACGCAAATAAGACGCCTGAAGTGTAAACAAATGGCTCTATTGTGGGGAGGAAGCACCTCCTACAAACAATATAATAAATAAATAATGCATTAAATTGTATTAATCTTGTTATTCATGATACACTCGGTCTTACGGTAAGGCTGACTCTTATTCGAGTAAAATTTGGATGGTAATTTTTATATCAAAATTTTCAAACATCAATGTTAGTTATTGTCCACATATCATTTAGAAATTCAGGCACAAACCCAAAAGAGAAAAATCCTCTTCAAATAAACTGATCATATATATATATATATATTTAAAGGGCTTTTGACTTTTGAGTGATCATTTCTGAATCTGGAGATGTTGGAGTAGTCATTTTCCATTGGGCGGAAATGGAATGGAACTGAGGGAAGAGGGAATTCCTTCGTTTTGCCACGTACGGCATGTTGAATATTTTAGGGCCAAGAGATAAATCAGAGGAAATCGACCATGTATCATGAATGGTCTCAGCTCTAACCCACCATGAGACGTTACCGGACACTGGTGCCCTCCTGTACAGACACAAGAACCCTATTTGATACGATTATGCACAAACATGCATGCGGACCATGTGCCAATGACCTTGCTCAGAGGGCAACAACATTATTAATATCATTACGAATCTATAACCTTATCCTAGTTACTCAATACACGTATTAAATGTGCATTGTACTGTTGTACATGCATTTTCTTTTCTTTTTTTTTTTCAGAAGAAATCGTTCGTACGCAACCAAATATTAATTATTCAAAACATACAGGTGAGAAATTTTAATCTCCTAAGCCTGTGGGACCCACCTACCTTCTCTCGTATGCTTAATTTAAGATGATCTCATATATTACTCCACACATGAAGCATCACCTATGGTTGGAAAACTCTTCGGGTTGACTCTTGACTCTCTTGATTCATCTCGTTTTGAACCGGGTCAAATACAAGAAAAACTCGGCCGAATCATTACTTTTTAATAAGTTGTTTACATTCTAAACTATTCGATAGGTAGATTTAGTTTAAACAATTAAAATTTATATATAAGTAATTAATCATGAGGTTTGGAGTTAGCAATTTAAAAATTATGATTGGAATATAATTTGAGATTTATATTTGATATTTGGACTGAGAAGTTATGTAATATTCAATAGTTTTTTTCTTTTATTTTCCTTACTGTACGTAGTACTTTTCTTGCATATATAAATGTATTATCATAAATTGATTATTATGAATGTATATATAAATAAATATGTATTTATATTTTATAAGTAATATATTTATTTTTAAATATTTTTTAAACTATTTTAAAAAAATATGACTCTCCCGAGTCTCTGCGTTAACTCTACTTGAGTCAAGAAAAAATTCATTAGATGAGTCAAGTCCGAGTCACAAGTTTTCCGACCTTGATATTTGCTAAAATCTGATATTCAATTTTTATAAGTCTTACAATTAATTGATGGTGCCAAAGTTGAGAAATGCTCATAATCATAGCTCGCTGGAAGAGGCGTCTCACCTTCACAGAGGTCAGAGGGCATGTAGGTTCGGTCTCATGCATAGTTCAATTAACTTGAAATACTTTTGAGTTCCTAAAAAACTATTATATATATAAATATTTGTATGAAGCAAACTGGCTTCAGATTGAAATCAGCACCCATTAAGTCTCGGGTCATAAAAATTAATCATGTTATGTGCCAAGACTCGAACTCCAAAACATTTGAATTTCAAAGGGGCAATCCCCCCACTACACCACAAAGCATTTTTTTTGTTAATAGTTATCAACAAAATGTTAAAATTAGTTAATGAGTAAGGGTCCGAAGGGACCCTAGCACCATTTTAGAATATTGACCCTGAGTTGGACTTCATCTACGAGGTATTTATAAAAGTAACTATATTTTTAGAATATTGACCCTTATAAATATTTTTGTTATTATTTTCATAGTCATGCATTGTACTTTAAGTATAGGTGATCAAACTTTTGAAATAACTATTTATATGATTTCCTATTTAGTCATTAATTTTCAATGACAACCATTTTACAATAAAACTAAACCCAAATGAATATATAATATATGAAATTGATCAACAAAAATAATAAGTTTCATAATTCATAAGAAAATGACAATATTATTGAAAAAAGACAAACTCGCGACAAGAATGTGGAACTAAAGAGGAGGCGGGAAACTTTCCATGTAACTGATGTGCTACCATGCACACTTGCCGAGCGAGAAAGGGTGGAGTTTGATTTTTTTTGTGACTTTAACTTTTATTAATAATTAGTCTTCAATTTTCATGGGCTTGTATTTTTTTAAAAATTATTTGGTATTAGGTATTGAATTCTTATGGACTTCTTTTTTTTCCCTCTCTCTCATACTATAACCTTTTGCATTTAATTTTAAAGAAATTGATCATAAAGTCTTTCTTTATAATTTTTAATATTATAATTATTGTCCGTGTTAAGCATGGGCATGTTTTTCTAGTTTGATAATGAAGCTAAATTTTCATGTGTAAGAATCCGATCCAAAAGTCGAGATGATATTGATTTCTTACAGTATGATTTAATCAAGTGTGGACCCCACCCTATGTGTTCACTTCTCACTCACTAACTATTTCCTATTTGGTAAACTTACTTTACTAGTGATGTGAAGTAAGGGTTAGTTCAAGAGACAATAAAAAGAAAGGGATCACATCAAACAATACTAAATTTCAAAAATCACCTCTTCCTTCTGATAAAAAAAAGTTAAAAGGATACTCTCTCATGCCATTAAATGATAAAAAAAAAAAAAACTTATGGTTGTACTTGGGACGGGCTGGGCTGGGCCGAGGAATGTCCATGCCCGGCCCAACTTCTAAATTAGAAGCTTGACCCTGGCCCAAGCCCAGGTTAGGCCAGAAGTATTCAGGCTGGGCTTGGCTTCGGGCTCTCCCCAATTGAGTCCTAAAGTGACGCATCTATTAAACAGCCCAAATAAAAAATCTAAGCCTAGCCCAAGTGGGCTAGCCTAGATTGGGTAAAGTAAATTTACCAGACGGGCAATTTATTGTGGTTTGATATTATTGCATTTAAATGTTAACCATAAGTGCTCATCAATCATTGTGTGGAGCCAACTCCTGACCCATAACCCGTCCCAGATATTAAAAAAAAAGAAAGAAAGAAAAAACCAGTTTGCAACTTTGCCGCCGTATTCATCAACGGTGAAGCTGCAAGTTCGGTTTCAAGTTTTCGTATAAGGACACCGATTAAATAACTAAAGTACACTCAACTTCCAAAAGGACCAAACTCAGTTTCATTCAGCTGGATTCGACCTAAATTCCAGAAGGGCCAACCCACAACCCACTAAATGCAAGTTCACCTATGTTAAACCTATTTGTTATAGACCACCAAAATCCCAATCTGATTTGTGTGTCATATCCCGACTAAAAAAAAGAGGGAAAAAAACTCCTTTATCTTACCATGTCCATAATAAGATCACCTAAATAAGATAGCATTCCTTTATCTTGACGTTTTCTTTTACCACAAAATACCTTAATCAATGTGTGAAGCATTTCTTTCTCTTGTTTTTTTCTTTTTTCATTCTTTGGTTGATAGCATTTCTTATTGTAATCCATTTCTAGCTGAACTGCCATCTGATGATCAAAGAGCCGGAAAAAAAAAAAAAAAAACACAGTAGCGAACTGAACTGCCATCTGATGATCAAAGAGCCGGAAAAAAAAACACAGTAGCGAACTTTGGCTTTTGACCCATGCCTTAATGTTCTCCCTAAAACACAAATTGAAAGAAACTATATATGAGGCATTCCTTTTAGTAGACTATAACTAGGGGAACAATAAATTTATAAAGCAGCTCATTCATCTAATATTCAAGATCTCTTTGGCATAGAGATCAACATGAGTAGCAAGTACCAATGATACAGCAAAAAAATATAATTGGTGAACCTACATGTGGGGTAGTTTCTTTATTTTTAGATGAGTAGCAAGTATCAATGATACAACAACAAAATATAATTGGTGAACCTACACGTGGGGGTGGGGTAGTTTCTTTATTTTTGGATGTAGAATACATGATATTATATATATATAATGAAAACATAACAGCCTACTCATTTTAGACTGAAGCTTCAGGATTTATCCTTGGATGGGATGTGATTTATCCTGAATGGTCAGGATTAAAGATGTGTGGGCCCATCTATGTAGTTCTGGGAAATTGTTACACAGTTACTATGTAATGGTTGAGATAGACGATTCAGTATGTCTCATATCTATGTCACTGCAATAGGAGAAACTATATATCATGAAATACATATCCTCTCTATCAAGGAAAATTAGTTTCTCCTGATTCTCAATACATTACCCCATCAATCCAACCCATATTATAAATATAATCTTTTTTTGAACTTAAACTAATTTCTATCCTAACCTGACAACCTAACTCAATCCACCTATAATCCTTTTAACAGTTTAAGCATTATGATTTTTCATTCATCATCCATCTAAATGCCTTTACCTTTGATTTGACCAAAAAGGCTAGACGTGCATTAGGCTCGGCTTGATCAAACCCTGAGAAACCTTTTCGCCAACTGATATATGCCTATCATAGAGATGAAAAGTGGTCCAGTTAGGACTAGATCAATGGGCGAGGTTAGCACACAATCACCCTAAATTCAGGTAAGCATGCCCATACTCGATCAATTTTTTCATGTTGAGTCCATCCTGTACTTGGTTCGAGAAAGCCCATCCCGCCCCTACCTATTCCATTACGAGACTCACTTTTTATCAGTAAGGATCCGATCTCAAAATCCCAGATGATATTGATCTTGCACCGAGGATTCAATAACGAGTGGACACCACCCAATTTTTTCACTTCTCACTCACTAATTACTTCATATTTCGTGAACTTACTTTACCAAGGAAGTAAAGTGAATGTCAATTCAAGAGACAATAGAAAGAGAGGGTTCAAATAAAAAAATTCTAAAATTTGAAAATCACCTTTTTCCTTCCTTTTAACAACAAAAACAGTTAAAAAGATACTTTCTCATGCCACTGAATGACAAGAAAAACTTGGGCTACTTATGGACCAGGCTGGGCTAGGCTGGGGAATGTCCAAAACGGCCCGACGTCTAAACTAGAAGCCTAAGCCTAGCCCAAGCTTGAGTGTTGCTGGCTAAGCTTAGCTCGCATGGAAATGATGAAGCCCGAGCTTGACCCTTGTTGGACTTATAGAATGAAAAAAGTGAGTTTCTTACCATGTCCTAGGCGAGCTCAACTGGTCTGATCATATCACCTTATGTGAGAGGTCATGGGTTTGAGTCTCCCCATTACTAGTCCCTCTCTTACAATTATATATGTATATTTGGGCCTAGCAAGGATTCTGAATCTCAACCACTGAGTCCAAATAAAAAAATATTCTAGGCATGACCCATCTATTATAACCTAAACCCTATGCCCGACCAACGTGGGCCGGCGGCCCTATCTACAAGCACCCTTACAAAAAAAAAAAGCTCTTCTTAAAATAAGAATCCAAAGAGCTACTCTCTCGCCTTTTGATTTTGCCAAACCTTTACTTTTGTTCTCCCTTTGTATTTAACCATTCACTTTACTTCACCGATAAAGTAAGTTGACCAAAAAAGTGATTTACTGTGTGATTTGATAGTATTGCGTTTAAACGTTAATTATACATGCCCATCCATCATTATGTTGACCAAAGCTCCAACTTGTGACCCTACCAAGATGTAAAAAAAGGGCAAAACAAAAGAAAAATCCCTTTGCAAGTTTTCCTAAGCTTAGATGGGAGGAAATCTTGCAGATGCGAACTTACCGCTGTATGTATCAGCAGTACAGCTGCAAATGCAAGTTTTCCTCCTGTCAGAGCGGAGAAAAACTTGAAAATGCAACTTTACCGCCCATACAAGCAGCGGTAAAGCTGCGTGAGTGCCCAAATCCATTGCAAGCAGGCATGTCCATTTTCTTTAACATAAAACCAGCAACATGCTTAAATTTAATATTTTCTTAAAATATTATTAATAGATAAGAATTTAATAAATAATTTTATTATTATGGAAAATAGCTTGGGTCGCCTCAAAAGTACGTGCTTATGAAAAAAAAGCAATGGAGAAATAAATAAAAAAATATTTTCTTAATAAGGCAAAGTAATGTGTAACATGAACAAAAAAAAAATAAAAGAAAAGGAAATCTAAATATATAATAATGGATGGTGTCCACAATATTTTGAACCCAACCTTAATTACTCAAAGGACTCGAACCCAAAAAATTCAAGTATAGACCCTTTGGACTCCATAAACACTGAAATTTGGATGCAATTGCTCAATGAATCTAGGTAGGAGTCTATTCGATTCTACACTCAAATACCTATATATATCTCAAGTTTATAATAATATAATATCATATAAAAATAATTGATATGAAAATGTTCTTGTGCGTCTCTCTCTGACTGAGCTTAATATAAGAGATGGCATGTGGGGCCAACCATTTCTTTTTAATTCATTGATTTGCTTGCATTCAGTGAGTGCCCACATCCATGGTTCTCAACTTTCAAAGTTTGTTTCGCATGTTAAGATTAAGAGGATTTAAAAAGAGTTGTAGTTTTCCTCCTCTCTGACGGGAGGAAAACTTGCAAATGCGACTTTAGCGTCTATAGAGATAGCGGTAAAGCTACATGAGTTCCCAAATTCGTTGCAAGTAGAACTTTCCATTTCCTTTAACACAAAATGAATTAAGAATCAATAGTTGCCTTTCCTCTTGTTGTCTATATCTAGTACCTCTTGAGATAACATGAATCCCATGTGTCTATATACAGGTAGATGATAGAGAGATTGTTAATTTAAACCTTTATATCCTATTATTGACATGCTTTTAGGTGGGCCCTGCAGCTGAACAACTCCTACGCTAGGAAGTAGGAACAGGTTGGTCATAATTCCTGAACATGACTATTATATGCGTATCCGTAAATCGATCCCCTCTTTTATATGGATATAATCATGATCAGGAGTTTTATCTTATCAATCTTTGATCTACTGCATTAGCTCTAACCTGGCTAGAAACAAAGAACCATCTACATAATAAAGAAAACAAATTAAAAAATCGAAAGGTCTCGCTTTATTAAAAACATTCACCTGCGCACTCTACACCCTGCATACTGGACATGTGAGCCATCCCGCCTCTGAATACACGTGACACACAATTTGGATGCGCGATGCTCAGGTGGATATTTTCTCTTGTTTTATTTATCCCAAAGTCTCTTGGTTCTGAGAGTGAATGTGAATGAACACATCTCACAAGCAAGACAACACTGTAACAACAAATTTTAGGGATTCAAAAGGTGATTGATTTTTTTTCTTTGATGTCAAAGTTCTGGCTCACGATGGGAACACCCAGGGGTCTTTGTTATAGGAAAATGGATTTACATATATGCAAGTGTTACACGTGAACACATTGTCATGTTTGTCAAAATCACCATTTTCTACATGTGTAAATGACTATTTATAAGATAAGAAATTTTACCTCTTAGCTATTTTTAGCCACATAAAGAAGATGAATGGTTCACATCATGAGTTTGGGACCCACATAATTGCAAAAAAACTAGATTTATAGATTTTGATTTTTTCACAATTTAAGATAATTAGACTCAAGATCTTGGGGTTTATTAGTTCAATAAACAAATTGAATTGTTAGGATTATAAGTATGGGACCCATAGAAATAAAGGTAATTGATGGGCCACTCTCATGCAATGATGTGAATTCCCAAACATTGAACTGTACCAGCATCCTTTTAGTGTGTGGGGTAGGCATGTCAAACGGGCCGGGCCGGCTTTGATGCTCGGAGGTGAGTCGGGTTGGGCTAGGTACCGTGAACTCGATCTCACAACCATTGGGATTTAAGAGGTAAACATAGCCACTAGACCAACTAATTATTGTATACAAATTTTTATCCAAACAATATTAATACTAATTAGATGAAGATGAGAACCTAACCATTTTAGAGTATTAAACTACTAGTTAGATTAGGATGAGAACCTAACCATTTTAAGTGAAGATGAGAACGTAACTAGTTAAATGAGAACCTAAAGTAGGTAGACTTTAGCCCGAGGTATTTATAAAAGTAACTATATGTTCATACTATAGATACTGTAATTATTATTTTTTCGTATTTATGTGTTATACTTTAAGCATGGTAGTCAAGCTTTTATTTTTATGATAATCATTATGCAATTAAACCCAAATGAATATATAATATACGTAATTGATTAATAAAAATAATAAGTTATTATAATTTATAAAAAAATAACAACATTATTGAATAAAGACAGATCCACACTAACAATGTAAAAGTGAAGAAGAGGGGAAAACTTTTCATGTAATTGATGTGCTACTTGCCGAGGGAGAACGGGTAGAGTTTGATTTCTTTTATTTTTTTTGTATGGTTTTGACTCTTATAAATCGTGAATTATGTAAAAGGTGTAAAACATTACGATAGACTTCACCTATTAAATTCACAATCATTAAGACAAACATCAATACTATTTATGAGATATCTCCAAGTTTCAACTCAACCTAGGTTATTCCACTATCAAATTGATTCTCAGTATAAAAAAATAATAAATCCTATCTGAATATTTATTATCATATTTATAAATCCTAGCTATCCGAACTAAATTTATCTAAATTTGTAAGAGAACTGATGACATGTGATGCATGAGACTTTTTCATCAAGATGATTTTCACTTATATGTGGCGTACTTTTATTATTGATACAATTGCACACTTTCCATTGAATAGTTAGCATTCCAAGTTTCAACTGATTAATGTACACTATTAGATTAACCAATACATGAAAAGTTGCATTAAATAGTTAATTCCAAAATTGGAGCCCCTTTAAGACTTTTAGTTGGTTCAAAGGAATGCAAATTGTTTAAAATCAATTTCAAATTTCATTTTTAAAGTTTTTAAATCATTAAAAAAGCATTTAATGTACCCATTTCATTTTCAGATGTTGTCTAATTTTTCTCGTATTAGGTTTGGTGGAGTTTATATTTGACCCTAGTTGTTTAAATTCACAAAAACGGTTCAAAAATAAATGAACAAAATGCTTAGGACGTGGGAATATTGGTAAGTTGCCTTCAAACTTTCAATCCAATATATTTGATGGTCTTGTCGTACCATTTAAGTGGTTCGATCAAACTCGACCTACTCCACTGAGAATAATGGGAGGGTTAGAGTATTTATAGACTTTGTAAAATTGAAAATGATACGAAATACCCCTTATTTGATCATTTAATGCTGTTGGGAGGGGGGGGGGGGGGAGGTAAATGGACTATTTAACATGCTGAGCAGGGCGGGCCGCTGGGGATAGCCCACTTGCCAGGCGGGCCGGGCCAACGGGCCAGGGAGCCTCGGCCCAACCCGGTTCATGTCACGGGCCGTGCCAGTGGCTGTGCCGTTGGCCGGGCCGGGCCACGGCCCGCTGACAGCCCGGCCCGACCCATTTGACATGCTATGTGTGGGGTGTGAATCATTTTCATACCAAATGTGGTGTAAAAATTTTTGCGTGTAAATAGGCTCATTTATATACTATTTCCACACCTCATTCATGATGTAGACAAAGGTAACTAATGCGTAACCATTATATTTGTTCATCATTGACACAAGTAAATTAGTGGAAACAAGCCATGATTCTTGCGGGCCACTTGGTTTGGATCTAAATTGGGTTATTTGTCTCTTAACACTTCTTTTAACTCAATTTCTGAATCGTGGGAAAATAATATGGAAAAAATGACTCTACAAATCCAAAATTTGATATTCATTCAAATGTTTGGATTTTGGCTTTGTGGTGGGCTATGTGGAAAGGCAACAATGATTTCATTTTTCGAGGACAGGGGATTAATTCACCCTATAAATACTCTAAATTTTACTAAAAGAACTATCATGAATATCAATCCCTTATCTGTTAAAGCAGGAAGATCTGGAAAGGATGCTGAGAATATGATATAAGTTTTAGAATGAATGATGGATTAGCTGTTTTTTATGCTGTTTTTCGTAAAATCAATGGTAAAGCTGGCTTCGGCTTTGCCATTTGGTTTAATGGATCCTTTGTAGTTGCATGCTCATTAGATGGGTCAAAAGTCTCTTCCTCCAAGGAAGCTAAGGCGATGGCCATTTTAGCGGCCTTAAGTGAAGTTGAGATAAGGGGTTTTCAAAAAGTCCACCTTTTATATGATGCTCTTGAAGTTGTTCGGGCAATTAAAGGGAACCCGGATTGGTCTATTGACCCCATTTTGCAAGATATATCCTCTTTAGATACATCTTTTGAATTCTTTGAAGTCTTTTATATTTCTAGAGCGTTGAATCTATTTGCACATAGTTGTGCAGAAAACTTATAAGGGGAATAGGAATATGGTGTTCTTTGGGTCTTAATTTGGTTGTTTTAATTTTTAATTTTTTTTTGTTCTCTTGGTTGTTTTTTATCTTGCATGCATGTTTCCTTTATTGTTCTTATGATAGTTTCTTTTACCAAAAAAAAAAAAACCCTACATGTAGTTTGGGGAAAAAAGACAGTACTTATATTAGTCAGATGATATCCCATTTGCTGAATATGGTTTTTTAGTGTATATAGATATAAAAATCATACTATACATGAATTGTACATGTATATCAACAAAACGTCCAATTTTATGGCTATTTTAAAAAAACTCTTCATAAAACTTAAAGAAAGAAAAACTTCATATAAAATTTTATTTGATATTTTATCAATTTTATCATTCACCTTAGGAACTTGTTAGTAAAATTGAAGTAAATAAAATGATTTTGGAGTAAATTTCCATTTTAAATGCAACGGATCGAAGTACAAGTGTTTAAAAGCTTCATATAAATTATAACTATGCAGTGATTGGACCGGGCCCCAACCGATGTTGATTACATCCAAACTGTCCGGTCAAAACGAGTAGTTCTAGATCTGGACATAACCAATGCAGGCTTGTCCCATTAAGGGCATGAGAACTGCAGTGGATCAAGGAAGGTCTAACCATGGATTCACATAGGAGAGGTCTGCAGTTTAGCCCTCTAGTGACTGGGCCTCTCCTGTGGTTTACACCAACAGGATATGCTCCATGATCACCATTCACCAGTCCACAGCCATGGTGAGCCCACTGGCTCTCAATTTGGATTTTGGCAGCTTATCTTTTGTTTGGCCCAGACATTATAACTCTGAATATGTCCTGTTCTTTCTGTTGTGTACTGTTCACTGTTCCTGCCAATTTTAAGGATGGTTTAGAAGCACCCTGTGGACCTGAAAGGAGGCCCATGTCTGAACCACGGTGGGTGGGTTTGAGAATCTGTATGAATCTTTTGCCTATAGTGGGCCGAGGCTACTTGATCCACACTGTTTATGTCAAACCCTGACCTGACCATCTGTTTGAACTGAGGTGCCTGGTGCTTAGGTGTCATTTGAAGCTTCAACGATTAGAGCTACTGGGTCGGGCTAGGCCGAAGAATGTTAAAGCCCAGACCATATAGCCTACTAATATTATGATCGGACACAGGCAAGCCCTGAGATAATATTTTGTCAGTTCTCTACTTCTCTTCCAAATGTTAGAATAGCAAGACGCCATATTCGGTTGCTGAGGAATAAAAAAGGACACGGTCATGGGCTGACCCAAGTATGGGCATGTGGGTGCGGTTGTGCACCCGTCAAATTACGGTGTGCTTTCAAAAATCTATATGAAGATTATGGTCCACTTTCAAAAATCCAATAAAAATTGTGAATGAACCCTTAAAATCCACATGAGAATCCCTAGTTTGCCCACAAAATAAAACTACCTATTAGGATCCGCACCCCTTAAACAAAAATCTTGAGTCCACCACTGGCTACAGTCTAGCCCACTTTAGCTATTGGGCAAGATAATCAGACCAGGGACCGGCACATAGACATAAACAAAGCCAAATATGGACTAGGCCTGTGCTGACCTGTGTCCGTGACCTATGACTTCAGTTAACCTTTGAAATGCTTTTCTATTGTGCCGATTTCTCCTGATCTTGCTAACAAAAGGTCTTGTTCCTAACAAGGGGCAATTATGGGTGAACTGGAGAGTATTTTGGTATGCAATTGAGACCTGACCAATGATTGACCTAGTCCAACTTTTGCCCCAGTAGATGTAGATCACAGATAAAGCTCAAATTGTCAAGCCGGCCTGGGCCTAAGCTGGAATTCAGAATCCGTGAATGACTTCACACATATAATTTCACTCATGCTTCAAAATCAATCTCTAGTTTTCCACCAGTGGTTCTTTAAAATTATGCATGACTCAAAATAATTAGAAATCCAGGGGCGTGGAGTGCCCCTAGCCTCCATTACAGCATCACACCCAAAGGATAATTTTTATATAATGGCCTCTCTCAAGGACAGATTTCTAGCTCCACTCATGTTGGATCATATATATGATACTAACCATAAGATTCTACTTGCTGAAGCTTGAACATTGGCTATTAGTTTTAACTTTTAACCATTCATTCCATGGAAAACTTTTCATTAATGCATGCGCAAATAGATATTTAATCCAACCTTAATAACATTATAATAGGAACTCGTCAATGTAATCTAATCTACTCCTAATCACATCATAATTGCTAGCTATAACATATCCAATCTTTTGACAAAGTATTTTGTCTGATGGTGGATTCTAACAACCTCCCACATCACTTTCCTTCCAAAAAGCTCATGGAAGTTGTGCTACAAAAGGCGATCTTTCTAATTTAGATCAGTTCTTCTTGTTCAGTTTTCACCGTACACTTTCACAGCACGCCAAAGCTCCTGTTTTTATGATACAACTTGCCCACTGGTTCAGTTCATTGACTGAAGATTATGGAGATCAGGTGGGCCCCAACTGTACTACCACGTGTTCTCTCTCTAGCTCTAATAATAAAGCAGCAGAAAAGGACAAGAAGCATGTAAAAAGCGGCATGTGCACCTACATGCCAATGGATTGGAGGAAGGGTGGGAATTGAAGGATGTGCACTTTGCTGAGTGAAATAGCAGAAAGGGATGATGCCTTTCCTCTTTTCACCTAGATGGTCCCTTGGCTACAAGAAGTGCATTTTGAAGACTAGCTAGTTGAAACATCACAAGGGGATGTGGAGGTTTTTAGCCCCAGAAATGTATGGTATATAAATTAATGATGAGAGGGGTGTGTCTCAGTGATCTATAGGGTTGGATGATGGACCTCATTACAGATAGGGAAAAAAAATTTATTGGAGAAGATCAAAGAGCCATCAAAGACTTATGTCTGTTGGATTCTTTTAGACCATTCACTATTATGGCAATTGGTTAGGGTAAAACCTTTACCAACCCCAATATCACCTGCCCCACGCTGCATCCCCACTCCATCATATATAGGGTCACCGGCCTCTTTGTGATGGTTTGTATTGGGTCACCTATTTAGGTTTTGCTTTACTCTTGTAAATACTTACACACCCACACTCACTCAAGTTCCTCGCCATCTATGCTATAGCATAATTAGAAATTGATCACTGATTGCTTCCGTAGAATAGAAATATACGAGCTACTAATGGATTGGACTTACATGATTTAAAAAGTTATACTGAGGTGGCAAATCATATATGACCATGATCATAGATATTTTCATGTAATAAAATTGACGATATGGCTATGTGCAGTTCCTAAGGCACCATGCACACCCCCACCATCCAAGGCCCTTGAAATGGACTGGGTCTGTAGATGAATTAAATATGGACGTTAGAAACTAAGCAGTACTTAATGTCCCACCTTGCCCCTTGGACCTCAATCACCATCCTAAACAGGTGATGCAATAGCCTAGGGTGCACAGTGACACTTCATATCTAGAGCCGTGGATCAAAGGTGGGACCCACTACCCATTGTCAAAATCTACTGCATTGAACAATTGCATAAAACACCATTTAGTGCTACAAATATAAAATCTTATCATCACAAACAAGTATATATAGAACACTTTCCAATATGACTTGAAAAAAATAAAAAAGATCATGACAACTTCCTTCACATTTCTTTTAGCTTAAGAGGATCTACCCAAGAGCGAAGTGAGCTGATTGAAGCTGGATTCATCACATGGAAGAACGATGCCGTTCCGATAATCGAACCCATATTCCTCCGCAGCTCTATCAAGCAGCTGCTGAAAGAGAGGATGCTTTAAGTAGGTCGTTGGAACCACAAACCTCTTCAGATCAGTCCCCACATAAACAGCAAAATGCCCCTTTGGAGCTCTTCTCCTTTCATCCTCCTGTTTCCTCGGCATCTGAAGATGGGTGTTGCAAGTTAGAACTATGTAGAAGAAAGAACGTGAACCTCTATATAGTAGTAGTAGTATGTTCCTGAAAGATGATAAGGGGATCAATATTAATGGGTGTTGACTGTTGAGGCTAAGGATCATATTTATATTGGAGCATCAAGCATGTGATTGAAAGGTATCAGAGGAACGTGGGTTTGTCATGTCCCTACACCTACCTCTAGAGAGAGAGAGAGAGAGAGAGAGAGAGAGAGAGAGAGTCTTGACTGCAAAGAGATTAATGAAGTTCCGTGAGGGAATTGTTGTCTAGTTGTGGCTTCTGAGGCTGTGAGAGCACATGGCAGGCAAGAAGGGTAAGTCTCTCAAACAGCTGTTGAATGGCTAGCAGTTTCAGGGCTTGGGTCAGGAAGAAGCACTGTAGCCCATGCCAAAACCAGAAGATTTCGTTGGGATTTAGAAGACTCATTGCTCACGCCGGTTGGTTCAGATAATGTACTTGCTTGACAGTGCATCTTATTTAAAGAAATGGACGCAAGTTTAAAAAAAAATCTTAATTAGTTTTTAAGTCTTTTGAAAAGTTTTTAATTAAGGACGTATGTTCATTTAAAGGTACTTCCTAGCGACTTTTTCACTCAAATTTTAAAATATATCCAAATTACTCATTATTTTAAGCTATCACATGATTCCTACAGCTAGTACATGCATGCAGCCTGTCATTGTAAGAATGCTGATTGTCTTTGATCACAGTGAGGGTGTTAGTGAGAACAAATGAAAAGAATATAGAGAAAGTAAAATAGAGTTTTATTTTAATGAGATGTAATTTGGGTAATTAACAAAAATCAAGGGAGAAAATTGCTCTAAAATAACTTTACATGGACAGATGTCCTTAATTGAAAATTTTTAGAAAAATTTAGGGACTAATTTGAAAAGTTTTGATACTCGTGTCCTTTTTAGAAATAAGGTAAAAAAATTAAAGCCTTATTTGAAAATTTTTCTTTTCTTAAAGATGTTCTAGCATGACGCAATGTCGCAGTCTGCAAAACACAAGGGTAGATTAGCAATGGGCTGGGTTGGCCTGTTTGACTGAGAACTGACCCAAAGACTTTCTTAAATTTTGGGCTGATGATCATGGACCTAATTCAAGCTCTCCAAAGGCTTAGTGTGGTGCAGCCTGTTTTTTATCTTTTCTTTTCTTTTTTTTTTTTTTTTTTTTTGTGTGTGTGTGTCCTTAACTAACCATGGATGCTAAACCCTCAAGTCAGGGATTGGCGATTTAAATTACAATTAGCAGTGTTGGGTCAGATTGGTAGGTTTAGTTGAGTTGAATGTATTGGGTCAAGCCAGCCCCAACCTGTTTATCAATCAAGTTGCAAATGACAGCCCCAACCCGGAAACACCTGGTTGGGTTGGGTTGGGTTGGGTTCAGATTGGGGGTTAGTGTGTGTACGGAATTGCCATCCATCCATATCAGAAGCATTGAAATGTGTGCTGAGAAATAATGTTTAGATCCACAAGGGGACATTCCAATTCTACAATTATCCATTTGCAATATTTGTGAGATGCTGAAATGCCACCCATGAAGGAATATTGAATGGCCGTGTAGCAAGATCAGTTTTCAGTTTTTTTTTTTTATATTGCTATTGGAGGGTTCCCAACTTTTTGGGTTGGAGCTGGATTAATCCCTCCGGACTCAAAGGGAAGCCGGGTAAACTCCCCTGTAGCCCCAGTGCGGAGGTGCAGTTTCTAACCTATAACACTCGGGTGCAAACTGTGGTACTAGGCCAACTGAACTATCCCTTAGGGTTAAGACCAGTTTTCTTAGGCTGCTGATAAAGGGATGCAAACGAGTATGTGCCGGGCCAGAAACATGGTGGAATCAGACCTAGGATCTCGTTCTGATATGGGGACCTAACTTTGTGTATCTGGTTCTAGCTTCAACATACCACGGGATAACCTTCATTAGTTAAGAAAAATCCAAATCCAAAATATGATATGTATTACATTGACATAATTAGATGAAAGAGCTTAAAATAATTTTTTTAAATAGAAAAGTAAGAATAATGAGTGATATATAATTACAGTTAAGTAAACTCTCAAATATGAGTATAACTCAAGTTGTATAGGGCATTAATACCCGCATAACCTTTTTTTTATATGTGAGTCCAATCGTCATGTATCCGGAACTTCAGGTCAAAACATACTAGGATCTAGTTCCAGGTCCGTATTTCTCTCAGATTCAAAATAGGTTCTAGACCCGCTTAATTAGTAGGAACCAGAGGCCTCAAATATTTAGATAATTGGATGCCTATTTACAACCCTATTAATGAATGATCACAAGAGGAGACAATATGCATAGTTAGGTAATATATGGACTGCGCTAAGCCCATCAGTCTCATAGGCCTTGGCCCAAGTTTGACAACTCATTTCACCGGACCAGACTATCTATGATCAAATTACAGAAAATGGTTAGATCCTGTTGTTTCAAACCAAGTACCCCACATAGTATATATATACCCTGACAGATATTTATGAGCCAAGCCAAGTAGCCAATTTGCATAGTTAGGTAGCATATGGACTGCACTGCACGTAAAAGTAGCCTGTAGGAGAAGCATTCATTTGGATAGTAGGCTCGAACCATGCACCAGCTAGGCTATTGTGTAAGACGGTTGAAAACCTTTTAATCTTTTCTACCTAACAGATGGTTTCTAGTGCTCTCTGGTGAAGTTAACCAAATGAATAATGCATTGGCTGGAATTGCTTCTCAATACAAATCCAACATTCCATCTTTCCAATATCCCAATTGTATTTTTCCCACTGACTATAGTTGGATTCCCCCAATATGGATTCCTTGAGAAACAGTTTGGTGAGTATCCAAAAAGAGGGGCCACATGACTTGGGAAAATCTAGTTTTTTCTATCATAATTGTACTCTCTATAAAGTATAAACAGTAAAAGCAGGTAGGCATGCAATGGTTGGATTGGGTCAGGTCAGGTTGAACTATTAGGATAGTTAGCATGCGCCTTAACTAGACCAGACTCATTTGTTGTTATTATTATTTTACTTTTGCTAGGTTGGCCTATTAGTTTGGAGTGATACTATCAAGCTAAAGACCCATGAATCAATTCCTGGACATATGTGTGATATTGAGTCTGAGGCACCAACATTCAACCGTGAGTACGTTGGCAACCCATTTGTTGTTAATTAGATTTGATTTGTCAAAACCAAATCATAAATTCTTGGGTTGGGTTGGCAGGAGTGCTCGTGATGATTAATTAAAGGTTCAGTGTATATAAAATGTAAATTTGCTATAAATTTAGTTGTCATAAATGGGTGTAGATCCAGGCCTGGATGTAGGATAGGATATGAGGCTCAATAACTAGTTGAGTAGCTTCATAGACCTCTTTCCTACTTGAATTCAAAGTGGTCAGACCCTTGAGAGATCCTATTGGCTTGGGAATGAAACCCTACTAAAGAGAAAAAATGCTTGTAAATATAGAGAAAGAGAACCGCTTGCACACGGAAAGAATGCAAGTATTGAACTCTAGGTAAATTGTGTTGAGAAAGTTAACCAGGACCCAGGGTGGGCTTAATTAATTATGTCGTTGGCAGATAATTGGAGATTTCACTCCATGATATGCTGCGACAGAATTGGAGATTTCACTCCATGATATGTCAACATCTAAAGTTTGGATCTTTCCATTGTGACAAGGAAGTCTGAAGATATGAATCCTTGTCTCTTTGTATAACCGTAGCAACACATGATAACAGAAAAGCTAACAAGTTGCATCATTTACCCAAAGAATCCAATAACGCATTTACGGCTTCGTACAAAACTTTCTAGAATTTAAATAGATTGGGACTTCTCATTTTGGCCCAATTTTTAATTTTGACTTTTAATTTTAATTTTGACCTTTTGAATTAATTTTAACCTTACATGGAGCCCACTCAAACTTGATAGATATCGGAGCCCCACTACTAGGATAAAAAAAGGTAGAATTTGATAAGATTCAGGATAAACCTGATTAACCTCGATTGATAAAAAGCTAAAGCATATATATTTGACAAATGTTTAAACTCACAACGGATTACTTCGTCGAACTTATGAATTGTTACTCTAGCCATCAATACCAAAGGAATATCTTGTTATATGTATGGCTACAATATGTAAGAAGTTTAATGATTAAGAATAGTAATAGAAAAATTGACGAAGATGTATGATTTAATTTAATTCTGAAAGTGTTTTTTTTTTATTCGTTATCTATTTTTATGGTATTTATATTTTTAACATTTATTATTATGCTCCTTTTCTGTATTTTAATCATGTTTTGCAAGAAACCAATCTATTGATTCGGAGGACTTCACATGAACTAAAATCAAATTTCTCCTAAAGGATCTCCTGTGGATATTACATAAATGTGTTGTTAGTTTTAAGTTTTAGGCATATGTCAATCACAAATGTGTCATGCAGCCTCTCCACACACACAAGTTTTAGAAAGATTTATCCATTTTCACATATGGTTCCCCCATAATTTCTTTTCTACCACTTACCACATCCTCTCACTTCTTTAAGTTTTTGTAAGATATAATTCTAACAATTGCACCACATAAAATTTTTATATAGTAACTCATTAAAAGAATATCAAAGTTAGTATAAAATATAAATGGGTTGGAAGGCCTAAGATAGATGGGAGATGAAACATTAATTCATGTCACAGATACTACAAAGAATTATGCACCAGTTGATTCACATGATTTCTTGTTATGAGATCTAACTATTAAGTATAATATTACAGCCTATTTATTCGCACTAAAATACATAGGAATTCATGGTGAAATGAGCTCTACCAAAAGAATTTTAAAGAGTTGAGAGATGAAGGACCTTGATTTTCTTATGTATTAAATTAATAAGATGATGGCTGGGTATTCATTTCTATCTCCCTTGATTCTATTTCCATGAAAAGAAGGGTTATATGATGCTCATTTTTTTGAAAATCCACCTTTAAATTTATTTTTAACTACTTATGGTAGGAAATCCTATATATTCAATTTCTATGTATTCTAATGCAAGCAAACAAGCCCCTGTGGTTGTTTCCAAATAAGTAGGTGTATTTACAATATATAAGAATTTCAATAGATAAACTTATTAAGAAGTACGACTTGATTTTATTTTTATTTTTATTTTATTTTTGATACTCCAGCCAAGGGGGCTGGGACCCAAGAGAGAGCCCGCATACACACGGGAAGGTAGCCCACTTAAGTTGGAAGGAGGCTGCACAAGCAGGAAGCAAGCCTACACAAGTGAGAAAGGAGCCCGCACAAGCAGGAAGAAAGCCCACTTGAGAGGTAAGGAGCCATTCTTGACTTTATATCTTGAAAGTGTTCTATGACTTGGTATAATTGGCTTTATATTTTTTTTTTCTATTTTTACTTAAGTTATATTTTAATATTTATTATTTTTGTTCCTTTTGATGTATTTTATCTGTGAACTTTGCAAGATATCAATCAAGAGAATCTTCTGCGGACATCACACCAAAGTGCCCTTAGACTTTAAGGTTTAAGCAAATGTCAGTAATGACAAACATCTATTAATTGAGTTATATTACCCTTTTTTTTTATCTACATATCCTTAAATGTGTAAAGAATACTCTTTTCCTTTTATTTTGGCAGCTTCCACCTTAAATTTCATTAATTTTTTTTACATAACATTTTACATTCTTTTTCATTTTCTAGTTTTGAACATTGATGACGATAAATTTTGAATATTAGTTCATAAAACTAATTATATTTTAAAATATTGACTACTATCAATAGTACCATGTCGTCGAACTTTCATTATCTTTATTTTTTATGCATATACATGCCCATGGTTTAAACACAGGTGGTCAAGCTAGTTTTCTTTTACGCACAAGGTGTCTTGCTTTCGATATCGGTTGGATTTGTGTGCATCTACAGGAGAAGCTTAGTAGAAATGGGCAACTTGGGCTACATGTAAGACCCATTGAGGTGGATCTCCACATGAGTTCAAAGCTTAACTACTAGTTAGAAAAGGTTTAGGCTTGTGCTATGGTTTTCAGGGCCTTTTGTAAATTGGGGTGCTCGGGCAGGCCTAACCAGAGTCTTCCAGTAGGCTGGATTTTGGATGTGTTTTCAGACCTCTGATCTGGGGCTTGGGCTGGGCCTCTTTAATTAACCCAAGAGTTACAAGGACTGGCCGTGATCCATTATATGCTTATAGGCCTGGCATGGCCTGGCATATATATTCTTAATAAGAACATACATATATTTTGGAATAAAGTGGCAGACTGAACTTGGCTCTAAATGTCAGGTCCATGAAATTAATGGATGAGGGCCTCAATATTGGATAATTGATTCTGGATGTTGCAGTTGAATGACTAAGTATAGTACTGGTGGGAAAAGATGCATCTTTCATAGTTGATGAAACCCTTTCTATGATGTCTTATATTCATTAGACCTTTTTCCTCCTTTTACACTCAAGAGGTAGTTTTGGTCTTTGGGGAATGAGGTCAGATTTCGAGAGAAATAGAAGAGAAGATAAAGAAAAATTGTAGAAGTGAGAGTTTATAGTCATCATTCTTAGAAAAAAAAAAAAAAGTGTGTGGTCATGGCTCATGAATCTCTCTCTCAAATATGCTTAGCTACTTGATTTCAAATCCAAGTAAAAAACTTATGTTAAAATAGATGCCTTCTTAAGGTTTGTATCCATGCTTGCCAGAGAAATCTTTTTTTTTTCTTTCTCTTTTTACCATCCAAGACCCTAACCAACGGAGCTAGAGCTCTGGATTCGTCTAGTCGTTTTCATAGAAAGGAGATGCCTCACCACCGAGCTTTACTAGATTGGCTTGTCACGATGTCAATTGGTGCATGTTCCAATTGTCTTTAGCAAGTAGTGGAGACAAACTTATAAGATAGATTCTTTTAACATAAGAGAGCCAACATGACATGTGAGAGTCAATGTGACGCATCACAGGAGGTGACATACAAATGGTCCCCATTCTAGGTATATTCAAGAGCGAGCTAGAAGGTAATAAGCAGTCTATAATTTTTTTTCATCCCTCTCCTTGCATATGTGAGTTGCTATTATATCTCACATGTGTGAGTTGTGTCCTTTCACATGTGCGAGTTTCCATCACCAGCATGTATGAGTCTCACACTCCCAGCCCTTTAAGCTCGTATATAAAAAAAGAGCAATCTACAATTGATTGATTGAAATAGATCAAGGTCTTTACAAAAGGCCCCGTGTCTTTAGACAACTTCAAACAAGCCCTTGTGTTTTGTACTTTTATTGAAACCTCCATGGTATGAGAGTAGAGCAAATGATTGTTAGTTTTATGAACACGTGGAAAATATACTTTTGTTTAAGCTTAACAAACCTCACTATCTTAACTCAAGTTTAAGTGGGGACAATTGGATTGGATGTTGATTACAAAAATACATAAGCGCATCAAAATGATCATATCCCTTAGTTTATATTGTCAAAGCTAGTTTAATGACTATATAGACTGTATAAACTTCTTGTGGTATAACTCAATAATGAATAATGTCCAAAACAGCGTGAAATGAGATCAGTTCTGATCAAGGGCCCTGGTGTCTGCGACTATGGTGAATTGATAAAAGGTGGGACCCCTATATGAAAGCTTAAAAGGAGCGTTTGTGCAAAATAGTCGTTTTTTGCAAAGATAATCGTTTGAGTCACTCGAGTTTATTTATAGGAAAACTAGTGAAAATAATAATAATATGGATAGTACAGTTCCTTTTTTGAGGATGTGTGAAAATGTAGGCCCTTTTGTAGAAAGCTCTTTCATTGGATATGATTTCTTTAACTTAATGTTGAGGGAGAAAAAGTACCTCTCTTTTTATTTGTTTTCATAAAAGATTAATGCGTTTTACTTGAAAAACTATCTTGAATCTTTTGTTTCTCATCAGCATTACAAAAAATGACAATTAACTTCACTAAAGTGAAGTGAAGTATTTCTAGACAAGAAATGACATATGTCATATCAAAAGTACATACTTTCACCATTCCCTCCCAACTTTTCAAAAAAGTCAAAAAAACAACCTTATTTTTCCACTAAAACACAAAAAAACTTCAGTTTTCTATACAAAAAGTCAAAAAGATTCCATACCAAATAACTAAAAATAAAACACCATCATAACACCAATTATTTTATTCTCTCTTGATTTGATATTTCTCCTCACTATACTTCAATTCACCACACATCCAAACAGACCCTTACTTCAATTCATTTTCTTTTTCTTTTCCTCCTCCAAAATTACTAGTACCACCACCAATACCACCTCTTCTTACTTAGAAATTCCGAGTTAAAGTTATTCATTATTGTCGTGTTGGAATCATCGTGATTCAATATATGTACCGATGGGGTTGGCCGATGATGCTAATTAGATTAGTTTACCATTTTCAATAAGATTTATAGTTTGGGATTACTTTCATTCAATTAGGATTCTTTTTAGGATTTGATTAGGGAGTTTTATTTGGTAGTGACTTTAGTTTTCTATATTTCGAGCCTTTGCAATTCAATTTAATTCAATCAAATTAACGAGTGATTTTCGGGAGTCTTGTGTGTTTCTTCTTTCCTGTCTTCCCTTCTCCCTCAAAACGTTGATTTTCTCATAGTCCTGGTCTAAATAAATTTAAAAAGTGCATTTTATATAGCATGTATTTTCTCAAAGTCCGGGCCGTCTAAATAAATTCAAATTTAAAAAAGAAGAATGTATTTTATATAGCATTATGGCATCATTCAAAAATAAATATTAGCATAAAGCCTATGAGATGCATGGGTTAAGTTTTATGCAAATTGAATAATGAATTAAGATCAATATTGAATTGAATATCAATTATAAAAAATAATAATAATGCTATTTGCTTAACCATCAGAATATAAATTTATATTTAATTAACCTAATATGTTAGAATGTATTTTTTGTAAAGGTGTTCACTGATATAAATGTTTTTTTTAAGTATATTTCATGTCGAAATACATGTTATTTTTGAAATGATCCAAAATGCAAATGAGAATTTTGATATAAAATGGAAATTTTTGTCTCCTTTTCAAATCATTATATTATAATTTAATTTAATAAATAATAAGTATCATTTACAAAATCTTTTAACACGTTTACATATATCATTGAAACAAATATGGTAAAATAAATCACATATATAAATGATGCGAAAATAGTGTTATTAGACAAACGTTGTAAAAAAAAAAAGCCACATGTGTAAACGTTACATACTTAAAGTTTGAATATTCATCATTTACATGTGTAAATTGTATTTACATATCCCATGCGTAAAAGACAAACGACCCCTAGTGATTCTACCTTCACGTTAGTGTGTGGTTGTCTACTTGATGAGATATCTCTCTAAGTATATTTGATTAGCATTAAATTCATACCGAATGAGGTACCTATTTGACATTCCTCTCTACACGCACCAAGGTACGGATGTCTTGCATTGGGGGAGACCTACCAAACAACCCGTGGGGGACTACCTTGGGCCCGCCAATCATGGACGGGATGGAAGATTGAAAGATCCAAATGAGACTAGCCCATATATAAAATTTCATGCCAATCCCGTCATCCTAACTTCTTGATATGTGACCCTTAAGTTTAACAGTTTTAGAATGCACCGTCTTTCTTTATTTCAATCCATCGATCCAGTCCATTTGAATAGATATAAAGCCCATTGAATCCATGACATGCAAGGTGGATGGTTCTTGATGACGAGATTGAATTGATCAAGTGGGGCCCCATGTGGGCCCAACGGGATGTTTTACATGGTGCGAGAGATAACACTTGACGAAATATCCAGGCGTGAATGTAGCAACAAATAGATTATAACAAAGCAGATCCATGCTTAGTAGAAAAAAGCATACAGTTGATTAATTTTGACACGAGACATTTTAGATAGTTTGAAAAAAAAAAACTTATTTGAAATTAATTGCAAATTTTACATTCAATTTTATAATTTTTTTTAACCATGAGAATCATTAAGCATAGGGTCTAACGAGAGTCAAAGTTGAAAGGTAGTAGTCAAAATTGAATTGATGTGGAGTCACATGAGAGATAAAATTGAAGGTAACAGTCAAAATTGAATAAAAAAAAAAAAGCTTCTGTTGCAAATATATAATGATAAGTTAATGTGAGGACTGGTGAGAGTCAAAACTAAAATGTGGCAGTCAAGATTGAAATGAAAAGCTTCCATCATAATATATAGCAATACGTTGGTGTGGGAATGGTAGAAGTCAAAATTTAAATGTATTGGTCAAGATTGAATAAAAACCTTCTGCTATAATATAAAATAATAGCACAATAATCCATTCCAAGCACGAGCATGTTCACCAACACATTCAAAATATATTCTATGATCCATTAGAACATACTTAAATCACATAAAAATCATCATCAAACACTTACCGACAGCGATTTAGTTTATATAGAGCATACGATTTTAAAAATAGAATAAAATGAGAGAAGATTATGAGAGTACAGCTTTGCTGAATTCAGGAGTCTGTAGAGTATAAATGGGCTAGGTGAAGTAGAGTAGGAATAAAAGAGGAGAATTAGATTTAGGATGAAAATGAAGTTGTTGCACGGAGGGAAAAGTGGGAAAAAGACTTGAGTAGTTATAATACAATTACATGTTGAAAGTGGGAGGAGAAAGTGAATTACTTGTAAAATATGAAAAATAACTTTAAGACAAAATCAGCGGTTGCAACCAAAATTAACTTCAAAACCTCTGACTTTAATATAGTATAATCGTTTTCTTTAGTTTGGGAGATATATGGATCAATTAGTAGCTTCTAGAGCCAAATCTACAACCTTATAATGCCATGTATTCCCAAATACGAAATCAAGCTCAAACATCCCCACTTATATGCTCAAGTGAATCCACCTATATATAGATAAGAAAAAGATAATATAGTCGCTTGTCCAAGCCCGACCTTGAGGTTTGTTAAGCAAAATGAAAGCCCTCACTTTGCGAGCTTGCGGGGGTCGGGCTGGGCCGAGCATCATCATAGGAGGGTTCGATTGACAACCCTAATTTTGAGGCCTGTTTTGTGTAAAATCTCATGTTCTTGTCCCTTTTTTTTTCTTGTATATTTGTTTAACACCATCCATGGTCAAAGGGCACAGTCAAGTCTTTGCTTTTTTTAGAAAATGCTATTTCATCTTTAAAAAAAAAAAGAAAAAATTATTTGAACACTCTTTCTCTTAATGTAATATAGCCTTTCCTTTAAATCTTAAATCTTAATTAGAACAAAATCTTCAGATTCTAATTGATAGAATCAATATTGGATCTAGAACACAATTGTACAACTAAGGGTATTCATGGACTTAGCTAGCCAGGACCTGATCTAGGCTCATTCCACTTTAGGCTAGGTCTGTTAATAATTTGAGCCCATTCTATGTTTGGGCAGTTGGGCTAGCTCTGATTAAGCAGGCATCGGAAGGACTATATAGGAGTCTTCTCTTTCTCTACCATCCCCCAAAGGCAGAAGTCCAAAGGCCATAGCAGAGCGATCGCTCGCGCGCGGCTCGTCCTTCCGAAAAAATGCCGCCAAAGAAGCAAAAACAGAAACCTAACCAGAAAGCAAAGGCTTCTTCTTCCTCCTCCAAAAGCAAGCCCCAATCATCCAATGCACCGAGACCCGCTACGAAACTCCAAATATCGGCCGAGAACGAGCGCCGTCTCCGCCGCCTCTTGCTCAATTCCGGCACGCTTCCCGTTACGTCCGCAGCTCCAACGACCGAAAACCCTATCTCCAGAGCTCAGAAGGCGAAGAAGCTCCGATCCATATATGAGAAGCTCTCATGCGAAGGGTTCACCTCTGATCAGATCGAACGGGCTCTTTCTGCTCTCAATGTAAGCTTATGCTCTGTTTGGGTTGAGGAACCCGATACTATTTCCATGTTTTCTTTGATCTTTTGTTTACCTGTAATTGGTGTTTTGACGTGCTGCTGGGAATTGTGGTTATCCAAATGCACATGAATCCTTGTTTATGCACAGGCCGAGTTATCTAACTATTGGTTGAGGAAGATCCAAATGAGCCCTAGGGCATGTTTGCCTACTTCGCGTTGAGTTCAGAGAAGTTCAAATGAAGAGAGAGGGTTGGTTGGGTTTGGGGGTGGGGGGTTTAAAGAGGTGAGGATTTGAAGGTTTAAGATGGAGATTTAGATGCACAAGATTTGATTTACTAGGGTTGTGGATGGGTGATCATTTAGTATCGAATGGGAGACTGTATGATGGCCCCTTCTGGTTCTTTACCTTTGGTCGTTCACTTTTGGGAGCAAGCATGGGTTCGAAAATCTTGAAATTTAATACTGATTTAGCAGATTGAAACTGTTTACTGAATTTTTTTTTCTTTTCTGCTAAAGTGGGAATTCAAGTAGCAAACAGACAAGGACAAGACAGCAAAGAAACCCAGCCAAAAAAAAAACAAAACTCAACACACCCAACCAGACATCTAGACTACAAGAATTGCCATTCTTTTTGTGCTTGATTGTTTCCATAGACTACAAGTACTGTTTACTGAATTGAACTGCTTCAAGTTTGCAGTTGTTTATGTGTTGCTGCTTGGTGACTTCACTAGTAAAGCGAAGTGAGGTGAACGGTCAAATCAACAGACAAAAATAAAATAAGAGAGTCAAATAAAATCAGTGATGGCCTGTAGATTTTTTATTTTAAAAAGATGGCTTTTTGTCATTTAGTGGCATGGAAAAGGAACTCTTTTACTTTTTTTTTTTTTAAAGTATAGGTGTTTTTTAAAATATGACACTTTTTGATTTGATCCCTTTTTTATTGTCTCTTGAAATGACCCCGTCACCTCACTTCACTAATAAAGTGAATCCTCCATACAGTTTGAGTTCTACTTTTGTAGAGTATATTTGTGCTTTTTTCTTTTCTTTTTTTGTGTGGTTATTTTCCCATCCTTTTGTTTTAAGTTCGAGGCTTTGGGGGATAATTCTGATTAGGATAATCTGAAATCTCATTGCTAAGCTAGACAGTTGTGGTCAAAACCAAGTAAGATTTTGACAACATTTATTTTAGAGAAAATTTCAAATAAGGCATTAAAGTTTTTGCCTTATTTAAAAAAGGGACACAAGTTTCAAAACTTTTCAAATTAGTTTCTAAGTTTTCCAATAAATTTTCAATTAAGGACTTTCGGCCATTTAAAGGTATTTTGACTATTTTCTGACAAACTTTTCTTCATATTTTTAAAATACCCAAATTATCGTTCAATAAAAGCCATGACATAGTTCCGGCGGCCACTACATGCAGCCGATAAGCCGTGGGGATGCTGGTTGTCCTCGATCATCACGAGGACACCAATGAAGAAGAGGAGGAGAATATAGAGGAATTGAAAGATGGTTTTATTTTAATGAAGAGTAATATCACTAGTTTTAAAAATAGAAGGAAAAAGTCATAAGAAAATAGCTTTAAATGACGGATGTCCTTAATTGAAAACTTCTTGAAAAACTTAGAGACTAATTTGACAAGCTTTACAACTTGTGTCCTTATTTGAAATAAGGTAAAAACTTAAAGCCACACGCACAGAGCGATGACCAAAAGGTTTTAGCGAAGGACAATGACATTAAAGAAAAATGGAGAAAATATGTTGAACAAACATTTAAATGAAGATTCCATATTGAAATGAGAGAAAATACTTTGTTATGGGATATGCATTCTAACATAGAATTATGGAAACAAAAGTGAAGAGAGCATCGGTAAGAGTAAAGATAGGAAAGGCCGGGGGCCAGATGACATTCTGATCGAGGCTTGAAAATGCCTATGATAAATTTGATGGGTTTTAAATGGGCTCTCCAATAAGATATTGAGGACAAAGAAAATGTCGGATGAATGGAGAAGAAGAGTTGTAGTACCTATATGCAAGAACAAAAGAAATATATATATAATTGCACAAATTTTCATGGGATTAAACTTATGGGTCACAGTATGAAACTATGGGATAGAGAATGGAACAAAGGCTTAGACAAAATACCAAGATCTCTAAAAGTCGATTTGGTTTCATGCTCGGATGATTAAGTATGGTAGCTATCTTCTTACTTTGACAATTGATAGAAAAGTATTGAGTGAAGTAGAAAAAATCTTCATATTATCTTCGTTAATATAGAGAATGCCTATGATAGGGCACTTAGTTGATTTTGTTTATTTAAGATAAAAGGAGTGTCACTAGAAGTTTTATTGGTATGATTAAATACATGTATGAGGGAGCGGTTGCAAGTGTGAGAACTACTTGTAAAGAGACAAGTGAATTTCCGGTGACCATAGATTTACATTAGGGGTAAGCGTTAAATCTTTATCTCTTTGTAGTGATTATGGACGAGTTAACTACTTAAATTTTAAGAGGAGGTACCTTGGTGGTATTTTTTTTGCAAATGAGATAGTGTTGATGGATGAATTGAGAGATGGAGGGAGGCTTTTAGAATCCAAGGGCTTTAAAACAAGTTGTATAAAGATGGAATATATGAATTGCAACTTTAGTGGGGATATATAGAGAGATGTTACTCCCGTATTGATAAAAAAAAGATGTACCTCCTGTGAGAATTGTAGCTCAAGAGATATCACAAAGAGAGTCCTTTCGATACCGCGGCTCTATAATTAGTGAGGACGGAGAAAGATATCAAACATATGATAAGAGCTGGGCTCTTGAAGTAATGAGTTGCTTTTGGAGTGCTTTGTGGTCTGCACATACAAACAAGATTAGGAAATTTTTTATAGGATATCTATTATGACCTATGGATCAAAATGTTGGCCAATCATGAACAATACATGAAAAAAATAAGAGTAGCAAAGGTTAGAATGTTGAGATGGATGTGTGGTAAAACTAGGAAAGACAGAATCAGTAATACGTGCATTTGGGAGCATTTAGGGGTAGCATCAATTGGTGATAAAGCACTACATACTCGTTTGGGATGGTTTGGACCAATGTTTAAAAAGGCAGACTCAAGACCCGAGTCGCCCATGGCCGAGTCCGAGTCGACTCGGCTGACTCTAGCGAGTCACAAGGGACTCGGCCAAATTAGGTTGAGTACTATGCAGTGCCCACAACAAAAAAAATCTACGAGAAGGGCCCCATCTCTTGTAGTTCATTCCCAATCCCAGGCTATAGGTGAAGTATAAAATAAAAAAAAAAGAAAACAAGAAATTGAAGAAAGAGAAAGGGAATAGGGGGCAAGAGAGAAAGATGAAGAGATGATGGGCAGTGGCTTGCAGGTGAGTTGGCTTTGCTAGGACCCAGAGCAGAGAATAAGAAAAGAAAAGAAACGAGAAGAAGAAGAACAGGAGGAGGAGCGTACCGGGGCCCAGGCTACCAGCTCCAGGGAGAACCAGCCAACCAGTAGTTTTGTCTCCTCCTGCAGATGAGCACCAGCTTCCTTTCTTTATCTCTTTGTTCTCCAAAATCCTCCAGTAGTAGCTGAGATAAAAAAAAAAAAACCACGGTTCTTTTCCTTTTCTTTCTTATACCTTTTACTTTTGCTTTTTTGTCCCCCCCCCCCCACCCCACACACACACACACACACACACACAGTTGTCCACTTTTTACTCTTTTTTTGGTGTTTTTCTTCCCACCCCCTTTCTTTCTTTCTTTTTAAATGATGCATGCAAGTCCAACTCGGGCAAGTCTGATTCGCTTGAAACCTGACTCGGACAGTGCCAAGTCCGAGTTGACTCAGACGAGTCTAAAGTCGTCTTAGCTGATTTTTTAAACAATGGTTGTGCCAGGAAGGAAACATTTTTCAATGTTAATTGATCGCCCTCAAGGAAAAGGGGTAGGCAAAAGAGGGCATGGATAACAGTTGCAAGGATGGATATGAATAAGTACGACCTATCAGAGGATTTGGCCTAGAGATAGACTGGAATGACAAAAATCTAATTCATGTAGCTGACGCCAACATAGGTGGGACAATGATTTGATGATGATGATGAGGTATGTATAAGTGTATGTATATTGGTGCTCTCCTACCATTGTTCAGTGCCAAATTTCAAGTTCATTAAGTCATTTTACGTCTTGATCCATGGCCCTCAAGTTTAGTGGCTTTAGAAGGTATCATTTTTTTAGGATTTCAATCCAAAGGTGAGAGTGACATTTGAATTGGTGTCAAACTTGTGGCTTCTTGTGGGTGGGGGGGGGGGGGGGGGGGGGGTGGAGGATAGTAGTGGGTGTGAGGGGGTTGGATCATGGGAGCATTTTTGTATATATTTAATACTGCTCCTGTGCAGATCAAGACAATTTGTGGTGCTCACATGGGGCCCCATATGATCAATCCTACCTTCACACCAATTCCACCCCTCATAAATGTCGAAGACCCAATGGATTTTACATTGATCCGAATGGGATTTGTCCGTCGGATCGAAATAAAAAATGATACATTCTAAAATTGTTAAACATGATGGCCATGGATCAAGGGGTTGGGCTGGTGATATGACTTGGAATTTTATATATGGGCCGGTCCCATGTGGATCTTTCGATCCCTTACCTAACTCATGATTGGTGAGGCCCTAGGTGGGCCCAGAGGGTTTTCACCCATGGGAGACCAGTGCGAGACATCCGTACATGAGTAGGGCCCTATATATATGTGGAGAGTTATGGTGGGCTTTAAGAGATGAAAATAAGCCAAAAGATCTTAAAGTAACTGATCGTGAAGTCTTTAATACACTAATTAACCCCAAGTGCACGGCTGCCTTTTTAAGTCAATGGAAAATACGGGTCGAACCCACAGGGAACGAATTGAGAAAACTACTTAATTAAGGAAATTGAAGCAATAAAGAAGATGATATTGAGACTATGAAAAGCAAGCAACTAAAAGCAAACAATTAATGAAAATAAACACTAACATTACCGAGATTGATCAAGGCATAGGAATCTACTAAGCATTTAACACCCTTTTGCATTAAGAAAACTCTAACTTGTTCCAATTCTTTACGTCAAATCAAAATCAAATCAATGCATTTTGATCTGATGATTTAACATTAAAGCCCTCTTTCTCTTTTTAGAGAAATCTTTTTATCAATTAAAAACTCCAAAGGCCAAGACCTCCTTCACTTCATAAAAGAACTAAAATCATTTAGGCATTACCATCAAGCATAAGCATAACCCATCAAAGAAACCTGTGTTCTAAGCATGGCCTATCAAACATGAGTATAGATAATAAAAAATCAGATTTTAATTTTTGGAAATAAAATACGGAAGTTACCTACTGGTATGAAGACAGATCTACTAACATTAAAGCATAAACACATGTGGAACACGAAAGAACATCTTAAATAAATAGGGTAGAAATACTTAGCTTCATCCCAAGCCTCAATTAGTAAGTCTAGCCAACCATTGTAAAGAAGAACAACGGATTTGTCATTAACATAGTCTTCATTACAATCGTCTCCTAAGTTAGTTTTGCTTGGACAATGCCCAAAGCTACCTTAAAAAAAATTAAAAAGGGGAGAACTAGAACTAGAAAACTCTAGAACTAGAAGAGAAGAAGAGGGGAGAGAGGACGCCCGGGGGGGGGGGGGGGGGTTGAGCTCCTTCTTGAACTCTATCTTGGCTTAGCTTGCACTCCAAGCAATCCTCCCATCTAATCAGTAATTTGAGTTTGAATTATTCTCTTGCCAATCTCAACTGTTGTGCAACAATTTCCATCTTGGGCCCCATCAAAGATCTTAATATCATCATATGTTTGACAGATAATCTTCAAAAGTTGAGATTTTATGGAGATGATGGAGGCTCTCATGTGGGACGTCCAAGGGGCTTGTGGGACCCATGTTGGACATCCAAGACTCCTTGGAATCTCTCTTGATTAGCTTCTTTATCTCTTTCCTCTTTTGGCTTGATCTCCTTCTCAATCTTCATAAGTTTGAACTTTTCCAAATCTTTTTGGAGAGATTTCCATCTTGAACTTATAATTCCTTCGTCATCTAGAAATCTCTTTCTTTAATTCAAATTTCAAATCTTGGAGAGAGAGATGCCATTTTCAGTAGCCAACACTTTGGTCATAACACTTTCAAGCAGCACTCGGTTGCAACACCCTAAAACCACCCGCATGGAAGTTCTTTTTTTCAAATAAAAATGGGGCTGTTATGCCACTTTGTTCTTTTGATTGTTCAAGTAGAAAGTTGACTATTATGGCCATTGTAACATTATGCATCTCTGATTCTAATGCCTGGAACTTTATTTTTAAACAATGGCTGGGCAAGCTAAATAATTGAACCATGCTACCTTCTTTTTGTTGTTGTTATAAGTTCTCCAACTGGTGTGTAATGTTATACTGTTTTTTATTAGTTGTTTTCTAGTGCAGAAATTGATGCTTATCTTGCTCACAGCAAACTTTTTTGGTTACTCATCCACTGTTCAGCGGCATATGAGTGAATCTGCCCAACTGTAGGAGTATGGCCTAACAGTTTCTTTTATTTAATGGTCCTAACCATCTGATTGTACTTGTCAAATTTGTGACACTGCTCAATTGTTTGTTATTTAAAAACCAAAGAAAAAGAAAGAAAGAAGTAACTGATCATTCTTTATGTAGACCAGCTACATTATGGCCTACTATTTTGGAGTGATTGGCTAGCTTGCATGCCACATGTAATATGAATGAGTCATCACAAATTTTTATTACGTGCATGGTTAGAATCAGAGTCCTCCTTTTATTTTAATTTTTTTCTTCAATGGTACTTTAATACATGGTTAATTTCTTTGTTTGAATAGGAAGGTGCTACGTTTGAGGCAGCTCTTGATTGGCTATGCTTGAATCTTTTGGGAAATGAGCTTCCTTTAAAGTTCTCAAGTGGAACTTCTACAGTTTCACGAAAAGGTATCTAACTGCTGGCTGCCTTGAAATCTTCAATTCACATTATATTGTCATAATCTTTGTTTCATTTATTAATCATGTGGGCACTTGACATATTTTATGTTCATAGACAAATGGGACTACTTGGAATTGCATGCATTGCCAGTGCTTTGTTGGGGCATTTATCTTTATCATAGAATTTCTTTATCTCATGTTACTTCTGGTGCAGGGGCAGAAGGGGCAGAAGGATCTATTAGTATCATATCTACAGCTCGGTCAGATTGGGCTCCTTCGCAGCTTCCTCTAGCTGAAGTTGATGATCAAATACTGGGAGTTTCTATCAGAACCAAAGGGAGTCGTGATGATGATGTTATGGATTTAGGGAAGCCCTCACAGGCAGATTGGATTAGACAGTACATGAAGCAACAGGAAGAGGTACTGAGAAAATTATTTGTCATTGTACTCTTTTGTTTCTTTTTTTCTTTTTGGAGGTGGTACAGTGAATATTATTTAATAAAGAAACGAAGAATGCACACTCTTGACTAACTTATACCAAATAAACAGAGTCCAAAAATCTTGGCATCATCTTACTAGACCCTGCACAAAAAATCTGAATCGGATTAATGTAAAATTCTTTTGTGGTTAATGCCCATGAAATAACCAAAGGTAGTGCTTATTGAACAGTATCACAAGGAGATGCAGCTGCATTCTGAATTGTCTTCTTATTATGCTCCTGCCAGATTGATCATAGAACAAGCTGTGTATATTTCCATAGAATGGCCTAGTTGGTAATCTTCAATAAGAGCCTTCACTGAATTAGGCATGACTAATTTCACACGAAATAGGGTCAAAAAAACTCCAAACTTCAGTAGTAAAAGAACAATTGAGGAGCTTATTAGATGCATGCTTCTAAGTGCATTAGGTGTCCATTAACAGCATTAAATTTTCTATTCCATTTTCATAAGTTGTCGAGTGTCAGGATCTTATAATAGCAGAGACAGTAAATAGAGAATAGTTCTAGAGAAACTGTCATACCACATTGTTTGGTCGACTGATGTATTTATATGGACTCAAGAGAATCCAGTCAAGTTACAATTAAGGCCATTCAAGGCCAATAAAGATTACAGTCAAATCTGATGTCTATTTATAGCCACACAAGTATCTTCTATGATTGAAAATATCCTCATCTCCTAAGATGGAATCTCTTTACAATTGTCACTAATATGTTACATGTGGGACCGCTTTAGTGTTTGTGGTCCCCATCTCTACACTCCCTCAAATTGAAGTGGAGATAGGCGAAGCATCAATTTGTCAATATGAAAGTCGTGGTGACTTTTGGTCGGAGACAGGAAGAAGATGAATAGCTTCAGATGAGACATTCTGGCAAATAAAGTGGTAGTCAACCTCAATATGTTTGGTCTGCTCGTGAAAAGTTGGATTTGTGTCAATCTTGATGGCACTTATATTGTCAGCATAGAATGGAGTTGAACCAGTGAGGAAGACTCCAAATTCATGCTGAAGATGCCGTAGCCAAATTACTTCACTGCATGCAGAAGACAGGAATCGGTACTCAGCTTCGTTCAAAGATTTTGGAACAGTTGTTTGTTTTTTTTGCATTCCCAAGAAATAGTACAAGTACTGAGGAACATGCACTGTCCCGTGGCGGATCACCGTGTATCAGGCCATCCAGCCCAGTTAGCCAACATAAACATGGATTGCAAGGAGCAAACAAAGGAGTAAAAGAGTTCATGATCCAGAGTACCAAGAATATATCTAAGAATATGATGTACTGGAGTGAGATGAGGCTTATGGGATCATCCACAAACCGGCTGAAACTTGGATTGCATGAGCTATATCTGGTCGTGTCATGGTTAGATAGAGCATACTACCAAGAAGTCGACAATATAGAGTAGGAGCAGGTAATGGGCTTCCTTCATCCTTTCGAATTTTGACATTAAGGTCCAGTGTAGTTTTTGTAACTCTTGAATTAGAAGGGCATGCCATTGGAAGTAGGTCTTCAAGATATAACCGTTGACTACCCTTTTGTATGTGAAATTTCTAGCCCAAGAGAGTAGGTCAAATATCACAGATCTTTCATCTTAAAATTGCACATAAGATAACCTTCGAGTTCTCTTATGCCAACAGCATCATTATCACTAACAATCATATCATCAATATATATTAGCAAGTACCATTCAACATACATACATACAAGGTTTGCAGGGAAGGTCATTGCATACTTTGTAAAACCAGGCTCGTGGGGCTTGTTTGAGACCATAAAGAGATTTCTTCAAATGACACGTTTCTGTGGACAGGCTTACCCAGGAGGGGGGACAAATGTAAATTGTTTCCATAAAATCACCATGAAGAAATGCGTTTTGAGTTTTGACATCCATCTGCCATAGAGTCCAGTTACGAACAACTGTAAGTCTATAACTCCAAGCCATGTTCTAACTGTAGTAATCTTCTTAACTGGAGCAAAGGTCTCCTCATTGTTGATGCCATATTCTTGTTTAAAATCTTGGATTACTAGGTTAGCATTACACTGATCCAAATGAAGCAGACCCACCCACTTACTACCAGTTACTGAAGCAGACACCGGTTGCAGAATAAGTTTGGCTCTGAGAGCATGTAGTTGTTATGTCGTGACATTCTACCAACAAGGTTCTTGGACGGCCTGTGAATACGAAGGAATAGACTGTGAATACGAAGGAATAGAGACATAATATATAGTGGTAAAAAGTGTATGAAAACCACAACGGTCAGGAGGTATAGAGATGTCAGTAGAATGCCTTAATAGTTGTGGTGCTGGAGAAGTATTACCTGAGGATGAAGGAAGAGGATCTGGTGATAGAGAGTGATCAGGTGTAGGTTCAATAGTGGGCAGTGGTTTCGAATGTCGGGCATAGACGCTCTTAATTATGGGAGGGGGTGACTGAGTGGAGAAGTTTGAAGGGAATAAACCTGTGTGAGGTGAGAATCGGACCGAAGATAATAAAAGGGAATATGCTCAACAAAATATAACATTGCGAGAGATACAAATACGTCGAGCCACTGAATCATAGGTTATAAATCCTTTGTAATCATTGCTATATCCGGGCAAGACATACTTTGCAACTTGTGGTGATAGTTTGGTCTGTTCAAGTGAAGGAGGATGGACAAAGCAAAGACAACCAAGATGCATGGGTGACAATAAAAAGGTGGCTGACCAAAGCGGCATTCATATGGATTAGTATTATTCAAAATGGAAGTAGGTAAATGATTAATTAAATGAGTGACTATATGGCCAGCTTCACACCAGAAGGTAGGAGGGACAAGTCATTCAACAAGTAACGCCTGAACTGTTTCAATAATATGCCAAATTTTCCTTTCAACAATCCCATTTTGTGGTGTGATATGTGGACAAGATCCCTTTGTCAGATAAAAAGATGAGAAATCCCCAAACATGTACTCTTCTGAATCAGAATGGATTCAGATTTTTTTTTACCAAATTGGGTTTGCACTGGACAAAACTTATTTTTTTATTAAAGAAAAATAGATCCATGTAAAGCAGGAGTAATCATCAATGGATATAACATAATACTTGTAACCCATCCTACTTGGGGAATGGGCATCATCATCACTGCCCATAGTATTGTCTGCAAGAAATTTGGTGGATTCAATATTTTGAAACTGTCTAGTGCCTTCATCTGTCAGCTGTAAGGTCAGAATTATGACTTCTGGCAACCGCTTCAACTGCAATTTTTACAGAGACTGATAAATAAAACTGCAATTTGTACAGAGAAGGTGACATCTTCAACCCCTGGGCACGTTGATTTTGGAATCTCTGTGAAGGATCAATTAGAATCCTCACCCCTGTAAATTTCATCAGCTCGCATTTGGAACAGCGAGAATCAATCTCCATCATGGTTCCCAACCATGAACCTAAAATGGAGAATGACTTTTCTGACCCAGTGAGAAGAGGGATGCCAGTCAGCTTAATCCAAATCCCAAAGTGGATGCATAATTGACCCTAGACCTTCCATCTGTTAATTTGATAGAATGGACCTTGAACAGAAGTGTCCATGAATAATCATCTAAAAATCTTCTATGGACAATGGGCAATCCACTTTTGAGTGGGCTCAATATCCTAATCTGAAGTGGAAATCCATGTTGTTCCTCCATCCAGGCTTTCAGGTTTTCACTTCTTTTCGTCACTTTCATCTTAGCCGCTGTCCCTATAATGGTGTGTGCACTACACTATGCTTCATCACAGTAGATATACGCTTATTCACCTCCACTACGTTCTGATTTCCCAATTGACCCATCAGAACGTCTTCATCACCTAAGCATTCTCGAATTGGTTTCCCGTGGATCTATCTTGGACATTCAGAGTATTAATCTGTCCCTTTTCCATTAGAAAAGGAACCTTTGCATCGGTCTCCAACAGACTTAGCTGGATTCTTGGTAGTCCTTTGACCTCCTGTTCCAATTCTCCCATATTTTGATATTTTAACATACATTTCCTTTCTCCGATCAATTCTTATAGTCCTATTAGGTTCTTACACTGTTTTATTTGCATCCCATTCAATTTTGAATTGTCTGGATGAGAAGCCTCTATTCCTCCTAGCAACTTGAGTTATGAGAGCTTATGAGAGCAAAAACATCACACAAAGGCCCTACTTCACCAACAAAATTGGAGATCCGAAGAAGTAATAAGCACTGTAGGAATGTTGTTAAAAAAGGGTCCATGACTGTTTTCATCCAATTGGATCCTGACATTGCACTCTTACCTTCAGTTTTGGTATTCCTCTTCGCCACTCTGTCCTCTTCCTTCATCTTCATCCAGCCACTTGCCGATTCCTTGAGAAAAGGATGTGTGACTGCAGCCCCTGCTTGTGTTTCTGAAAGAGGATAGAAAAGGGTTTGTTTCAGTGTGTAGCTGAGAGAGAAGAGGGTGAAATGGGGTTATTTTGTCTTCATCTGTGTTGTAGGATCCACATATTCATCATAGTGATTATCAACTTTTGTTGGACATTTTTGCTTTTCCTCGTGATTTTTGTCCTTCAGACATTTGGTTTCCCTATTTTAATGAAATACAGGTGTTTTGTAAAAGCAGAATGATGTGTATTATTCAAAGCTTTTAAGTTTTTTTTTTTATAACCCAGGGTATCTCCCGCCCAGCCCAACTCAGGAGCCTTTGGCCATGAGTCCGAGGTACACTCGAATCTGGACAGCTGAGAACTAATCCCTAGGGGCACATGCAAACCCTCTTATCCACATGCACCGGGATTCAAACCTTTCAAGCTGAAAAACATTACCATAAAAATCTGATGTGAGGCGCCTAGGTTAACATTACAAGAAGTCTAAGATTTGACAAATTATTTGATCATATGGCTTATAGTCTTCTATCACTATCCACTAAAAAAGGTCATTTTTCAGTGTTTTAATTCTCGGTTTAGACTATTTGACTTGGCTGAGTTGATTTGGATATGGTCATTACTAAGTTGCTCTCTCTACTCTGTAGGGTCAGCAGAACCTTCTCTATTCTTTATTTCTCTCTCTGCTACTACTGCTAAGTTTAATCGACTTGACTTGGTGATTCCCCGACAGTCACATGGGGGGTCTCCACCCCAGGCGGCATCCTCAAGCTCCTCTAGTGAATGGATTTGATGCCAAGGTTGCCAGAGAGCATCATGCCAGACTTCTTGTTGGATCACGGCTTCTTCATGCAAATCTCGGGTTCTGCCCACTCAACCTATGTTTCCCTCTCCGACCCTAACAACCACCTTGCCAACCACGTCCACCTCAAAGGAGCTTGCTTTCAACCGGGAGGTGGCTACCAAGGGGTGATGCAATACTAACCAGGCCCAAGGATGCAGAATGGACCAGGCCCAAGAAATTAAGTGGTCCAACACATTGACCCAAAGGTCAAACCGGTCCATTGGGTTTAACCCATGTGCTCAATAATTAACTGAGAGCTACTGTGTCATTCTCGTTTTATTCTATTTACATTTTTATTCTTTGTTTAAGAAGGTTACTATTTCTAATTTTATTGTTTGATTAGGATTAGCTAGCTTCCTATCTTATTAGAAAGTCTTGTTTGCTAAGAAACAACCCTACTTCCTCTTAAATATGAGCAATTAACTCATCTATAATCAATGCTAATTTTATTGTTTGATTAGGATTAGCTAGCTTCCTATCTTATTAGAAAGTCTTGTTTGCTAAGAAACAACCCTACTTCCTCTTAAATATGAGCAATTAACTCATCTATAATCAATGCAAAGAGACATGGGCTTAGGGCTGGCCCTTGATGCAAACCTATGGTCACTAGTAGTTCTCACACTTGTTACCGCTCCTTTATCTAAATAATGTTTTGAAAAAATGGACCTGTCATCCAAATGGCAAAGGCTAAGGTTTGGTAGAACTAGGTCTAACCGGTGGTTCATTCAGGTTGAACTATGACATCATCACGGTATCATAATTATCTAATAAGTATATTTAAGTTAAAAATATTATAATAAATAAAAACCTGTACCATTCCCTTATAATTGCTTCGAGATTGTGATTTTATAAAAACCTGTACCATTCCCTTATATTCCCTTATAAGGGTCTTGTTATTATTATTATTGCACATTAAGGATCGCTTATTTGGCCTTTCTATTACATCAGTGATTCAATTTGTTTTTTCTTAGTTAGCAATCTGACCTTTATTTGCTTATTTGGCCTTTCTATTACATCAGTGATTTGCTTAAGGATCGCTTATTTGGCCTTTCTTAGTTAGCAATCTGACCTTTTATTTTCTTATATATGTGTTGTTTATGTTCACATTAATTTGCTCATTCCATGTGATCAATCCCACCTTATCTTCCGATAATTTATGTATATATGCTTGTCTTCTTTGTTCTTTCTGTATTTTTTTTTTCTGTAGCACCTGCATATCTACATTTCCAATTTTTGCAGCTGCTAAAGTTTTTCTGTAGTTGTTCACATGTTCTGTATTTTATGGATCAGTCTTGATTTTATTGTTTTATTAACTGAAATATCGTTCAGCCTTTTCTAATTTTCTTCATTGTCCTATATCTTAGACTTTTCCCCCAGTGGCGCATTCAAATTTGCTGAATTTTAGCAAAATAAATAGATTTAGATGTTGTACTGATATCATCAAAGTTTGTATGAGTTTCAGCAGGAAGAGTGGGATGCTCTATCAGGTGATGCCAGTGATGATGGGGGCTCTGCGGGGGAGGTAATTCTTTACTATTGTTGTCAATAGAAGTGGAATCAGCTTCTGTTAATCTATTATGCACTGACTACGGAGGTCCTAATAGATTTTTTGTCTCGAACGTGGTATACAAATATATAATGTGATATCACTGAGGCAGCCATGAGTATACAACGGTTATGTTGATTTGATGTAAGAATAGTATCAAAATGGTTGTGGAACATGTTTTTCTCTAGAAATTTTCTGGATCATTGTGCATTAGACGAACCCAGTTCACTGATCTTTGTAGTGCTTTTTGCGGAACCTAAAAAACAAAATCTATTCCCATAGGTCCTTCAAAGCTGACACAGCTGTTTTTTTTTTTTTTTAAATCTATATTAGTTTTCATTGATTTAATTTTACAGTGTGCGGCATCCTAGTTTAGATGATCCCACTTGTAGGTATCAACAAAACATGGTTCGAGTTGCTTCTGGAATTAAGTCCTAATTAATACATGTGCATGGTCTAGATTACAAATATTATTTTCTTTTTCTATACTGTTGTTGGCAGTTGGTAACTTAATGTTAGAGAGTGCTCCTTTTTTGTTGAATTCCTTTTTTTTTTAATCTTATCATTAATTTTATATAAGAAAATTTAAAAGTACGACTCAGAGAGTGAAGAGAGGAAACTGCAAGATGTGGATAAGAAACTCTTGTTCTGCTAGGTAATATGACTAGGCATTCTTTTGGGATTTCATCAAGGTGGTAGATTTCATTTATGGAGAAATAAGATACAGGTTCTACCTCTATACCATTTTGAGAAGTCGCTTTCCGCTTTGAACTACTTTTTAAATCACATAGTCCACTTAGCCCACTACAGTTTCTCTTATTGATTGTCGTTTCTGGAGGGCCTTTGATTGTGTGTGTGGGATCCGAACCCATTTGTTAAAGGATCAGATCAGCAGGGAAGCTGTCACAGCTCCATGGGGAGGGGGATGGCTGTTTGAAATTTCTGCAACTTCAGGGGTGCTTTTGTAATTTCAGAAACTCCGTTTGCACAAAAATACTGCAAACAAACTGATTATGGACCTGATTTAACTGGGGTAAATGGACTTTGAAGGTTTGTGATTTGATCTCTAGATTGGTTAACTCAACAACCCAATGTGTGCAAAATAACATGATATGCAGCGGAAACAAAATCAGAAAAGCACACACCACAAGGAACACCGGATATAACTTGGAAAACCCAAATTGGGTGAAAAACCACGGATCCAAACTGGATCAATAATCAAACACTATAAATCTCGCAATTACAAGACACTCACAGATCCCTCCCCAGATAATTACTACCTAAGGACTGCAGTTACCTCTTGTGTAGCTTAACGCCTCAACGACTTCACACCGTTGATTGCAATAGATTCAAACCCGCTTGACTCCTCAAATCTTCTACGAAAGAAGATGATCTTTTACAAAGGGATGCAAAAGAAACAACTCTTTAGATGAACTCTGCAGCACAACTCTTCAATGGATGCTCTAGAGATGAAGAATTCTCTCAATTGGATTATCTTACTCGGAATAATGAGAGAGGTGTCTCTTTAGGGTTAGCCCAAGAGTTCTATAAAAAGGCTTAGGGACGTGCTTAAGGTTGCCTAAGTTGATTAGGACTAAAACATGCAGTTTTAGAAACATCATAAATAGAAAATCGAATTCTGGCATAAAACTTTCGCGTCGCCCGCTTCAGCGGATGTAGGTGCGCTCGAGCGGGTGCACATTCTATCTCAGCGGCAGGCTACTTCCTGACAAGGCGCGCTCAAGCGTGCCAATTTTCTTATTCCGGAATTTCAGCTCACTTGACTTCTTTTACCTTCTTTTTTCTAATTCAACCTAACTTCTCACTTATAATTCTTCCAGACCATCTTTTGATTCTACCAGTCTTCTACCTACAGTGTGAAGCCACATTACAATCCAAATCTAAAAATAAGAATTACAACTCAATGGACCTAGAGTTTTGTCCAACTCATGAATTAGCCAACACTCAAAAACCTAACAGACTTGGATACAAACCCACTTCCATTAGGGTCACTGATGGTCTATTTTCAGCCTATATATGTTCTTTAAAGAAAAGGTAAGCCATGTGGGACCCATAGATGGAAACAACCATACAGGTTTGGACATCCAAGACAGGTCAATATTTTCCTTTTTGGGCTTTCTTGTCTAGCAAGCTAATGCAATTAGTGATAATAATCATAGAAGGTATGGCAAATCTGTTGAGAGCTATTTCAGGATTATTATACATTTATAATAGAGGTTTGTGGGATCTCCAGCACTATAAATAAGATATGTAAGGGTTGACAGTCAATTCAGTCCTTTTGTTTTCAGTTTACTTAATAAATAACAGTTTCTGTTGCTATGACAGTCCTTTGAGGACTGGGCTCATGGGACTGGTATTGGTTTTATGATACTCTAGCTTGGGCTTGTTCCATACCATGTGATCTAGCTCGCTGTAGTTTTCAACATTCTTGTCGCCGTTTTCACTGAAACAAGGCTGAGGACCTGCTGCACAGCAGTTCCATTGCAACTGTGTGTTTGCAGCCAGGTTTCTAGACCTCTGTGGCTGCATCACCTATAAAGGGAGTCACTATTGTTGTAGGGTTATTTGATGCTCTTTCATTGTTGTACTTAGTTCCTTTGGAATCTTGACATGTTGTTCAAGCTTAATTGGCTTTGAACTTTGCCCGGATGTTTTGGGTAGGCTGGAGAGAAGGGCTCGTGGCTGACTGCAGGAGTGGCGGGCCAAGAAAGAGGGGGGGGGGGGGGGGGGTGGGATGGGATATGATAAAAGGGAAAAGCACTTTTAAACAAGCTAAACCTGAATTCTTTCTATCTAGCCTAAACTATGCCAGTAAGCATTCAAACTAGAAGGTGCTTTTGGTAAGCATTTCTTTTTGAGAAGTGTTCCAGACAGAAAAATTATCCTCAGCTGTGATCTTTCAAGCTATATGATATTTAATAAATGAAAATGCTTTGGTGACTCATTTGTTCCTGTCTCTAGTTTTATCCAGATCAACTCCAATTAGTTGATATTGAAATTTAACCATTTTTAGAGAGTAACTGTGGTTGATAGAAACTTGTGGAGTTTCAGGTGATTGGTTTATTTTTCCAACTTATTGACTGTTTAATAAGGAACCTAGCATTAGTTACTTGTATGAAATTAAGAAGACATTTCACACTATTCATTACTATGAACATTGTTTGCCGATCTAAAAACAGAAAGATGCATTTTTGCCTGAGCTATGTTGTCTGAAATGATTAATGAATTGAGTGCTACAGGCAAAGTTACGACATTCGTTTCGGTTCGGATGAAATATCCTAACAAATTCAGTTCGGTCATGAAAATGAACCTAACTGCCCTTCGAGAAATATTCGGCCTCGATTTGGACCAATTCGGATGAAATCTGGAATTTCGAATAGAATTTCCAGATTTCGCCCGAACTGTCCAAAGAGTTTCGGCCAGGAAAAAATAGGGCTGGCCACTGGTTGGTGAGAAAAAATAAAAAAGAAGAAGAAAAGAAAGAGCAGGGAAGGAAAGCAGGAGAGAGAGAGAGAGAGAGAGAGAGAGAGAGAGAGAGAGAGAGAGAGAGAGAGAGAGAGAGAGAGAGAGAGAGAGAGAGAGAGAGAGAGAGAGAGAGTACCTGGTTTGAAGCCCTAGCCATCACTGTCACTGCTCGCAATCGCCTCGCCTTTGCCTCGCCATCACTGTTGCTGCTCGGCATCGCCTCGCCATCGCCTTCTCCCTCTCTCTCCCCTTCCCCTTTTTTTTTCTTTCGTTCTTCCATTTCGGTCATCCTAGAGAGCATGTCGAGGGAAGCTTCTCGAAAGGGACCTTCGCCTCTTGTATTTATCGAGATTGTCCTTCGGATCCTTGAAGCCCACATGAAACAGTTTCATTGAGTTGATAAATGGGCCACCTAAGTCACCAACAGTAGTGGTTGAGCCATTGAATACATAGTTTGGGTCCCCAGTTTTAATATAATTATCACTCCCACGCCAGTAGCCTAGTGAAGGGAAAAAAATAAATGGCCTGCAATATATATTATACATATCCTTTTCTTACCAAATATATGTATATAAAAAAAAGAAGAAATGGATCTGGCCATTTCGTAGCAAACACACACATATCAATAAAAAAATGGTCTAGCCATAGTTTATAGAATAAATTAAATGTATTACTTTATCTATTATTTAAAGTTATAATATTTACTTTATACTTTTTACATAAATATTATTTTTATAGTTTCTGAAATATTTCACCGAATTTCCGAATCGGCTGAAATATTTCAGTTTGGCCACTAAACCGAAATGGACACTGAACCGAATTTCTTAACACTGGCTATAGGTCCAACAGGTATGCATTTTTTTTTTTTTTAATTTACAAAACAGAAGCAATTCTGGCATCCCTTCTTCCTTTCTAATCTTGTCTAGTAGGACATGATTCCTAAGATTTCATGCCACGTATTTCTACGTCAGCCTGATTAGGAATAATTCCAAATTTTCTTTTTCTTGGTTCTCTCAGTTTTAGGCGATAATGTTCATGGGTTTCAAATTAAATATACATATAGAAATTTTCAGCCATATTTGTATGAGAGATTGTATGGTATTTTGTTGTTTGCATTTTACATGTATTATTTAATTGTAGGATAGTAGTAGTTTTTTGACTTTTATGGTTTAAACTTTAGACTAGATGGAACTTCAGCACCTAAAATTGTTTCTGATTCTTAAACGGTTGTTTATTTAAAATGTTATATCAGTTGCTTGTGTTGCTGATTCAGCTTTTTGTATGCTGCCAGGCTACTGATCCATCCTCTCGTGCCGTTTCTATTGCTAAAGAATATCATGATGCAAGGTTATCAGCTGTAGAGGCCAAAGAGAAAGGCAACAAGAAAGATCAGGAGCTGGCTGGTCTTAGAATTCGCAAACTTAAACAGGAGATGTCTTCTCTGGGTATTGTCCATGTGCTCTTATACTTCACTCCTTAGTGATTATATACCGTTCCTGACATGCTGTGGGAATTGTTGGAGCAGGACTATCAGATGACATCTTAGTATTAGTGTCTGGAGATGAACGCACTTCCAACTGTTTAACTGATCACATGCAAAGAGATTCTGAGTCTTTATTAAACCCCGACTCAAGAGCATTACCTGATGAGGGAGATGTGCCTGAATCTGCCATTCTTGATGGCGAACCCATGGATGAAGGCAATATGGTGGAGCAGTGTGGCTTAAAACTGTCTGAGGATGTATCTGATCCCTTGGGTATCCCATATCCACTGAGGGTTGATGTTCAAGAAGAAGAGGAGCCAGAGGATGTGGATTTTAGTAATTTATTTTGTGAAGATCCTTCTGTGAGTACAACCTTACCTCCGGAAGTTTTGAAGATGCAAAAGAAAGAGAGGATGGTGCAATTGTTTAATGGACCGAATTTAGCAAAGATTGATGACATCTGGCGAAAGGTAATTTTTTAATCGATAAAAGAAAGTTAATAGAAAAAGGCCAAAGGCAAAGAAAAACGTAAAAATAAAAAAGAGGACAGTACTAGGGCATCCCTAAAAACAATATTTTTGGTAATTGAATCCACGTCAGATATAGCTTTTCTAGGGATATTTCTTAGATAAAAATGATGGGACATTGAAAGGATACCCGAGCTCTTCCGATCCTTTTGGGGAGACTACAGTGATAGAACTCAATAGTGATAGTCTATGAAGTGGCATTTTTGATTGCTTAGGCATAAGCAACTGCTTGTTATGGGAGGTTGCAAAGATAAAACCTTTCCTAGAGTCTGAGATTCTTCATCTTTTTAGTTGTACTGTCTCACTGGAGTTTGGAGAAAACCTGGGCCCGTTAGTTAATTTAAATAGTGTAGTGAAGGTGATGTATATGTCACATCATTGCTTTTTATGGGTGAAACAGTGAAATAAAAAGAATGAATAAAATATAAGTGGGTTATGATGGTATTTTGTTTTTAGTTGTTTGGGGTGGAATATTTTTGACTTTTTGTATAGGGAAATGTAGTTTTTTTGTCTTTTAGTGAGTAAATGTAGTTGCTTTTTGACTTTTTGTTGGAAAAGATGGAGGGAGTTTTGGTAAAAAGTGCTTTTGATTGGATGTTTAACTTGACTTAACTTTAGAAGTGAAATTAACAAACGGGCCCTGATGATCTCTTCAGATTTGTCCTTTCCCCTGGGAATAGGGACCAACTTAGACGTGCGCCTATTGTTTTCTTCCCTCAGCATGTTCTTTTTCTCATGAAAATCCACTAAGAGAGATTAAGAAACTATTCAATCCTACACCACTTCACAGAACATCATCCAAGAGACAAAGTAGTCGTTGAACATACAGCTATTGTGCTCCTTTCAAAGCCCAGAGAACCACAACCGGGTCCAGTCATAGAGTTTGGGCGTTACCAAGGAAAATTTAAATTTGCCACACCTCCAAGAAAATTTTCCACTGATTTAGGGTGTATTTGGTTGGGCTTCTCAAAAGTCAAATGTGCTTTCATAAAAATAGCTTTGGAAAATTTGCTTCTTTAAACCAACTTTTTTAAAAAAAATGTTGTTTGGTTAGCGCGATATTATATTTTCTTTTTAACAGCAAAAATAGCCCAGATTATTTGTCTAGAACATTATAAAAAAAGCAGCTTGTATCATATTATAAGTAAATAATATATAAAGAATGTATAATAAAAAAATCTGTATGATATATTAGACTCTTATAGGTAAATAAATTGACCTTATAAAATCTTGTGTTACAAGGCACATGTTATGTGGTATTACCGTGTCATCATCTCACTGACACTGAGCAATGAGATATGAGGACATTCATCATGATTTCTATCAGATGGTTCACCATTAGGTTAATCACATGTAAAATACTGCCATTTACTTCATTTGGTTTTTGTATTATATTACTTTTTAATAATTGATCAGTATGATAATAAGACTAATTTAGATTGGAATAAAATATGACCCGGCACCATTTGAGAGGTCATTCATGGGTGGACCCCATAGATGGATCAGCTCATTAATGTATTTAACTTTTAGACATGCATTGAAGTATAATAATATCCTTCGCAAGGTAAGAGAGAATGATTACTCCGAGATTACTCACCACTTTTTTTTTTTTTTTTTTAAGATATGGATGCTTGTATGGTAGAAAGAGAGGAAGAAAAGGGAAAGAAAGATGCGAGAAAAAAACTCTACCATTTTCTTTCCGCTTCCCAGCATACTTCCCGCAAAAGTGAAAAAGTGCCTTTTGAAAGAGAAATCAGTAGAGGTTTTCTTCTCGAAAAAGCTAATTTGGCTTTTACTTCTTAAAAAGCCCTTTAAACAAGCTTTTGAGGGCCTTCAGACTTTTCAAAAGCCAAAAGTTCAAAAAGTACTTTTAGTAAGTCCAGCCAAACACACCCTTAGGTTTTATCTGCGCTACCTTTGACCAAATCCACCAAGCAAACTTGCACTGAATGAGCAGGGGATGCATGGGTTTGCAGACCTTGCACATGATGCAGCATCACATGATCATAAGGCTCTTCAATTATTTTTGGGAGTCTAATGTGAACAATTTGTGTCAAGTCTCTTAAACAGCTGGTTGACAAAAAGCCTCTGCCTAAGATGTGCACAATATTAACAAAACTGGCTGTGATGGTTGAAACTCTCCCATCCCTCATCAAACAACATTCCTCCCACCACTGCTGCACCAGATTTAATAGTGAAGTAGGAGATTGTCATATTCCTTCTCATCCAACTTATGCTAATCCTCTTTCCTTCTCGTATTTTTCGAATGTTGCTGATTTTCCTTTGTAATACTACTTTTTGTTCTTTGCACTGCCAACAATGACAGGGGGATCCAGGAAAGATTCCCAAGGCTGTTCTTCACCAGCTGTGCCAAAGATCAGAATGGGAAGCACCCAAGTATAGTAAAGTGTTGGGTAATGAACGTGGATTTTCTTATGCTGTTAGTGTGTTGCGCACAGCTACGGGAAGGGGAAAGAGCAGAAAAGCTGGAGGCTTGATTACCCTCCAGCTTCCTGACCAATATGAAAGCTTTGAAACTGCTGAGGTAGTTACTTGTGCTTTCTTCTACATGTGTTTAAGTTAGCATTCCATTTACCCTAGATTTTGGAGATTGCCGTGTTTCTCTGATGAATCTCCAGTTCATTGTAAATCAAATTGTCACATTAAAAAACAATATCTTTGTGAAGTGTAGTTTGACCATACCTTTCATGGTTATTATATGTTTTTATAACTTGAAATGAGGTTTGATTGCCTTTCTATTGATGCAATTGGCCATTCTGCATGTGCATTAACTAGCTTGATGGGTACTTGAAAATTTCACTTGCTCCATTTGCTTTGTAGTATGCCATTTTTCTTTATATCTATTCTGCAACAGTAACCGATTCAAAAATGTTATGTGAGAGAATTTAGTGCTTTATCTAGCAAAAAATAATCCCCTTAAAAATGATTTTTTTTAAAATATTAAAAGAGCTTATCCATTGGAAACCACAGGTGTTCCCTTGCTCAACACATTAAGGGTGCGTTTGTGCTACAAGAGGATTCCTCTCTCTGTGGATTTCGTTTTCTGCGAGAGAGTGAGGAATCATGCATTTCTACCTAAGGTGTTCATGGGCCAGGTCGGGCCGTGCTGAGGCATATCCAGGCCCATACTGACTTGCAAAACATGGGCCCATATCTGGCCCAAGCCCGAATCGGCCATATGTGCCTGGTCAAAGCCCAGCCTGCCACAAATAAGTTAAGCGCGAGCCTGGACCGCCTGGTTAATCGGGCCCTAGCCTGATTAAAAGACAGAATGCCTTAGGTACTAGCATGTCTCTTTCCCATTCATTTGTTATTTTGATTTGAAAGTGGCTGGTGGTGGTGATGTGATGGGCTTGAGGTGTGGAAGGAGAGAAGTGTGTAAGCTCTGCATCTAAGAAATTGCAACAAAATCTTCTTCATTTCCACAAATTTGGCATTAATCCATGGACAGAGATGACGAACAACGGGTGGGGCCCTCCTATAACACCACCACTGCCACCATCTCTCTCTCTCTGAGTCACATCGTCACTAGTTCGGTTTGGCTCAGAGGCCATGGAGAGACAGGTATTAGGGTTTTTTAGACTTCTTTTTAAAGACGAAATGCCCAGTTATCCCTCTTATCCAAGTTGGGCCTGGTCAGGCTTTGGGCTATCTGCCACTTAGCCCAAGCCTGGCCCATATATTAAACAGGCCTAAATCTTAAATCCAGGCTTGGCCCAATTACTAAAAATGTGGCCCAAGCCCTGACCAAAGGGGACGGGGGCCCCGGTTAGGCTCGGGCCAGCCTGGTCCATGAGCACCCTTATTGCTACCCCTCACATAGGAAATTAAAATCCTCCCCATTGAGGAAAATCAGTTCATTTTTTAATGTTTCTGCAAGGAAAATGTGCATCAAACGTCTGGAAGAGGGGGATGCATGGAAAATCAAAACAATTTTCCGCTCTACCTAATATTCTTCTTGTCGCACAAATGCACCTGAGAACATATGACGTAGAAGGCAAAAGAGGAATGATGATTAAAATATGAAAAATCCGTTCTCTCTTTACGGTTTCCCTTAGGTTTTTGCTCAGATCTCAGCCATTCCCAATCTACTAACAAGAGAAAATAGTTGTCCCCACAGAAAGATTTTTAAAAAAGAAATAAAATAAAGTGCCAGCTAATTGATCCTTGAACTCTTTGTTGTTATATATATTTTTAATTTTTTTATATTGTTATGATAGTTCTGTTTGATGTGTTTGGTTCATTCATGTAATAGAAGATTCATAGAAATAAGTATAGTTGCTATTATAAAATTCATTTCCATTTGATCTGACATCAAATCTCGATTCCATCAATACTGGATACTTCTTTCCATCATAGAAGGAAAACACTTTATGAAGTAATTCAGGTGTTTTTTTTTGGTCACTTATGTTCTTCTTTATGATATATGCTTCCTATACTGTAGAAACTCTTGTAGTTCTTCTTGAAGGATAGAAAGAGACGAGCCCACGGAAGTGACAGAACAGTTGGTAGGTGCCAACTGCTGAAGCCATGAGATTGCGTATTTATGTTAAAAAAAAAAAAAAACCCTCCATGAAGCAAATTGTGAAAATAATCAAAAGGGCCACTGCCTAGTGACATCCTATATGGCCCACATGGGCATCTCCATGTTGTTGCTTCAATGAGAACTGGCCTAGCATTTGAATGATCACTGATTTGGTTTTGCTTACGACACCCTTTATTGGTTTGGATGATCACTCGGTCTAGTTTAACGACTTGCCTGAAGTAAGCATAATAGTGAACATCATGAGACACAAATGGAAAAGTGCGCAAAAGATCATGGTGAATCAGACCATGTTAATGGCTGTCATGACAATGATGAAGGCTATAAGAGCAAGGTTTTAAAAATTGGACTTGGCGGTGACTTGGTCACCCTCTAGTTGAGTTGACTTGGTTAGCTGCAGGGACGTAACCGAGTCTGACCAAGTCACCCTGGGCCCAATAAACTTTAAAAAATTATGCAAAATAGAAAATATAGTTTTATGAATTATATTTTTAGGACTTCTTATGTTTCATTTATAAATAATGTTTTTAAGTTATGGGTACCCACATTTATATTTTAGTCAGTTAGATGAATTGCCACTGATCTTCAAATGATTGGATCTTTTAAAAGAAGTGCTTTAGGTCTTCTAGAATCAGTTCATAATATCTCTAACAAGCCTCCAACAGCTTTTCCCTGTGATAAAATAGGAAAGAAGTCTGTTTAGTATGAAGACAACAACATGCTTTGTAGTCCTTCAAACCACCAAGACAAAGGAACATAAATTCATATTTATCATTGACTATCATATTTTTGTAGATATCCTGTATGATAGATTTATCCCTTTAATTAATCTTTATAATCCTAGATTGATTGCAATCACCATAACTGATCTAATGTTTTTTTTTTTTTTTTCCAAAAATATAGTAAAGGAATGCTACACTGTTTAAGTGTTCATGGTATCAGAGCCCAAGGGCATCTGTATAATACTGACTTGATACCAGAGGGCATGGATCCTGTCTCTAGAGCATGAGAAGATCAACTAGTGGGCCGCAACTTTGTTATTTTATTTGTGACGAGGAGATCAACTAGTGGGCCACAAATTTTTTTTTTTTTTTTTTGATAACGGAGGGTGTCCCAGCCCTTTGGGCCGGACTAATCCCTACGGGCCCAGGGGGAGCCAGGTAAATCCCCCGTCGCCCCAGTGAGGTAGCGCAGTTTCGAACTCTCAAGACATTGTGAGCTTCGTCCCTGAAGTTTATTTTTGAAAGTTTTTGTCATTGTGATCATCTGTGTGCCCAATCTACTTGGTGCTGTACATCTAATCAAGGTTGCTTGTAGTATTTTGGGGATTTATCCTTTTTTTTTTTTTCCTTTCTATTTTCTGGATATATATACTCTTGGAGATCTGATCAAACAAGAGGTATGATCTCAGATAGCCTAATAACTGCATGTTTCTGGTGGGGCCCGACTTTGTATCATCACATCTGGGACAACCAAGGAAGCTGTTTCCCCCACGCTGCAGGATCTTCTGATGTATTTTCCCTGACAGATCTATCAAAAGGTCTGCCTTTGAAGAAAACTCTATAGACTCTTTAACAGTGTGTGGCCATTGTTTTATGCCTGTGAGGTTGTCATCAAGTAATAGGCATAATAGAGGGCAATGGGTAATATAGTATAAGAAAAAAATTATCGCACCCCCCTCAGGAACGTGCAAAGAGGCAACTATTCTTCATATCAATCTCTTCGTAACCGAAAGGTAGGTTTCATTGTTGTTAACTGCTCCCCACACCCCCACGGCTGTCAACTCCATATAGCCCCCCCCCCCCCCCCCCCCCCCCTAAAAGGGTTGGAATGGGAATGAGAGGCCTTCCATTTTCTCTGTCATTGATGTCCTAAGCCAGTTTTCATCAGGGTCATTGATTTTCTTTGATTTCTGGAATCACTACTCAATTTTTCTGGAACCTACAAATTGTTGTGCAGATCATATCCATTGTCTCTGATCTAAGCACACGTAATTTTTTTATTTATAGAGTTTTGTGGGCATCCAGTACAAGATAATAGTCGCCTAGGCCTGTTTTTTGGCTCTATTTTTCAGTTATCTTTAATGCTGTCAGTTTCCGGTGTGATTAATATCCTAACCATCTGGAACAAAGACTGATCGAAGCCTGCCCTGATCACCTTGGAAAGAAGAATTTCAAGAGCCTTTGCTTTGATGTCATGCAAAGTAATCAAGAAACTGGAGAGATTTTGAGGAAATCATGTCATTGTGATTTCCATTCTGGTCTAGTTTTATTCTAGTCTTAACTAGTACATACTAGAATTTGCAGGGTGCTTATATCCTAATCCTAAAGATTATATGAATGTCAAAAGGATATTGTACAACTTGTAACTACAAGTTTTTGTGCTCTGTAGGATAAAATAGTCCCCAGGAGTCCGGACCATTATTTCATAGGCTTGTACAGTATATGCCTCTTATGTATTTATATGTGTGTAATTTTATTTAGGTTAGTGAATTTTTTTTATTTTTTTTATTTTAGTTATAGACCAGAAATAGTGGCCAAGTAAAAATAAAAATAATACATTTAATGAAAATGGGAGCAATGGTGCCATCATTTGACTTCACCCGGCAAAGATCGTCGCTAAGGATAGAAGAGAAGGGTTGCACTGCACCAGGCATATGATCAATAGCCACTGCACTAGTAACCTAAGGACTATTAAAGGAGCAAGATGGATGGTGAAGATGAGGTATCTTTCTAGGCAAGGCCAGGATGAGATGAAGTACTAAAAGGGCTTTATCCTTGATCTCTTGAATTGTGAAATTGTGCACATTGTGTGGAATCTGAACGATATCAGCAGGAGGACCGCACTTGGAGATACTAGAATGATCAGTCCAATGTATCTTACTGCAATTGCCATCACATTATGAGCGCTACGCCAAGATCACTGTGGACTGTGGAGGCTTACCATACTAGGTCGGACACATATCGGTGGTGTGGTTTCTTCTCCCATGGGCATGATATAGCCAATCAATTAACAGGTCCTCTCCTTTATCTTGACCACTGGAATCACCATGGCCTTCAGAGTTGAACAAACTTTTGTCCTTGAGACTTAAAAATAGTACCCTAGGCGTTTGAGATGAGAAGATCTCGTAGAGATGGGGTTTGTTGTTTCCATCACCCTTTGTTGTTCAAATCAGCAAAATAACATAACATTGTGAAAGTTAGGTGGAGTTTAATTCTCATGTCTCAAGTATCGGAGCACAGACAAGTTCTAAGATACGACAGCCAAGCTTTCAAGAACTAGAATATCTGTCATTTCTATTCGAACTACTGCATTTCTACATCCTGTGGAGTGTGGACAGAGATGTTAGACTTCCCCGTCATATTCAACTTCTTGCCGAAAACTTCCCATTTAGTTTAATGTTTCCTTGTATGTTGGAAGGAATCTTTCGATGTATCTGATTAATTTTGGCTTAATGTGTTTGGATTGGAATACCACTACCATTATCAAAGCCTTGTCCCAACTATGTTGGGGTCGGCTACATGAATACAACAGCACAATACAACTCATGTATAGTATCCTTAATTTGTTTTGAGTTTGTAGTATGTAATCCTTGTCTAAGAGGCAAGAGCCTGTTTGGCAAGTCTGATCTGATTAAAGACCCTTTTACAAATAGACTGTTTGGCATGCCCATTTGATGCAGCCAGCGTATCAATCCAACCTCAAGACTGATTTGGAACAGGTTCTGCTGCTACCTAGCAGTATTTTATGTCTGTCACGCCTTCAATGGACAAACAAGCAAACAACAAGGCTAACGACACCAAGCGTCAGCAACTTAAGGAATGTAAGAAAACATAAAGAAACACAATTTCTGTTTATTTTTTATTTTTATTATCCAGAACGTGCCATTGGTCATGTGCTAACAGGATTGACTGTGCATTTACAGCCATGGCTGACAGTCAGCAATACCATTATTTTCTTTCTCTATTTGCTTTTCTTAGTAGATCGTGGTCTTAATTTAGATGCTGTTATCAAGGGTGTAATGAGATCAAAGGGGGATCTTTCCAATCTGTCTTTTATTCTTTGACTGTGCATTTACAGCCATGGCTGACAGTCAGCAATACCATTATTTTCTTTTTATTTGCTTTTTTTAGTAGATTGTGGTCTTAATTTCGATCATGTTATCAAGGGTGTAATGAGATCAAGGGGGGATCTTTCCAGTCTGTCTTTTATTCTTTAAAAGTTGTAATAGAGAGGATGGTCAATGGCATGTTCTGGATAATAAAAAAAAAAAAAAAACAGAAATTATGTTTCTTTATGTTTTCTTACATTCTTTAAGTTGCCGACACATGGTGTTGTTAGCCTTGTTGTTTGCTTGTTTGTCCATTGAAGGCGTGACATACACAAAATACTGCTAGGCAGCAGCAGAACCTGTTCCAAATCAGTCTTGAGGTTGGATTGATATGCTGGCTGCATCACCATTCAATTAGAGAAAGCTAAGTACCATACTGTTATATGGGCAAAGTTGTCATATAGTAAGAGTAGCGAGGCAAACTTGTCATAAAGTGAAATTAGTACAGGCAAACTTGTCTTAAAGTGAAATTGAATAGGCAAATTTTTCATAGAGCAAAAGTTATTAGGGCAAACTTGTCCCAAAAAAAATGAAAAGAAAAAAATCTAAAAGATGACTGATTTCCTTTAGACATTAACGGCTATTCGAAAAAGTTGCCTTTTTGTTATTTTTTGAACAATAGGCAGATGCCCTTAATTCTGATTGGCCCTTAAATCTGATTGAACCAGACATTCAGATAAACCTTGCCAAAACAATCAAAAGCACCCAAACATTTACTTGAATTAATTTTGAGTCAAATAGACCCAAAAAGTAGACTGCCAAATGGCCCAATAGCTCGTTCCATGTAATCTAACAACCATGAGGTCCGTGACATGACAAGCAGTTTTATTTTATTTTATTTTATTTTTATTCCATTCTCCTTGGCAAGGGTTCAAGGAGTTGACTATCTGTGTACCCTAAATTTTACTTTCCCCAATATTCTTCTTGGTAGGCCTTGACTGTTAAATGATATTTTTTATAACTATTAAATTTTATTCCACCAGAAAAACAGCAGAACAATTGACCAAAGACAACAAAAAGCAAAAATTAATAAAAACCTATACATCAAACATGATAGAAGGTCGAGAAACTCCTTCCCTTGCCGACGAAAAGCACCTATTTTGTTAGAAATATCCTGCACCTCCTCCACCCAATCTGCTATCTGCCATGGATAAATAGCCTTCCCAGAAGCCCACTGAATAGTTGAAAAAGAATCTCCTTCAATAAAAAGGTGAGACCCGCCTATCCTTTCCAACTCATGGCACCCAATAAGTAGTGCACACTCTTCAACTTCATTAGCATCCATAAAAATCACTGGCCCAAAAAAGCTTCTATTAACATTTCCATTCCAATCTCTAATCACACCTCCAATACCTCCTTGATTCGTACTCCTTGAAAAACTACCGTCGAAATTCAACTTGAATGTTCCAAGAGGAGGGCTTACCCATTCAACTATATGCACCACTTTTGTACGACAATGCCCATTTAAAACTGCAGCCCAAGATCGATTAAGATCTATCACAGAGATTTCTCCAAACTCCTTTCTGATAGAAGCCCACTCCGATACATTCCAAACAATGGACTGAGTGATCTCCTCGACTGATTTACTAACATTTATAGTACTCTTCTATTTCTTTCCAACCAAATCTTACACACTCTAGTTTCCATAAAATTTTACCCCTTCGACCCTTACTTCCAAAACGCCATTGTAGGAAAAGATCTTCGACAGTCCCCGGCATAACCCATTTCATATAAAAACAATTAAGCACCAAAGACCAAACTTTACAAGCAAACTTGCAATGGATTAACAGATGATGCACCGTTTCCTTCTTGTAATCAGATAGGACTGTCAAAAATAACAGCCAACAAATGGGTTGTTGGGTTGTTGTCAATGTCAACAATAACAGCCAACAAATGGGTTGTTGGGTTGTTGTCAATGTCAACAATAACAGCCAACAAATGGGTTGTTGGGTTGTTGTTAATGTCACCAAAAATCTTGTCCGCATACTCCTCAGCAAAATGGGATTGCGGAAAGGAAGAACAGACATATTCTTGAAACTGTTCGGACTCTGCTGATTGCATCCTTAGTCCCTCCCAAATTTTGGTGTGATGCTGCACATACCGCTGTGTATCTTATCAACCGTCTTCCTAGCACTGTTCTAGGAAAGACTACTCCTTACGGAGTTCTCTTTGGTCACACCCCTTCATACTCTCACTTGCGTGTTTTTGGTTGCCTGTGTTTTGTTCATCTTCCTCCTACTGAGCGCACAAAGTTATCTCCACAAGCTGCTAAATGCATTTTTTTGGGTTACAGTAATGAACACAAAGGATTTTTGTATTATGATCAATTGGACAAACGCATGCGTATCTCTCGAAATGTTATTTTCTTGGAACATATTCCCTTCTTTTCTTTACATTTGGATAGTCATCCTATTGCTGTCTCTTATTTGCCACAATTCTCAGAGTCTACTTCTCCATCACCTCCTCTCAAAGTCTATGTCCGGCGGAACAAGGTCTCTCCTCTGGCGACTTCCTCTCCTGATCCTCTCCCAGCACCGCCTACTGAGTCTTCAGGTAATGATAACTCTTCTAGCACCGTTTCTCTGCGACGCTCTAGTCGTTTTTCTGTTGCACCTAACCGCTATGGATTTCCTGCTCTTCTTACTTCCTCGGATAGTACTCCTATACCCACCTCATATTCACAGGCCTCGAAGATTACTTACTGGCAAGATGCTATGAATGAGGAATTGATTGCTCTCGAAGCTAATCAGACATGGGACTTGGTACCGGCTCCTGAAGGAGCCTCTGTGATTGGCAGTAAATGGATCTACTCCATAAAAGTTCACTCAGATGGAAGTCTTGATCGCTACAAAGCCCGATTGGTAGCACAGGGATATAAACAGGAGTATGGGATCGACTATGAGGAGACATTTGCACCAGTAGCTAAAATGACCACCGTTCGTACTCTCCTCTGCATTGCTGCCGCCCGCAACTGGCCTCTGTGGCAAATGGATGTCAAAAATGCATTCCTTCATGGGGATTTGCAGGAGACTGTTTACTTAAAGCGTCCTCTAGGATATGCGTGTCCTCCTAAGCATGTTTGTAAACTACGGAAATCTTTGTATGGACTTAAGCAGGCACCCAGGGCTTGGTTCGAAAAATTCCGGACTGCTATTCTTGAAGCTGGTTTTCGTCAGAGTCATTCAGATAGCTCTCTCTTTCTCCGATGGACATCAAAGGGCTACACCTTTCTTTTGGTCTATGTTGATGATATGATCATCAGTGGCAATGATACTGCCAGCATTCTGGATCTCAAACATCATCTCACTCGTCACTTCAGAATGAAGGATCTTGGTCCTCTCACCTACTTTCTGGGGTTGGAGTTCTTGCGTACCAAATCTGGCATTCGAGTTCATCAGCGAAAATATGCTACAGATTTGATCACTTCGGCACGACTTGATGATGCCCACACGTTTGATACACCTATGGAATTAAACAGCAAGATCAGTAAGGATGATGGACAGCCCCTAGATGATCCCTCTGTTTTTCGGAGGCTAGTTGGTAGTTTGCTCTACTTAACTATGACTCGGCCGGATATTTCTCATGCTGTTCATACGGTTAGTCAGTTTGTGAGCAATCCTCATAAACCTCATCTTGCTGCTGTCTTGCGCATACTCCGATATGTCAAAGGCACTCTTAACCATGGTCTCTTCTACTTTTCGGGCGCTTCTCTACGCTTATCCGCTTATGCGGATGCTGACTGGGCTGGTTGCCCGGATTCTCGGCGATCTACCACTGGTTGGTGTATGTTTCTTGGGGAATCTTTAATTTCATGGAAGTGCAAGAAGCAAACCACAGTTTCAAAATCTTCTGCTGAGGCTGAATATCGGGCCATGTCATCCGCAAGTGCTGAAATCATCTGGCTCCGCCGTCTTCTCTGTGAATTCGGGGTCAATGTTGGTAAATCAACACCTCTTCATGGGGACAACACAAGTGCTACCCGCATTGCAAACAATCCAGTCTTTCATGAAAGAACGAAGCATATTGAGATTGATTGCCACTTCATCCGTCAGCATATTGTTACTAACAAGATAACTCTGCCTCATGTCTCGACTCTTGACCAGTTGGCGGATATCTTCACAAAAGCTCTTCCCAAACCACGTCATCATGATCTCACTCGCAAATTGATGTTTTCTCACTTACCACATCAATTTGAGGGGGAGTGTCAAAAATAACAGCCAACAAATGGGTTGTTGGGTTGTTGTCAATGTCAACAATAACAGCCAACAAATGGGTTGTTGGGTTGTTGTCAATGTCAACAATAACAGCCAACAAATGGGTTGTTGAGATTAGGTTTTAGTCTATTCTTTCACCATTGATTATTGTAATTAATCCTTAACTTTGTCTATAAATACTAAGCAATCAATGATCCCAAATCATTGAGTTTTCTTGCCATTATTGGCTTCTTCTTCTCATCACAAACTCTTACAAGGACATCCGTTAAGTATAACATGATTTCTTTTCCCCAACTTATCAATGGTTAGTATTTTATTCTTGCTTGCCACCCAACAAAAAGTTAACACTCTAGGCGGAACTGAAGGGTCCCAAAAAGAATTCCAACCTGCCATTGGTCCAATTTTTGTCATTCAAAACATTATAAAAAGACTTAAGTGAAAACTGCCCTTTAGCATCTAGTTTCCTTATTCTTACATCAGATCTATCCACTGACAAATAAATCTTATTGAGCATATATACCCAACAAGGTAGCAAAGTCAGAGATCTCGATATCTGTCAGATTCCTTCTAAATGAGAAATTTCAAACAGCTCGTCCAACCTCCATAGAAAAATTGTCAGCAACAAAACCTTGTTGTCTATGATCCAACAAAAAAAGATTTGGGAATTGATTAGACAACACCACTTGTCCGCACCGTTGATCATGCCAAGATTTGACCGGAAGACCATCATGGACCCTATACCGAATCCATTGAGCAAACTCCACTTGAACAAATAAAACTGACTTCCATAAACCAGAAAACCAGCCACCATTACCCACCTTATATTTACTAATAATAATTTGCTGCCACCGCCCCTGTCTTGGTTCTCCCGCCCTCCAAAGCCGCTTACCCAATAACGCTTTATTGACTTTTTCAATAGAATGGATACTCAAACCTTGAGATAGTAGTTTACACACGTTCTCCCATTGGACCAAATGATACCTTTTCTTCTCAATAGAGTCATTTCATAGGAAATCCCACTGTATTCTTTTTATCCTCCGTGAACCTTTTTTAGGGCAATTGGGATACTGGATAGAACTGATTTAATTAGAGTAACACGACTGCCCATGGAGAGATATCTACCCTTCCAAGAACTAAATTTCTTTTCAATCCGCTCTACAACCGGATCCAAAGATGTTTCTTTGGTAGTCCCAAACATAAAGGGAGCCCCAAATACTTAGCAGGAAGCTTACCAACTTTACACCAAAAAACATGTGCCAAAAAAGCAACATGACTTTCTTTTGTTCGAATTCCAATCAATTCACACTTACCATAATTAATCTTCAACCCCAAAAGGAACTCAAACCATTTCAAAATACACTTTAGATTTTGCAATTGATCCAAAGAGGCATCACAAAACATAATGGTATCATTTACAAACTATAAATGTGTTACCTCAATATTGGCATTCTCCACTGCAAAACCTTTGATTAGATTGTTATGCTTGGCTTTCTCCATTAAGGCATGCAAAGCTGCCGCCACTATAGCAAAGAGCATAGGAGATAGAGGATCTCCTTGCCGAAGGCCTCTCGAACTTTTGAAATAGCCTTTTGGTGAACCATTGACCAAAATAGAACAATGAGCTGAGGAAATACAACAATGAATCCACTTCCTCCATTTCTCACCAAATCCCATTCTTGTCATCATGTATTGAAGGAAATCCCAATCCACCATGTCACATGCTTTTTCAAAATCTAACTTGCAAATTAAACCCGGACCTTGTTGCCGACTTCTCGAGTCTATACACTCATGGGCAATAAGAATGCTATCAAGGATTTGGCGACCTTCTACAAAAGCACCTTGGAATTCCAAAATTATTTCAGGAAGTAGTTTCCGAAGGTAATTGGCAAGAACTTTAGTTAAGATCTTATAGAGGCTTCCAATTAGACTGATGGGCCTATAATCTTTAATTGAAACAACTCCATCCTTCTTAGGAATCAAAGCTATGAAAGAAGCACCCAATTCTCCTATGATAGCTCCAATAGCATGGAATTCATGGAAGAAGACTAATATATCATCTTCTAAGATATCCCAAAAATGTTGGAAAAATACAATTGGGAATCCATCAGGCCCCGGAGCACAATCACCACCTAAACTGGACACTGCTTCCCCGATCTCTTCTTTCTTAAACTAGAACTCAAGAGAAGAAGCACTGGAAATTGACAGCTGCCTCAATGAAACTCCATCCATCCGAGGCCTAGTTCAGCCATCACCAATATATAAATGCTGAAAAAATTCTACAACTTCCCTTTCTATATCCTGCCTTTTGTCCCATATCCTTCCTTTAGCCTCAATAACATTTATTCTATTAACACGGCGACGGGCAGTAGCAATGGCATGGAAGAACTTTGTATTTCTATCGCTTGCTTTCAACCACTTAATTCTAGATCATTGCTTCCATTTGATCTCCTCCTGAAACATCAATCTGCGAAACTACTCTTGAAGGAATTCCTGTTGTCTCGGTCTGCCTCTTCTATTGATCCCTTTTCCTCTTTCCCACCTATCCTCTGCATATCTGCTAACAACTGATTCTTCCTGACCATAATGCTATCAAAAACTTTTTTTCTCCAGCCTTTCAATTTATCTTTAATAAATTTTAGCTAATAAGCTAACTGATAACGCACCTAACTACTAATAGAAGTAGAGGCCCACCAATCACTGAGAACGTCAGGAAATCCCTTTTCTGAAAGCCAAGCAATTTCAAACTTAAAAGGAAGAGGACCCCAATCTTCCATACCTGTTTCAAGCATCAGAGGCCAATGATCTGAAATTGGTCGTGCCAAAGCTCGTTGAGTACAATCAGGGAATAAATCCAACCACTTAGTCGGAACTAAAAATCGATCCAATTGACCCATCACTGGACATTCCTGCAAATTAGACCAAGTAAATTCTGCTCCTCTCAAAGGAAAATCGCAAAGATCATGAGCCCTGATCCAATTATTAAATTCCCGCATAGATGGAGAACTTGAATTCCTCTCATTCGGAAATCTTCTAACATTAAGATCTCCTCCTAACATCCAAGGACGGTTCCACAATCTAGCCATCTGATTGAGTTCTGCCCAAAAATCTGCCTTCTCATTAACATTAGCAGGCCCATAAACTGATGTAGCCACCCATTCAACATCGCATCTAACATCTTTTAACAGAACTGAAACAGAAAATCTCCCCACAAATTCATCCAATTTGTGCCAAAAAGCTGCATTCCACACCAGTAAAATACCTCCAGAAGCTCCTATGGAAGGACATAGTGCATATTGACAACTTCTCCAAGGGCAGAACAACCGCACAATCTGATCATCATTACTCTCCATTTTAGTTTCTTGAATAAATAGGCACTCACCCCTATAAGACTGAAAGGTCCCATTCATCACTGCTCTCATTGAAGCTGAATTCATACCACGGACATTCCAGGAAATGATCTTCATAATTTCACACCATTTTGACTGTCTTTAGGTGGACGATCGTAATTTACTGAAAATGCCAATTTATCCAGTTACCGTTGTGCTTTTGATTTCTTTCTACTCTGAATATATGCCTTACATTTATCATTCTCCTCCGCAACCATCTCATGAATGAACCTCCTCAAATCCCTTATACTTCCTTCCTTTGAAATTCCCAACACAGTAGCAATCTCAGCCAATTTTTCCTCGATCATCAAATTTTTGCACTATGATCGGAAAAATCTTGTTCTACAGCAAGGGCCTGCACATTTTCTGGTTGATCCACCACTACCAGTGCCTGCACATTTTCTTGGTCTTCTGCTGAAAAGTCTCCCTCATCATCCTCCTTGGACGACTGATAAGCTTCGTCCAAGTCCCCCCATCTCCGAACATCCCTTTCCTGCCTTCTTTAATTACATTGATTGTTGAGGTGTATGAAAGCCCATTCGGGCCGGCCTAAGTATCCGATGGGCTTTTCATTGGCGCAGAAGCATCATCCTCTTGTAAACAATTCACCTCCTTTGTATTAAGGGCAAATTGAGGATTTTGAGAATTAGCAGCGGTAGAAAGGTCATTACGAATCTTGCTAAAGATTCCTTTAATAGGAGGGCAGCTTGCAAAATCCCTATTCCTTCCTGGTGTGCGACGAAATCCCATAGCTTCCTTCTCGACAGCAGATTGGTTCGGCTGTGAAGGAATTTTTGAGAAATCTCCATCTGCAATCATAGATGCTCCTTTGCCGGATTTACTTCCTTATTTTTTGCCATTAGATCATTTGGATTAGGGCTTTCAATTTGAAAATTCAAAATTCCTGGAATATCGCACGAAGACTTTGGAAGATTTTCCACAATCATTGCATCGTTAATCTCTGGGAATACAGACTCCCTTTGACTCGCTACCGGCCGGCTAATCTTCCCACAGTGCCGGCAGTCATCTTCTTTGACAACGGAAATAGTGACCCGAACCCCTTCCACCTCCAGAGCAGCAGTTTCTGGGATGCATCTCCGAGGATCCCTTAAGATGAGTAATCTAACCCTATCGATTCTTTGTCAACATGTAGCTTCTCTGTTTTTTTCCAACACTATCCCCAAGCACTCACCCAGACTTTGGAAAACCCTCTTGTCCCAAGCATGGAGAGGGATTCCTTCCAGATGAATCCAACTAGTGTGTAAAACAGGGACTAACACTTCTGTCCACAGATCCACCCTTCTTATAAGACAATTGTTCACAGAGGAATCCAATTTATTCAATTTAGAGAAATCCTCATGCGATGTAGGCTTAATCCAGAAAAGAGCCAATTAATCCTTGTCAGCTCTACTCATATCCCCACTTTCGAAATGAACCACTCTTGAATCACTCTCAGAAACATCGATTCTAGACACTGTGGCCACATTTGAATCACAAAACAGCTTTTTTTTAAAGTAGAAGCCAATGAATCTGCTAGCTTGACCATGTTAAGACCACCCACTTCTTCTATCCAAACCTGTTCATTATCCTTCTCCGCATTTATTATAGTGCGATGTTGATTCGAATAAACTCTTCCATGATATTGATTAACATTCACTGATGCAAATCTCCTACCTGCTTCTGAAGGCCTCGGATACTTAATATTTCTATTAAGCACTCTTGCGATCTGTACTCCAATCCTCCTTCTGCAGAAAACTCTGCCATTCAGTCTTTGGAGAGCCCTATTTGCATCCCATTCTCTCTTGAAAGTTGAAACGAACAAAACCAAATCCTCTTCCTTTTCCCGAGCTCCTATCCTTTGGCAAATAAACATATAAAACTGGACCTGCCTCCTTAAACACATAAAAAAGATCCTTTGTTGTTGTCGCCGGAGCAAGATTAGTCACGAACAACAACCAAAAATCTCTAATCCACACTAACTTGGTTGCCATCTTCATCAATCTTCCATATCTTATTCATGCTTGTTACTGTTAAATCAAATTAACGTTCTTTTCAATTGAGTGACCATGATTTGTAAGCTGAGATTCACTAGCATGAACATGAATTCTTTCACCATGGGAGGCCCCTCCTCACCATTTTAAATCAGATGCAGAAACTTTTTACCAGCAACAAGCCCACAATCAACCAAAGAACAGGTTCTTAGACAAAACGAAACCTGAAAAGCTGAAAAAAGCCTTAGGCAGTAGGACTAACAGAGAAAATTTCATCACATCCTCAAACTTCACCTCAGTGGAAAATCATTGATTCTAAGAATAATTTTTTTTATTTAAAAATGAGCAAACCTTGTGGGAATCTAGCCCTAACTTTTTTTTTTTTCCCCTTTTCTTTTTGTGCTGACAAGAAAAAGAGATTCAAGATTTTTTTAAAGAACAGGTTATGTAACAAGATGGTGATCCCTAAGCTTTAAAAATAAACCTCTCTTTTCTTCAACAAGATCTCCATCGCTGTCCATACTTGTAGTGATGGGGTCCACGATTTGCAAATAGACACAAAAAACTCTGGGGACAAGGGAGGGGAAGGGAGGAAGATTAATGGGGCATTTAGAATTTTTGTTTTTGTTTTTAAATTTGGTAAAAGAAAACCCTTCATTTTCAACTTCCTTTCTACGATACCCTGTTAATTGTAAAAAAACAATTATTTATTTTGAATTAGTAAGTAACAGGAGTTTTGTCCTTAAAAAAAAAAAAACCTAACCCCCTGTTGGGAATATATTTAATTTTATAAAAAGTTAATAATGAGGAGTTATTAGAATGCACGTATTTAACACATTAAGAAAAATTTTGAGTAAAAGTGGGAAATATTAATAATAAAGAAAGGAAAACAACTTTCCTCGAGTGAATGGAAGAATCGTTTTGCTTGTTCATTTTTATGCGTATGTTGGTAACTACTTACCGTTTTGCTTCCTCTTTGTTTAATCTGCTCTATTGGTGAAAATGAAAAGTCAACTTCTACTATCTGCATCAAATAAGTCTCTCTCTCTCTCTCTCTCTCTCTCTCAAATGGCTTCTGATTGATTCTTAAAATCTCTTTTTTACTCTTGCTTGAATTGTGAAATTGCAGGAGGCACAGAATGCAGTTGCTGCCTTTGCTCTTTATCGCCTTTTTCCTGATCTTCCAGTTCATCAATTAGTATTGGAGCCTTACTCATCACTTGTTATGAAATGTCAGGAAGGTAACCTTCATTGTCTTTACTAGGCACCAAAATCGCGATAATCTTTTTGGGATTGTTGAAAAAAATTTGCAAATACCTAACTGTATGTTCTGATGAAATTGGTTGACTGAGGAATTGATCCGAAGTCCTGAATTTAATAAACCCTCATGATCACATGAGATTTAGTTTATGAACTTTTTCAACTGTCCTTTATCATATGAGCTTTAGAAAGTACAGCTATACTTTCTCCTATTATACCCACCTGAAAGTCTTGAGTTGAGAAACCCTCTTATTTTTTGATAACATCAATAAAGAAAAACTCCTAGTCACTTGAGATGTTTGTTTGGAAGTTCTCCATCGTATCTGTTATGTCTTCTGATAGGCAAAAGATTACTCTCGTAACCACATTATATCATAGTATTTTAAACGAATGATTGTATATTATATTAGTGAACTAAGTTGGTTTGGCAATATGCTGGTAGCCCCAGTTTTTGCTGCATATGAAATGTTGATCACTAAACAATTACCTACAAAAGGATCACTTAGAAAGATAAGGGCAGCATATGTTCTGCATTCAGTAACATCACAGCGAAGTAAAGTAGCTTTTAAAAACAAAAAAGAAAAAATTTGCCCTGAAACAAAACGTAATCTTACATCTTTTCCCTTTTTTTGTTTTTAAGACGCATGCATATATCTGAACAGGGAGTAGAGAGGGAGAGATTTTGGACAACACATTCATGAATTTTATTTTTGCTCAGGTGAAACCTTGACTAATTTGGAACATACTGAGGATATTCGGAGGGCGGACTTTGTTGACTCATTATTGAGCACCGATAATTCTGGGCCAACTACTTCTGCTGATGTTTCTTTTCATGAAAAGCTTGTAAAATCACATGACCAAGAAACTACTTCTGCTGATGTTTCTGCAGAAAAAGCTGAAAGTATGTTCTCTTGTTTCTGCATAATGTTGTTTTTTTATTTTTATTGAGAAATCAGTAAAACTTGTACACAAATAGAAATGATGTTTTAAACTTGTAGCTAAAATTTTATTAAGGTGATTTTACTTGAAAATACAATAAAGAGAAAAACCCTTTGATACCTTTTTTTGTGTTTTTTCGTTGTTTTCATAATTGTATTACAGGAATGAATTACCACAAACAAGTGGAGAGCAGGTTTCTGAAACAGGATTTCGAAGGGAAACTGAAACTGCAGAGATACCAGGTGCTAGCTCTGTTGTTTCTTTTACCTACGAATGCTAGTTCTGTAAATTGTGTGCTGTAGCATGTGGTCGTGTAGTATGTTCTTTGGCCTACTGAAGCAGCGCGGGGAAGGGAGGATAGCCAACAGGCTAAACTCCAAGCCAAAAGGCTTAGGGATAGGGATCCATAGGATCAAACTTGTCTTGGTCTCACACCACAGACACACAATCAATAGAAAACTCAATAGAAAACTTTATTAAATCAATGCATTGTCCCTAAAGAGGGATTACAATCATTTATATAGATTTATACTCTAACCTATTCTTGGAAACAACTCTAATTAAAATAAGCACTAAATCAAATAAGGGAAACTTTCTAATTAATCTCATAAGTATTCCTAAAATTCAGCTAATACTAAAAATAAAACTATTGCATGATTTAAAGATCTTTTTATGGGCTTGGGCCCAATGGGCTACCAGACCAAGGATCTGGCCTGCATCAGTTCCCCCCCTCTTGGAGGGAACTCGTCCTCGAGTTCAGTAGGTGACCGCCTGGGTCAAAGATCAAACGCACAAACTTCCGATTATCTTGTGGATCTTCATATGGTGTGTAAGCTTCACTGAAGCATGTACTCCACGGAAGTCTTAGATATTGCCTCTTTTGATGGTTGGATCTTGCATGGACTCGTGCTCGAACAAATTGATGCTTCGATTTTTGAATTTGTAACATCTGCTCACAAACTTCTGATATCAACAATCGATTCCCGAAGATGAAATCAATGTGGGGAACCTCAATGATTTGCTCTTCTTTTTCAACCTTTGAAACAATATCCTGTTCTTTTGATGCTTTAATTGGCTCTTTAGGAATTGAACATACGAGGAAATCTACCAGTTGATCAGGCTCTTGGCTGATTACATTCAATTCTTCAAAGTCCGCATATTCTCCCTTCGGTGCTTGCACTTCTTCTTCTGAATTTGTTGAGAAATCATTAGTGTCTTGATTGTGTTCCTCAACTTCAGTTTTGATAATCTCCAAGATTGGTTCCACCATATGGACTTCAGTAGTGTGCGGAGACTTTTCTTCTTGCATCTTAGCTTTTCGGAGGCGATAGCGTTTTATCGAGTGTTCAATACGGATCGCTTCCCAAAATGCCTCGTGCATATCTTTGCATTCTTTCTTCATATTTTTCAATATGCTTGGACGCAAACCTTTGAGAAATTGAATGAAATCAAGTGTCTTACCCAAGTCACATAAATAATGTAGCCTTTCAAATTCATTGGCATATTGTTCGACGGATAATATTCCTTGTGTTAAACTAAGATATTGCGCCAAATGGCCAATGGGCTTCAAATTGGCTTCCACTGGTGGGGAGAATGGATCTCTTCCATGTAGATACTTGTCCTCCAGTGGTATTTTCATTTCATTCCATGTCGGTGGATATTGATACAACTGACATTCTACTTCTTTCCACCATGCTTGTGCATCTCCTAGAAGCTTTCGTTTGGCATAATCTTTGCATGAATGACCTTTTAATTGATGCCAAGTAAAATACTCTTCAAGTTTTGTAATCCAATATAAAAAGACATTTGGATCTTTATTTCCATAAAACAAAGGAACTTCTGGAGCTTCTCTATAAACCATGTTTGAGAATTTACCTGGATGATCAATGACCAATGATATGCAACAAGGGGCTGTTCTGCTGCTTAGAAGTGTTGGATGAAGTGGCTGAATCGGTAAAGACACCCAAAGGGATCAGGTTGAGCCCACTGACCTGCTTGAACAAAGCAGGAACCAGAATGCAGGTAAAACTTGTTGGATCCAAGTCTATGCCTGTGCTACAGGTTCTGGCCTATGGCTTCTTTTTTTTTTTTAGTGGGCTGGACTTGGGGTTGGACACAGGTAAGGCCCAAACTGCCAAAAGGCCTGGCACGTGTGAGGGAAGGCCTGTATGTTCTTTTGTTACTGTTATTGCTGGCGGGTCAGGCTTGACCCCAACTGAGGCCCAGAAGGTGGACCTGAATTAAGGTCCACGTGACCTGCTGCTTGTGGTGTCTCGATACCAGCGATTGGAGGAAAAAAAAGAAAAAAAAAAAGAAAGGTTTTACAAACCCTATTCGTTTCTGTTTGAAGAGGAAAGGAAGAAGGGGAAGGCCGCAGGCGACTGTAAGGGAAGAGGAGGAAGAGGAGAGGCTGGCTGGATCGGCTGGCGGGGCGCTGCAGGTGGAGGGCGGCGGCGCTGTCGACGGCGATGAGGATCGGCGACGGCACAGGTATGTAACTTTTTTTTTTTTTTTTTTTTTTTCTTCTCCTTGCTCTGTTCCGTCTCTCCTCTTGTCTGTCTATTTTTTTTTTATATGGTTTGGGTAATGGAGGCCTGGATGGAGTTGGGTTGGGGAGTGGTGCTAGGAGATGATGGGAATGCGCCGGTGTAGGACAGGGATGGGTTTTGGGGTCTGGACGATTTGGGTTTATGGTTATGGATGATCGGACGGGGCTTGAGGCTGCGGGACGGGCAGATGTGGGATTCGGTGATGTGGGATATTGGTTCGATTGGCTAGGGGAAGTTCTGATTTGGGGTTTTGTGGATTGACGATTTTTAGGGTTTGGGATTTGGGAACTTTGGATTTGATTGGGATTTTGGATGGATGTGGTTTGATGGATTAATGATGGAGAAGATAGGTTTGGGTTTGTTCTGGGAGGTCGAAGATGGGGTGGACTGTTGGGTGCGTCGGGGTTTGGTTTGGAGAGATGGGTATCTGTGAAGAGTTTGGGTAGAGAGGATGGGTGATGGACAGGGATTTGGGGATTTAGGGTTTTGGAATAATTGATCGAGGGTAGGGACTGTCGTGGGGTGTAGGGTTTCTGGGTGAGGGATATGGATGGTACAGTTCTGTGGCGAAGGGTGGTGGGGATGATAATGATAATGGACGGAGAAGTGAACGGATTACCTCGGATCGGCGATCGGGACCGGCGATCTGAGAAGGATTCTCTGCTCTGATACCAATTGAAGCAGCGCGGGGAAGGGAGGATAGCCAACAGGCTAAACTCCAAGCCAAAAGGCTTAGGGATAGGGATCCATAGGATCAAACTTGTCTTGGTCTCACACCACAGACACACAATCAATAGAAAACTCAATAGAAAACTTTATTAAATCAATGCATTGTCCCTAAAGAGGGGATTACAATCATTTATATAGATTTATACTCTAACCTATTCTTGGAAACAACTCTAATTAAAATAAGCACTAAATCAAATAAGGGAAACTTTCTAATTAATCTCATAAGTATTCCTAAAATTCAGCTAATACTAAAAATAAAACTATTGCATGATTTAAAGATCTTTTTATGGGCTTGGGCCCAATGGGCTACCAGACCAAGGATCTGGCCTGCATCACCTACTCATAGATATAAAGTTTTCTCTCATCCTGGATGAAACTGGTGTCCCTTGTGAAGAGACTTAGTTTTATATTGTACACTGTGCCATAATTTCTAGAAGATCACCATTATTTGATAGTCTCTCATGTATCATACATCTTCTTAGATTGAAGTAGTTAGTAAAACTTCACTGTATTTGTGTAGATAAGCTTGTTCCATGTGACTCATTATAAATAGAGTGGTTGGGAGCATGAACCCAACACAACTCCTCCCAATCTTTACAAATTGGTTCACTTTGTTAACTATGTGGTTTCTTTCCAGTTCCTGCAAGTGTTCCACTCCCTGCAAAGGAACATTGATTGCCTCTACAGTGGTTCAGAACTCAACCCTCTTATGTGATTTGCGATCATTTGGTGATTGTCATACTCATGCCTACAAAGAATTTGAGTACACACCTTTCTTAAGTGGCACTGGATAAATCTTACTGAAGCATTAAGGAAAAGTAATTTGCAAACTAGATCTGAGAATGTATGCTCTTACAAGTATGCCCGTTGCATTACTTCTAGAACTTCGAAGTGTCATTACAGAATATGAATGTAATGCACATGGGATGGTCCGTTCTCTTTTCTCATACCATCATCTTGTGGTTTTTAAGCTGATGGGTTATGTTTACACGCCATTACGGAATATGGATGTAATGCACATGGGATGGCCCGTTCTCTTTTGTCATACCATCATCTTGTGGGTTTTTAAGCTGATGGGTTATGTTTACATCCCGCTACCATTTTGTGGGACTCGACCAATGCTTTTGCTTCCTGCAGTATGGATGAACAAATCCACTTCCTGCCCCATCTGAATTCTGGAGTTTGTCCAAAAATAAAAGAACTTGATCAATTATCTTAGTTGCCAAACGTCCACTGTATTGATGTTCTTCTGTTGCCAAATGTTTACTGTTTTGATGTTGATGCATTTTGGTTCTATACAACTAAGTCTAAATCAATTTAAACAAAATATACATTGTAATGTTTCTTCCTTGCTGCCACATGATGCACATGAGTCACCTGTTTGCCACATGGCTCATTATCTTGGAGACACATCAATGGTATGTAGTCCCATGTGCATGCAAGTGATCATTTATGTTGATGTCACCTGGTTTTGCTTGTGAGGATGCCATGTGTTCTTTATAATAGATGTCATGTTGTTTGACTGTTGTTGGACTGCTAAGTTGAGAATGCTTGACCATATGAAGGCTGTCCTGCCCAGTAAGATTGTCTACCCCCATCATGGGGTTCAAAGGAATTGACATGCCCACTTAACTTGATTTTCCCTCATCTCTATTGTATTCTATAAGTGATTCTCTCTTCTCTTTTTTTTTTTTTTTTCCAATTTAGAAGAAATTTATTTTACTGAGCTTTGTTTGCTTTTATGATGTGTCTCTTCTTTTCAGGAAATGCTCAAAGCTAGAGCTTCTCTTCCTATAGCTCAGTTGAAGGGTCATCTACTGCATTTGCTGAAGGAGAATGATGTTGTTGTTGTTTGCGGTGAGACGGGTTGTGGGAAGACAACTCAGGTATTCCATTACGGTTTTCTTTTTCTTACACACAAAAGATATGTTAAATATTTTATTGAATGCCCCTGGTAAGTGTGCATCTTGTTTGTTATGATTACTAAATGGTAGTTGTGTACTTCCAGAAATCATGATCAGCTGTATTCTTCATGTAAATTCTGTAGGTCCCACAGTTTATATTGGATGATATGATTGCATCAAGTCAGGGTGGGTACTGTAGCATTGTCTGCACACAGCCAAGGAGAATAGCGGTACAGGAACTTTGACAGAAAATTGTTTGGATGACTTACTGCTGATTTTGTTGCTTGTTATCACATTGTTCTGCCAGTTGTTTAGTAGGAGTCAAAACTATATATCAAGCCAGCTGTTTTGATATGACAGGCTTTGTTTGAGACATGTTTAGATCATTGCTTAGACACAACTAATAGTTTTTTCATCAGTCGGATCATTTTATTTTTTGCTCTTAAATATTATTGAAGGGAGCATCCTTGCCTTTAGAAAAGAGTTGACTGGCTAAGCCCATATCTCAGCTGGAGGGTGTTTCTACTTCCTGAACGTGGTTGTGGTTAACTGGCATGGTTTCACGTGCTTGTGATGGGAACATACATGTGAGAATTTTCTTTGCTTGTTATTTGATTTTGATTTCCCATCTGGGGCGTCACTGTGGCTCCTATTGTTCGGTTTGGATTGTGGAGTCAGCATTTATAAAAGCTCTGAATTTTCGCCCCTGAATGTGGTTGTGGTCAACTGGCATGGTTTCATGTGCTAGTGATGGGAATATAGATGTGAGAATATTCTTTGCTTGCTATTTGATTTTAATTTCTCATCTGGGTTGTCGCCATGGGTTCTATTGTTCGGTTTGGATTGTGGAGTCAACATTTATAAAAGCTCTTGTTCTCAGACTCAACTCAAAAATAAGGTTTCCAACTAAGTACTGTAGTCAAGTGAGTCAAAAGAAAACTTGTGTAATTCATAAACTTGTCCGCATATTTGTTAGCTTTCTACATTGTTAAATTTATCTCTTACTAGTAAATATTACAAAAAATTATTCACATGCTCTTAATGAATGAAATTAATCCTGAAGCATTTTCTGTCTTTGCCAGGCTGTTTCTGTGGCAGAAAGAGTAGCCGAGGAGCGATGTGAACCATCACCAGGCTCAGGTGGCTCAGTGGTTGGTTATCAAGTTCGCCTTGATAGTGCTAGGTGATTATTGCTCTATTCATTTGTTTTTTAATTGGATAAATAATACACACTCAAATTGTTGTGTTGTACACAACAAAATACTGGTATCGATGCTTCTAGGATACTTGTAGAAGTTGCTTGAACTGAGTCTCATTGTGTTTGATTTGTCATAGCTGCACTTGTAATTAATTTTTTCCATGGTAACTATTTTCTTTATGAAAGGAAGAACATTACAAAAGTACGACAGCCCACAAACGCTACAATAACAACCTAGAATTCAAACATCAGCCACAAAAATGAATTTCCAAAGCATTCCTTGGAGAGCCTTCCTAATTCCGCTGTAGAAACTGTAGATATTCCTTAAGAGGCTATTACCCAAGAGATTGCTTTTGATTTAGCCTTCATGCCCACACTCGGAGTATCTGCCTTCTCATAAAAAAACCATGGTTGTTCCTCTCTAACCATATAGACTACAAATCACTACCAATAAATGGTTTCAATTAACACCTCCTGGGTGATTAATCTAATCACTACCAATAAACGGTTTCAATTAACACCTCCTGGGTGATTAATCTAATCAAACCACCAGTTTCCTAACAGCTTTGTTATTGATCTAGGCCACACCTGTTACACCCCAAAGAGTTTCATAAATACTTTTACTTCTTTAGCAAATGGACTATGGACAATGAGTAAAGTGATGATTAACACCCTCTTCTCTTCTCAAACATAGGCTGCACATACTAACAGTTGTCAGCAACTGCAAATTTTTAACTTAAAAAATTTTATCCAAGGAAAGCGGCAACACAAATATTTGCATTTGTACTGATTTCATTATACTCTTGTTAGAGGAGAGATTTAAAAGGGATTCTAAAGAAATTTATGAAATTAGAACTCTTGTAGACTTGTACTGCTTAAAATTGTTGTAAATCTAATAAAACTAAATATGTGACAGCATTGGTGTAATGCTTAAAGTAAAAGCCACAAAACTAAATCTGAATAGTATGTTAATGCGATACCTCTCTGTATTTGTTTCCTGGATTTTGGAACTGGGTTGCCATATCCCTGTATCCTATATTTCTGTATGTGTTGATGATACACATCTGTGTGATATAACCTTGTTTCCTATATTTCTGTATGTGTTGATACACATCTGTGCAATATAACTTAGAACTTAGATTATTAATTAATAAAAACTGGAAAGGGAAAAAAGTATAAATGAGAACTTGAACAATTAGTGGGCTTTATTATTATATATATATATATATATATATTTTTCATGATATCATCTTTGGAGCGAAGGATTTGCGTGATGCCTCTTTAACAAATTCAGCACCATCAGGGTCGTCTGTGAAATTCCTGGATGTCTTGGGTCATGGCCCCACATGGCCCAGAAGGTGTGTCCCATCTATTTGAATGCCACCACTGAACCACTCAGTGGGTGTTGGACTAACTGGGTTTGGGCTCAATTGGGCCCTCTAATCAAGGCCCATAAAATACTGCATGTAGTACCCCATTGCTGTGTTATTGTGCACAGAATATTCTGGTTTTTATAAAATCCCCCTCGTGGCGCATTGAAATGTGAAAGCAGCCCTAGAATGGTGTAAGACTGTAAAGTTGGACAGTTTTGGTTCTCTAATTAAATATGACTCCTCACATAGGTTGAAACCCCATGTGCTTGATCATACGCCTCCAAATACGCCATGGCGTGTCCATTCCATGATCTTCATTGTGATTTTCTTCACTATGTTTCCCAAGTCTCAACAAAATTATATTGTTCCATTGATGAAAATGTTGTCATTTTTATTTGAGCTTTAAAATTTTCTTTATTTAAACATTACTTCATATTACCCTATGTTCTGTGCAGCTAAGCTAAATTTCCTATTTGAATTTAGAATTTTAAAGTGGATAATAGTGATGAAACTTTGATGACAATGTTTGATTAATAATTTTTATTAGTTTCTTAATAGCTGACCAACATGAATATATGTGGACACGAACTCAATGCTGTTATTTTATAACCATATAGCGATACAAGACTTCCACACAATGAAGGGACTTCTTCACCCCCTTTCTTAATTACTAATAAAGAAAAGACATTATATTTTAACATTTTCCCATATTTGAATTTTTTGGATATTTCTTTGGATTTCCTTGGCTGCCAGCTGATACACCTACCGCAACCGCTATTTTGAACCTTACGAAGAAATATTTAGTGTTTTTTATATGGAATTTAACAAACATAAATATTCATAATCAGTAAAGAGAAATCAATAAAACAGGGACAGATCTCTGCAGCCATCCCGTAACCTTATTCTATTTCTCTCTTCTCCTTTCATATTCCATCCAAAATCTGTAGATCATTCTTAATCATCCATTTCAACAGGCGACCAGGCCCATTTTTTTGTAATACTCTATCCATCTGTATTCGTTTCAGTTATAATTAAAGTAATTGCTATGGGCTCCAATAAATCTGGCATAGGTTGAAGTTTTAACTTCCATATGATGTGGATATGTGTATGTCCCGATTGGTACTCTGCAACTATGCATAATATAGAAGTTCAATCCCTTTTCTAATACCCAAATGGAATAGCTGACTGTTTGTACATTAAGAAACAATTTTTATTTGCTGATATGATTTACTGCATTTACAAGTATTTCTTGTAAGCTTTACTGTATCACTGTAATTTACTCTTTAGTTTGTAGTATTTCTGTTCATACAACTTTGCAATCTTTTGAAGTTTTACATGCTTAAAATATTCATTTTCTAATGGAATGTTTACTTTTAATAGGAGTGAAAAGACGAAGCTACTGTTTTGTACCACGGGGATCCTCCTTAGAAAACTTGCAGTAAGTTGTATCATTTTTATTTGAAGTGGTTTGTTCTTCTATCTTTGGTTTTGTTATAATTCTTTCAACTGTTTATGACCAGATCAGTTATTTTTCCCTTTGATGCCTTTCTTTTTGTGAAAAAAGCACATGGTCCACTGTTTTACACCCAAAATTTTTCATCTTTTTTCTTAACATTTCTAATAGCCAATTTTTACAGGGGAACAGAGATTTGGCTGGTATCACACATGTCATAGTTGATGAAGTACACGAGCGTTCTCTCTTGGTGAGTTAGGTTCTATCATGTTTGGTTGTAATTTCATAATTGAAGTGCATGAGTTTTATCTGTTTGTTGAGTTCTATTATGTCTGGTTGTAACCTAATCTTTGTTTTGTTCGGTGAACTTTGGTACCTTTGTTGAATGCATATATAGTCTAATATTCCTCCTTCCCGTAATGACAAATGTCAATACTACGTTTGTAGTTTGTACTATCTCTTTTCTTTTTTATCACCGTTACTTTTACCTTCATCATCAAGAATAACAGAGATAATCAGGTCAGTACCTTTACCAATACTGCTTTGAACATTGAAGGCTGATGTAGTATGAGTTGCCCACACCGTAATAAGGTGCAAGCCTCATTTGGGGCCCACTTGGGACCGCCACCCATAATGTTTGAGGTGGGATGGAAAGTCTCATTTTCATTGTAAGGTTAGGGTAAACCCATCTTTGTTAGATCATCATACCTGTAGGTTTTATGGCTCAAAGATTTTAATGTGTAAGCTTAGGGAAATTCAATGAAATGATTATTTATTTATTTATTTATTGAATGGTTGCTGGTTAATGTTACTCTGACTTGGATCAGATTTGGGCAGTGCCATGATGAGGGCAAGGGTGTTTTACAGAGGGTCCCCATAGGAGGCTTCTATTCTCTCTAAACGTTAGTTATTGGAACTTGGCATTGACACTTATTTATATTTACTGATGAAAAAAATTATGAACTGTTGCATGCTCTTGCACTGCCCAACTATATCTACCCCTCTTGAGTGTTTGTGGCTCTTCTTATGTGGTGCAAGGAGTTGACTAGGTTAAATGCATGTGGGGCTTTCTAAGGTGACTCCCTATTCCAATTGGTAGAGTTGGAGCCCCCCATCTGAGCAAACCGAGTCACAGGTTCAATGAGAATTGAGATCATGCATAGTTAGAGGTGGCAATCGGGTCGGGTTGTGCTAAACGGGTCGGACCCGTTTATTAAACGGGTTATACAAGTCTAACTCCCATCCTACCCGTTTAATAAACGGGTCGGAAACCCCTAACCCGCACTCACCACGGGTCAAGTCAACCTGCATAACCCACATCCAACTAGTAAATAAATTGACTCAACTATGGTTCTTTGCATGACCAAAACTGACTTTTAAGCTCAAATTTGGTCTAATCTCATTTCAACAGTCATTTGATGTGCTTTACCTTGCTTTCCATTAATAAAAAGCATGGGGTTGAATTGGTTAAGGTCCATTTATTCTTTTTTAGCCTATGCATTAAAACAATCAAATTCAAGTTTAGCTTAAATAAGCGGGTCAACCCTGACTCGACCCGCTTAATGGCGTGTCATGAATACTTGACCCGTGACCGACCCACCTATTAAACGGGTCGGGTTAAGCGGGTAATACGCGGGTCGGGTTGGCGGGTCGGGTCATATTTTGCCACCTCTATGCATAGTTGTCGATTCCATTCCATTCCAGCCAGAATTGGCTGGAACGTTCTAGAATTGGCTTCGGGCGAAACGAAATGCCCCCCCTAATAGTTTTCCGGTCCCAATTCCGGTCCATTCTAGCCATTCTGGTCTATTCCAGTTTCAATTCCGGACCAGTTCCGCCTCACTCCGGCCAAGGTTTCATACTAACATTCATATGTAGTGAAAACTTTCAGTAATCCTTATGGCACTGGTATTGTCGGCATAGAGAGGTGTAGGGCCAGATTGTGGAAATCCAAGCTCAGAAAGGAGACCCCGAAGCCAGACAATTTTAGAGGTGGCTGTCGACATAGCACGATATTCTACTTCTGTGGATGATTTGGTGACTTTATCTTGTTTCTTACACTTCCAGGGAGATCAATGAGTCCCCCAAGAACATGCACCAACCCGTGGTAGACCGTCGACTGTCAGGACAACCAGCCCAGTCAGAATCTGAGTAAGCGATGAGAGAAGTTGAATTGCCCACATGAAAGAAAAGACCATGAGATGGTGTATGAAGAACATAGCGAAGAATGCGCCGAACAGCAACGAGGTGGAGATCGCGTGGTTGTGTCATGAACTGACTAACCAGATTCACCGCATATGAGATATCGGGCCGAGTGATAGTCAAGTAGATCAAGCTGCCGACTAAACGGCGATACATTGTGGCATCAGGAAGAAGATCACCCGTATTGTTTGCGAGTTGAAGATTGGCCTCAACAGGTGTATCTACAGGAGTTGAGTTTTGAAGACCAGCCGTCTCAATGAGATCCATAGCATATTTGTGTTGATCGAGAATGAGATCTTTCTCTGACTGATGAACCTCAAGGCCTAAAAAGTATGTGAGTGGCCCTAAGTCTTTCACATGAAAAGATTCATGTAAGGATGCCTGTAGATGGGTGATCATGCCAGAATCTGTCCCAGATATGATGATATCATCCACGTACACCAAGAGGACAGTAAGTCCATTTGAGGACCGATGAAGGAACATAGAAGGATCAGAGGCACTTTGAGAGAACTGTAGATGAAGGAGAGCATCCAAGATACCTGTAATGCCTTGGGGAAGTCACATATAGACTTCTTCCTTAAAGATCACCACGAAGGAAGGCATTCTTGATTCTTGACATCAAATTGGTAAAGAGGCCATGAGTGAGAAGCAGTAATGGCAAGAACAGTATGGATTGTTGTCATCTTTGCAACTAGAGCAAATGTTTCTTCATAGTCGATGCCATATTCCTGTCGGTTGCCCAATGCAACTAACCGTGCTTTATAACGATCCAACGAGCCATCAGCCTTAAGTTTGACTGAAAAAACCCATTTGCAGCCAATAGGTTTTGCAGATGAGGGACATCGAACAATATCCCAAGTATAATTCTCTTGCAGTGCAGCTAATTCTTCGTGCATAGCCTTTTGCCAACAATCATGCTTCACCGCCTGTAAGTAAGAAGTAGGAATAGCAATAGAGGAGAGGGTAGCAAGCAAGGATGTGTGATCCATATTTTTATGGAGGCTTAGAGAGACGAGTAGAGCGTCGAAGGTGCGAAGGAGATGAAGCGGGGGCAAGATCAGGTGCCGGTGAGGGATTTAGAGAGGGAGGCAGTAGTGGAATATCCTTATGACGACGACGTTCATAAACAATGAGTGGAGAAGAGATTGTGTCAGAAAAATCTGGTAGATGAGAAAAGAAGGTAAATCCGAGGAATGGGTAGAGAAAAAACGTTGATTTTCAAAAAATGTGACATTGCGAGAAATGCGAAGGCGGTTGACCACAGGATCATAGCATATATACCCCTTTTGGTGAGATGCGTAGCCAAGGAAGGCACATTGGGCGGATTGAGCAGTTAATTTGGTACGTTCAATCGGGGGAAGATGAACAAAACAAACACATCCAAAAATGCGCATGTGGGTATAAGTAGGATCTTTCTGAAAGAGATGAAGGTATGGTGTTTGATTGTTGAGGCGATGGGATGGTAAGCGATTGATTAAGTGAACCGCAGTGGCTAAAGCTTCGGGCCAAAATCTCGCGGGAACTGATGATTCTAAGAGAAGAGAATGAACAGTATCAAGGAGATGTCTGTTTTTTCGTTCTGCCACTCCGTTCTGTTGAGGAGTGTAAGGGCACGATCGCTGCGATAAAATGCCGTGTTTTTGCAAAGAAAATGGTCAATTCAATTTTAGAGTGTCGTTTCATTTAAGTGATGTAAGTATGCATTTTTAGTAATATTTTAGCATTCAGCTATTTTTTTCAATTTTAGGTACTCTTTTATATATATTTTTCTTTTTTCAATCGCGTCTTTTTTGGAACGGAATACTGGACTCAACTGGAATGTCGAAATGTTCCAATACAAGGTCAAACTAGAACGACAATAGGAACGGAATTAACAACTATGATCTAGATGGGGAAAGTTTAAGTTACATCGCATACCCCTTTTGATGCAAACCGACTTGCCAAGTAGGTGCTTCTACGAGATGTGTTGATGTTCAAATATGATCCTTAGGAACTATTTCATTTTTATTTTTTTTGTTAGCATCATTGTGTTTCTTTTTTCTCTGTGCCCTTTTTGGCTCGTGTATCTTGCTTCTTTCAAAGTAGTACCCCCCCCCCCCCCCCCCCCCCCCCCAATTACAGTGACTCTATGAGAACATTTCTCACCAGAACAGAGCCGTGTTGTGTGTGTATAAGGGTTTCACAGTTTCTTTGTGAAAAGGTAAGTAGGCCCCAATTACAGTGACTCTATGAGAACATTTCTCACCAGAACAGAGCCGTGTTGTGTGTGTATAAGGGTTTCACAGTTTCTTTGTGAAAAGGTAAGTAGGCATGGTAGTTTTTGTTACCTTTTTTTTTTTAATTGTTTTAACTTAAATTGTTCAACTTAACACCTTTGAACTCAATGTACCTTATTGTTTTCTTGGTTTACCTTTTTTTCCTCTTGTTAATACTTGTCGGAACAGGTTTGGCATCAGTCATGTATCCATGGTTCAGAAAGTTGGCCCTGCTTTGTTTTGAATCTATCTTGATTACTCTCAGCATTCAGCAATTCTATGTATTTAGATGTATGGCTTCTGTTCATTTAATAAACTAAGCTTCTCATCTCCAATTTCTTTGTAAACCTTGTTTGTGGAAACCAAATAGTGTCATTGAGCAAAAAAGTTGTATCAGTTTTATGATGAGCCCCGGACAAAGTGCAGCAAATAACATTTATCCATAATTCATATGAAAGCTTTTTATTACCATGTTGTAAATCTAACAAGGCCCCTTTTTATAACCTCGCATTGAATTTCATAAACTTAAAATACTAGAACTGTGTTGGATTTACTAGCGTGAATTTTGGTACTGCTCTAACTTATCAGAAAGCTAAAAGAATTGTTTGCAAAGTAATATTGTCAACTAGAAGTACAATCCAAATAATTTTTTAGAAAATGTTGCACATGGATTTTTGAAAAGAAACTGATTGCTTTCTTTTGTGGAACAGGGGGATTTTCTTCTCATTGTTTTAAGGAACTTGATTGAACAGCAATCGTCTCACAAGACTGCAAATTTGAAAGTTGTTCTCATGTATAGCCCACATTCAATTAAATCATTTACATGAGTAGTGATCGTGAAATATCCCATATTTGATGATCATTGTTGGAATTTGGAAGTGTCTATACATCATTAAGGGGGAAAAGAACAAGAAAAAAGTGTCCACATATTTGGTCCTAATAGAGTGTTTTTTTGTGTTCAGGTCTGCAACAGTTGATGCCGGTTTGTTCTCTAGATATTTTGGAAACTGTCCCGTCATTACTGCTGAAGGGCGATCACATCCTGTGTCAACTTACTTCCTTGAGGATGTTTATGAAGATCTCAAATATTCCCTTGCTTCTGATTCTCCAGTGTCCCTGACATACTTGACATCCTCTAAAGAAAAGGTTCTTTTACTTTTTATACATGACCTAGTTGGCGATTAGATTTTAAAAATACCATGCTGGATTTGGAAATTTGGGAACAAGTGATTGCTTACTCCAAATTTCTTGGGTGTTTGTCATTCTCAGAATTTTCAATATTGAGGTATTTCGAGGTTAGCTTCATTTGTTCTTAGTATTTGATCTTGTATTTGCTAAATTTATGATTCCTATATCAAATTTTCTTCAAAATCCTAACTGTTTTCTATTTTTTTATTCCAATGGTGTGTGCCTTTGTTATTACTTTTATGTATTTCAGATTATTCAATTCCAATAATGCATTTAATTGGCTTCTATATTTCTATCAATCGAACTTCGATTTATAAAAAAATAGGTGTGATTATAGGTGGTGTTGAATCCTAATTTGGAAGAAATCATTTAAGGGATAGTTTGAATGCTGACATTGGAACTCTTGAAAATTATGGAATATAAATGTGAGGGTACACCTGTTATGTATCAGGTACCTTCCCTCCATGGGGTGGGCATGGGGACCATGGAACCAACTTTAGCATTCTGGTACCCATATGCTTCAAACAGGTAGTATCTGATATTTGAACCTGGAATGAGTATCTATATATTCATTTCTTTTGGTTGTGGCATTGGTACTATCCTGTATCTGTGACTACACTGATAATGGTTTAAACGTATCGGCCAATACAGACCGGTCATAGGTCTAACTTGCGATAATATGTTGCTGCAATGTTGACTAAGTATGGAATATATATCGGGTACGACTGAAAATCTTAAAAAGGAAGAGAAATGGAGGGAGAGGACAGAAGGGGCTGTATGCAGTTGCGGGTGGCTGGCGCTCAGTGTTGAGAAATTCATTTTGGACGCCGATTCAGTTTGGCCTCCAAACTGAAATATTTCGTCCAATTCGGGATTTTGGTGAAATGTTTCGGATTTATATTTCGGAAAAATATAAAAAACTTAAAATATATAATATATATAAATATAAGATTAATATCATAATTTAAAAATATGGTTTGATACATTTAGTTTATTCTTCTAAATCAACTCAGTCCAGCAATGAGCGACCCTTGCCCAGTCCAGCAAACAGTAGTTGACAAAAAATAATAATATTAATAATAAAAAAGGCCAGCAAACCCAGCCCGGCCCAAAAGTGAGAAAATTTTTATAAAAAAGCAGGTGAGTCAGGATTCAGAAGCAGTAGTACAGTAAAAATACAAAGCAGGTAGGTGGGTCAGAGGGTAAAAGGTAGAAATAAAAGCAGCAAGAAAAAAGAAAAAACAGAAAAGCAGAAGAAAGAAGATAGTAGCACAGCAGTCTTCACGTGGCTCCACCAGAGTGAAAAAGAAGAAAGCAGCACTGCAGCAATCCAGCAGAAGAAAGAAGATGACCTGGAAGCACTGCAACAGTCCAAGAGAAGAAGGAAAAAACGGGGGGGGGGGGGGGGAAGGGGGGATCACGTACCTGGCAGCAGATGGGTTGAGCGAGCAGGAGCAACAGCTTGGTGGAGCCGACCACCAGAGCAGCAGCAGGTCCTTTTTCTTTCTTTCTTCTTCTTTATTCTTTCTTCTTCTTGTTCTTCATTTTTTTAAATGAGCCGAGCAGCAGCAGAGCTTCCTCTTCTTCCTCCTTTCCCTCTTCTTCTTCATTTATCAAAAGGGACTTTGGATTAGGGTTTTTACATTTACTTTTAAGTTAAAAAAAGTTATATTTACCCCTTCCTTTTTTTTTTTTTAATACTTATACTTTTAAGTTTAAAAAAATTATATTTAACCCCCTCAGATTTTATTTTTTCTAGTTTTAAGTAACTCTACAGAATTCGAACGAATTCTGTTTATTCGGCAGTTTCGGCCGAATTCCTTCATTTCGGTCCGAATCGGACGAATTGCTCTGAATTTTGGAACGAATTTTTGCAGGGGGGTGATTCGGTTCGGTAAAGAGATCAAACCAAATTTATTTGGAAAATCCGGAGAAACCGAACCAAAATTTGTCACACTGCTGGGGCTCCTCTTCTTCACTTTCTCTTCTACATCTTAAGCTCTAGCAGTTATTCCAACATTGCTGAAAAAGAAACGCCATGCTGCCAAAAAACCAGTCCCTGGTGATTATGATTGAAAATCAACTCTTCCGGAACATCCCCACTTACCTGATCCACATCTCCAAGGGGTATAGGGTATATTACCAAAACTCCCTTGTCTTGGTCATTGACTTGATTTGGTCCAACCAAACAACTACTCATTTTCTGTGAATGGGGGCCCTTCTATTTGGCCCATTTAATGGAAAAAATGAATTTTACTTTTGATTTTAGCCTTATTGCTGGCATTTTCTTTCTTAAATCGTTGGATTGTTAAAGATTTGACTGGCATGCTTACTTTTCATTTTAACATTGATCTTTCCTGTCAAATATAGTGTGGTGCATTGACTGGATATTCAAATGTGTTCTCTAATATAAGTTTTATCTGTGCTAGATTAGGAGTGGTCCTGTTCATAACCACAGAGGAAAGAAGAACCTTGTTTTATCTTCTTGGGGAGATGAATCTATTCTTTCTCAGAGCTATGTCAATCCGAATTACCTTCCAAGTAGTTATGAGACCTATAGTGACAGGACGCGCAATAATCTGGTAAATGGCTTCCCATTGTAATATGTTCATTCTACAATTTCTCCGAGGAAATATGATTGCTTGCATGAATAAAATGTTTATGCAGAAAACTTTGAATGAAGATGTGATTGATTATGACCTCCTGGAAGATTTGATAAGTTACATAGATGAAGTTTACCCTGTGGGAGCTATACTTGTTTTCTTGCCTGTAAGTCCACTGACTTGTCTTTCTCTTCTTTGGTTGTGCTTTTCTCAGCTAGTGTACAGTTACCTATCTTCTCATAAATGTGCATGTATTCACATCTAGTGTTTCGTAATGATGGATACAGGGAGTTGCAGAAATTTACATGCTGCTGGATAAATTGGCTGCCTCATACCGGTTTGGTAGCTTGTCATCTGATTGGCTTCTCCCTCTACATTCATCCCTAGCACCAGCTGACCAGCGAAAGGTGTTTATGTCACCTCCTGAAAATATTCGCAAGGTACATACTCTTCAAAACGGTCAATTTATGTGTCAATGATGGTTTGGAATTGTATTTTCTCTCTTATTTTTTCTCTGTTGACAGTTTTTTTCCTTAGAAGTTAAAGCTCATGTTGTTCTCTGATTGATGTTAGGTTGTGATACTGTAGAGTGCCAAGCCGTTAATATGGATAAGTAGAATATTATAACTTACCAAGCTTATCCCAAATATATTTGACGAGGCTTTGAGGGAGGGAGGGAGGGAGGGATTTTCTCTCTTGGTCTAGCTTTAACAACGATAATTGTACTTGAAAGGGAAGTGGCAATGCGTTGGGTTGGGGCGGCAGGTCTGAGTCGGTTCGGTCAGTCGAGTAGTATGGAGCCAATCTGAACCTGACACATTTATTAATCGGTTTGGATTGTTGGAAGTGTCACCCAAATTCAGGATTGAAGTTAAAAGGGTCAACTTGAACCCTGAATTCAGGTTAGGGTTGGGTTGGCGGTTTGTGCTTCGATGAGTTGGGTCAAGTTGCATCTTGGTCTGTTTGGCTTTTTGGTTACCAAATATGGATCTAACTCAAGCGCGGCCTGTTTATCAATCTGATTACTCATTTTGGAAATGTAAATCTGAACTCAGTGTGAAGTAAAAGGGGCTAACCCAAGGCGGCCTTAATTACCAGGTCAGGTTTAGGTTGGGTGGGTGGTTGTGTCAGCAATCACCATCTTTAAGTTTACAATGGTAACCTTGCTTTGGAAATTACTTCCAATGATCAGAGGGCTACAGTGCTTCTATGAACATAGATAATATCAATCATGTAAGTATATTTCTCTCAGTTGCCCCCAACATAGTTGGACGAGGCTTTGATGATGATGATGATCTCTTTCAGCTGTATCTTGGGCCAGTATTTTATTTGTTATTTACTTAGTCACTAATTTATCTGTTTTAATATTGGAACTGTCTAATGGGCACTCCTTGAGCCGTTGCTTTTCTAAGTTTATGTTCATATGATATTCATTAATGCATTGTTGCTTTGTCCTATGTCCTTTTTATTACAGGTTATTGTAGCTACAGATATTGCAGAAACAAGTATAACAATTGATGATGTTGTATATGTGATTGATTGTGGAAAGCACAAGGAGAACCATTATAATCCACAAAAGGTTGCACTTTTATCCTTTTTCCCCATGCCTCTAAGGATTTTGGCAACAAGAAATTAAGCTTCTTCACGTAGTTCTCTTTAAGTTTTTTCCTCTAAATCTTTCTGCCTTTTGTGCATTTTTGTTAGTGAATCTAATTCCTCATACTTAATTTTATCTTTTTTGCAAGCATTTAGAGAGTAAAATTTGACATCTAGTTACGTGCATGTGTTCCAAGAGACTTGTCACTGTCATAACCTGATACCATCTATTTAAATCAACAATTAGTTGCCACATTTCCTTCTGTAACAATCAATGTAGTGCTAATCCTGGGCCGCCCTATACTATATCCGTAGTGTACACTTACATCTATCCTATAGTGTTCCTTGTGTACATATGTTACATGGTTCTCTAACATATTCAAATCCGCTAGTGAATTGAAAGAAATACTTTTGACATCTAGTTAAATGATGTAGTTTTGTATTCCTGGTACCTAGTGCAGGGCCTCACTGCATTCTTCCTTTTTTACTGCTAGAAAATGTCAAGCATGGTGGAGGACTGGATATCTCAGGCCAATGCAAGACAACGCCGTGGAAGAGCTGGACGTGTAAAACCAGGAATCTGCTTCTGTTTGTACACACGCTACAGATTTGAAAAACTCATGCGCCCGTACCAGGTATCTGTTCCACTCCTTTGCATCTTTGACTTCTCTTATGTGTACAATAAGAGCATGCATTTAATTTTTTTTCCTTGCCGACGTGAAGGTGCCTGAGATGCTAAGAATGCCATTGGTTGAGTTGTGCCTACAAATCAAGTCACTTTCCCTGGGAGATATAACATCATTTTTATTGAAGGTATTTGTTTTTTCTACTATTGTCTAGAAAGTTATTCTAACCTTTTGCTTAGCAGCTGGTTTATATAAATTGACTTTCTAACATTACTGTTTTCAGGCTATTGAACCTCCACGTAAAGAGGCAATTACCTCGGCAATTTCCACATTGTATGAGGTATTTTGAATATTCATCTTTGGAGTTCTTGTGTAAATGCTTTTAAATTATAGAATGCATCTATGAATTATTACCAAAACCAATTAATTGCATTAACTGCTCGCCAGTTCTCTATTCAAAGGCTTGATCTAGAATGTCATAGAAAAATGTGATCTGTCGATAGAACCTATTTATATTAGGCCTTATATTCTAGTTGGATAGATGGAAGGTTTTCCTTGTTTATCTGTAATCGTGTAGAGCTCATTTAGCGATTGTTTTTCCTACTTTATTCAATCTTTTGGTGCAATTATATTTTCCATCATTGCTTTGAGAATACAAGTGTTCTGTTGATTGATTTGGTAGTTATTTATTGACATTGTCGTTCATGAAAGAAATAACAAAATAGCAAAGTACAAATAATTATGCAGACTCATGATTCCTTAACCAGTTGAGCATCAGCCGGGACTATACAATGGGAGTTGCCTAATCTGCAGGGCAGCAATTCATTGGAATTGCAAGAGAAAACTGCTCTTGAAACAGCCTGAAACTAGTCTTCCCAATGAAAGGATGAAAAACTTGTATTTAGACATTGACTTCTGATTTGGAAACCTAAACTGTTCTCAGCTTTTGATATGCAAGAAGACAGGTGTCAAAATATGCTTATTTAAGTAAAGAAATCTGAATTGAATGAATGCTACAGGAAATCTCCTACTCTACTGATAAGAAACTGCTGGCCTAATTGATACACCTCTCTTAATCTTCCATTTAAAGTAAACAAACAAATCTAGACTCCTGATACCACACCCGTTTAGTTCCCTAATTGTTCGTAACACTGAAAAAATCGAAAAAAGGCTATCCTATTTCAACCATGGTTTAAAAAATAGGACTCGGGCAGGGCCGAGTCCGAGTCGAGATCCATCCACTTCAGAACAAAAAAACTTGTAAAAATAAGAAAATAATAAATAAAACTGGAACCCTACTCCCAGCCTAGCCCCAACCGACTGAAAAAGGAAGAGAAAATAAAAGAAGAAGACCTGCACCATCAAGAGAAAAGGAAAAAAAGAGAAAGAAAGAAAGAAAGAAGAAAAGAGAGAGAGAAGACCAGCGTACCAGGCTACTAGTAGCAGAGCAACAGACAGCACCAGCTCAGCAGCACTGCAACAGTCCCAGGCTCGCAGCAGCAATAGCACTGCACCAGCAGCAGTAACAGAGCACTGCACCAGGCGGCCAGCATCTCTCTCTCTCTCTCTCCCCCCCAAAAACCAGAAACCCTTTCCCAACCTTTTTTTGCCATCAAAAGAGCATTCCCCTCACTTTATAATACTCTTTCGCCCCATCCCTCTGTTTAAACTGTTTTTACAAAAGCAACCTTTTTTGTTTTTCTGTTTTTTGATTTTTTTACTTGAGCCAAGTCCGAGTCGTGTAGACTCGACTCGGTAAGTGCCGAGTCCAAGTTGACTCGGCTGAGTTTTAAAACCATGATTTCAACTGAGAGCCCATCTCAGATCTTTATACAATTTGGGCATGTTAGGTTCTTATTGCTGTTGGATAGGCCTGGATCTAGACTGGTTTAGCTGGGCCTGGCAGGCCTGGTTTTTTTGGGCCTGTCGGGCTTAGTTCTACTTGGGTTGGTTGCTATCTGGGCCTGGTACCTTGCCCTTGCTTGGTTGTGTCCATGGATTAAAAAACCCTAAACGAGACTTGGACTTGAATTATGGGACTCGAGCGAGTCGCATGAGTCCCATAGGACTTGGGTGAGTCGCATGGGACTTGGCTGAGTCCTATGTGAGTTGGCCGAGTCATACTTTTTTTTAAAATTTTTCTATGTAGTGAAATGGGATTTGACTTGAATCCACTGGGTCGCATGCGACTCAGCCGAGTTGACTTGGATTCGGCCTTGATTGAGTCAAGTCTCGAGTCCTAGGCTTTTTTTTTTTTCCCTTGGTTGTGTCTTCTGGGCCTGATCTGACGGAAGGGCTGAATTACATCAACATGGATGTGAATCTTGTTTCGATTCTGTCTATATTTACCGAAAGTTCATTTTTTATTAGACATTGCTTCCTGACAGAAAACTTTTCCTGTAAAGGAAGCCCTTTTACCTCAAAAAGCAGGTGAAAGGCGGCTTGAAACATTTGGATCTAGTTTGAGCGATAAAGATTGCCTTTGTGGACAAAACGTTCTTTGAGGACCATCTCCTATTCATATGTCATATGAACAACCACTATGCACCTTGTTTAGCAAGGAATACAGTTTCTTCCATCATGAGGATCTTGCAAGTTGGGAGGGCTTTCATAATTCTAAATATTGCCCACATCTTTCGTTTAACCATTCCATTGCATTCAGTAATCTAAGCTGACTTTTCAAAACTGGCTCAATGGAACTCTCTAAACTCTATTGGCAGAGAATCAGTCTGAAATTATGGGATTTCCCATTGATTTCCATGAATCCGATAGATTAGAGTTCTACCCTAGCCTCCCAAACACGGGCCTATGATTGTACGCTGCACATTTTTATGCCATTAGTGCCTATAGTTGCTCATATTAAATGTGTTATGCTCTATTTAGTTACTACTGTGCACTGGCATGAATCTGATACTGCCACTGATAGGATTAGATGTCTACCCTGGCCTACCAAACAGGGGCCTACAGTTGTATGCTGCATAATTTTATATCATCAATGCCTCCCTTTCTCTTTAATTTAAATACTATTGCTGCTGTTGTTCATATTAGATGTATTATGCTCTATTTAATTGCTACTGTGCACTGTTAGGTCGGAGCTATTGAAGGAGAAGAAGAGTTGACACCTCTTGGGTTCCATTTGGCCAAACTCCCTGTAGACGTATTGATTGGAAAGGTGCACACAGTGACGTCATAATTGCATTTTTTTAAAATCAAGTTTAATTTTCATACACATGTCTGTAGTGTAGTCAAGAGTATTATTTCTTTCTATCTAAAAATATTTCTCATTGACTACTTGTGCTAGATGACTAGACAACAATGTGAACTTTGAACAGATAGCATGTTTGTGGAGCCCATTGACTCCAACTGATACAGGCTTTTGGATTAGGCATCGATGAAAACTCAGTCTCATTTCTCTGTTTTTTTTTTCAGGAAACTTAAATCCCCTCTAATCAGACGACTGGCAATATCTGGTGGAGCTGATTTTTTCAGAAACCTCATATCCAATGAGGACCCACCAACATGCCAAATGTCCATTTTCACACAGTTGTCTGGTCATTATGTATAAAACAGTAGACCAACTAGCAGGTTTCCTTTCCATAAGTTTATTACCCCTTGATTGGTGGTAGGCAACTTCTTATTAAAATAGATAGAGCAAGAAAAAATGGCTTCTATAGTGCTGACCACTTCATCAGTGAACAAACAAAATTAACAATCGTAGCATGTAACAGAGATTTTGATCTATAATTTTGTGTATCATTCATTGGAGATTCTCTCCATTATATAGAATACAGATGCCTTATCAAAGGCTACAAATCAGGCTACAAATCAACTAATCTATTTACAATCTAATTACAATCAAATTAAATCTAATTACAATCAAATTAAGGAAGGAAAGAAATCTGTGCTCTAATTACAATCAAATTAAATCTAATTACAATCAAATTAAGGAAGGAAAGAAATCTTTGCAATATTTGACCAAATCCAACGAGATTGGATGTCACCATATTGGGCCCAAGTGGGCCTGAGCCATCTTGTATTTGACACCCCCCTTCAAATTGATGCTGGGGAATCCACAAGCATCAATTTGCTAACCAAGAACTGATGGCGAGGTCGCGGAAGTCCCTTAGTGAGGATATCGGCAGTTTGAAGTTCAGAAGAGATGTGAGGAAGGCTAAGGACATCACGCTTGTATTCATCGCGGATAAAATGGCAATCAATCTCGATATGTTTAGTGCATTCATGGAAAACTGGATTGGCAGTAATACGAATTGCACTAGTATTGTCTGCATATAGAGGAGTGGCACTATCAGCAGGAAATCCGAGATCAGAAAGCAACCCGCGAAGCCATAGAATTTCTGAACAAGCAGCAGACATGGCACGATACTCAGCTTCAGTGGAAGATTTGGAGACCTTATCTTGTTTCTTACATTTCCACGAAATCAAGCTATCTTCCAGATACATGCACCATCCTGTGGTAGAGCGACGAGTATCCGGACAACCGGCCCAATCAGCATCTGAGTCGGCTTTGAGTGTCAGGGAATTGTTGGCCGGATAGAATAATCCACGGGTTGATGTCCGAATTATGTATTTAATAATACGGAGGACTGCAGCCAAATGAAGATGTCGAGGATCAGTCATGAACTGACTGACTAAATTGACTGCATAAGAGATGTCAGGACGAGTGATCGTCAAGTAGATCAAGCTGCCAACAAGGCGACGATAAAGTGTAGGATCAGAGAGAGGATCCCCACTGTCTTGCTGAAGTTTCACATTGACTTCAACTGGAGTATCGACGGGAGCAGATCCTTGAAGTCCAGCCATTTCAATTAATTCAAGAGCATATTTATGTTGATGAAGTACGATGCCTTTTGCAGATTGATGAACTTCAAGACCTAGAAAATAGTGCAGAGGACCAAGATCTTTCATGTGGAAAGATTCATGAAGAGAGGCCTGAAGTTGTTGAATCATATCGGGATCGGTACCTGTAATAATGATGTCATCCACATAAACAAGAAGAATAGTAATCCCCGTAGAAATATGGTGAAGAAACATGGATGGATCATATGGACTAGGATGAAACCCCAAGTGCTAAAGAGCATTGTGGAATTTTTCAAACCATGCCCTGGGGGCTTGTTTGAGGCCATAAAGAGAACGCCGTAGTTTGGCAACAGCACCAGTGATGATAGAGGATACTCCCTGAGGAATGCGCATATAGACATCTTCTTTAAGATCGCCATGAAGAAAGGCGTTCTTGACATCCATCTGTTAGAGAGGCCAGGATTGGGATGCTGCGATGGCAAGAATAGTCCGACCAGTGGTCATCTTAGCGACAGGAGCAAAAGTCTCCTCATAATCAATACCATATTCCTGCAGATTACCCATAGCGACAAGACGGGCCTTGTACCTATCCAGAGTTCCATCAGGTTTAAGCTTGATAGAATATATCCATTTGCAACCAATTGGCTTAACTGAAGGAGGACACGGAACCACATCCCATGTATGATTTTGCGCAAGAGCATCCAATTCATCCTGCATAGCTTTATTCCAACACTCATGCTGCACAGCCTGAGAGTAAGAGTTCGGAATAGATGTAGAAGTCATGGTGGCCATTAAGGAAGTGTGGGTAAACCCATAACGAGTTGGAGGTACTGAAATCCGAGATGATCGACGCAAGGGAGGATCTCCAGTTGGACCAGATGTAGTTGGGCGATCGTTAGGGGGACTATTTGTGTTTGCTGCATTACTCCGCCTATGATACACGAATTTAGGATCAAATTTCACAAATGGAGTTTTGTCCGAAAAACCAGGTAAGGAAACAACAGATGGGGATTCGACAGACTCAAGATATTGTTGGAAAAAATATTGATTTAAAAAAAAAACAACATTACGGGATGTACGAATGCGCCTTATTTGAGGATCGTAACACAGAAACCCCTTTTGGTGACTAGCATATCCTAGAAATGCGCATTTAGCAGATTGGGCCGTAAGTTTGGTACGCTCAGAAGGAGGTAAATGTACAAAACACACCGATCCAAAAACATGTAGATCATCATAAGATGGTGTAGTTTTGTATAATCGAGAAAAAGGAGTCTCATTTTCTAAAGAAAAGGAAGGTAATCGATTTATCAGGTGGACAGCAGTGCTAAGAGCTTCTGTCCAAAGTCGTGGAGGAACAGAGGATTCAATGAGAAGAAAGCGAGTAACATCAAGGAGATGTCTATTCTTCCTTTCAGCGACCCCATTTTGCTGAGGAGTATAAGGACAAGATTTTTGAGAAAGTATTCCTTTTTGTTGTAAAAAAGTTTGAAACTCGGTAGACACATATTCACCACCCGAATCAGAACGTAAAATTTTAATGCAAGTAGAAAATTGATTCTCAACATATGCTAAAAACATTTTGAAAACATTAAAAACCTCAGCTTTAGAATGCAAAAAATAGACCCATGTAAATCTACTATAATCATCAATGAATGTCACAAAATATTTATAATGAGCATGAGACAAATGAGCAGCAATACCCCAAACATCACTATGAACTAAATCAAAACAATGAATGCTAGTAGAAGTGGAGATAGAAAAAGGAAGAGTTTTACTTTTTCCCATCTTACATGTAGCACAATCAAAAGAAACAAACTTAGAAAATCCTATGGAGTTTAACAATCCAGAATTAACCATGTGAGACATGGTTTTAAAATTAGGATGTCCAAGCCTACTATGCCACAATTGACAATTATTTTGAGCTGAAAAACAAAAATCATTTGCTGAATTCTTCCCAATCGGAGTAGATAGATCAAGAGAAAATAAGCGTCCATTTTTAGGCCCCCTCGCGATCTCCCTCCCTGACATCTGGTCCTGCACAACACAACCAGAGGAAGAAAAGGAAACATTATAGTTGTTTTCAACAAGTTGTCCAACGGAAAGAAGGTTTGAAATTAAATTGGGACAATGATAAACATTCTTTAAGGGCAAGATACTGGAAATATTTCCAATGGCAGTGATAGGAAGATGTCCGCCATCGGCTGTTTGAACATGAGCATTGCCAGTATATTTTGTCAAATTAGAGAGTTGTGCACTGGAATGAGTCAGGTGATTTGATGCTCCGGAATCAAGATACCACTTGGAAGAAGGAGTTTTTGATTTACCTGTGAGGCCAAGTGCAGAAAAAGCATTGACGATCATTTGTTGGACCAATTCGGGAGTGAGAGCAGGGGAAGACGAACCAGGCTGTGCAGGTACAGATGTGGATGCAGCGTCAGCAGGAAAATAGTCTACCTGGGCAGTATAAGCATTGGGAGCCCGAGTTTGTGGACGGCGGCGACATTCAGTAATGATATGTCCCTTCTTCTTGCAGTAATTACAGAACTTCTGGTTGCATTGAGTTGCAAGGTGTCCATATTTTTTGCAAGAGTAGCATTGGACTTTGCTCATATCACGATTCTGAGGAGTCGGAGAAGACTGAGAGATCTGAAGAGACTGAGTGTTTCCTTTAGCAGAGTATGCAACAGGATAGGTTTCTGTGTGCTTTTGTTCCAGATGGGCTTTTGTGCGAATGCGTTGTTCTTCTCGCAACAACTCATTCAAACAAACATCCAAGGATGGTAATGGGCTTCGGCTCAGCAAAGATGAGGTTACAGTCTCATACTCGGGACGCAATTTCATCAAAAACTGATCCCTGTGACTTGAGGCTTGAAGTTCTTGTATAGTTTTAAGAATGTTGTTTGGCACAGAGGCATATTTAATCCCATCATATTCACCCCACAGATTACGAAAACCAGAATAGTAGTCCTGAATGGTCAAGGTACCTTGACTGTATTCTGCAGTTTCACACTCAAGCTGAAATTGTCGTGCAGAATTATCTTGATGATAAACTGTCTGCAAGTAACCCCACATCTCCCTGGAGGTTGCGTAGGGTTTGAGATTTAGAATCAGATGAGGTTCCACAGCCCCAAGAATCCATGTTTTAATTTTTGGATCTTTTGTATTCCAAGTAGAAATCTTTTTATCATCTTCTGTTGGCTTCGGATCAGAACCAGAAACGAATCCCCATAATTCTTTGGCCTCAAGATATAATTGAAATTGAAAAGCCCATGCTGGATAGTTTTTACCATCAAATCGAATCAATTTTACCTCAGACTTCTCCATTTAGAACTAAAACAAAGAGAAGTAGTAACAAGTATCAAAATCCAAGAGATCAGACCAACAGACAGGAGTCTGTGAAAAAAAATCACAGAAAAATGGTCCAGACGACCAGAAAAATTGCTGTATAATCCCTGCGTGGGGCCCACTGTTTGATCAGAAGGAGAATCTAATCAACTATATGTAAGCAGTATAAAAATGTCTTTCCAGCAACATAAGTTTCACACAAATCCAACCACGAGCCAAGATTTTGAACGACTGTGATCAAAACAATCTGATAAAACTGGAAAATCACAAGTGGGGTCCAAAAGCCTACCTATGATCCTGAAAAAATGCTGAAAAAATCACCAAAAATCTTAGAAGAGATGGTCAACCATTGCTGTAGAGTTTCCTGAAAATCCCATGATGATCACAGGTGGGCCACTGTTGATCATATCGTGACAGAAGTCCTGCTGCTTAAAAAAATCACAGATCCCTGATCTGGTTGATGCCAAGATTACAGATCCTTGATTTGTGTGCTTCTGAAACACAAGATTGTGTCTCCCAAGAGCAGTAGGGCTGATCACAAGTGGGCCACAATGATCAGATTCCAAGATGTTGAAGATCTGGCTTTCCTGGAACCAGATTTCTGAGGACAGATCCTTGATCTGTTTGCTGCACGACAGAGAGAAGGATTTCTCTCTGATAGAGTCCTTGTGGCTCTTCAAAAGATGAACACTGGTAGCCTTTACAAGACTAGCTCTGATACCATAACAATCGTAGCATGTAACAGAGATTTTGATCTATAATTTTGTGTATCATTCATTGGAGATTCTCTCCCATTATATAGAATACAGATGCCTTATCAAAGGCTACAAATCAGGCTACAAATCAACTAATCTATTTACAATCTAATTACAATCAAATTAAATCTAATTACAATCAAATTAAGGAAGGAAAGAAATCTCTGCTCTAATTACAATCAAATTAAATCTAATTACAATCAAATTAAGGAAGGAAAGAAATCTGTGCAATATTTGACCAAATCCAACGAGATTGGATGTCACCATATTGGGCCCAAGTGGGCCTGAGCCATCTTGAATTTGACAAAAATCACAACAAATGGTTACACCATAAGCCAACAACCATAAAATCCCGTCAACCCATTGTTTCGCTAGTGTGTTTGCCAATTTATTTACTTCCCCACCAATGTGAAAGCAGACCACATCTAAAGGAGAAGATGGATAGATCTCTAATCTCATTAAAACAAGTTAGTCTCCATGGCCCACTAATGGAAGAAACCTAAGCACTCACATTGGCTGTCTTTCTCCTGCCTGAAAAAGGAAATCTTGAAGATTTTCGATGTTCTTTCAATGGCAACCATCTCATCTATCTCACAATTTGTCATATACTCTCCATAATGATTGCAATCTTCATTTTAGGCTAAAATTTTGTTGTTTAGTATCAAATAGTTTTTTTCTTTTTTCTTTTTTTTTGTGATTTAGTATCAAACTAGTTTTATAGTAATGCATTTGGTATGGAACTTACTAAAATATTTTCCTACTAAAATATTTTCCCTTCTTTTACTAAAACTTTCACTACTTTAGGAACTCATTTGGCCTTTTTATTTGATTGGCTTGACATTCAGGTCGGTATCCATGGGCTGTATTAGTTTCTATACTTCTGGTCTACTAATTCATTGGATGTGTTTCATCTCCACATGCTTTATACTCACAACCAAATTCAAGCAGCTTAAAGTTTTGAAGGGTCATTCATCCATGTACACTTTCCCTTGGACGGCCCTTCTATTTTGTGGAATAGTACCAGATTTTTAGTAATTTTGCATTGACTCATCTTTTTCCCTTGTATTATATATGCATCAGATGGACCAACCGTGGGCCCCACACTCAGGTGCACCCGGTGTGCACCTGGTGTGCACCTGATCAGAAAAGAGCCCATAATATATTCTTAACCTTTTTATGTTTCATCCTATTTATTAATGCTGGATTAATTAATTCTGAGTGCTTCTATAATATATATATATTTTTTTTCTGGTGATAAATAAATGAATTTGGATGGAGTATTCCATAATGGGTTGGCCCAAATGCGAGTTGGACTTGAAAACTGATTTTTGGAATCTTGGTTGCTTCTAGTATGAAGTATGAACACTTCTTTTCTCTTACTACAACAGATGATGTTGTATGGTGGAATATTTGGGTGCTTATCACCAATTCTCTCAATTGCTGCATTTTTGAGCTACAAGTCTCCATTTGTGTATCCTAAAGATGAGGTAATTTCTACGACATAATATTTGAAGTCTTATGTAAAGTACTTCTCACTACTTTGAACTTCGAACTTTGCTTTACTCATCACACCAGATTCGTAATGTATTGCAGAAACAAAATGTGGATAGGGCAAAATCATCGTTATTGGCTGATAAGCTAGATAATGAAAATGAAGCTGATGTCGGGAACAGGCAGTCTGACCATCTGCTAATGATGGTTGCGTACAACAAATGGGCAAAAGTTCTACACGAGGTTCAAGATTGTCATTTTCCAATTGAAGTGGATTGTCTGTTCTTCTTCTCATGATTAAATGAAGAATAAAGTTTCAATTTCTTTACTACTTGCCAAGTTATAAACATCTAACGGCTATTATTTTATATTATTTTGGTAGTTGTAATCATTTTAAAGAATCTAAGAGAATTATTTGCTTGCAGAAAGGAGCCAAAGCTGCAAACCAATTTTGCAATACTTACTTTTTGAGCAGTTCAGTTATGAACATGATAAGGTTAACTTTCAGTCCCCCATAGTCCCTTCTAGAGCACAAAAATGCCTCGATTCATCTCCACTTCTCATGTATTTCGTACAGGCATTGAGTACACTTGGAGGTCTGATCATGTAATATTAGTGTTTTTCACTTGGTCTGAGAAACCCTTGGAATAGGATAAGAAAGTGAAGAAAAGACAGAAACCCTTGGAATAGGATAAGAAAGTAAAGAAAAGAGTGAAACCCTATGAGTGAAATAGCTATACAGTTGTGTCCCTGGCATTGGATGATCAAGCCATATTTGTAGTTTATGATAATTTTCAAAATTACAAAAAACCCTCTAGTTTTTTCTTAAGTTATAAACCATCCACTGTTTTTTTCATTTGAAATTACAGGAAGCACACAACTCTATTTCTTAACAAGTATTATAGTCCTGCCTACTTGGGGAGCAAGCAGTATTCTCCACAAGGCTTGATTGAGTCTGTAAAAGTGCCCAATCATCCATTCTAATTCTGTTTGCTTCCAATACATTGCAACAGATCCATACCAAGCTATTATGTTTGCTGGTCGTCCTTCTGAACCTCTAGCTGATAATTGGCTGCTACAAAAACTCAGAAATCGTATATAGGCTTCATGAAAATCAAATGAATTGTGTTCAATATGACTACACAGCTCTGTTTTAGTTGCTGTATTTTATTTTGCTGCTTTTTTTAGAAACTTATTGATCTCAGTGCTGCTTACAGGGACATGCGTGTTCAGTTTGGAAGTTTATTAGCAGACATTGGATTCATCAATCTACCAAAGTCTTTCTTGGTATGTTTACAAATGAGCTTGAGTCCAATGTAATCTGCTCCTAAAACTTAAAACCTTTGTAAATTGTATGATATTCTTAAAAACAACTTTGATTTTCTACACACCAAAGTCTTTCCTGATGTGTTTACAAATGAGCTCGGGCCTTGTGTAATCTGCTCCTAAAACTTAAAACCTTCGTAAATTGTGTGATATTTTTAAAAACAACTTTGATTTTCTACATTCTTATGAAAATTGTCAAAGATAGGTAGTAGTTCATCACAAGATTTCATCACATACATGCATGACATCTAGATGCATCATCTGATGACCAGAAGTAGAAATGGGAGGAACATACTGTACATCACTATAAATTTAAGCAGAAGAAACTTGATTAATTTCTTTAATACTGACTGAATTTGAAGTCCTAAACTTCTTTGAAAGTTGGAAAACTTCACACTCAGGTCCATTAATATTATTCCTAATATTCAATGATGAAAAGACTCCTAAAACTACTAAAGGATAAATGTACTGATCAACGAAGCCACTTCTTGATGTCTGTATGCTGGCTTGACTCAAATGTTGATCATGATTCCGAAACTAATTAATCACATATAGACATTGCACTTGCGATCACCACCAATCTCCATCCTATCTCCAGATCTTAAAAAAAAAAAACGAAGGGGAAGATGTGACATTGCAATTATGGGATTTGATTAGGGTGCTAAAAAAAAAACTAGATTATGAGAAAAATGAGGAACATGTAAGACAGAAGGGAAAAATGAACACTGCGAAACAACAATAGGTCATTCACCAACAACAGCTGTATAATTTCACAATGCAAACGCCGCCATTAGAAGAGATTTTTATAAGTTTTGAACATTGAATGCACACATGTCATGTGATTTGTGGCTCTTGAATCAATACTCTATGAACAGCCATACGAATAACTAGATGCCATGTGAACAGAGGATCCTCTATATAAGTGCCACTCCAGTTGATGATGTAGTGTAGCCTTCCAGTGGCTGTAACTTTTATTTTAGTGTAGAGAGCTCTTGTATAATATTCATATTAGTTTTAATTTTACCTTTGTCATCACTTGATCTGTTGCAGCTGTGTTCATGGAATTAAATTGTGGTGGCTTTCCAATTAAATCCCAACAATACTTGCGAGAGTGCCTATTCTTCCTGCAATGTGTACCATGGAGTTTGTCGCTGTCAACATTATTCTGACCTCGACCATATCCAACCTTTTCCACATCCGTGGCCACCTCTATGTTTTTTCCTGTAAAGGTCAAGAAACCCTAAGAATATGTAAAAGAAGATTTAGGAAAGGGGGGGTTCGCTCTCCAGAGGTCTTGGCATCGATTCCCCTGGCGTTAACCGTCCTCCGTTTGTGTGTGTGCGGGCGTGGGGCCCGGGGATTAGTCCTGCCTAAGGTGGGGATACCCTGAGATATATATAAAAAAAAAAAAGAAAGAAAAAAGAAGAAAAAGAAAGAAAGGGGGGATGGATTTGAACTGAATGAAGGTTATTGGGGTGTTGACTAGGGTTGGGTGACATCACCAATATATTATAACATTTTGAATATTTAAAAAAAAAACTCACCCCAACTTTTATCTTATTTACAAAATAGTGCAACAAACCATTCCTCACTGTAATTCTTAACAATGCATGGTAACAAGTTGGTTTTTTATTTTTTATTTTTTACTCTACAATAGGGACTTGCATATAAAGACCAATTTCTATAGTATTTTAGAATTATATATTAGTAACCAGTAACACCAAAAGCTTGAGTTGTTAGTGAACGCCATAACAATTTATATCAACACCCCCCTCGAATGGGAAGCCGTTCAAATTCGAAACCTAATAGACATGCATAACAGACTGATGGAGGTAACATGCCTCCCAAGGGTTTCGAACTCGAGACCTTTGGCTCTAATCATCATCATCATCAATGCCTTGTCCCAACTATGTTGGAAATTACAGTTTGTGAAGGGAATTGAACCCGACGTGAATCAAACACGCAACCATCTGATCTGGAGTCAGTCAGACGCGCTACCATTGTGCCACGGATCCACTGGCTCTGATACCATGTTGATTACCAGTAACACCAATATCTCAAGTTGTTAGTGAATGGCATAACAATTTATATCAACATTATGCAACAAAGGTGCTTCAGTAGGTATATGTATTTCGTAGCCTTTGCATCACAAATGATCTTTTGGAGGAGTACCGAACAGCTACATCAACACCTTGCTCCTCATACGTGTTCTGTAGCAGTTTCATTCTCCATACAGGGGCTGTATACAGTTCTATAATGCCAAGACCGTCTCAAATGGCATCAATTGACCTTCTTTATTGGAGTGACCTCTGAGTTTCCTCTTGACTTATCCATTTTGAGTCTTATCTTTTTTTTCTTAATCTACATGTCTGCATTCTTGTTTGCATCTCAGTTATTTAGTCTGTATTCTTGTCGCTTCTTTGCCCAGCATGTATACCTTTTACATTTCTTTTAACTAATTAAACTGTTACTGTATTTTGCTTTGGGCCTTTAACAAGTTGTAACCTCACAGAATGTTGGGAAAATGAAAGACCAGTTGGACAGTTGGTTTGCGGATTTGTCTCAGCCATTCAATATGTACTCTCAGCATTCTTCTATTGTAAAGGTAAGAAGACCTATCTTCCATCTGCTCTTAAATATGTTTCATCATTTCATTAATCTCTCTATCATAGTTTGAGTTTTACTCACCATTGTTGATTCTAATTGACTGCCTGAATGTTCATTTTAATCTGCACATTGTTGTAGTTTTTGTGTATATATGAGCGTGTTTAATTAATCTTTAATTTTATATCTAACCTGCATATCATGATAGTGTTATTAAGTCATGTTTCATACCCTCTCCTGGCCACTGGGCCAACTCAGCAAAAAAAAAAAGAGTCATGTTTCATACTCTCACTCGTTCAGCCTGGTTCATTCATCCCATATCTATACTCAGAAATTGATATTCGTGACATGCAATAGTCTGTATGGACATAGTTCTTCAGATATTTTGGCAGTCAATCTTATTCTCAAGATATCTTTCCGTTCGGAAGGATCCATGCCTTTTTTTTTCGCTAGGTTGGCCTACTGGCCAGGAGCGATACTAATAATGTCGAGACCTAGGGATCGATCCCTTGGTACATGTGTGATACCAAAGTGCCAACACCACTAAACCACGAGTGCTTTGGCCAATCCATGCCAATTTTGTTGATGTCTTTGACTCTTTGTTATAGTTTTAAATCTCATTTGATCAGTGTTGGTGATTTATCCCTAATCTCTATTTAAAAATTGAAGTTCATTGCATGTAACTTGTCACATGAACATGATTTTGAGATATCCTTGCAGTCAGTCTTGTGTGCAGGTCTCTATCCCAATGTGGCTGCTACTGAAGAAGGCATTAATGGAGGGGCTCTAAGCAACAATAAAACTCTGTCTACCATTCCTGCCGCTAAGGATCGTCCACACTGGTATGATGGTAGAAGAGAAGTTCACATTCATCCATCTTCCATAAACAGTAACATGAAAGCTTCTCGATACCCGTTTCTGGTTTTCCTTGAAAAGGTTTGCAAAATTTTTGGATGATATTATTCTTTCATTCCTTAAAATTCCTGTAATAGTAGCTATTTCTACTGTTCTTTATATTAATACAAAATACTGTTTGGAATATGCTTTTGTGATAATTTACAATACAAGAATTATGAAATAGAATGCATACCTTTTGGGTTTTTTCTTTCTTCTTTTTCTGTTTTCATTTTTGGCAAGTACACCCTTTGTTTTCTCTTTATGAGTTACTTTAATAGATGCACGTTTATTATATGTAAGGAAAATTCTAAATGATCTTATGTGATGGTGGTGGTGTTGTTGCTATTGTTATTATTATTATTATTATTATTATTATTATTATTATTATTATTCACGTCAAAGACATCATGATCGCTGAAAGTTTTTCTTTTCTCTTTTTCTATTTTGGCTGCTTCACGAGTCTTGTCCTTAGGTTCTCGTTTGTTGTATGGACTTCTTTTTATTAATATATTTTACCATTGGCATGTACAAGGGCATTCGTATCTCGTGGTTTTTTCTAAGGATATACATGTAACAAACTTTTCATTATCCTTAACAGAAAGCTTTGCTGTTATTCTCCACAAAGTGGGCATCCTATGTCTCAAGTCTCAACATTTCTTTCAAGTAGTGTTTTTTTTTTCTTTTTTCTTTTTCTGGGCTAGCCTTTAAGTGGAGTTTCTTGAGGCTCTTAAGTGGGGCCACTTCAGAGAAATGAAAATAGCCCTGGAATGAGGATCCTCTAGGGTTGATCTACTGAGTTGGGCCCATTAGGAATAATTTAATATTACAAAAGAAATGCCCTATTCTTTTTGAAAAATTGAACTCAATATGATCTGGACCTAATGTCAATTCGGTTTATATGAAATATATTTGGTTTATAATATTATATTTGAGTGTTCTAAAAATTATTGATGTAAAGCTGGGTCATATGAGTGAAATTTGATCGTGACTATACACTACATGGGAAGGCCATTTTTTCTATGATATAGATGTTTCATAACTGTGCCCACTTATGGAACTCTTATACGAATCGTTTTTTTCTCTTCCTTTATTCTGTCTCTACTACGTAGATAACAATGGGGGGCTTGAAATCACTTGTAGGCTACAGAAGAAGTGCCCCCTTTTGTATGAGAAATTTCATTCACATATGATGTAGGCCTATTATCAGATCGATCTCTACAAAAAATTATATTTTTTTATAATGATTTTCTAAGTTTTAAAAAGTTACTATGGAACATTTAAGTGAAATCCTATGAAGACTATAAGGAAATGGGTCATTTTCTGAATGATTTACATTTCCACTAATATTATAGGTTAATCATCCTTGCCCGCATGGCGCAAAAAACTCCTGCATCCACCACTAGCAGTACATGTGGTTAGTTAATTTGTTGCTTGTCCCACTCTTGTTTACGATTACCTACAAGAAACTAAAAACAAACCTCTTCTCTTGCGTTCCAGTAGTTCTCTTTCTATGACTGGGTATTTTGACTTCTGAGTGGGCAGGCAATGTTTATGATGTCAACCACAGGATTCTCCATTTTTCTTGGATCGTCGCTCATATCTTGGAAATGCAAGAAACAAGGAGTTGTATCTAAATCATCAGCAGAATCCGAATATCTAGCTATCTCTCACACAACTATTGAAATCATTTTTCACCGATGGTCGCTGGGTGATTTTGGAGTTCAATCTCCAGCCCCACTCTGCTCTACACTTACAATGAAAGTGCCAAGAAACTTGCTTTCAATAGTGTTTTCCACGAACGAACTAGGCATCTTGAAGTTGATTGTCACTTAGTTCGGCAAAAGACTATTCACCTTTCCTACATACCTTAGAATTTAGGCAAGATAGGTACTTCGTAAAGAGTCTTTCAATCTTTACCAAAAAAATTAAAAATAATAAAGAGTCTTTCAATATAGTGAGATACACAGTTTCTCACCAAAAGATTATTTCTCTTTCATCTAATACTTTTGATGTTCTAAAGCAGCTAGAGAAATGATTTCTGTGTACCGCTCAAAGCAACTGATACAGGACAACTGGTAAAGGCCTCAACAAACTTATATTGAGCCATGACTAAAAGATACGGAACCACTAGAGAGAACGATATTGTCATCTAGATCGGTCCTTGTGGCTTCTTTTCAGGATTCAAACCCCTAAGTTTCAAGAAAACAGGATGAAAAAAATCTTGCAGTCAACCAAGAAACACTCACCACTCTCTTACCTCATAATGACACAATTATTATCCTCGTAACTTGCATTTAAACAGCACAGATTCGTTGGACTTCTTGCACTTTATCTTCATGACAAAAGGAAGGAGCACATTTTCTAAATCCCAAAGATAAAATGATGACCATTTTGTGTATTTGCGATCTAAATGATATTGACTGTTGGATTTTGCTATTATTTTTTTTTCCATGACTGGTAATCTATCTTTACACTGTGGAAACAATTGGGACTTATATAATTACCTGTTACGATAATCTATCTTTACATGGTGGAAACAATTGGGACTTATATAATTACCTGTTACGATAATCTATCTTTACATGGTGGAAACAATTGGGACTTATATAATTACCTGTTAGCCAAAGGGTAAAAATGTATGTGAGACTAAACATCCAATTAAAACAACTTATTATTAGACAAAAGGTGCATCCTGTTCCAAATTCACAGAATGGAGCCTACCTCTGATTACTCCAAATCTGATGCAGTTCTGATTGATGAAATCAGACCAGCAAGGGCCCAATTAAAACCCAAAGCAGAAAATTTTCAGCGAGTATGGGAGATTGCGGAGAATTTACGGAAATTCAGAAACCAAATAAATTAAGCAAGGAACTAAAATAACCACAGAACTGACCTTAGAGGGTCTTCTAGTCCTCTATGGCCACTCACGGCCAAGAGAAATGAAGAATAAAGCAATAAGACTGCCAAAGCCTTTTAGTAGGATACTGTACAATGGAATGTCCATTACAGTCCACCTTGGCATGGCTTTTATATTGCAAAAAGAGTGATCCAAAAACCCTAAGAACTTTCCTAAGACTATTGCTACAGGTATACTTCCCTGCTAAGGCTAGGAGTTCTGCTGAGAACAAGATTTGCCAAAGAATTTAAAAGGAAACTACCAATTTCAAAGGGTCTGGACATCCCTGACACTTATAGCCAAAGACCATGTGGGCCTCACATGGCCCACTTGAAGCGGACCCCATCTGATTGAAGCCCGCTGATGGGGCGACCCTAGGGGTACATGCCCTTGGTGGGTTTGGGCTTGCACGGGCCTACAAAAATTGCCCCAAAAAACAGTGCACGTTTTGTTCATTTAGAGTTCAGAAATTCTGGAAATTCCACATGTCCCTCTCTTTTATGTTTTTTCGAAAATAGCACCTAACATCAACCTTTACTAAAAAAATTAGGACTGTTAGGGGGCCTGAATCTCGATCAATTCTTGATTCAACCCCTGTGGGCCTTCTTGAAATGCTCAATTTTCTTCATGAATGTTTCGGCCAACTTGAAGTTGCAATCTAAAATCAATTCGGCATCAAACTCCTCACCCTAATTGAATTTTGCTGGCATTCAAGTCTGATGAATAACCCGATTACCAATTGATGAATCACCTTGGCAATGCAGTCTTTTCAAATATGAGAAGTCAAATCTGAAGTAATCTAGCAAGAATAATCACTTGAACTAAGGCATGCACTTAAGAGGCTAGGTTTAGTGACTGCAACTGGTCTTAAAGTAGTAAACCAGCATATTCCAAGTACTATTCAAACAACCCTTTCTCATAAATCTATTAGTTTATGATGTGGCCTGCTTGGCATCAGGAAACTCCTCTTTCTTAAGACGACTTTAATCTAGAAAAGTGAGAATGAACTAGAAATTGTGAATACCTTGTGTTGCAATGAGAGCAATATGCCCATGTCAACAACATGACCATCTTCTTCTTTGACTGGCTTTCTACTTTCAGTAAGAGGCTGCCGTGATTTTGGCTGAATCCTGACTGATCACAGACTAGATCAGGCCTACCTTTTGTTAAGAGTTGGACTTATCTGTAATTCTGAAAAATGTGAACTCTTTTGTAAATATGGGATAAGCGGGGGATTTTCACAAAAATAATAAAGCATATATAAGTGTGGTCGCCTAGCCCTATTGACTGCAACTATGTACAGATTTCTCTCAATTTAGCCTACATCTCTCTTTTCTTATCTTTCTTCCTACGGGTTTTTCCTGTCATCCAAAATATGCTGAATCAATTCAAATATGCTTGAACAAGGGAAGCTCTGGCTGTTGCACATCATTTTTTTTTTTTTTTTTTGACTCAAGGATTTCCTTCAGTCTGAATCTCAGATTTGGGATAGAATATATATATATATATATATATGGATTTATTCAGGTGAGAACAGTTCTCACATGAGTTGTGAGAAGTCTGCTCAAAGTGATCCAACAGCCAAGGTACAACATATTTAAAGTAAAATAAAAATGGAAGCCTGCTCATTCCTTTTCATTTCCTCTCCCCCTTCCAATATCTCTTCCTCTCCCGTTTGTTCTCCCAGAAAAAGCCCCAAATCTGAACGAAACCCTACCTTACCTCTTCTCCCCGCTCCCCCTTATCTCTATTGGCCAGACGAAAGACTATTTTCGTCTCTCCCGTCTCCCTCTTCGTCTCAGATCAAATCCGCAGCGGGCTCTATTTTTGCGTGTCCCACCTATAAAAAGTAACCAGTGAAGAATTCAAAAAAGGCGCTCTCTGCTCTCTTCGATTCTCGCTCCTACCCAACTCATAGAAAATCCCAACTTCCTCTTCCACCTTGGCTTTCTTTGCAACATGTCCCAACCCACTTCTCCTCTGAGACATCGGCAATGGCTTTTTTGAAAGAGTTTTTTTGGACCATTAGCAAAATAGTACGGTGGGTTTTTTACAAAATGGAAGAGGAGAAAAGGAAAGGAAGAAAGGGAAGAGGAAAGGCAGATTCGTTTTCTACCCAGGAACATCCCTCTCTGTATTTGTCTCTATCTCCCTGTCTCGTAGTTCCTTTCCCTCCCCTGAAACCATGACCACCCCCTCTCTGACCTCCCCTGTGAAAGTGACTACTGAATAGTGGTTAGTACAGTGGGCTCTAATCTTCCCTCATATTTCCATGACTTCTAACTTAATCCAAACGATAGTCCCCTTTTCACCTACAGATCTAATGTTGGGTTTTCTTCGTGGAGAACTAATCCAAATCTGTCAGTGAGGATTCTCTCTTCCCTTTCTCCTCAAACCCCAACTCCTTGTTATGGTATAAATGTTAGTTTTGTTTGATTTGTTTAGTTCCCATTCTCTCTATTCTTGCTCTCTTCCATTCTCTTCAATTTGAAACTCTTAAGTGGGTATTTTTTCTCCATTTTTTTTTTTTCAAAATGGATTACAGAACAGCCAAAATGCCAAAACATTTGGAATTGACCTCCATTCAAACTCAAGTTTCGCTTAAATTTTTTTTAAGACAATGGTACACATTGCAAGTGACAAAAGTCAATGAAGAACTTAATGCGCCAAGTGTACAGAGTACACATTGGCATATGTTATTGCAATGCCAATGTAAATATGAGAAACATTTCATTAAATTGAATGTATCCTTTTCTTTTTGGTGTGTGATAGGGAGAGATCAAAATCCAGCATCCAACCCGCTGCAGAAATTTCCATGATATTAGGCCCACCTTGAAGCATGCCAACTATGCCTGCTGGAAATACTTTTCTCTTGAAGCTAGATTAACATATTTGCAACTTGAATGTGGACCACCATGTAGTAGACCTCACATTGTGGGAAGGAAGACCAATATTAATGACCTAAATAAGGCCCTCACCTAACTCATAAGTAAGATTAACCCAAGTTGATTAAAGGAGCACTTACACATCAAACTTTGTCCTCTGGCTGTAGTTTTCACAACTAATTCTTCTTTGCTGAAATCAACACATAGCGAAATCCATTTTTGTGGCTTGCTATAAAAAAAGTTTATCATATACAATGCTCATACACATCAACCGAAAAAAATCAACCTCATATACAACATGCCAACACCTCAGAGCTCTCGCACAGCACCTAATTCAATACAACACCTAATATACAACCCGAGTTAAATTTCGGCTTTATTTTTGCATCTATACAAACAGAAGAACTGAATCCTTTTGGGATGTAAATGCATTCTGCCAAATCATTCATATTTGTCTTTGTTGGCCTCAGATTTTTTTTTTTTTCACCTAACCAGAGAGCTCTTCAATGGTTTGCTGGCAAACTTCTAGCTTGAGAAGGGCTTGCATATTAGCAGATTTTTGTCGTTCTGATTGCACTTGTAGCTGGCCAAATCCCTCAGTACAAAATCAAGTTCTCTATCCTCTTCATCCTGTGTACATTAGAGATAATCAACATAAACAATCATGGGTTAAAACTTTAGCTCTGTCCGCTCATTATGAAGCCGATAAAATGTGAAATAGAGATGGAATTGCAGCAATCTAAGAACCATAATGTGAATCAAGTACAGAGAGCACAGATGAAAAAAACCATGTATAATACAAGACAATTAAAATAATACATCTTGACAAGTGTAGGGACTATAGAACTGACAAGAATAGATGCAGTCATTAGTAACATAAAAATAACATTACACCAGAATAGTATTCTTAAGCCAACAAAATAGAGAATCACAAATCACTCCATAGTCGTAATCAAGCTCGGAACAGGAGCATCGATTTATTGGTTATGAGATTTGGGCGATTTAGGCTGTTTGGAAAAGGAGTTTGGGGATTTAGGGTAAGGGCATTTGAGTGCTAAGGGATTTGGGGATTTAGGAGATTTTGAGATTTAGGATATTGGGGCTTAGGAGATTAAATGTTGTAAGCCTTAAGGATTTCGGGTTTAGGATACATAGATTTAGGAGTTTAGCGTCAGGTAGATGGAAACTCAAATGCGAGGGAATGGGGACGAGGGTCTGGAATAAGGGACACCTTGAGAGAGAAAAGAGAAGGGAGAAAAGGGTGGAGAAAGAGAGTCTCAGATAGCCGTTGTTGTCTTGACGTTTGATGCACTCGTTGTTGTTGAGGGAGAGAGGAAGAGTTCTGGGAGGAGAGACGGGAGAGAGGAGATTTTGGGGTTTTGTCGTTGGGAAGAGGGGGGAAATGAAAATGAATGGGCGGGTTCCATTTATATTTACTTAAAATATGTAGTGTCCTGGCCATTGGATCATTTTGATAATCCAATGGCTGTGATCAAACTTCTCACAATTCATGTGAGAATTGTTCTCACCTTGAATAAATCACACACACACATATGTATATATAGGGAAATGCTCCTATGAGAGTAACTCTCACACTACTATGAGAGTAAGGGGGAGGACTGTCATATTTAGGTTGTTGGCATTGGATATGGAGTCAATGGGTGCGTGTTTTTTTCTTTGTTCGGAGGATTTCCTTGAACCAGATCTGAGATTCAGACTAAAGCCAATTCTTCCCCCCCCCCCCCCCCCCCCCCCCCCCAACACACACACACAACACACACACACACAAAACCCAAAAAAAAAAAAAAAAGGCCAATCAGAGCCCTACCTAAATGCTCATTTGAATCAAAATCCTAGTAAATTAAAGATAAAACAAGAAATCAATATTCAATATTCTTAAAACATGTTTAAAACATGAAAAGAAAATATATTAAATCAAGAGCCAGTTGTTAACTATCTATTAGCGGGCTTCATCATCGTGTTGGCTTAGTGCCTTTGGCTTCCATGCCAATCATGGATAAGCAAGAGTTGTGCCATCGGCTTATTGTCTCTGAATCACAGGCTTAATCACCATCATCATCTGATTGAGGGTTTTTTGGCGCACCCTAATCCATGCCAAGACTTTCCTATCCCTCTAATGGTTGGCATGCATCTAGGTAGCTGGACTCCACTTTTGAAAAAAGTAAACATGTTTTTTCCCAATAGATGGCCCTTTCTATACCCCATTCCTACCCTGTACATTGAGCCCCACTTGTGACAAATACAGATCCTTGTGCACAGACCCTTACCTGGTTACCTTCACATCTATTTGATACTAATTCAAGCATTATTCATAATTGACTTTACTAGCAAAATAGTGCACCTAGAAATCCACTTAACTTTAAGACTTACACTGATGCTAACGATTACTCTATCAGAGTGATATTTGGCACTCCTGGATAATTAAAGTGACTGACTTCTAGCACACGCGCGCGCACAAAAAAAAAAAAAAAAAGAGAAGTCAATTTATTGGATCATGTCATTTAAGAGATTTCTTGAAAATATCACGCCATAAGTTTTTCTTTTAGGCCTTCTAGAATTATTCAAAAATGAGAAGGGAGTTGTTTTTTCTATGCTTTAGAACCCCTCATGATTAGAATTTAGAATCATGATGGATTAAGATAAACTATCGAGACTCATCAACTTTAAACTGCTCTGCTCAAGTTGGATTCAAGTAATCTTCACCACTTGGTGACCTCAGAATTTACCTTGGACTGCAATGATCACTTATCACTCGGTCTATTACTTTCCATTCAAAAAGGGTGTTTCTGATCCAACTTTAGTAGTCTACCTGTGACAAATAGGACCCACAATGCTGATTTGCTTGTTTCTGTTGTATATTTTGAATCTTCTGTTGATGTCTGCATACTTGACTTGCAAAAGTATATGGTAATTTATACTCCTAATGGTTTGTCTACTCTCATATTTAGCAAATTAAAGGTAATATTGATTCCCCAACATTTTTATATTCTCAGGTTGAAACGAGTAAAGTATTTTTGAGGGATACTACAATCATCTCACCATACTCAATTTTGCTGTTTGGTGGTTCCATTAATATTCAACATCAGGTATTAATTCTTGTTCTTCTCCATTCATTACCCTGGAGAAACCTCTGTATATTAGCCTTTTCATTTGTTAATTTCTTTTCAAACAAATACCATTAAATCTTAGCTTCATTCTAAGCCAAGGCATTATTGATTATCTGTCTGACATTTTACAGTTTGTTTGGTTGTGGCTATGATTTCATTCATTGTGCTTTGGGACCTTGGATAAAAAGTATAAATGGTGTCAAATGATGTATCACCATCTTGCAGTTACAGAAATGAACCTGTTTTCTTGTTCATGAATCCATCACTTATTGTAATTGTGTTAATTTGTTTCTATTGAACGCATCATCTAAAAGTAAAAGATGGTGTTTGAATTCAGACATGGATAGGTGTCTGACATGGCATCTCCTAGTAAGCTGAGTAACTCCATACAAAGATATTAATGTAAAAGGGCCTTATTAGGATTAGGTGGGCCCCACATTGGTCAATGCCCATGCAGTTGGCGGCTGAAAATCATTTCTCATATATGATTACTGATGCAGGACAAAATTGAAAACTAATCTAAATGATGCAAGATGAGATCAATAACAATAATAACAATTATAATGAATCAATTGAAACAGGTTGACACATCATTCCATACTGAAATCCACTAAGTTAATTATGAGGAAATCCAATTCTTGTTACAGTCCTGCAATTTGGGCCCTCAAAGAATTGAGGAAGGGACCAAGTGGAGAGTAAGAACCTCCACCTTGCCTAGGGATCTGCCGAGTCGGGTAAATGGTCAAGATCCTTGAGGATTTAAAGGACAGCTAGGCTCAATTTGGGGTAACAATTGGATAGTAGTGGACTGAATATGGTTTTAAATAAAATTCAGGTTTAATTCAATACACCCACAACTTTATAATGCTAGGCTTGAAATTCAGAAGTGAAAACATGAATTAAATGGGCTGTAATGGGTTGAAACCAGATCTAGTGCTTGCCATTCTAGATCTATTGCTGGTCTGATCAGATCTAAAGGGTTGGGGGGATGAACAATTGTGATTGATTGATGGATAAGGGGCTGGTTGGATGGTTGGAAGGGTTTAATGGTGTTGATTGGGATTTGGGTTGGATCTAGGATTCCACCATGTGAGTAGATCTAAATCTGGATGGGCAAGAAAGTGTGAGATGGGTATCAAAGGAAAGGGAAAATAGTGGAGATAAATACCTTGGGATGGAGATAGTGTGATATCTTGGCTTCGCACCAAACTCCCCTTCTCGGGCGAGAAGAAGATCCTACAAGAGAAATCTCAAGAAGGCCTTTGGAAGAAAATTATTATTCATTCATTTATTATTCCTCTTTTCCAAGAGACACAACCTTAATAAGGAGTAATAAGAGAACCCTAGAAACCAATGGTTCAGATTAAAACATCTAGATCTTGTCTCATAAAATAAAACCAAACAAATAAAATAAATAAGACCAACAAGTGGCTGTCGAGAAGGTGGAAAAGGGGCTGCCTTGCGCATGGGGATTTGTGCGCAAGTCTTGTGCACGCATCCTTATGCAAGGGACTTTAAGTTGTGGGCCCCCCGGGCCCCTCTTCTTATGTCTTTAGTTTTAAACTCTTTAATTCCCTTGGGTCCCTTGCCAATCTTTAAATCTTCATGATGACTCCACAATTGCTCATCTCCTGTGGACCATCCCAGTATGGGGTCTTCCGCGGGTCCACCACCGGAGGCCTTCCGCACGCCCGGATTAAGATCCAACGGTGTATCTTCGCCCAAAGGCTGATCCAACGGTAGATCTTCACGATTGTGATGTATCAAGCCCATGAAAAGTTGATCCAGCCACAAGGAAGCCTTATCAACCATTTTTTTCTTACGCCTTTGGTATGTCTTTCCATATCCGGAGTTGATGTCCCCATCAATTCCCTTCAGCTGTGAAGATTTCACCACTGGCGAAACAAAACTGTCTTACCTCTCCAAAATATCTGGGTCTATTCGCTGTAGCTCATCACGGGTAATCCAAGTACCATCTGAAACTGGCCTGTTCTTCCACTTGACAAGGTACTTTTGAACCCCGCCGTTTTTGGTGGAAACCAAGGTCTCGTCCAAGATATCCTCCACAGTCTCTTTATGTTGGCTCAAAGGGGGTGTAGGTGGAGAAGGAAGATCAGGCTCAAATTGGGAATGTTCATATGGTCCAAGCACCGGTGGTGGGTCAGCTTTGGTGGCTATTGGGTCTATAGGTACGGGGAAATTGATGATCATCAGGTGAAGTTGTGGGACCATTAAAGATCACGAGATCTTCTACGTTGAAAATCGGACTAATCCCCATGTTCGGTGGTAGTTCTAACACACATGCATTTGGACCCAGTCTCTTTAAAATTTTGAAAGGTCTCATACTGCGGGCTTGTAACTTCTTAGCAGTCCCCTGAAGGAACCTTTCAGGCCTCATCCTGATCATCACGTAGTCACCTATGTTGAATTCAACATGGCGACGATGTGCGTTGGCAGCAGTTTTGTAGGACTCATTATGCATGTTAATTCTTTTCTTGATCTCATCATGCAATGTATGTATGTGTTGTGCAAATGACTCAACTGATGCAGATGGCCTAGGTAATGATGATATGGGAATTAGGTCAACTGGCATTCTAGGCTTATACCCTAACACTGCTTCAAATGGACTCATACCAATGGACCTATTGACCGAACTGTTGTATGCAAACTCAGCAGTCGGTAACATAGTATCCCATGCTCGAATATGCTCCCCTACAAGACACCTAAGAAGATTTCCCAGACTCCTATTCATAACCTCAGTTTGGCCATCTATTTGGGGGTGATAGGCAGAAGAAAATTGAAGTTTAGTTCCCATGATCACCCAAAGTGTCTTCCAAAAGTAACTTGGGAATCTCACATCCCTATCAGACACAATGGTAGTTGGAAGCCCATGAAGTCAAACAACCTCACCAAAGAAAAGATGTGCAATGTGAGACGCATTTGAGGTTTTCGAACAAGGAATGAAGTGGGCCATCTTGGAGAAACGGTCCACCACCACCATAATGGAATCGTGTTTCCGTAAAGTTTTCGGTAGACCCAACACGAAATCCATACTGACATTTTGCCATGGTGCATGTGGCACCGGCAATGGAGTGTACAACCCCGTGTTTTGCTTGCGTTGTTTTGTAAGCTGACATGTTCGACACTGCCCTATTATTTTGGCAACATCTCGCTTGAGAGTTGGCCAATGGAATCGGTCCTCCATAAGGGCAATGGTCTTATCGCGACCAAAGTGGCCTGCGATTCCTCCCGCATGCATTTTCCACACTAAAAAATCACGAAGTGATGTTCGGGGAATGCATAATCTGTTTTCTTTAAAAAGGAATCCATCTTTGAGCAAAAATCCCTGAATGCTGCTTGAGGGATTATCCGAAAGCAACTTAAAATTTCCTCAAAATCTGGGCATGTAGGATATGCTTCCGGTAAACGCTCAAAACGAGTGACGCTTACACTCATGGAGTGTAGCAACGCAATCTTGCGGCTTAAAGCATCAGCCGCTTTGTTCTCAACCCCCTGCTTATGTTTAAACACGAAGGTAAACTCTTGTAAATCCTCAATCCATTTCGCGTGCTTAGATTTCATCTTAGCTTGGGATTGAAGGTACTTCAGAGCCTCATGGTCTGAGTACAAGACAAATTCACGCGGTAACAAGTAATGTCTCCAATGTTTTAGTGCTTGCACTACCGCGTAGAATTCTCTCTCATAATTGGAGTATTTTTGCCTGTCCACATTCAGCTTCTCGCTGAAATAAGCGACAGGATGTCCTTCCTGACTGAGTACTCCTCCAATTCCGACGCCAGACGCGTCACATGCCACCTCAAAAACTTTAGAAAAATCAGGAAGTCGCATGATTGGAGCTTCCGTCATGTTTTCCTTAATTTCTTAAAATGCCTTGGTTGCTGCATTGCTCCAATTGAATTCACCTTTCTTCATACAATCTGTAATTGGAGCCATGATGGTGCTAAAGTTCCTAATAAAGCGCCTATAGAAGGTGGCTAGTCCATGAAAACTACGCACCTCATGAATGTTCCGTGGTTCCGGCCATTCTACAATGGCCTTGACCTTTTCCGGGTCTGCAGACATTCCATTAACCGAAATGACAAACCCCAAGAAGACAACTTGTGAGGAAAAGAAAGTACATTTCTTGAGGTTAGCATACAACTTCTCTCTCCTAAGAGTGAGACAGACTTCTCTCAAATGTTGCAAGTGTTGCTCATGAGTGCTGCTGTATATGAGAATGTCATCAAAGTAGATGACCAGAAATTTGCCTATGAATGGTCGTAGCACTTGTGTCATAGCCCTCATAAATGTACTTGGTACGTTTGACAAACCGAAGGGCATGACCAACCACTCATACAAACCATCCTTCGTTTTGAAGGCGGTTTTCCACTCATCACCAGGTCTGATACGAATCTGGTGGTAGCCACTCTTAAGATCTATTTTTGAAAAAATCTTGGCACCCACCATCATATCTAACATGTCATCAAGTCTCGGTATGGGAAACCGATACTTGATTGTGATCTTATTGATCACCCGGCTATCAATGCACATCCTCCAAGACCCATCCTTTTTTGGTGTAAGGAGTGCTGGTACGGCGCAAGGTTTCAAACTTTCTTGGATGAAGCCCTTTTCAAGGAGCTCATCAACCTGCCTTTTCAACTCAGCATGCTCAGTTGGGTTCATTCTATAGTGTGGTAGGTTTGGCAAAGATGCGCCAGGAACCAAATCAATGGCGTGCTGTATATCACGTAAAGGTGGGAGCTCATTTGGTAATTCTTCAGGAAAAACATCCTGAAATTCATGCAAGAGTTGCTCCGTCTCACGTGGGATCCCAACAGCCTTCTCTTCCGTGACTTCCTTAGTCACCAAGACAAACATGGCAGGTTCTCCTACTTTGCCATTCTCGAGATTCTCTTGGAGATCTCTCTCAAATTCTGAGGCACCCAAAATGTGAATGCCCTTTGACTTGGGGTCCTTTCCTTTCCCGTCTCTCTCTTTCACGCTAGGTTCCTTTTGTAGACTTTTTTCTTTTGGGTTGCTTTTCTTGATGTTGGAATCCTTAGGCGGGAGAGGATGGAGCCTCACTTTCCTCCCTTCGAATTCAAAGATGCAGATGTTGGACCTTCCAAAATTGGTAACGTCCAAGTCGTATAACCACGGCCTGCCCAAAATGATATGTCCCACATCCATGGAGACAACATCGCACCACAGTTGGTCCTTATAAGAGGAAAGCTCAAGTGGGACCAAACACCTCTGAGACACGGGGATAGACGTAGAGTCTACCCAGGAGACACGATAGGGGTTAGGGTGAGGTTCAGTCTTCAACCCTAAACGAGCAACGGTGTTAGAAGAAACGACATTGGTGCAACTGCCACTGTCTATGATGAGCTTACAACTTCTTCCATTACACTTCAGATATGTATGGAAGATGGCAGTCCGCCGCCAGTCATCATCCTCCTGCATGGCTAGGGCACATCTGACCACTAGCATTTGGGTCCTCTCATTTGGGTTCACTCTCTCCTCCTTAGTTTGATAGGCAGGAAGAAACCTAAGGAAGGAGACGCGGTCCTCGGAATCCCCACAATCATCATCGGATGGGACAAAGTCAGGCATATAGTTATCCACATTCAAGTCACTATCATCCTGGACTTCTTCTATGAACAAATTCCTCGTGGGGCAAGTAGCAGCAAAATGTCCATACCCCTGACACTTGTAACATTTGGTTTGGGAGGTTCTCCGGGAGTTTTCAGAAGCAACTTCTTTTCCTTTGGGGTCCCACGAAGTAGAATGATTATTGGTGGTCCCCTTCTGTTGAGGATTTCCTGAGCTGGTTCTCGCATTCATAGGGTTAGCCCTAGGTTCCACATTGTGTGAATCTACCTTCTTAGGAAATTGAAACCTCACATATTGCTCTAGGTCTTGTACCTTCTCATACATCTCAGCAAGGGTTGTGACCCTATGCTGAATCAACTCCTTTTTAATCTCAGGACGCAAGCCCTTCCTAAACCGAGAGAGAAAAGATGACAAATCCTCCCGGACATCACATCTAAGGTTAAGCTCTTCAAATTTCGTGATGTACTCGGAGACAGTCATACTACCTTGTCGAAGGTTGCTCCTTTGATCGAGCAGTCTCTCCCGATAGGATTGGGGAAGGTACTTGTCCTTGAGTCTTTCTTTCATCCTTTCCCACGTGTCAATGGCAGGGAGATCTAGACGCTGCTCATGATGCTCTAAGTTGGTCCAAAATATTCTAGCCTGGGACACTAACTTCATGGTAGCCAACTTAACCTTCCTTGCCTCCGACATCTCATACCACTTAAAATAATGGTCCATGTCAGAGAGCCAATCAGAAAAGACCTGTGGATCCATCCGACCATCAAAGGTGGGGGCATCTATTTTAACACTCTTCATCACCCACCCATCGGGATCTGGGCCTCGGCCGCGACCCCTACGATCATTACCATTTTCAGACTCAACATCAGTGTCTTGATCATGATCGTCCCTCTCATGGCGCCTATGACGCCTCCTGTTATCGTCCTGGACAGATCGCTCAACTTCCGCAAGACGAACCCTAAGTTCCCCAGTTTGCTCATTTTGTTCCTCTGTTAGAGCATTAAGTTGTGCTCTCATTTCTTCCAAGGTTTTGGCTAGCTGCTCTAAGCTCACTCCGGGTGGGTTGGAACTTGTTTTGGGTTGAGAAGGTCCTGCCATCCTGAAAACTAAAGGTTGGTGATCCCTACCACTCCTAGTGGGCATGCAATGACCATCTATATGCTATGAGATGTGATGGAATGAAAATGTAATGATACGCAATGCAATCCCTAGACAATCCTAAGCTCTGATACCAAGTTGATGCACGGCAAAATTGAAAACTAATCTAAATGATGCAAGATGAGATCAATAACAATAATAACAATTATAATGAATCAATTGAAACAGGTTGACACATCATTCCATGCTGAAATCCACTAAGTTAATTATGAGGAAATCCAATTCTTGTTACAGTCCTGCAATTTGGGCCCTCAAAGAATTGAGGAAGGGACCAAGTGGAGAGTAAGAACCTCCACCTTGCCTAGGGATCTGCCGAGTCAGGTAAATGATCAAGATCCTTGAGGATTTGATCAAAAAATAATGAAGTATAAATGTGGTACTACAATATGCTATAAAAAGTACATAAATGCTACTCTATCATCATCATCAAGCATGGTTAAAGCATGGTTCCAACTATGTTTGAGCTGGCTACATGAATTTTGTTTCTTCATTCCATCTATCTTGAGCCAAATCTTAGGATTTGTTGCACTTCTTCAAATCTATCCTTACTACTTCCATCGATGTCCTCTTTGGCCTATCCCTTTTCCTTGGTGGGCCATCAACTTGCATAGAAAAACTTCTCAATGGCAGCATTGCTGGCTTGCGTTTGACATGCCTAAACCATCTCAAACAAGTCTGTATTAATTCATCACCTATTAATGCTACGCCTAATTGCCCTGGAAGCCTTTATTTAAAAAAAAAAAAAAAAAGAACGCTCCTTGAAGTGCTCATTTCTGACTTGTCCATCTCGACATTCTTATCATTGCCATGCTCATTTTGTATATGTTGCTTCTTGAGTGGCTAACATTCTCCATATATCATAGCTTGTCTAATCAGTGCCGCCATAAAACTTTCCATTCAATTTTATTGGTGTGTGCGCACAAAGCACTGCAAAAGTAAGTCTCCACTTCAACCGTCCTGTCCATATGCTATGTTTGGCATTGTCCTCGATCTCTCCATCCTTGCTAATTATCGAGCCAAGGTATCGGATTGAATCTATCTATGGTATCTCTTGAACTTTAGTTCTCAGGAGTTTATGCTCTTTGCATATCTCCATCGAAGTTTCAATTCATATATTCTATCCTTGTACGACTTATTTTAGAGCACTTGGATTCTAAAGCCTCCCGCCTATCTCTCGAGTTTTGCATTCACGTCAGCTGTTAATTCATCCACCAATACCATATCCTCTACAAACAATATAACACCAAAGTACTTCCTCTTGAATGAGTAGTTAACTCATCCATATACAATGCATGATGAATGCTTAAATCTAACCCCTAATGCAGACCTATGATCACTGAAAACTCACTTTTCCTCTCCACTGGTAGTTCTCACACTCGTTGCCACTCCTCATGCATGTATTTAATGTTGTCAATATAACGTACTAAAAGTAAAAATAAAATTAGGCAACAAACATGGTAATTGTATAAACAGTTTTTCCCCTTTTATTATTAGAACTATACGTGCACTGTATTCTTTGACTTAGTTACAAGTATTGTTATCTGTAAGATCTAGGCTTCGGGGAATTGGAAGAAATTGGATAATGTGATGAGAAGATGAAAATGTGGATCTCTCTCAAAACCGTCAAAGAGGCAGTGTGGGGGAGCATAAAATAATTGGTAACCCCCTCAACATTCCATACCCCATTAATTATTTTGTTTATTAGAAAAAAAAAGAAGCACACTCATGAGGCTTACATCGCATGTGTTGGGTCTTATCCATCATGCTTTATATAATTGAAATGCCTTGCATCATGCCTCGGCGTTTTGAAAACATTGGAACAAGCCCAGATAGGCCTTATTAAAGATGACAGTGAATGACGGTTACATGTTTAGTGAGGATGCATCATGCATCCTTTGTTTGCTAGACATGGTAGTGAACTATATCAATAGAACGCGATACTTGCGAAGCAAATAAACCTCAATTATGTTCCCGGCTATAGATCAGCTGGTTAAGGACATGAGTGTGTGAGACTGTGAGTGCAAGTGTGTGTTTTGAGTCCCCAGTGTAGCAAAATAATAATAATAATAAAATAAATATGAACCTCTCTTATTTACATTATCCAACTGAATATGCACTGTTGATTCCATATACAGGTTATTGTACCATTGACTAAACAAGAATAATGAAAACTACAGAGAAACAATTAATTGATGACTTCTCCTATTTACTTAGTTAAATTGAGTCTTATATTTGTTTTATGAAATCATTATATATTTTTTGGTTTATTGTCTGCTATAATGGTGGCAGTTTGGCCTTTTGTCCTTGCTGATGACAGTGTGCTTTCACTGATAACTAATAGGAATCTCAAACCATTTTTTGGTTTTGTTCTGCAGACAGGACTGGTAACTATAGACGGCTGGTTAAAACTGACTGCTCCAGCTCAAACTGCTGTTCTGTTCAAGCAACTCCGTTTAACACTTCATTCTGTTCTGAAGGAACTTATTCGAAAGCCAGAGGTATTTGACAACAATTTTTTACTCTAGAGGCATTTGATAGCTTTATTCAACTCTACTGTGCTAGAGGTTTTGACTTAAGTTAATGTCATCTCTTATAGAAAACTTTATGCTTGATTTATAATTAAACTGATAAGGAGTGTGGTCGTATGGCTTCCCCCCCCCCCCCCCCCCCCCCCCCCCCCCCCCTTTTTTATTTTTTTAGAACACAATCAATCTACAATTAATGGAACTTACAAAAGTCATCTACTTTTTACACTAATCACCAACCGAATGGAACACGTAATTGGCAACAGTTATTAAAGGGCTTTTCTGCAACATCATGTTAAGCCAGTAGAAGAAATTCGTCAAATACCTTTACTAATAAATGACTCAAAAAATCTGATTTCATTTGTCTAATTTTGATTGGTAACATATTGCATTCATCATCCATCTAATTGTACATTTTGGACCTGCATTTTGTGCACAAAATCAACTTAAATTGCACTTGGTGAATAGAAAATAAATTTTCATTTTACACAAGGAAAATGTGAACATTATTTCCCCGTTTTATGGGAACTTTATTATAAGAGGCATTGAAGGATTTTATTCTATCAAAAAATTTCCTCATTATTGATGCTCATAGTTGTGATGGAAGCAAATGATTTGATGGCCCGATCATGGATGGAGATGCACGAAAAATCTGAAATGGAAAGATCCTCGATGTCAAATTTTGGCCAGTTGACCCTTTTCTCCGCAACTTTAATTTCTTTTCCTAACTATCTTATTGTTGATGAAAAATGGGCAGCGAGGCTTTAGAATTGGTAAGATTCTTGAGGCATCCCCATCGAATTGGAGCCCAACAAATCAACAGCTTTGATGACTAAATCATGGCCTCACCTGTTTAGAATGTTGATTTAGGACACTAGCAGTCTAGCACATCATGATGCATCAACAGATTCAACAACCTATGATTGTTCCTCAGTAATAATGGTATTTTTTAATGAGAGATGATACAATTCTTGTGCAAATTTGTGGGTGGAGTCACTCGAGCATATGCTTGAGTGAATCTAGGTTCAGCTAGTGCTACTCTTCTCTGTTGCATATGCTATGTTGCCTGATGATCCTCATAATTAATCATTTCATGTTTCTCATTATTGTGATGAATCTTGTACATAGAGCTCCTTGCAAAAACAAAAGTAACATTTCGAACTCCTTGTTTCAGATGGCGACTGTTGTCAACAATGAAATTGTCAAATCCATCATTCATTTATTGTTGGAAGAAGAAAAACCTCGTTTGTAGTATGTTTTTTTTCTTTTTCTTCCTTTTCTTTTCTTTTTCCCCTTCTTACCAAGCAATGAGTTTGGGACTGTTTCATAACTTTTTTCTATATATAAGTTCTAATGAAAATAACATGGAGTAAAATAATTATTTTCATATTCTTCATGTCTCCTTGTGCGCGTGTGTTTATTTGTTAATTTTGTTTATCCCTTGACACATTTGTGCAACGTCGAGATTCCTTTGGGTACAAAAGCCTAATTTTTTCTCGGCCTGCCATTTTTTTGCTGTTTGGTGCGGTACTTTTATGTGCGGATAGAGGAAAAAAGTTGTACTATTTTTCTTTAACTTTGTATGAAGTCACGAGTAGGAATCATTTTTCCATGGCAAAAGGAATCCATGGTGCCATGGAATTCCAACATTGCGCAAGCACTTCCTTAGGGGGTTTGTGTAATGGTTGGATTCTGCACTCCAACACAATTCAATTTCCACATGAGAGGAATCCTACATTCCTACATTCCTACCCTAGCCATAGGAAAACCAAACAATGAAAGAGTGGGTGTATTAAAATCAGAACACTTACCTCTATATCGCGGAGTTGTCTATTTTATCCACACATGCATTCCTACCTCTATTTCATTGTTTTCATCCACAAGGTGGAGTTTGATTTCGCAAACCAGCATAAATAGGATTGGAAAATGTGCCATATTTATGGGTTTTAGAAAGTTGATATAATATAGAATACTAGTGTAATTATGGATTCGACAATGGAAGTTGTACTGGGTACTGGTATATACATGGGACTTCTTCATCTGAAAGAGTGGAAAACAGTTTCTTTGTGAACAAAATCTAGAAGTGACGTTAAAATCCAAGATTATGGGGACCTGCTGCCTGCATCCATTTATTAGTCATATGGTTTGTATCATCTGATTAGTGTGATCATTGGGAGGTCATGAAAGATGAAATGACCATGCACACCCTAAGAAATTAAATATTGTTTCCTTAGTATGAGTCTATATATTATTATTGTTGTTGTTATGGATCCCTACTATAATATAGGTGTTTGATTAATTACATAACAAACACCTTGCCAGGAGAAAGTTCATCATACCCAGGATTAACAGTGAGATTCAGGTCGGCTTGGAGTGCAGTGAGTCCATTGGTTATATATGCTCCAATCCAAACCCAACCTGTTCAGTTATCATCAAGTTGAAAATCTTAACCAAATCTGAAATTAATCCGGTTGAGTTGGTGGGTTCGGACGTGCACACATGTGACAAGCATGAAATGCCGTTGGATTGAATAATCTAGATGAGATTTACTTATGTGAAAATTTTCAACTCCATTAGATTAATCTAACCCCTTGATCCATAGGTCTAAAGTTTAATGGTTTTAGAGGCATCACTTTCTTGTGATTTCAATCTAACGATGAGTAAAAGTTGGATGAGTGTCAAATTTGGGCTTTATACCAATTCATGGGAGGAGTATGCGTCTAAAATGGATAGTTTTTTATGCCTCTAAAATGGTGTATGACAACCCTAAAAAGTGATGCCTCTAGAGCCATTAAACTTTGGGGCCATGAATCAAGGGGTTAGGTTAATCTAATAGAGTTTAGAGTTTTCACATAGGTAAATTTCATCTAAATTATTTAATCCAGCGGCATTCCATGGTGGTCATATACCATAGGGGGCCCAACTGGAAGGGACGTAACTCTTCTCTAATCCTGTGTCCTGCAAGATTTATTATGATAAAATCTAGAGAGAGAGAACTATGTTGATGCCGATTGCACTAGCTATGCTACATTTCAAGTGTGGAGAAGTTTTGGAGAGAGAAAGTCTTTTCACAGTTCTTCTAATCAAGTCCTTTCCATAAAATATTTTTAAAAAATGATAAGAATACCCTTCTCTTAGGACATTTTTTTCCTTAATCTCTTTTTTCCCCATAATTAGCCATTTTGATTTTGATGACCATAACCATTTCATTTAATGAAGCCTCTTAAATGATTTGTTAAAAGGGAGAAATTGAAAAGTTGACTAAAGGGTATTTTTGTCATTTCTTAGGAGCTTTTTATCGAGAGGACTTGAGCTATAGAATTGGGAAAAAGGCTTTATATTTTTTTTGAAATATTCAGATTATCATGTCCGTTTTTAAAAATAAAAAAAATTATACCTATTTGAAAATTTCCTTTATATTTATTTCCTTCCTGTTTGTCAGGAAGTCTGTAGCCCACATTATAGACTACCTTTTTCCGTTTGACCCTCGAGTTGGACCAGAAAATTGATAAAGTTGATGTGGATTAGAGGTGGCGGCAGAAAATCATTCTAATCAAATTATCCTAATCCTTTTTTTTATAAGGCACAATGTTCTCCCACTAGCAACGGTCTATGCAGCCTAGCTTCATAGGGCCCACTTGGGCCTATCTTTGATTAGTGCAGGATCTTTCCACCCTTTCATCCCCGGTGATTTGGTACCAAGCCCAATTTCACTCTCATCAAACTTTTATCCACCACTGGATTGAATCTCAAAGAAATCTAAACTTGTACTATTAATGAAGGGATAAGATGATCTAACATTACTGATTTTTTTTTCTCAAGGGATAGGATGATCTAACAGTTCTGTTTTTTTTTTTTTTCCCTCAATCCTTATCTACGAGGAGACCTTCTCCATGTACCATAACCCAATAATAAGTAGGCATCTAAATCAGCCCCATGAGATGGATTGCTTATTAGAAGTAATTAAGAAGTTTGCTCGTAGGAGAACATTCCCTTTCTTTTAAGAGATTACGTGATATAATTCAGTCGCGATATAATTCAGTGGCGACTGATGTCAAAACCGGCCAATTCAAATAGAACAAATGTGAAGAGATTGGATTAATTATAAAACTAAGCTAAGCTCAGCTCACTCAAGGCTTGGTTACTCCCTTTTTTATCAACTAAGAGGTGATTTGAATCCTTAACAAATTAAAAAAAAAATTCGTGTTATAAATTGAATAAATGGTTTAATTAATGTAGTTCAAATCCAACGAGTTTTGTGAGCATTTTTTTTTCTTTATAATGTGGGTACTCCTGACCTGAACATGACTATTCTCTAAGGTGGCGCCCGCCAAACTCACACCAATATCACCATCTCATCAAGGAATCTACGTTACATCTATTGTAAGGGCCCACAATGTAGACTGGTGCAAATTCCTGATAGCTTTCCAGCCCAGGACAAAGTGCTGCAAACGTTCCCCAAATATGACTCTTGAGAGCAGTAAGTGGAGTCGATGCAACGTCGTAAGATAAACGGTATCTTTGCTTTGTAAGACTCTTTCTGCAGTCTCATACGGGCGGCAAATTCAAAGATGCCTCTCACGGACTCACCTACTCTTTTATTCCTTCCCTCCCTCTGCAGCTTTCTTGGGTTTTGTTTCACACTTGCACTTGAATAACAGCCACTAGTAGTCCCAAAAATAGCTTATGCTTCTTGGCTGATTATATGTTTCCATGTTATTTTATATAATAAAAAAAATAGCGTTTCAATATTGGGTCCCAATTAGCCTATTAGCAACCCAAAATTTTGGATGCGTTTGTTTGCATAGAATTATATGTATAAGAAGTAATAGTAAAATAGGTTTCAAGAAAGGATTATCAAAGATATGAGTGAAGAACGGTATAAAGTGGGATGTATATGGGTGGTGATTCTCATTATTTTTTTTTATTTATTTTGCAGGGTGATGCATTGATATTTATTTATTTTTTCTCACTTCTAATTAATGCATTTCCGTTAAAAAAAAAAGATTTTTTGATGGCCATTTATTGATTTTTTAGTTTGCCTCTCCAATATTAACCACTTTTATGAAAACATCTCATAGAGTTGCTAAGAATTCAATTCCATGTAAATAAATAAGTGCTTTACGCTCCACGTTAGCAACTTACCCATTTCAACCGGTGTGTGTTATTTCCAACATCAGAATATTGATCACATATAAGACACATGATTGCTCTACTTATTTTGTATTCTAATCATGTTTTTTTTTTAAACGTGGCCAATCTATGAGTGAGTTCAATATTTAGTGGATTAAAATTTAGACTCGAGCCCAGAAGATCGAAGACCCTAATTTTGAGTGGTTTGGATTTGAGAATAATGAAATAAAATTACATGGCACTCAACTCATCACTGTGAACACTTAACCGTTGGCACCTGAACACTTTATGAAAAACATAGTGCAAAATCTAAAAAAGAAAGGAAGAGAGAGAAAAGAAATGGGTGGATTTGTTGGGTAATCTTGCTTCTAGAAGTCCACAGATGGGGACAGGTCGTGTTCAAGGACGGATTATGATTCCACGCTGTTGTTTTGTCGACTGCGAATGGCATCTTTTTGAAGCATTTCCAACCACCCCACAACACTCCCAAACCACTGCAAATTATTCTTCTATGCAATTTGCCTTTTTTTTTAGAAAACCTCGGACCCAAGCAAAAGATCCCTCCCTTCTCTATTTCACATGGAAACAAGACAAACCCAATTCCCCTTCTTGTCTTTGTTTTCTTTCCCCTCGTGATGATACAGAAGAATTTCCATGAATTGCCAACTTCCCATAAAACCAATCCTAACCATTTCATTTATCTTCCATTCCCTCCTCCTCTTCCCTGAACCTCAACTCCATGAGAGATGCAAGACACTGAAGAGGAATTCCTGAATCTACGCCTTTCCATCATCGATACCGGGGGTGGGAAGAAGAGAAAGAGAAGAGAAGATTTAAATCCATGTACTGATCAATTGGGAGGAGATGAAGGAAAGAAGCTCATTGCCTTTCTTCAATTGCGCGACCAGATGTTAAAACTAGACCCAAAACGAGGAGGTGCTGAAAAAGGAAAGGGTCTTCATTTGATCCATTTGTTGCTTGTCCTTGCCACCGCCGTCGATGAGAAGAAGGTCGGCTTCGCTGCTGAGAATCTGTGTGAGTTGTACAAATGCGTCGCCTTGAATGGTGATTCCATCCAAAGGGTTGCTGCCTATTTCGCCGATGGTTTGGCAGCTAGGCTTCTCACCCGAAGATCACCATTCTATGACATGATCATGAAGCCCCCCACCGCCGATGAAGAGTTTGCCGCCTTCACTGAGCTATATCGCGCATCTCCTTATTACCAATTTGCGCACTTCACTGCCAATCAGGCCATCTTTGAGGCCTTTGAAGAGGAAGAAGAGCATAACAGTGGAAGTTTGCACGTCATAGACTTTGATGTCTCGTATGGTTTCCAATGGCCTTCTCTAATTCAATCTCTTTCAGAGAAGGCGACTAGCAGCAGCAGCCGAATCTCTCTTCGCATTACAGGGTATGGTAGAAGCTTGGAGGAACTAATAGAAACTGAGACAAGACTAGCGAGCTTCGCAAAAGGTTGCCACAATTTAGACTTTGAATTTGAGGGGTTGTTGAGAGGGAGTAAACCCATTAGTCTATGTGTGAGGAAGAAGGAAACTGTTGTGGTTAACTTGGTGCTTTATCTCCATACCTTGACCAGTGCTTCGCAGATCTCCGAGACACTAAAATCAGTCTATTCACTCAATCCTTCTCTTGTGATCCTTGTAGAGCAAGAAGGTAGCCGAAGCAACCGTAGCTTCCTATCGAGATTCATGGAGTCTCTACACTACTTTGCGGCCATGTTCGACTCGCTGGACTATTGCCTTCCGCCGGAGAGTCTGGAGAGGCTGTGCATTGAGAAGAATCATTTTGGGAAGGAGATCAAGGACATGGTAAATTGCGAGAGAGGTGAAGAGTGTCATCTGAGGTATGAGAGGCTGGAAACATGGAAGGATAGAATGGAGACTATTGGGTTTCAAGGAGTTAGTCTGAGCTCCAGGTCCTTGAGCCAAGCAAAGCTTCTTTTGAAGATTAGGACCCATTGCTCACAGCTTGAGTTTGATGGAGGGTGTGGGGGATTTAAAGTAGTTGAAAGAGATGGAGGTAGGGGTCTCTCACTTGGGTGGCAAGATAGATATCTAATAACAGCCTCTGCATGGCACTGTTAATAACAATTCTCATTTCTCAATAACAATTCTCTCTCTCTCTCTCTCTCTCTCTCTCTCTCTCTCTCTCTCATGTCTATAAGATACCTTGGTCAGTTCTTTACTGAGTCTATCTACTATGAAAAATCTGTAGGGGCGGCCCTAAGTTTTCGGGGGCCCTAGGCGAGTTCCTAAAGTGTGGCCCTACCAGTATACCCATCGATAAATGATAAAAAAATAAAAGACAATTTTTTTTATTTGATCGAAAATTAAGTCTACTCCTTACCTACTCTTACCGAATCAGAATTATATTTCACATTAACCAATTAACACCAAAATTCAATTACAAAAACTAAACACTACTAAAAAACTACTAGTCTTCTTGCATTTCTAGCTGCGAAATCACTAATTAAGTCTTCATAATTAAGCTTTTCTACCAAAGACTTTTCGATAGATAACATAGCTAATCCATTTAATCTTTCTTGGGACATGGTTGATCGAAGGTAAGATTTGATCAGCTTTAACTTTGAAAAGTTTCTTTCTGCAGATGCAACGATAACTGGTATAGTCAGCAGAATTCTGTATACAACCCATGCATTTAAAAAATAATTATCCAGTGACTTCAAACGATTTAGCACGTTGATTGCTTTCTTTGCGTTATCTGGTAAAAGATGTCTCATGATTCTTAACTCCGAAAATAAATATATATGTCCCATCAATATGATCACTAACACCGTCATGTTTAAAAAAACTCTTCAAGATTGTTACAAGAAGCCTTTAAAGTATCTAGATTTGTAGACTTTAACTTCTTTAAATCAAACAGAACCCAAAAATTTTCTCATACACTTTGAACTGCTCAAACCTACTCTTGAACGAAGAAAGAGCTTGGTCTACTATAAATAAGAAGTAGTTAACTCGAAAAGATTCTTTAGCTGATTGTGTCACCTGCTTCTTCCGGCCGGCTGGACTTCTTCCTCTTTCTTTCTTTCTTTCTTTCTTTTTTTTTTTTTTATGGTTCAGCAAGAAGGATTTTCTTCATTTTCTGCTGCTGCTTCTTTTATTCTTTCCAAGGGTTGAATGGCTGAGATAAAGGGGAGTAATTAGGGTTTTATTTATGGGAATAGCATATTTTGGAGAATTGGGGAATTGATTGTGACACATTTATTATCTAAACATTGATTTTTTTTTTCCAAAATAACCAAGTGCTACAGTGGCCCACTGTCAGTGGGGTCAAAATTTTAAATTGAGTGGGATAATTTTTTTTAATATTATTTCACATCTCAGTGGGGTCAATTGACCCCACTACTAACCAAGTAGCGCCGCCCCTGCTTGGGGGCCTCCATTTTGAACCAAATTTTGGAGCCCCAGCCGGCCGCCTGTGTGGGCTGTCCCTAGAGCCGACCCTGAAAATCTGATGTCTTTCATGGTAAGGATTTGTTAATGTGGAGGAGACTAGCCCCTCATTCGTTTTGATTCATTGCATAAGTGTTTCTTGCTCGTGATTTATCATGGACTAACAAAGATTATAGATGTACACCTTTTCTTGGATTTTGTTACACCAGTGATATCACCCACGAGATATAACTGTTTAATCATTTGAAGGTGGGGATCGATGGTGTGTGATTTTGTCTACAAATGTTGTGTACCTTACGTGTACAGCAGGACCTGTTGATGTATGAAAGAGATTGATGCCATCTAATAGAAGCATCTGCTCGTCATTGTGTTGACAACCCTCTCTCCTCCTAAAAAGCTTCATTATCAATATTATTTCCCCTGCATATTACTATTTCATTTCACCAATCTAGCCTTCTATATTAAAATAACTTGGTGGCTTTTTTCTTGAGCAGGATTTTATAGGGGAATTTGTGACGTTAGAAATTTAAAGACAGCGATGGAATGATTGTCCCTCGGAATTTCTGCATGTTGTATTCTTTTGTTGGAATTTTCGAGTTTAATGTTGTACTTGTTGAAGAAAATAACTAGTCAGATAGTGGCAGAGCTAGAATTTTCTGTAAGGGGGTAAGCAATAGTCAGACCGATAATAGTTTATATTTATAACTTATTATTAAGAGAATTTTACCGGAAAAAACACTTACTTCGGAGGTCTTACGCAATCAAACACTTTAGCAAGTGGGGCACCAATTAGAGCAATTGAGCCCGATTTTTATTTTTTTTACCAAAAGAGCACATCGTCAGTGCCGACCTTATTTACACTTGAATAAGGTCGGTGATGACGCTGTCCGCTAAGCCTATATAATCCGATTTCGAGCTTTTTTCTTCTCACTTCTCCAAAATCACAAAGAGAGCATTTCTAAGAGTCTTGTATAGCCACGAAACTGGATGACTAGTGTGTTTTTCCACCATTGATGTCACTATTAATTTTCTATCAATCTCCTGTTGCTATTGTCAAAGTCTACGGAAAGGAGGTAATGAAAATCAACTTCTATTCACAAGATGAAACCCTAGAAATCAATCTCATCTTTGTATAGACAACGTATAATACATATACTATCATTTAATGCATAGATACATGTTCTCTTTCACTGTATGCTGTTTATTGTCTGTTTCATTGAATATGGTATATTTTGCATATGAGCTATATTTACTGTTTTGCAGTTTTCAATGTAATACGCAATACTACATTGACTTAAATGTCAACAACCAAAGTACTTTATACATAATTAGTTCTAATAAGGAGGAAAATGTTCCAAAATTAATCTACAGCCCATGCATTATTGCTTGAGAAGCTTGAGAATGATGGTATAAGTAATTTATATTTTTTATGATGTTCTAATAGCATGTCAGACGTTGAGCACCAAATAATCCTTCACTATGACGGTGAGTTTGAATTTGAGCTCAATCGTCCTCAATACAAGGGGTGGAAGGCAGAAGTTGAGATATCTTTCGAGCAATGTCACGTTGAAGAGCTTTTCAAAATTGCTTTGGCAGCATCAAGTTGGGAAACAACTTCTGATTAGATAACTCTAAAGTATCTTATACACAATGGCAGTTTTTTTTCGTTGATAGATATCGACGATGACAATGATATTAAAGTATCTTACCAGCAATACTGCAGATTGCACAAATAGTCTCCTAAAAGACACCCGAGTGCTCCCGATTACGAAGCAAGTGGAAGAGATACGTGCAAAACTCGTGGAATTATTTCAAAGACGGTCAACTCAAGTACAGAGCATCACTACACTACTAACTCCGTACGCAGAGAAGTACCTAGCCACAGAGATGGAAGAATCGAGAAGGCTAATGGTACGGGTAACGGCATTGAATGAATATCAAGTGCAATCGTCAGAGTATGTTGATGTAGTTAGTCTAGAGAGGATGTCATGCTCGTGTCGGAAATGGGACGTGATTGGGATCCCATGTTGCCATGCTGTTGCCGCCATGAAAGCGCAGAATATGAATCCATATGAGTATTGCGAGCACTGTTACCTCATAAGCACGTACCAGAAGACGTATAGTGATGTCATTCACGCTACCCGTGATAGAAAGCAATGGGAACAAGTTTTAATCACCGGGAGAGTCCTCCCACCATTAGCTAGCAAGCAACCGGGTCAACCAAAGAAGAACAGGATCCGAGTTGAAGATCGACATCGCAAGCGACGAGTGGTAACTTGTTCGTCATGGAGACAGAGGGGTCACAACCGTGGGAGCTGCAAAAATCCGCCAGTTCAACAATGACGTTGATGGATTTAGTGTTTAGGGGCCACTCATGTAATATCCTTTTGTTTTGGGTATTTTTTTAGAGAGTTTTTTCTTGTATGTATATTTACGAGAAGTTTATGAAAATGACTGTGATGGTTATTGCTGTATTTTTGGATGTTTTTGTAAAAATTACTGCTAGCTTTGAAAAGATGTTTTGCATTTTTGGATACTTTTGTATAAAATATAATTTATTTTGAAAAGAGTTGTGGAACCCGATATTTTATTGTGGAAGATGATGTAATGCATGTACGCAACGTAAAGACTCTGCATGGAATTTTAGCTTTGATGCACGTGCAGAGCTCATTACAGGGTCGATGATGACCTTATCTTTGTAAAATAAGGTCACCACCGACGCAGACTTCCTTTTTTTTTTTTTTTTTTGCAAAACTTGTAACTTTTCCTTTTGGGTAATATGCTACAGCGTCGGTGATGACCTTATCTTTGTAAAATAAGGTCATCACCGACGCAGAAATCCTTTATTTTAAAGCAAAAGTTATAACTTTTTTATACTGTTTTTGGCAAAATTTCTAAGTGAGGTCGGTGATGACCTTATCTTTGTAAAATAAGGTCATCACCGACGCACAAATCCTTTATTTTAAAGCAAAAGTTGTAACTTTTTTAGGCTGTTTTTGGCAAAATTTCTAAGTGAGGTCGGTGATGACCTTAGCTTTGTAAAATAAGGTCATCACCGACGCAGAAGTCCTTTATTAAAAAACAAAAGTTGTAACTTTTTCAAACTTTTTTGGCGAAGTTTCTAAGTCCGGGTCGGTGATGACCTTAGCTTTGTAAATAAGGTCACCACAGACGCAGACTTCTAATTTCTTTAACAAAAGTTGTAACTTTTTTCATTCTTTCTCAAGTATATTTAGTGCTACAGCATCGGCGATGACCTTATTTTAACTGAAAATTAGTGCTACAGCGTCGGCGATGACCTTAGTTTACATGAAAAAAAAATTAAATTGCTAGGACTATGACATTTACATCAAAATACAAGTATGTAATTCCAATAAGATTTATACAAGCACAAATCAATGCAAGACAACATTCAAGCACAAACAAACGACAACATTCAATTGACATTGAATCAACATCCCATATACAATAAAGAATCAAATTAATTTCCTAAGTTTACATCAACTGGTATTTCCAAAGTTTACTCCAACAAACAAACCACGGGAATTCAAAAGTTTACAATAGTACCCAAACTTCTGGTGAATACAATTTACGAGGCATAGAAGAACAAGGATATCAAAATGCATGATGTTCACATTAATTAAGAAGCCAAAACAAACAAATAATACACCCTCAACAGTTCCAATATTTTCTTTCAAGTCGTAATGATGTGCCCCAAATGGGTTTCAAAATGTTCAAGCCCAATTCAATATTTAAAAAGATAGAATTCTTAGAGTTTCAACGATAAAAAAGAGGCTTTTTAAACGGTTGATTCTCTAAATTCTAACACTCAAATGGGACTTTACCTTTTAATCCATGTTTTATGACTCCTAAATTACATAAACTAGATCCCCTATTATGTCCTAAGATTTAGTGGGTTCTAAATTTTTAAGTCCAGCAAACCTTGCATCGCACCTGTTTTGGTTCAAATTCAGCTAATTAGTTTGACTTACACATGTTTTGGTTCATGATGAAAACCTTCTTGAGTTGAGATCTAAGTAACAAATTGGTTGGGATTAATTAGATCCTGCTGGTACTTGATTCAATCTTTTGTAAGTCGTGACCAAGATATATTAGGGGCCTTTAATGCACATCTGCATTTGTATCATGTACTCCACTTTTTTTGTGACCACAATTGTTAGTCTTAAACAGGATAGCCTGTAATAACACAAAGGAAGTATAAAACTTTAAGTGAAAAAACCTTAGCTCTTTATTTGGGATGTAAGATACTAAGAATAAAAGAAATACATTAATTCTCCATGTCTAACAGTGGAGAAAGGCCAACAATTGGATGGCTAGGACCTTGCAATCAATGTAAGAAGTTCAGAATTTCACCTACATAATGAAGTCACAACAATATCATGATAAACTGAAGATGTTACACTTTCACAATTATATCATGGTGAATTTTCCCCATTTTATTTTTCATTGCTATTATCAACATTGCTTATAATCTTGTTTTCCTATAACCAGAGAATGAAACAGTCACTGAATAGTGGAATATACAATTCTCGAAATTCTAACACTCAAGAAATACAATGAACCTATTCACATTGTCAAAATGAAGAAACACAAAAAGGAACAAATAAACAACTACTGCCATTTAACCGCATACAACATCCTCAACTTTGAAAAATAAAAATAACTCACTGAAACTTTTCTGGAAGTGTTAAAACAAACCCCAATCATCCATCGTCCTTCTCAACTGAAAATACCCCAAATTTGAAATCTACAAACCTTATTCAATGCAAACAACAAATGTACAAATCGAATACAACGTTGAAGATAACAAACCATGCACTTAGATATCATATGCAGGATGGCGGGAAAACAAAAGGAAGTGAAAATACAAAAAAAATTGACAATGATTCAAAAAAGGAAGAGATCCAAACCTCTGCAGTGTCGGTCGAAATCGCAATCAATTGAAAAAACGGTGGGATTATGAGAAGCAGTTGAAGAATTCAATTACAAGGCTGATGGTTATGGAAAAATAGAAACAAATGCTCTTTGTTGCTCGTCCAAGGTCAGTCTTGACGCAATGGAGGAAGAAGAAGAGAGAGAATGAGCTAAAACAATGATTTCAACCTTTAATAGGGTCGCAGACAGCGGCCACGTCCCGACCTTATTAAAGTGTAAATTAAGGTCGGCGCTGACGATGTGCTCTTTTAGTAAAAAAAATAAAAATCCGACAGCGTCATCGCCGACCTTATTCAAGTGTAAATAAGGTCAGCGCCGACGATGTGCTCTTTTGATAAAAAAAAAAATGAAAATCGGACCAAATTGCTCTAATTGGTGCCCCACTTGCTAAAGTGTTTGATTGCGATAGACGTCTGGATTAAGTATTTTATCCGGTAAAATCCTCTATTATTAATCATTTAAAACTATTTTTTAATATAATTTTACTAATATCCTTGGAAAATCATAATTCTATATTTGAGAATACCACAAATTTTCCGAGACTTATTTTTCGCAAAACTTTGTGAGGGCACTTAAAATATGAAAATAATAATTTTCACTATAATGATTCTAAATGGCTCAAACTAATTGTTTTCCCCTTATTTTAGCATTGAGAGTTGTATCTAACTCTACATAGTATGACCCGTGCCGAATTGATCACATGTAAATCAATCCACTCTAATTACCACTAGGGGTCCAGGTCCCAATAGATTTCTAGTATGAGATTCTAAGCAAACAATAGTTAGATCTATCCAATCACCATCACACCAAACGACAGAGAGTTTTTTTAACGTGGAAAACCCAATTGGAAAAAAATCATGAGATCTTCCACCTAGTCCAAGGGAAAACCAAGCACTAATAGTCTTTGAACAATTACAATAATATATACTCACATACCATTCCCCAGTTGAACTCAACCTAAATGACTGTAGTTTTTCTTTTCGATGACTAACCGTTTGCCCGTGCTTGAACCAGAAACTCACCTCGATGCCTCTCAAGGTACTTCAATCAACAACGAAAGAGTAGAAGAAGGTCTTCTTAAAAAACGGCTCTGAACTCTCTTAAATCTCCTATAGATGATCTAAGTTTATGATGGAGGAGAGGTGTTCTTTAGGGCTGCACAAGAAGTCTTTTTATATAGCCTTTGATTCGTGCAAAAGGTTTCCGAGATCTAATGTTGGAGCTCAAATAGGCAGAAGAGAAAAAATAGGTGGGCTTTCCATATTGAATTGGCAAGGTTCCGCAAAGTTGGGTCGACCCAGATTTCGATTGGGTCAACTGAACTGAGGTTCTGTCTTAAAAACCCTGAGAGAGCAATCCTGCTTGCTCGACCCAAGCTGTGGTTGGGTCGACGCAAGCCAAATTCTGTTACGGTCTTCTCTACTTCACCGTGGAGCTTGAATTTCTACGATTTCCTTTCTCCATTCATCATGTTGATCAACCACTACAGTTCAAAAGTAAGAAATAGAAAATTACAACTCTATTTAGACTTGAATTTTTGTCCAAATCCTAAGAATTACCAACCAAAAATACTAACACACTCACTATTGACTAATGAAAATCGGCTGGTTACGTATGATTGTATGATGATGGGCAACAATGCCTGTGGTAAGCAAGGATGGTTGACAGGGCAGCATTTAAAACCATCCATCAAGTCATGGAAAGATAACACCCAAGGTGTAAATTTTATGAAAATGTAAAGCTAACAGTACGGATCCTTTGGTTGTCTTACTCATGCTTCTAGTGAAGGGTGTGAAAGTTCATAATGGAGTCAACCTATTGAATATACAAACATCTCACGATAACTACCTCCTCATAAGTGGAATTTTTCTTAATTTTACTCCAATAGGAGTTAGTCCCACCATAAGATTGAGCATATATATATATATGATTATGAAAGACATATGCTTAATCTTATAGTGAGATCAAAGGGCCATCCCATTGAAGGGAAGGATTTCAATTTTTACTAGTTCAAATCTTCAATAGGTGGACTCCTCAACAACGTTCGCTTGCTCCCTCCACCCCTATAGGCCTGATGGAAAGCTTTGAGTTTACCTAATGGTGCAAAAGATGATGAGTTTTAGAGGGTTTCAATGGATCAAGAGGCCCGATCATGTGATGAGGGAAACAGTCTCTCCTACCAACTTCATAGAAATGTCAAGTGTATCATGACCTCCATTGATCCAGATCGATGCAAGACCATGAGTAGCGATCATTTTGATACCCAAGATATAGGGTCCACCCACAAATGAGTCTCCGCAGTGACCCAAAAGCGATCGTTTGGACGTGTTTATTTGAAGGTATGGAAAATTGGTGTGGTAAAGTCAAGTTCAATTGCCAATTTATTCTAGCTACCACACACTTTTTCCTTATCTTATATAAGTATGGTAAAGTAAACTCAATTAAAAAACCAACCATTTTAGCGACCTCTCTCCTACTTCACTTAACCACATATATACTTTATGTCACCTTCGCCACACAATGTATTTCTTATCTGAAAGTTTCATTGAAATAGAAAAAGGATACAAAAAGGAACAAAAGAAACTCCGTGCTCTGCAAAAACATCCGCCATTGTGTTGGCCAACTTGAGCCAATGGCAGAAGCTAACGTTATTAATGGTAGATAAAGCCCGAATTTCATTAAATATTTAAGAGATGATGTAACATCTACCTTTACTTTACTGCACATGTACAAAAACACGCTCATCCGTCGATACTCGATCTAATCTCCCCTATTTCTTTTTTATTTCAAATATATAATCCACGACAGAAACAAGCCCTCACTGTTTAGAAAATCCTTCATCTGTCCAAGGTGTGTTAAGGTGCTCAAATGTGGTGTATGTTTTATTCCTAAATGCATGCGGTGTATGTTTAGAAAATCCTTCATCACCAAAACAATACTATTGCTGGTCGCCTTTGTATATCTTCTAACTGAAGATAACGGTAGTACCCCACGAGATCATGCTTCTCACAAACCTGCTGAATAATTCAAGACTTCCTTAATTCCCAATGAAGACAAACAACCAGTACCCTTAGAAAAACTAATATGCCAGTCCCAATTTAAATATATATTGCAGGGGTCATCTTTATTTCTTACCATCAACTCCTTTCATGGAATTAAATTGGATTTTCAGACAAGGAATGGCCATAGAATCCTCTTACTGAGGTCCCAGAATAGCCGGGGTCTACATTTCCTTGGTACTTTTAACTTATTATAATGTTAATTTGGATATATATATATTGGATTGTTTCTTCTCTTTGTCATTTAGAAACTATAGTCGGATTCACAAACTAGTTTTCATAGGCAAAGTTCATACGACAAAAGCAATGCTTTTCAGTCAGCATGCGTTTTTAGAAGGAATCAGAGGTGGTTGAGTGGGGACAAGAAGATCGATTAGCACTCAATCATGTCTTTGATTCCGAGAGATTAGAACTTTAAAAACAAGCAAGTTTCAAATATGAGACGGCATGTTGATGTCAGGATGATTGGATGCACCCGACTGAAACCGCACTATATATATATATATATAAATATTATGATAGAAACAGGTATGCTTTCCTCTTTTTCCTATTTTATTTATACAGTCGGCTGCCGAAAGTAGGTTCATTCATCAAATGGACGTTTGTAGATCATCTGATCATGGATGGGGCAAGTGGGCCAATGGGCAAAAACTATTTTTTATAGTGGGAATTCTCCCATCATAGTGGGAAGTGTGGTGGATCATATTGCTTGCTAGGATGCACTGTATATATAATACAAGACAGGAGTTCTAATTGTGGGCTGCAGAGAATTGTAGGTGAGTGCTAGCTAGCCTAAGAATCACATGCTCACACCAGTTGTGGGCTCCAAAAAACTCTGACCCAGTGATCCTTGCTGTTCAATTGGTCGGTATTTCTATATAGATGTCATTCAGAGAGTGGGTGAAGGCCTAACAAATTTTAATGTAGTGGGAGAGAATATATATCTGGACTTAGAGCATTAAGTTTAGATGGGAGTTAGAATTTAGAAAATATAGGTAAGGACGTGACACTGATTATGGGATATGCATAACTAGAAAATTCGGTATCAGTTCACGAATCTGTAAATTGAGGATTTTTAAATTCTATTTAAGGAAGATCAGATTTGAAAATCCTCAAAACTGAACTAAACCCTCGAAAATTTATATTTGTCAAACATAAATTTTCCAAATTCTCAAGGAAAATTTGTGAGGAATATATGCCTGAAGATCTAGTTGCCAAAATACAACAAGGTCAATACCTAACATGAATTACTGAAATTTTACCAAAAAAGTCACTGATGTTTTGGCACATCTTCAATCTTGGCGAGCTTTGCATTTTACTCAGAAAAGGAAATGCATTCTATTTTATATATATAAAAAAATTTTGGATGAGGAGGACACTAGAGTTATGGAGAAAAAAAAAAGATTCTTAAGAATATTAATTTAGGCTCCTTAGAAATTTTGGCAATTGCTTATAGGTCCTAATTCTTTCGTAAAAGCCCCGTAGCTCAATCCTTTCTCTCTTTTTTTACTTTTTTTTGTTGTCCTTTTTAAATACAAAATGGACATTGCTGACAGAAATCCAACGTACGTTAAGCTTGAAACATTGGGTTGAGCAAACTCCCATTAATTATAAAATGGGCCTTTAAGGAATCTTCAAAGGGCAAAGGCCAATCCACACTTATGGCTGTGTGGAAAGGCAGATACCTACTTGCTACCAAAGCTCAATCCATGCATGGGCACACTGTTGGTTATGGACATGTGTACTGTATAGTGTGTGTCGGTGCAAGAGTGTTTAGCAGAGAAAAAAATAGTAAAGGGAATTTTCAAAGAAGCAGGGTAAGCCCTCAGTTTGTGATGAATATAGAATAAGAGAAAACAGGAAGCTCGAAGAAGAGAAGTTGGAAAAACTGGAACATCTTTTGTTCAATTTTTTCATTGGGAGAGTAGGCAGGGATAAACCTGTGGCTTCTTGTATAGTCAATAAGCTGGAGTGGTCCATTGTAAGGAACCGGAGTTGTATATTCTTGGGCCTGAATACTAAGCAAGGCCAAGGACTATTTTACATATTTTCCATCGATGGACCAAACCAAAGTCGGCTTTAGACTTGTTTACGATAGTGGAAGCATCCCAAGCCCAGAGTAGATGGGAGGTTACTAGTAAAAAAATCCAAGAATGAGATCAAAGATGGGCCAGGCTCAATTAGTTGGGCCTTTTATAGGGTTGTAAACAAATCGATTTTGGTCCGGGTCTATGGTGGATCTGGAGCCGTTAAGGAGAAGGTGGAGCCGGATCCGAAACCGGAACCATATATTGGATGGGTCCAGATCCAGGTCCGGGTCTTGGTAGAGAATGATATTATAAAAAAAAATATGATTTTTAGAAGAATTTTTTTTAAACGGAGGTAATATGTCGGGTCATGGGTCCATGGGTCCGAACTAAGGTGGAACCGGACCCAGAACCATTTATTTATCAGGGCCTAAATAAGAACCTAGACCCAGTTTTTAGCAGGTTGGAACCTCTGGATAATTGAAGAAACAGGAACCATTGACATCCCTAGCCTTTTAAAGATTTGGTACTCGATTGAGATCACATAAAGCCCAATAAGAGGATTCGTATTTACACTCAGATTCCAACTCCAATCAGCTCAACTGAAAAGCTGGTATTGGTCATTGTATCCTATAATGATAATCTTGGCCTGTTTTGGGCCTTTTGTCTCAAAGAGTGTGTTACTTAAATAAATGACAAAGCGCAATACCACGCGGTGGGAATGGAGTTGCAAATTGCAATGCATTATAAGTTTCAGATCAAAACTATACAAAATGGGTGTGCTTGTACAAAATTTCAGCCTAGTTCATAGTCAGGGATGTAGAGAATGTGAAATTGATCTTGGCTTTAGATTTGGAATTGAGTTTAAATCTAAATGTATTTGGTTCTAATCTTAAAATGGTACATATCTGATGATTCTTCTCCGTTAACAATTTTGTATTTCATGCCCCAATTGGATCTGACCTTAGATTTATGCATGCAAATAAGTCCACCTGCTCCACTCAATTCTATCTGGCCTTTTAAATAGTGGGACATGTCACAGGTTTGTAGGCCCACCTATCCAATAGACATAAGAGTCCATATGAATTAGCCCTCCAAAAAACTCAGGTATATAAGTGTTGTTACTTGTTAGCTATCCAATCTAAAAACTGTAAAATGGTAAGCAAACTAAAGTTTTATGTTTCAAAGGTGCTATAAGAGTGCATTATCAACTAGTCATCCACAAAACTCAAGGATATAGGAGTTGCTAGCTATCCAATCTAAAAACTGTCTAATGATAAGTGAAGGAAAAGCTTTATATTTTAAAAGTGTGTTTCATGATCTTAGATTAATCACCTACTTAACACCACCTATAACATATATATATATATATAGATCTGTTCTTTTAGGTTGCTAATCTATGATGTCTCTTTTATCTCACAAAATAGTGGGCTAAACAAGCCTATCATGCAGGTTTTTTCCTATAAAAGGCCTCAGATAACTCTTATACTAAAGAAGGGAGCATTCAAGCTCAAACAAGGTGTGATATAGAGATAATTAAGTTTATGTCGAATAATTAATTCTTCTTAAAAGAGAATGGGTGGAGGGATAACTTTTATAATTTACAACTTCAAAGTAAAGGGCAGCAAAAGTTGAATGTAGAGATCAAGGTTTTGTTAAAATAATTCATCTTGGAAAATAATGGGAGCAAATATAACTTTATTAATTTAGTACTTTGAAGAAAAGGGCAGCCATGTCAATATTTAAAAGAAAAACAAATCAATTGAAAGGACAAGAGTTTAGTTTTACAAGTAACCTTGACTATATTATAAAAATATGACTTATCAACACTATTACAACATGATATAAGACCAAGTTTGTACAGCCATTCATGGTTGCATGGTGTTGGTACGCATACCCAGCGTTTCACTCCTCAACTAGTAGTCTTAGTTGTACAGTTTCATTTTGTTTCGGCAATAAAGTTGAAATGAAATACATAACCCAACTTTTAGGTTTGACTTTTGGTCAATTTTAGCCGAAAACATGAATTTCGTCCAAAATTATCTGAAATGGCCAAAACTAATTTCTAAAATTTTTGAAATGTCCAATATATAGTGGGGAATGTATACAAACTTTAATCTTAAAAGTTGTTAAGTTTTATTATTATGAAAATTATATTTAAACTTTATTATGGCAAGAAATGTACTTAAAATTTATAATTGTATGTTGTAATAAACTAAATGCATAAATTAAATTTTATATTTATACTTTATTTTTCTAACATATATATATATATATTAGAAATTTCCATACCAGAAGGCACGACGGACCACCGGACTTGATCGAAATGAAATCTGAAACGAAATTAACAACCATTAGCCCAACATTGTAGAGAAAAAAACAAAACGAGGAGGAAAGAAGGGCTCATAGGGCCCTAGGAGATACAAAGCTGGCCAGTGGGGCCCTTTAAACTCGGACAGAATGACATATGCTGTCTTAGGATCCGGACCCAATACATAGATAGATACAAGACAGATAGGGAGATACTTTTAGGGTAGAGATTTGGAAATTGGTAGGGAAAGCAGAAGCAGAGAGATGACGGACAGCGAAGTGAGGCATAGAAAGGTTGGAACAAACGGCATAGAAATGCACATAGCAGAACAAGGGAGGAGCGGAGGTCCATTGGTTGTTCTGCTGCATGGATTTCCAGAGCTTTGGTTCTCATGGAGGCATCAGATGAGAGAACTGGCTAACCAGGGCTACCACGTAGTTGCACCAGATATGAGGGGATATGGAGACACTGATTCACCTCCCTCTCCTTCTTCATACACTTATTTTCATCTTGTTGGTGACATCATTGGCCTTCTTGACCACCTTAATCACCACCAGCACAAGGTGATACTCATTTCTCCCCATCTACTTGTATACCAACCAACCCAACATCTTCTTTGGCCTTTTTGTTTGAGTTCATATATACTCCATTGTCCAATCTAAGGGGCTGGCTGGATTTGGGTTGTTGGGTCCACAGTGCATCTGAACTGGGACATGTGGCTCAGGTCCAATCAATCAATGGAGTTTAATAGTTTTTTTTTTGGACTACTAGAGTTATACTCTTTTGAGTTTTGAGAGCTTCAAAGTTTTTTTTTTGTTTTGTTTTGGGAGTTACTCTTTTCAGAGCTTCAAAGTTTGTAAAGTTGTATCATCATCAGAAAGTTAGTAAAATTGGGGGACCTGAATCGTTGGCCGGAAATGGGGTCCAAATCTTAACCATTTTTTGTATTGGGCTCCTTGGGTATTTGGGGATCTGGGACCCATTTCCATCTCTACTATGATCCAGCAGACTGCTGCTGTTTTTTTTTTTTTTTACCTGAAGTTATATTTGTATTCTGTTCTCATAATTTTTTAGGCCAATGATCCAGTCCATTTGAATTTTTTTTTTTGTTAGACATGTAAGCAAGTAATTTTTTTCTTCTTGCCTAACTAGGATTGACCAGTGTATACCAGGTCATCTAAACTTCGATTTCACCAAGAAAGTGAGTGTAACCAGATAGATGATTCATGCTCTCAACTCTCTAAGTTGGGTTCAAATGTACCTCACCTGGTTACTTCTGTATCATGATAAAATCATTCTCTCCGAGGAGGATCAATAGTCTGATATATAAAGGACAAACTAGAATAACAGCATGACCTCTCTGATTTTTAGCATGATTACACCGTAAATCAGTGTGGTTTGCAAGATTGTCAACTTCTGTTATTTTGAGCAGGCATTTGTTGTTGGGCATGACTGGGGTGCTTTGGTTGCTTGGTACCTCTCCCTCTTCAGACCAGACAGAGTTAGAGCACTTGTTATTTTGGGAGTGCCATACATGCCCCGTTCTGCCACCACTAAACCCACTGAGTCATTTAATCGACTGTTTGGGGAAGGATTCTACATTTCTCAATTCCAGGTTAGCTTTCTCTCCATTTCCCTATTTACAATGACATATGGTTCTCATGTTTTGAATATGTTTTCAATCTCTGAAAGAAGTTATCAATACAAGGTGTTTTAACTCTTCTATTCCATCTGCATTCCTGATTATTCTGTCTTTATCTCACTCATAGAGAACAGATTCAATTCCGAATCCATTTATGGTACCCAATCTGATCGTAATATCATAAGGTAGAAATTGGATTTATTTTGATATTCTATACAAGACTCCATAAGTCTAAGTGGCAGAATTTTGTTTCCAGGAATGTTTTATCAATTCATTTCCATTTGTATCTGTCGCAAATTCGAATTTGAGTCACATTTTTTTTATTCCACTTCTTAAACCTGTTCATAATGTGCATTTAGATGGACCTATTGTTGACAACCACTTACTCTTAAGCTTTTAGAGTAAGTGGTTGTCAACATAGTATTAGAGCAGGAGGTCGAGTGTTCGAGTCCCAGGGTTGTGTTGTGCCTGGTGCCCTATATTCTCCCACAGAAGGTATTGTCTGTATGTTCCCATGTGGAGCCTGCAGCTACGGGGGTTTTCGTGCCCTTTGATATGCATTGTTATGTTGTTTGGGTTAGTTGAAGCGTGGAGGTTTTCTTCTTTTTTTAGTAGTGATTTGATTCTCTGGATGATTATTCATTTTGTTATTTTGTGGTCCGTGTGGAAAGAAATGAACAATAGAATTTTCAGAGGGTCTTTGTTGCCCGTAAAAGAGTTAGAGCAATTGGTGGTGGTTCAAATTGCAAAATGGGCTGCCTTCAAGAAGGAGTTTGACGCTTCAAAAGTTTATGGTGTGTTGCATAATTGGGAGGCTTCCTTATATTGTGGGGTGAAGAAGGTGAAAAATGGTGGTGCATTGGGCTCCTCCGAATGTAGGGGTGTTTAAGTTTAATGTGGAAGGGGCACCTAAAGGAGAGCCTGGGCCAACAGGTATTGGTGGGGTGCTTCACGATAGTGGAGGGCTTGTGTTGGTAATGTTTTCCAAGCATGTTGGGACTATGGAGTCTAATGAGGCGGAGGTGTTAGCTATCCTAGAAGCTGTTCAAATTTTTGTCTCTTCCTCATTTAATTCAAGGGTAGAGATGGAAAGCGATTCTCTCAATGCTATTTCGTGGGTGTCCTCTTCGGCTGTCACTCCTTGGAGATTTCAATTTTACCTTAATGAGATTAGAGCTTTAGCATCCTCGATTCAAGTAAAGTTTCAACACGTTGGAAGGTTGGCTAATGGATTTGTTGATTTGTTAGCTAAGCAAGGGGAAGATAGGTCTTCTAATTTGGAGGCTTTCATTGTGTGATGTTTCTTTGTCTTTTGCTTTTCCTTTTCATGGTATAATTCTTTAATACCATCGTGCTCTTTTTGTTTGTTCGGTGGGTTTCTTGTATCTGGCTTTCTCTTTTAATATAATTTATTGTTACTGATAAAAAAAAAAAAAAAAAGCTTAAGCTTTTAGAGTAAGTGATTGTCATGTCAACATTGTTTCAGAGTGGGAGGTCGAGTGTTATGTGGGTGTGTCATGCCTTGGTATCCTGTATTCCCGCATGGGGTGTTGTCTGTATGTTCCCTTGCAAGGGGTGTTGTCCCCTTTGATATACATTGTTATACCATTCTCTATCAGCTTAAGCCTTTAGAATAAGTGGTTGTCAACACCTAAAATCATAAACTATTTGAATATTTTGGCACTGATGATTATCTTTTCAGCTATGTTTCTGGAGCTAAAGAAAGTGAAGACCATATTAGGTGATATATGGGTTTTCTATACTCCAAATCATTTGTGGAAATAAGGTTACTGATACTGATCTTGGGTGTTTAAACTTAAAACTGAAAATACAGCATCCACATATTGTGCTTTCTGATTTCCCTGCCATCCTATTACAAAGCAAGGTCAGTACCTATGTCTGATTTCCCTGCCATCCTATTACAAAGCAAGGTCGGTACCTATGTCTGATTTCCCTCGGCCATCTTATGGTTAGTGTGGAAATAAAGGAATGATAGAAGGGAGTCTTCCTTGCCCGTTGAAGATCTCTTGCCGTTGGTTATTTCAAAAATATTCAAATGGCCTTCGTCGGGTGTTTTGCACAATTTAGAATCCACTTTGTCTTGTGGCATTCTGAAAGTTTGAAAACTTTTATATTTGTCTCGTCCTCCAGTGGGTGTCATGAAGTTTATTTTGGATCGTGTAGTGAGGAGAAAGCCGGGTCCATCCTGTATGGGTGGGGTTCTTCATAATGGTGTAGGGGATATTGGGGCCTTGTTCTCAAAGAGTGTTGGGATCTTCGAATCCAATGAAGTGGAAGTCTTGCCTATTTTTGAAGCCCTCCTCATCTTTCGTGCGTACTTCAATGATTTGCATGATATCCTTGTAGTGGAAAGCAGCTCATCCAATGCAACCTCTTGGGCTTCCTCTACATTGATCATTCCATGGAGATTCTGTTTCCTTTTCAATGAGATTAAGATTTTGCCTTCTGATATTCAAGTGGAATTCAAGTGTCTTTTTTTTTTTTTTTTTTTCACGGGGACCATTCAAATGGTTCCGCGGATTACTTGGGTAAGCAAGGGGTAAATAGATCTTCTCGTTTGCTTTTCTTATATTTGATTTTTATGCTTTGATAGTATAATGCTTTTATAGCATCCAAATCTTTTGATTGGTGCCTTTGTTCTTTTGGTTTTTATTAATGAAATCCTTTGTTACCAATCAACAAAAAAAAAAAAAAAGGTTCTCCCAAGATATTCAAGCCCAAATTTGATCCAGGCTACATTGAATCACACCTTAAAGAAGGTTGTACCAAGATCCCATGCTGAAAATATCAAGCAAATCTATTGAGTTTCAAAGGTAGGGTTTATGCAAAAATTCAATATAAGAAAACTGACCTCTGAATAGCTCAATCCCACCTCAATCTATTTGGTAACTTCTGCTGTCTGGCTCTTTTTACTTCCTGTTTTCGGATCGTATCCTTCAGAAAAAGTTCTATAAAAAAATATCAAAGGCTAAAAAAAAGGGTCATTGTGCTACCATATGCATGATCTATGTTTACTGACGCAAACTCCTACAGGTATATTTGATAGATTGTCATTTCCCTCTATATTTTGCAATTCAGGCGGCTTATAAAAGACCAGTCAAATTGAATTATCATTATTTATGATATTCTAGTGTTTGAACTTTGGAGTCTTGAGAAACATGGTTGACCAAGGAACTTAAAAGGGATTTTTAAAACATGTGATCTTCAGAAGTTTTCATCCAAGTCTTCATGGTTTCATTCTTATATATTCACTAGAAATTAAACAAAATACTGACATAAACAGAGGAAAATTTGGCTGCGAACCCGGCTGCAACTTTAAAGTTTAAAACCTCTCTGTAGGGCCCATGTCAGTTCATTATAATCACCAGGTGGAAACTGTAAGGCCTCATATTGGGTTAGGTGTGGGCCCACATGGGTATCATCTTATGAATACAACCATCTGTTTGAAGGCCTCAGAATTTACAGGGTCTATGAATAAGTTGTGGCCTGGTTCACAGAAATTTTCCTCTGCTAAACAATAATAAACTAAAAGTCACAATCCGTAGCAATAGGTTATTGCTTTAGATATGGGTTGAAACTTGAAAGGCAGTATGGATGAGCTAGACTGCAATTATTTTTCTTTGTGAAGTTACAACTTTTTTTGCATGAAGCAGAGGCTTGTGCTCAGTTTTATGCAACTCTTTTGCTAAACTCCTTTTTTTAGAAAAAAAGAAGAGGGAAAACACAGTAAAGAATTATAATTTGAATTCACATTTTTAGGCCTTTTTTCCATGATATGTTGCTTAGATGTTGTTATATTCCTGCTATTGCAAAGTTCCATCTTCATTAATTTACTCAATCCTTTTGACATTGCAGGATCCTGGAAGAGCAGAAAAGGCCTTTTCACATTATGATTGTTATACTATTTTGAAGAAGTTTCTTTTAATAACAAAACCTGATCTTCTTATTGCTCCTCCTGACATGGAAATCATTGATTTTCTCGACACGCCAACATCCTTGCCACCATGGCTTACAGAGGAAGAACTTCAATATTTTGCTAGCAAGTTCCAGAAATCAGGATTCACTGGCCCGTTAAACTACTATCGCGCAATGGACCTGTATGTATGAATTTATGATCATTAACTTGAAATTTTCGTTTTCTAAAGGTCTAGAAGCTAGTATGCATCATATGAGTAGATAAGAGATCCGTCCTACAAAACACCCAAATTGGGTCATTTAGCAATTGATTTGAATCGCAAAAAATGAGCGTTCAGTGTTCAGCGTTCACTTCTTGGATCAGTAATGGGACCAAATTAGCTATGTATCTCTTGAACTGTCATGGTTAATCAAGAAAATTTTCTTTTAGAAAATTATTCTTTTAAGAGATAAGGAAGGCGATCTATTGATTGATTACGAAAGAGATTCCTGCAGATTTTGATACTTGACTAATCCATGAGGTGTTCTATTAATTTTGTTGTCGGTATTGATCAAAGCATCCACCAATCTTGGAAACTATAGGGTTCTGTTTCTAGTCCCTGTATGATATTAGCTAACACCTGGCAGTTAAAATTCTATGCATTAATATGCCTATGAATGAAGTTTCCATGTGATGGCCAGGATCCCATGGATCTTTTCAGGTGAGAAAAGAAAATCTGATTTGCTTAGTTTATTAAAAGAAAATCCCCATCAATGATTTTGTGAAAATACTTAAGAAAAGTACAGTAGTTTCCTCGCAAAAGAAACTACAAATTTAAATACAATGTCTTGCATAAGGGAGAGATAGATGGGGAAAAAAGAGTTGGATACTCTGCAGTGCCATGTTTTTGTTGGTAGTTTCTTTGAGAAGAAACTACTGTAGTTTCCTTTGTGCATCTCATAATTTGTTATTCTGAAGGAGCTAAGTAAACTCTGAATTCTTAGAAATGACATGTCCTATAATGCTTTTATTAAACACTGTTAGTTGCAATAACATTATCTTATTTTGGTAAATGTAAAGCATGATAAATTTTCTAGTTTTGTGCTACCTGTTCTAAGAGGCATGGTGCATAATTGTTAGGTAGGTCTAAACAATTGTTTTAAGATTTGTTTCGCCTCGCCTGATTCTGATTGAGTGGACTCAACTCAATATGCTACCAAGTCAGGTGAGTCGTAGAAGTCCAACATGGTACTCGGTCAGACTTGCCCCAAGTAACTCTTCTTGAGTGTCTGAAACTTTTAACTACTGACATGACATGAACTAATTATGTGTGACATAGGAACTGGGAGCTTCTCGCACCATGGCAAGGATCTACAGTTACAGTTCCAACAAAGTTCATAGTTGGTGATAAAGACATAGGCTTTTCTCTTGGCACAAAGGATTATGTTGAGGGGGAGATTTTCAAGAGCTTTGTACCAAAAGTTGAAGTCGTCATCATGGATGGTCACCACTTCATCCAGCAAGAGAAAGCTGAGGAGGTGATAGATGAAATTCTTTCTTTTTTCAATGGTCTGTCTACTAATGTGTAACTAATCATGTTATGTATATAGCGAGTTGTCAAGAGGGATGATTAGAGAATTGCATAAGCAGATTATCTTTGATATGTATATCTTTAGCTAATCTTTCTTTATTGTTGTGTTGGAATCAGTTTTGGACTTTTATTCTGTGTGTGTAATTTTGCCATTTGAAATGGACCCGATGTTGTTTTTGCAATGCAGACAATTAGTAGAATTAAATCCAAACAAGTCACAGGCACAGTAAGAATGAGGGCAAAGTCCACAGGCAGACAGAAAGGCAGTCTATTCTTAAGATAAAAGCTAGAGATTGAACAACTTCTTACAGTGTCTCTGACAACAACTGCCTGTCACAAGCACGCAGGAAACATAGCAAAAACTCTTACAGAGAATTTTTATTTTTATTTTTTTTGTAGATATTCTGAAAGGCTACATTTTCATAGAATTCATCTTAACTTCATCACAAGGACTACATCCCAATTTATATGGAGAGAATAAATTCAAATTCTCCTCCTTGTATCTCTTTCCTCATTTCTCTTATTTCTCAACCAATCTCCTCATATTTCTATTTCAATATCTAATACTCTTCTGCAATTGTATATTCTTTTTATAGAAAGGATGTGTCATCATTAACATTAAAAAAAAACACTTCAAAATAGTAAGCCCTTCAAAAATAAAAATAAAAAGATTTCACATATAGCAGTGTCTTCTGACAGAGCTGAACAAAAGGAAGACAGTCCTTACTAGGACTCTCCCCAAGCTGTAGAGAAGAGCAGCAATTTCCAATAATGTCGGCCGCCTTGACAGGGATTGGAACTGACCTCCATGGATTTGCTTACCAACCCCTTTTCTATGACATTGATGCCTATGAACCATAAACAAAATTTTATGAACAATGTTAAGTTCAACTAGCCAATACATCCCTGAAGCTTAATTCGTGCCTACCCGAACAACACTTTCCGTGGGGTTTGAACTCGTGCCCACCCACACGACTTGTAGGAACATTGCCTTCCGTGGGGTTCAAACTCGAGACCTAGCATTTGTTCTAATACTATGTCAAGTCCGACTAGTCAATGCATTGCAAAAGCTGAAGCTGTTAGCCCACTGAAGACAAATCTACTTGACAAATAAGAACAGCAAATTGTCTCCTTTTGTTTGAGAGAGATTTTAGGAGTCCGACATGTGACACTTGATCGCGCATTTTGTGATCTCTTTGCAAATCATATCTCGTCTCTTCTTGATACACTTGATCATGCATCTTGTTCTTTGCCCGTGAACATAGTAGACTTTACTGATGAACGACATAAAATTCTTCTATCCTTCTAGGTGTTTGGTTTTAACTATCCTTCTGTGAATTCTCTATATGACAATAAAAGTGTCATCAAGTCTATGGCTACGTAATCTCAAATCATTTTTTGAATATAAAAAATCAATAGCTCATTGGTAAGGCACCTGCTCTCCATGTAAATAACTAGGGATTGATCATTGGTTGTCCAGCTTAGCTCAATGTTAGGCCCGAGAAGCAGTGAGGAGTCTCGCTATATCGAGATTCATGCGAGCCTTGGAAAAAACGCCCAATTTGATCCGAGAGCTTCTAATTAGAGTTCCATTCTGATTAGTATTCTTCTTGGATCAAGATTAGAAAAAAGGGTGATCCTATTTAAAGGGTGATCCTCTCAATCCTAAGCAAGATAAAAAGTTATTCACTTTTATTCTGAGGTAAGAAAACCCTAAGAAAGATTCCTTGTTCTCTAGAGCCATCATTGAGAGGTTGTACTGAATATTTGCTCTAGAAGGTTTAAGACTTCTACTTCCTTGTAGAAGATCTGAGCATCTTGATTCTCAAGGTGGTGTTGGAGGATCAAGCACGGGAAAGCGGTGCGCGGCGAGTAGTCAACTACAATCCTTAGGTCGATGTATTGACTAGTAAAGGGAGATGTGAGTATCTTGTAATCGTTCAATAGTGATTAGTTTTTCTTATCGTGGTTTTTCTTCCTAGATAGGGTTTCCACAATAAAAGATTGTGATTGCCTTCTTGTGGTGTATAATTGGTAGAACTATTTGCTAGTTCTCCTTGGTTTGTTTTATTTTATTTTCGCTGCATTGGTTTTTGGACTAGCACTCATTCTAGCAAGCAACTTTCACTCAACCCTCAAAAGGCATGCAAAATGAAGGTTTTTCATAAAAAATTCAATGGTCGGGCTTTGATAATTTTCACAGGCTTGCCAATATGTGGGATTGGCTTAGACAACACCAGGCTCGACCTTATTAGTTTTCTTAGTCATATATATGTGTATTTACTTGAGCATGATTCTTACGTGCGCTCTTATATTAGTTTTTGTTATGATTTTTATGTGGTTTTTATATAAATAAGCCGTACATAATTCATGTGTTCTTTTTTTTCGCAATGGTTTATCTACATACGGTTGCTTTATATGTGAGTTTATTAGAGCATATGTGTGGGTTTAGTTGAGAATGATTTTGATGTGGATTCTTTAATAGCGTGAGATCACTTCTCTTTAGTTATTGGATATAATGTATAGCCTCATATTCAGATTTAACTCTAATGGCCCACCTCTTGGGTGGCCATAGCTTGAAAAAAAAAAAAAAGTGCTGAAATCCCATTGGCATGCCACAAAGGAAACTCCTAGACAATTTTTTTTCTAATATAAGACTAATTTGTTTATTCGATATTTAATTCATAAGAATTCCATTCAATGTGTTGTATTAACAACTTATGGATTATAAATGATTGTCTAGCCATCACCCCCATTAAATTCAGATTCTAGTTATGTGAGATTTCCATCTATTGCCGTGTGATCACTTCTTGCATTGCAGTCATGAAGCCAAGCTCATATAAAAAAAGGAGGGTTAACATAAAGCTTACACTTGGTGTATGTAGAAAGGGCAGAAAAATAACTTAAAACTCAATTTCTTCCCTTTAGGCCATAGGCCCAACTCTGGCCCATGAGGATTGTGTAAAGGCCTAGGTCGTGTCTGCCCTCCAAGGGCTTTGGCCCACCCTGGGCCCAGCCCACATATGTTGATGGTAGGGCTTGAACAATCTACGCCCCAGCCCGGCTCTTTGACAACCCTACTCCCATGCTCAATAGGGATGTAAATCAGTACATGTGTCTGATTAAGGTCCGTTCTACTCTAAATAAATACTCAAACGCGAGCATACTTAGTGTTTTGTGTACCTAAACCAAGCTTGCATCGCAACCGTCCATGTGTCTAATGTATTAGGCCTGGACCCAATTCCAATGGACCTTATTGGACCAGACAAAATCCAGACTGAACTCAAAACAAAGTATTGCTATACAAGAAAATCTTCCTCCTCTAGAGAGAACTGCATGAGCAAACCAGTTCTATGGGCCCACCTTTAATCAGTGCGGCTCACATTCTTTTCGTCTCACGATCTAGCACTAGGCCCAATAACATTCTTCAAACCATTAAGGCACCGTTGGATTGAATCTCAGAAACAATCTATGGTTCGCAAACATCATTAAAATTTAAATTAGTTGTTAAATCAAGGGATGCAATGATCTAATAGGGCTAACTTTTTTGGCTGACCCTTATCCATGAGATCACATTTCCATCTACCCTCACGCCATTTATAGGCATGCTCTAAATGGGCCCCGTTATTTGGACTGGATATGAAATATATGCAATACGCTCATAGAAGAACATTTTCCTTGCTGTACATTATGTGTTTGTTACTATATTATGCAACAATAATGTTAAACTAGTACATTATAAATATAAATGTACATATATTTCATATAATATATATATAGGTAGGAATATGTATCATATATTTAATTTACAATAAATACTGTTTATATATTAACTGCATTAGGTGCCTTTGTATGTAGTTATCTATTCCTAACTAGACTAGAAATGACCAGATCAATTTTGTTCAGTAGGGTCCACAAACAATTGGATCAATACCAAGATATTAGCAGTGGGATCATTCAGATCATAATCACATAATAGTGGTAACATGTGCTAAATACATGCTTCAAATATATCACCATTAATCATAGATGGTTAGAGAGTAAGAAATAGAGAAGACACATACAGCCCCTTGAATATATGGCAGGAATATGACTCGAATTAGTTTCACTTGAACTTGAGCTGCATCATTTTTAGGTATTATTATTAGGTAGATCACAAGTAAGAAAAATTGTTGCCCATAGTAAGAAAAATGAGTTGCTACCAATGTCATTCGCGACGTCTCTTGTACATGGTTCCGATGTGAACGTGCACAAGAGAATATTTTCCTTACTATAAATAATATTTACGAGACAAAAAAAAAGGAAAGAAAAAGAAATTATCTATGGTTAAAAAAATCCAATTAAATATTGAGGCTTCTCTAAAAATAAATTCACGAACTCTCAAAAAAGGAGGAATCATCTATTAATACAGTTATTTTAGATATTAATGAGATTTCGAGGATATTGATGTGGAGTTTTCTTTTATTCCTAAAAAATTTAATGAGTAGCTCATTGTCTAGTTAACTGAGTTTGGTTGTCTTGGCTCTTCAGATGTAATTTGTTCCCTATTGTTTACCTTGGTTTGATAAAATTTTACTTTTACCAAAAGAAGATTGGTTGAAAGAGCTACAGTAAAAGTAAAAGAATAACCAAACCACATAGAGACGACATTACTTTCCAGGAACATTTCATATATTTTATGTTATCCATCATTTTCTTCTTGTGAAGATCCGGTTCGTTATAACTGTTCCCTTCAACGGTTGCTGGAGTAAGACAAACCATTTGAATGATTCTCTGCATGTGATTTGTCATAACTCCCTGATTCTCTTTCATCTTATTATAAAAAATGATTCCCCCTAATATGAAATTACAAATGTACAACCCATTCCACTTTCCTTTCACTGTTCACAGTCCAAGCTACAAGTCCCATGCCCATCCAAACTAATCCCCAAACTGATGGCACCTACTAAATTTACACAAACACAAAACCCACATGTGGTAAATCTATTTCACTTTCTTTTTACTATTCACAGTCCAAGCTATAAGTTCTTTTTCCGGACTAATTCTCAAACTGACACCAGTTAAATCCATACAAATGCGCACGTGGATCCATACACAGGTATTAGCCATGCAATTCATTAGTGGATCCAAGGATTGACACACATCCGAATGGATTGAACCGTTGGATCGAGAGTTGAATATTTTTTTGAATATGAAGCCATTAAACTTATGGGCCACGGATGAAGGGGTTATAAGGGGCATGAGTTTGGGATCAAACTTGATACCCGGGGTGGTCTCACATAGATCTTTCCATCCCCCCTGGTCCCATCCCCAAATGAAGCCGACAATTAGGCCCCACAAAAAAATTTCTCATAAAATATATGAGAATAGTTCTCACCTGAATATTACCTTATATATATAATTCTCATACACGAATCTTTTTAGAAGCGTGCAACACGCGGCCGTGTGCGTTCCGACAAAGAAGTTCTTTCTTTTGCCCTGTGGTTGGGCGGCCATTGATTGTGTTTCCAGTGTTATCCATTTCCCATTTGAGTGGGACAATCTTTAGGTCTTAAAGTCTATAAAAATGTTGTCCCACAAATAGACAGTTTGAAATTCAAGGAAAGATCCAAAAAAACATCATTTAAAACAGTCCAAATTGTAGGCTTTCGTTAAACTGCCAATCACCCCACACTAGTCCATGATTTTGCCATCATGTGGGCGGTGGGCCCATCCAGCGAAATGTGGGCCCCACTTCTATCAGCTCCCCGGCCACCGTAAATGGTTGGGACTGGAAGGACAAAAGCTTGTCAAAATTCCTTGTAAATCTGAATCCTTGGATTTATTTATTTTTCATGGAGTAAAATAAAGATGAAGTGAAATAAAATATAACAGTTGCATTTTTTTTCCCATTAGAGGAGATGGCAAACAACATGTAAATGTAAAGATCATTGCCTGTGAGAATCTTTAGCCAGCACTATAAGTTTCTAAGTAGCGTTCATCTCTTAAATCCAAACATCCCATGACCATTGCCTCATGTATTCTTTTTCTTCACCAAATGTTACTCGGAATCAGAGTTGGCCCAATGTGAAATTGATCATATCATTTGCTTTGCACATTATAAATCAAATTCAGACGGTGGATCTAAATCCAAGCTAGTGAAATCTGTCCAAGAATCAATGAGTTCAAACCATTTGGATTCCATTACTGCATCCCACGTGAAGATCTCTACTCCTTTTACATGCTCTCCATGAATAGAATGCATGCAACTCAAAGTGGGGCCCACCGACTGAAGATCCAAACATTTAAAATCGAATGTCATTCCCTCCAATAACAAACCCTCAAATTTTACTTCAATAGAATTTAATCCCACCCAACATTCAACACAACATCAATGGAGATATAAATGGCCTCCAATTCGCTTATTACCGGGAGGTTCCGACCTATTAAAAATCGAGTTAGGGTCCTTATTTAGGTCCCACTAAGTAAATGGGTCCAATTTCCGAATCTTATTTTTGGACTCGTGACCTAAATGGGTCCAGTTTCGGTTCCACATTGGTTCGGATCCATGGACTCGGAGCCCGACACATTACCTTAATTTTCGAAAATTAGATTTTTTTTCCCATACCATTCTCTATCTAGACCCGGACTACGATCCAAACCCGCGCCCCAGACCCGCACTGAAACCGACCCATTTACATCCCTAATCATCAGTAATATTATTAGCATATTATTATACATTATGAATCATATACATTAATTACATTCTCACTCGGTATTTAATTTTACGGTGGGACCAAATCCTATCAAAATGAAATTTGAGAACAGATCATCCTTAGGTGGGCCCCACGGCAACAGAGTAACACACTAGACACACTACCCACTCAAGGAATCCGGATTGGCCTCCCACGCCACACACCATGACAACTCCGTCCGTCCGTTCTTTATCTACAGCTTCTCACTCTCCCTTTCTCACCACCACCCCCACCACTATATATAAACACTTTATCCCCAAATCCCACCAACGGAAAAAGCACCAGACATGACTCCTCAAGAGCCAAGAACCCAACCGCTCTCTGACACCCGCAAAGTTGGTTATTTTTAATGCAATCAGAGAATCCCAAATCATAATCTTAATTACACTCAACTCTAATCTCAATCATTAACAAAACCCAATCTTTTCTCTCTTTTCCCTCCCACTTAGCTTGAGTGTGTTTGTTCCTTCCTTGCTTTCCATTCCATTCCTTCCTTCTCTCGTACAAATTCCACGGAAAAGAAAGAGAAGTCACAAGAAAAGAAGCGAAATAAAAAACCCTAATCCAATCCCTTCGTCTCCTTCGAAGAAATGCGAACGAAACGATGATTTCCCTCACTACCTCTTCGCATCGCAGCTCCATTTTCTCTTCCGACGCCATAAACCCTAGAATTCCCCCACGCTCCGACTCTCATCTCTTCTCTGTCTCCTTTCAAAGAGCCGCGCGCGGAGAATCCCTCCGCCCGCTTCAGGCAAAGAAGAGGGCGGGATCGGCGGCGACCAGGCCGCGCAGGCGGCGGAAGAAGCTGCCGGCGCCGGATGCTGAAGTGGCGGACAGCACCGCATTGGAGTCTGAGATCTTCGATTTCATGGAGAGGTCTGCAAACCCTAGCAGGTTCCCGACCAAGGAGGAGTTGATTGCTGCGGGGAGGATGGATTTGGCGGAGGCAATCGTGGCGCAGGGAGGCTGGTTCACGCTCGGTTGGGATGTGAATGAGAAGGAAGATGAGAAAGGAGAGAAAGAATCGAATTCGATTGCTGAAGAATCTGGAAGCGGTTTGCGGGAGAAGGATGGGAGAATCTTTCAGCAGAGGTTTTCCGGTGAGAGTCGCGATAGTGAGCTTGAAGCGGGTTCCATGGCTCCTTCGTCTTCTGGTCGATTGCAGTGAGATTTTCTTTTTTCTCTTCAGATTGAGTGGTTTTTTGCGTTCTTGATTTTGTTTGTCTTTTGAGTTTTTGGTTTGTTTTGATCTGGATGTGCTGTTTCTTTTGTTTTAGTGGCGATAGAGAGATGGAGAGCGCGGAGGATTCAGGGATTGAGGGAATATTGAGCCGAATTAAGAAAGAAAGGAGTCTTTGTTATGCTGTTGGGTCCAAAGAGATTGAAGGCTATGAAGGAATCTTGACGAAGATGAGGGAAGATAATTTGTGGGGACTCTCTGCGGATACGGGTGAGTTGGTGTTTGGTTTTTAAAAGCTGTCATTCATATAGTATGATTTAGCCTTATCTATGGGGAGTGAACAAGTGATCTAATATATATTTTTTCAATCCTTGATATGAAGTTCTTGGAAGCTCTTGTTGATGAATTTATTTCAATGTTTGCTATTGATCCTATTATATATAAGGAGGCACGCAACCATGGATGTGCTGGTCTTGAGACGCTGCATTGCAGAACTGATTTCATTAATGTTATGTAGGATTTTGATCTCAGTTCTTGTGAATTGAAGCTATTGGATTGAAACCATCCCTCATGAGTTGGAATTGCCCCGAATAATAGTTGTAATGGTTTGATATTCACGTCTGTATTGAAGTAATCTTGTTAAAGTGATATTCAGGCCACTGTCAAATCTCAAGGTAGTTTTGGCCGAATGATTTATCTTCGTGTTAAGTAGTTCCAAAGTGCAAATTCTGCTTCATACTACCATCGCTATTATATTGTAGAAACCAGTGCTCAGAAACTCGATATTGTCATACCCAGCAGGAAATTCTGAAGCTCTATGAAATACTTGCCTACCACAAGTCTTTTGTTAGACATGGTTGATAAATTGAGTTACCATAAACCCTGGGACAGTAGATTTCTTCCCTTTATTTTTTTGGTTCATCTTCTTTTTCTTCCATCTAAAGAGATCAAGAATATCTATCTAAGTAACAGAAAGATTCTTTTTATCAGTAGAAATATATTTTATTAAAAAAGAAAAAGGATTACAATTAAAACATCACACCCTATCACAATGATAGGAGAAAGACAATGGTATAAAATAGATATACCAGAGAACTGAAAAGATTACATGGTGAGAGCAACTAAATCACAAGGCGTATCTATGCTTGTTTCACCAAGCATCTGCGAAACTATCAGCCATCCACCCTACATGCTGAAACTTAACCCAGATGGAAGATAGAAAAGACGTGATTTTGATTGAAATATAACTGAAATCTCTAGGCACCTTATCAAAAGAAGACACCCAAGACTATGAGCGACAGAGAGATTGTAGAAGCGATAGTTGAAATTAAAATGTCAGAGAAAGGAGAGGAAGAATAGATTTCAGAGTGGGGCGAGTTTCAATTCTTAATGAGTTTAAACTTTCAATATATTTGTGGAAGATAAAAGGACAACTAGTTCGAGTTCAATTTTTGTTAAAGATGAGAAGACAGCAGTTGAATTGTGAAACGGAAAGCTGGTTGGCTTGTTTTGCTACCTTGGAATGAGTCATTTGGTGCATATGGGGAAAAATACCGGGAGGCTTATAGGCTACCTTCTGCTGGAAAAATGAAGTCAGCAGTTGCTAGTTTACATATATTTTTAGAAAATTTAGATCTTACCAAATCTTGCTTTTTAACTCAGTCTAGACAAGCTGTCGGCTTTGAGTTAAATCAACCCAGTGGCTAGTCAAGCTAGGTGAAGTGGAATTTTTGAAGACTGATTGAAACTATGTACTCTATCTCTCTCTCTCTCTCTGTCATGTGCACACGCGCGCACACAAGCACGCACCCAGTTTAAAATTTAAATGCACATGTTGTGAGTGCTCACTGGCTCAAATATCACTCTATTTGATACTTCTCCTATCTGATTGAGATAGATGTAAAGCCCAAATCATGTTGACTATGGAGAGGGTTGATTTCATGACATGCTTTGACAAGGCATGGGCCCCAAGAGTCCTGATGTGATATGCTAAGGGTCATTTTGTTCTGCAAGTTTTCTCGTGGCACCTATTTGATGTTGGTATGTACAAATAATTAATAGAACCAATGATCAAAATAGTGGTTGTGGTGGGTGTAGCGGCCAGTGGTCAAAACGCTACATAGCGGGCGATACATAGCGGTTGCGGCGATACGTAGCGATGCAGTGGCGTGAAGTTTTGAAGTAGTAAAAAAATTGAATCTTATGTAGCAATCAAACTTTTGTTTTTTTAGTGATTTGGTACCATATAAGGGTAGAGACAACTTTAGGAGAGGCTATAAAGGAGAAGCAATAGAAAAAATAATGTTTAAAATTGCTTGGCTCTACTAGATTTTACACCGTAGCGCCACTAATTTCAAAATAGCATAGCGGCCTCAACCGCTATGGCCGATAATGCGGCCGCTACATATTTTGAACCATGGATAGAACTATAACCCTAATGTAGTTCTGCTCTATGGCAGGATACCGTTTAAGCGTATCCTACTACTAGGTCCATTGTCTTATAAAGTTTTCTAATTTCATACTTCTTCAACAATAAATTGTTAGAAAGGAATGTAGATACCAATTAATTTTATTCAATTTAGAAATGTTTGGAAGAAGAATGTAACACTTTGGCGTGTTTGGATGTATGGTGAATTGAAATATGGTGAGGTGAAGCATCAAATCAAGAGAGAATAAAATATATGGGGTTATGATGGTGTTTTATTTTTAGTTGTTTGGTATGGAGTTTTTTTTGACTTTTTGTATAGAAAGTGGAGTTTTTTTGTCTTTTAGTGGAGAAAGGAGGTTGTTTTTTTGACTTTTTTTGAAAAATTCGGAGGGAATTTTGAAATTGTGTACCCTTGTCATTTCTTGTCTGGATTTACTTTAACTTAACTAGTTAATTGCCAAACACACCCTTAGATAAAACAATTAAGTTACCTCTGTGGTTTTTTCTATTTTTGCATGCATATCTATACCAGCATGTCCAAGGTTTTCTTAATTCTGTAGAGAAGAAATCTAAAACATGCTTGCACAACTTGTCTATAGCACATGCTAAAAGAGGAAGCAAGGTACATTCCCCCCTTCCTCATTTTCTTCCCGTTGGCTTTGAGATGGTCATTTTGTTACTTGGATGAAACTTATATCGGGCCTCATAAGCCTAATCCTATGCTTTGTTTACCATCTAGTTCTCTCTTTAAAAAAAATGAAATAATAAATAAACTTATTAATCAAAGACAAAATGATAAAATAGAAACCAAACATCATGCATAATATTGGTTTGACATGTGCTTTGTTTGGCCAAACCATGATCCATCCCATTAGCCTTGCTCAAAACATGCTACCAAACAATTTGGCTTAGGTCTCCACAGTCATATTTGCCGAATGCCAGGGGCACATCATTATCAGAAGCCCATTTTATCGCTTAGATGGAATTGCCCTCACATAAAAGCATTCGTCACAGACACAAAGTCATGATAGCTTATCAAAAAGTTCTAGCATCTGCCTCAACTGCATAAAAGACATTGACAGGCCTTGAATCCTTTGTGTTTTCTTATCACACCCCTATTCCCAGCCTACATACTTTCCTCGACCAAGCTACCATGAAAATTCATGTTTAGTAATCCTACTGGAGGAGCGAATCAAACTGGAGGGTCAAGTGATTAAGCCATATGGGCCTCCATGCATTCATGCCATGAACTTTGTGGCGTTGAGAGAAACAGGTCCTTCAGCTATATATGTGATGCAGTGATCACTATCTGACGGTCCTAACCAGGAGTTCAACACAACACTAGTGTGGCGATCTGGGGTTCTATTCTAAATGCCTAAATATCTTTCCAACTAACATGATGTGATGAGAAAAGAGGGAAAAAGCAGGGATTACTCAAGTTAGACATAATATTATTTTGATCCAATGTTGTTTTTTTTTTTTCCTTTGTTCCTTGTTTTCTTATGTTCTTGGTTTTGTTTTTCTTAAACACTGTTAGAGATCATTTACCTTTTTTTCCCTCTTACTAGAGTTACTTTTACCACCTTCAGAAAGAAAGGGAGGGGAGAAGAACTTAAGTAGAATCAGACTATCAAAAAATGCCACTCACACATTCCATTTTGCTACTACTTCCACTCACTACAGTTAAATAAGGGAGAAGTTTTAAAAATGAGGCCCCACTTGCTAGGACCCCACTTCCACCCAATAAATGCTTATTGGAACTAATCCACATTGGCACTCATTCTACCATTGCTGTTTTGGGTCACCCATTTTTTTCCATATGTTTTTCATAATTTAATCTATGATGACTTTCTCATGCTGATTTTTGGGACATTCCAAATTATGTATAGACCTTCACACGGCTGTGGCCCTGGGTGGTGATCATCTGCATATAGCTTATTTGAGGGGCATTTCTTATGTGAGAATTGCCTTGCATAAATTTATAGAAGCAAGGAGTATTACCATTTCAAAAAAAGAAAAAAGAAAAAAAGAATCAAGGAGCAGTTTTGGTCATTTCAGGTTTTATTAGGTTTTAGCATGTATGTGTGTGCTCGCTCCAGTTTCTTCATCAGGATTCAAATTAAAGTTATGTTAGCATTTTTTGAGTCTACACCTTATATTATACAAATAAAGTACAGGTCTCTTTCTTTTATTGCAACATCTCCTTTTATCACAGAAGGTAACTTTGGATCAGTGTCTGTCTGTAGCTGCTTTAATGGCAGACATTTCCTTTATCATCATAAAACTGAACTAGAAAAACGTACCCGTGCTTAGCATGGGAAATATGATTTATGAGAATAAATAGCAATTTTTAATTTCTTATAATAGTTAAAATTTATAATAATTTTTTTATTGAGTTATTTAGATTTTGTATTTGGATTAAAGCATTCTTTCTCAAAAGCGAAAATAAAAAATGACTATAGGTAGAGAATAATGATAAAGAATTGTAGGATTTAAAAGAAAATTGTAGCCTGACCTTCCCTTGACGTTCACATCCATTTCTTCAACTTCAAGTGAAGAAAGAAGATGATAAAAAAATTCAAGCCTTCTCGAATTGCATCTTTGGTAGAAGATAATCACAAGAGTCTTCAAATGTAAAGCAGTTATCTGGATAGTTACATTAGAGATAAGAAGTGAGAAGTTGGGGTGTGGCAGAGAACGTGCAAGATTTGAAAATTTGAAAAAAAAAAAAAAAAAACTGCCTAGTTTGGTAATTCCACTTGTAAAGTCAAGTGGAGTGAAATCAAGTTAAACATCACATCAAAAGCACTTTTTACCAAAACTCCCTCCAACTTTTCCACCAAAAAGTAAAAAAGCAACTACATTTATTAACTAAAAGACAAAAAAAATACCATTTCCCATACCAAAAGTCAACAATATTCCATCCCAAACAACTAAAAATAAAATACCATCATAACCCACTACATATTTTATTCATACTTTTTATTTCACTTCACTCCTCTTGATTTTAAAAGTAAAGTGCCAAACTAGATGTAACTACCAGTAAAAATTGTAACTGGCAATCCAAATTAAGATAGAAAACCCTTCAGCTTAATATAGTATAATAGTTATCATGTCAAAACCCAAACCAACCTCTTCCTTGGGGTAGTTGAGCCACATGAACACAAATCCTATTCTTTTTAATGGTATCATCATCAAAACCTTGTCCCAACTATGTTGGAGTCAGCTACATGAATTTTGTTTCGTCATTCCAATCTACCCAGGCCAAATGCCCATATAGGTTTCACTTCTTTTGATCTATCCTTACTACTTCAATCCATGTCCCTCTTCGGCCTACCTCCTTTCCTTGAGGGGTCATCAACCAACATAAAAAACTTTTTCTCATTAGTGTGGTTGTTAGCCTATGTTGGACATGTCCAAAACCATTTTAAATGAGTCTCTTTTAATTTATCACTTATTGATGTTTCCCCTAAATGTTCCTAAATGCGCTCATTTCTGATTCTATCTTTTCTTGTTTTACTATACATTCATCTTAACATTCTCATCTTTGCTACACTTGCTTTTAGATAAAACTAAAAATAATAAATAAAATTCATTATATTCAATATCAGAGAGTTTTTCTGATTTTTTTTTATATATATAGAGGAAAAAGCAGAAAAAATTTGTTGGTAAATTATAAATATTAGATGAGAGAAAAATAAAAAAGAACCTGGGGCACTAAGAAAGAAAATTTTGAGAAGAGAAACAGAAAATATAAAAAGCCAACTTGAGAAAGGTAAGATATGACATAGAAAATACAACAAAAACATTAAATAAATAATAATGATGATATTTTAGTTTATAAGGATAAGTGCTCCAAGATATAGAACACACTAAAAGTGACTTTGAAATTATATGTGGAACACTAAAAATTGTAAATAAAAAAAACCTTCAAAAAGGATGAAAAGAAAGTTCAATACAAATATGAAGGTTTAAGATGGAGAACCCACCCAAAACAAAAACTCACTAAAATGAATAATCAAATCCTAATGGAAAGTCAAGGTCCCATCCACATCTTCAGCTTATACCCTGCACCCCTCACCTCTTTAATAATCCTTTTTTGAAGCCCATTTTACCGTGAATTCCTATGCATTCAATTTCACCCAAACAAACTGGCCCCAACACTTTAATTAATATAAAGCTAAAAAGATTTGCAATTTATGCCCATTGCTCAGGGTCCAGAAAAAAGATAATGACAGAAACATTATAACTGCACCTATATTTAGCCAAATTACACATTTTCCATTCAACAGTTAACAGTTTTTAATGGTGAATTCTGCTGCATTTGATTATTACGTAAGATTAAGAGGTTAATTTTTTTTATCATGCTTGGATTAAAAGAACTTTGTATCATGGCCAAGTAACGTCATTAAATCTGTCATTCCATCAGTGTACATTGTCAACAGAGTCTCTCATTGATGGTGTACTTTCTTTTTCTAATATTAATGCAAGTTAATTTGACAAGAGCCCATGGCACAGTGGAACGTGCTCACTATTGCAGCCTCGAGGGTTTTGGGTTCAAATCATGTTACCAATGAAAACAAAACATTAATGTTACTTAATTGTTGCAGATACCAAAAAACAATGTGGTGTCACAATAGCTTTAAGTTCTAGCTTCTAACCTTTTGTAAATATGGTAAACATGGCCGGCAGTACTACTACTAACACTTTTCCTAGATAGCAGCAGTCTTCTATCTGGTCTTTAAAAGGGAAAGAAATTACAAATAAAAAAAAGGAAAAGCAGAAGCAAGAGTTGGGTTGCTAAATCTTGTGATGGTTAAACAGTTGACTAGTTTCCACATATATTACATCTGTCTTTGTGTAAATTGTGGTTCGGATTAATTTTTTATGTCAATTATATCTTTGAAATCTTCTTATGGGTACAAATGTTTTGAAACTAAACATGCAATATTTATTTGCGAAAAACAGCTCCTAGCAGTGGAAGAAGTAGCAGTTTCACATCCACATCATTTGCCCCTAGCAAAGGGTTGTACAATGATACTGAGGGTTCCCAACAAAATGGGAATTGCTCAAATTTTGACGGCATGGGTGGCTCCCTTAAGACAGAAATGTGGAGAACGTGGAGTGCTCAAAGGGCAGGTCTCCCTCAAACTGAATTCGAAGGTATTATACTTTCATTTGGCAATTTAAGTTTGAAATTATGACCCCGCTGATGTCTTACCACTCTGATATACAGCTGCTGAAATTGTTCCTCGCCAAAGTAGAAATCAGTGGACAAGAGATTATAGCATTTCAAATAACGTGGATATAACTGATGAGATGTATACAGTAGCTGACAGTATTCATGAGGCTTCAAATGTATGGAAAGAACCAAGCTCTGGTGATCAACAGAGTTTTCAAGATCAGATACGTTCCCGTCTTCAACATTTGGACTTAGAGCTTACTTCTGTACTCCGCTTGCTCAGAACTTATACTGATTCCGCTCTTTCAAATAAGGTGTATATCCTACCGTTTTTGTGTCATTTATATACCTTTCTACACCATTTCTGCTTCTGATTTTGTTGTTAAGGTTGAATTTGCCGCCCAAACAGTCATTGATCTTTCTGGTTCTTCATAATATTCATGTTCTTCAGAAAATTTCTCCTAGCAGTGGACCACAAACTGTTCATGTGCAATGTTAAGAACAATTGTGTGTGGAAATGTAGCTTTTGACCTTTGGTCCAAAATTCTTAAAACATGCAACCCCACCCTCTTGAGTTGCATCCTGAGTTGTTTGCCTCGAGACTGTTGGTGATCTTGGAAGGAGCAGATCTTCAGAAATGTGAAATGCGTCTTACATTTGAATAGTGATTAGTTTGTTCTGTTGATGTTTTTGTTCTTGCTTGTGAAAAATCCGGTTTTTATAATATTAAATATTGTCCTCCTGTGATTAGGGATGCCAGTTGGTCAGGTGAAATGGATGAGCTGCCCTTATTTTGGTTGGGTTTGGTAGTGGTTTTGTCAGGGCCAGAGATGGTTTCATAAATTTTGACCCAAGTAGAGATTGTGGGGATCTGGTTTTAGTTGGCACTGCACACCCCAACATGATCCAACCCAACCTGCCCCATTTATGACCAATTTATGTGCTTTTTGTTAGAATATAATACACAGCCTAATTGGCATAGTTGGTATATTTGAGAAGTAGAACTGAGTTCCCAATATCGAGTCCTTTTAGTTATACATATAAAAAAATACTTAATGAGTAACTTATAATTGTTATCAAACCCGACCCGACCCGACCCATACCTATCATGGGGTGGGTTTGGTATCACATATCATAAGTAGTCAAGGGTTTGGTCGGGCATGGGGAGGGGCAGGTGTGAGTTGGAGTGGATTCGGTTTACCCTGTCCTATGTCAACCCCTACCCATTGCCATCCCTATCAGGATTATTAGTGTGAAAGTAACTCGATTATCAGGTTTGATTTTGTTCATCAGGGTCAAGGAAGTTCCTTGGAGGAGATGCATAAGCTTTCTGATGCTTTGGAGTTTCAAGAAACTGAAATAATGAAAACCAGAGATAAATTGCGTTCTACACGTGCTAAGTTGGCAGTCATGGAAGGAAAGATGGCACTGGAAATCATGTATGTTTTTCCCTAATTATTAACACCACAACTGTCCGAAGCCTCTTTCCTTTCTGCATTAACCATGATGTTCCTCCTATCTTCTAACAGAGAAGCACAAAAGATGGTGCAAGAAAGACAAAGAAGGATTGATGATGCTAAAAAGGCTCTGTGCATCCTCCGAACTGCCTGTGTTGTTTGGCCAAATCATGCCAAAGAGGTTTTTTTGACTGGATCTTTTGATGGCTGGACTAGTCAGGTTTGTTTTTGCTGGAACTGTTAATGATCAGGATTTTAGTACTAGAGTACTACATTTCTCTCTCTACAACTCTCTCTCAAGCTATATATATGGGAGATGCTCCTATGAGAGCATCTCTCACCTTACTATGAGAGATAAGGTGATGTGAGGCCCCCACCTTATCTCTCATAGTAAGGTGAGAGCATCTCTCATAGGAGCATCTCCCTATATATATATATATATATATATATATGAAAATTCCCAGGTGAGCACCACGTGCCTAAATACCTAGTGGGGCCCACCTGGTGATTCACTTATCTGTTGTTTTCTACAGAAAAAGGAATTTTATTACAATGTATAAACGAGCTGAGTCAATTAACACAGTAAACCTCTTTTTTACTGTAAAGAGCCAAATTACAAAGGCAGCACATTTCCCATGACAAAATCATGCCTAATGACTACTCCATTAGCCAAAGAAACCATCTCCTTATCTAAAACTCTTTGAATATGATGAAAGGACAGGTTCATAGGAGCAACAGTTCTCTTAGTTCATAGTCAATTGATGCCAACTTCCATGGTGAAGTTCAATCTCCTTGTGCCCAGTTGAAGGTGTTGCAAGAATCATCTTCAACTATAGGCGGTCCTCACATTTGTTTTAAAATTAAATTGGTTCTCTAATGCCACTTGTACCAGAAACGGCCAAAACTACTTTATTATTCTTTATTGTTCCCCAATTCCAGAGCATCTGGGCTTACCAAGTGAGCGTCTGTGCGTATTCAACTTACATTGACCATGTGGAACCTCTACTCTACTATTTACTGTTCCTCTATTGATGATAGTCGTCGTCAACATTAAAGCCTTGTCCCAACTATCAACTACATGAATTCTGTTTTTCCATTCCACTATATCCTGGCCCAAATTCTCGGATAGGTTGAATTCAGTGTCTCAGAATTCATGATGTTGTGACGAGTCTCAAGCCGACTGTCAACCTACCTGACACAATCCTCAGCCTTTGTCTGGGTTTGGGACTGGCAGTTACAACAAACTAGCAGATTTATTGACAACACTTCGATCACAATCTTATATTCTCTTAATCAAGATCTGAAAAGGATGTCCACTTGAATTCTTTTGGTAGTAGTCATATTATAAAAAAATTTCATAGTTCTTTTCATTACCACCTTAAATGTATTACTTTAGCCTTCAAATTTTATTCTAGTCCTTTTTTTTCCCATATCTCCCATGTAATTGCCAATAACATTTGACCTCTTTTTGGGAATGGCCTTCTGGGATGCGTCCTCTGAATGACTTTGGGAAAGGAAAGGACACATGAAAAACAATATGAGAAAGAAACATAAAGAAACACCAAATGAGATGTGCAAAGAAACAATGTAAGATAACCTCTTTTTTTTTATAAGCCAGGGTATCTCCCGCCCAGCTCAGCCCAGGAGCCTTTGGCCCTAAGCCCGATGGACGCTCGATTCTGGACAGCCGAGAACTAATCCCTAGGGGCACATGAGAAGAAAACCATTTAAAAAGGCATAAAATGTAAGAAGATATGATCTGTGGGCTGTTTGAGCGACCATCCCAACAAGCAAATGTATACTATGTTTCATTTCTACCAGTAGACTCCCTAACTTGTACAGCTTCCGATGAGGAAGTTACCGTCTTTTTTGAAACATCAAATTTTTTTTTTCTAGAAATCTGTTTATCTTTGGCTTTTATCTGTGTTCAGAGAATCAGGCTGTGCTTTTATGCTTGTTAGCTTTCGTAAGCAGTTGTTTTCTCATTAATCATTACTAGGTTTAGAAGATGAATTTTCTCTCCTGCTGTAAGACCAGAGAGCTGCAAGTAATCTATTCAAAGAAAAAAAAAAAAAAAAAGATACACTCCAGAAATTAACCTTCATGGAATTTTGAGATTCTGGACCACTCATCTCCCTGGGCATTAATAATTCCTTAGGGGTTTTTGAGATATATTTTTTAGCATGTTTTACTTCTTTAAATGGATTTAATTGGTCCTCAAATTATTCTCAATTTTTATAAATGCTTGTGGTGTCTCACTGTATCTGCTGGGGGAAGCCATGAGGCCCTGATCCCTTATGTTTTGTAGGTGGTTATTTGTAGAATGCTATGGTTTCTTCTCTGATGAAACTGTGGAACCATCTATTCTCTCTCCTTTCAGAGTCTGGATTACTGACACTGATCATGTCCTGCACTGCAGAGAAGGATGGAAAGATCGAGTGCAGGCATGTTCTCATTGAACCTTAAACTGTATCCCGGCCGCTATGAGGTAGGTAATCACTATGCTGATTCCATGCTCTGTGTTTGAGCAATCCGATTAATATGGTACCCTATCATACGGAGGAAATAATTGTGGCATTATGGGTGTGACAGATCAAATTCATCGTGGATGGCTTATGGAAAATCGATCCACTTCGTCCCATCACAAACAGCAATGGGTATGAGAACAATCTACTCATCATTTCCTGAATGCCTGGACAACAATCTCAACAACCAAAGAATTTTGTAAACTTTCCATGATCAATTCATTCTTTTTTTCCATTTGTGTACTGCTTTTACAACTGATTTCCGTGGGAACCTCCTCTTAAGGCAAGGGCCCATCAAAATTCAAAAGCAATACAAGGTCAGAAAGAAGGCTAACACTGTTGAAGATGATTCCCAGCCTAGTAGTTTTCTCTAGATTGGTCCCATCAACCAAAACATCTTCATGTCTCTGATACAGCAAAAAACGTCTTTGGTTAATTGCTTGTTCTGTGAATAGTTTCTCACCCACCACCTCTGCCTTTCAATCGGAAGGGTTGGAGTTACAAGCAGTTGATGACCTCCATACAGGACTAAAACGAATGTCCAAAATTGTTCTCCGTTTTTACTTTGGACCGTATGGCTGTCAACAGGCTGTGCCAGAGCCTGAGATACAGGTATCTGGTAATGGTATTATGAAAATATTGTGATATTACCATGATATTTAAACAGTGGTATTTTCTTGTAATCTCATGGTATTTTCAGAATTACAATTTGTGATGATATGATTTAAAAATAGGAAGAATAGAAAAAAAAAATAGTGATTTTGTTTATTTATTATTTTTCTAATCATCTAAAAAGGTATTAAGTATTTTGTTTTCTCATGTCATTTTTACAAAAACCTCTAATTTGAAAGTTTCTCTATGGCAATTTTTATTTTATATTTTTGATGAAGAAGGCCCTACCAATCCTTGAACCCCTTGACCTATTTTGCATTCTTCGAATCATGCAACATCAGACATAAGAATATGTGGTTGTTAATTTGTTTGCATTAAAATACATCAGAATTGAATATATATATATATATATATATATGAATTCATGGTGAAATGAAATCTTTCGAAGGATTATTGAAGAGGTGAGAGGAGGAGATGAGGTGAGGGGTGAAGGATTTAAGGTCGAGATGTAGATAGAACTTTCACTTTTTAAGATGAGGTGAGGAGTGAATGATATAAGGTGGAGATGTAGGTAGGATCTTCACTTTTTTATGTATTGAATTACTTGGGTGATGACTGGGTATTCATTTTCCTCTTCTTTTGGTTCTATTTCCCTAAATGGGTTGGTGACTTGATGATGCTAATTTCCAAAAATTTACCTTCGATCTTGGTTTTAACCACTTACGTTGTGAATGCCATGTATTCTGATGGAAACAAACTGGCCCTATAAGTTCCTGAGATGAATGTTATTTGTGACATTGGTCAGAGACCATGAAACACCCAGTTTGCATTTATTAAAAATTTAACATGCGAAGTTCAAAATCATTGTTATTCAGGAATCATTTATGTATGAAAAAGTGGTGGTTGTGTTTGTATATACCTGTGTACCAAATTTAGGGCCTGCCTGATCATCTTAACCTCTTGATGAATTGCCCACAAAGTTTTACCCCTTAAAGAAAATGGATTGTTGATCTAATGATGTAATCCATTTGGATAAGTGAATAAAAATGAGATGTTTGCAAAAAAAAATTGTCGACCATTGATTTAAAAAAAGTCTATTTCAATCAGATTTTTGTGTTACCAAACGCACTAATTCTATAGCATCTATTCAATCAGGGCAATTGAAAACAGATCTGTTTCATGTAGATAAGATTTGCCAAATAGGGCCCAAATGTGTTTGGACAAATCTAACCTTCTATAAGGGCATGTTTGTTTGCACTAAAATACATAGGATTTTTTAAGAATATTTTTATAAAAAAAAATTACATAGGAATTGAATGCATAGAATTCATACCATCAATAGTAAAAAATGAAGATCAAATGTGAATTTTTGAGAAATGGGCATCAAAATCCATATTTTATGTTCTACAATAAATTAGATATTTGGTGTTGAATAATAGAAAATAAACTTTGTTTTCCGTGCTTTCGTGGAAAACTGGTTCTTATGAGAGGTTCGGACTTGTTTTCCGCGGAACACGGAAACCTTTTTGCTATTCGGGATTCTGTATAACTTGCCAAACATGCCTTAATTGTCATTGAGAAAGTTTTATGTGGGATTGGAATTGAGTGTACCATCACGATGATCATATTTGAAACTCGCAATCAAACTAATTTTATTTTATTTTATTATTTTTCATTAAATCCAGTCTTCTTTTTTTTTTTTTAATTTCTTTTTTCACACTGATTTTGATCTGGATGGCCATTTGGCAAGGAATTTGATTTCCAAGACTTTGGGCATTTACATGCATCACCTTATGATCGGTTGCAATTTCTGTAGGCTAGGCTAGCGTGGCATCATAAGAAGTATACTGATAGTAGATACCGAGAGGCAGTTGAGGCGGCGCAAGCAACAGTCAACAGATGTTGTCAGTAACAGCCTTGCTAGTTGCTACACTGATTTTCCCACTAACAACGGTAATAAAAACATATAACAAATTATCACTTTTTTTTTTTTTAAGTATCAACTGAATTTGATTAAAAAGGGAGAATTAAAGAACCAATAAACAAAAAGATGTAGAATAGTTAAAAGATTAGAGTAGGGTCGGGAGAGCAAAAATAGAATTATATGTTGAAAATTTAGAGACTTTTATATGAAATGTTTTAAAATCTTATTTTAATAGGAGTTGGTTCAATTATAAAATTTACTTTTTTTGTTTAAAAAATAAAATCATACGTTGAAAATTCAAACCCTTTTATCTGAGTGTATGAGAGAGAGAAAAAAAAAAAAAAAAACCATGTAACAATCTACCTCATGGGCGTGGGCTTGTCTTGAACTAGCTGGTAAAAGGTTGTCATTAAGGTTGCCAAATGTAATGATAGTCCCAGCCCTTTTGACCATTTGGACCTGCAAATCCAAGCCCACGTCTGAACTGTGGGCTAAAAATTTTACGTCTTTGAATTCTATTTAAACACCTGCAAGGCAAATGTGTAGCCCACATGTATCATGATGTTTTTGTGTGTCCCTCAATTGTAGCTCAGCTGGGAATATTTATATGTGTGTAGAGTAGAGCACATAGGTTTGAATCTCAAAAAAAAAAAAAAAAATTGATATAATGTATTCCACTTTAGGTTAAAGAATTGTTTTGATTATCCATATAGCCCTTTGGTCTGTTATTTGCTGGATGACATATTTTATTTATGGAGAAAGAACAAAAATCAAATGGGTTTTCTTTACTAAGTGCATTTTGATTTCCCATGAAATACTGTGTCTATGTTCCCACGTAGAGTCCGCACGTGTGGGGGAGGTAATGTGAATTGTAATATATATTGTTACGGCATTTTCTCTATCAGCTTAAGATTTTAGAATAAGTAATTATCGACATGAGAATCAGAAACTCTATGATGGCAGCCCTTAGAGGATCTGGAATCCTGGATTCTGAATCTGGAATCTCCAGTCCAAATAGGACTAATTATATCGTATGGGATTGGGATATGCTTCAGAATAATTGGCAGTATTTATCCATAAAAAGGCATCATGATACTGAAGCCAAAGCTTTCTTCTTGGGATAGTCTCTACATCTACAGTGTGCCCCACCCCATTATCTTGATGTTACAAAATAGAGAAACGTGGGACCCACCCCACCTGTTTTGTAATAATTAAAACATCTCCTCTTCCTCCAAAAGGAATATCATAATCTCTAATCAACCACAGTTGGCAAGTTAATGATAATTAAAAGGAAAAAAAGGATTATAATATTACTTGAGAAGTCTTTTTTTTAGTTTGTTTTTGGTACGCCGGCCAAGGAGATGTCCCACACCAACTTATTACATGAGGTTAGGTCCAAAGACTCCAACAACTGCTCACATCATCAATGCCTTGCCTTATAAATAAACACTAGTAAAATGACTATGTAAGATGAACTCAATGATAATCATATTAATTATAGTACTTACATATAGGTAAAGTTGTAAACGCGCTTGGATGCTTCAAGAGATACAATAATAAATGCCCACCTCTTATGAGGTCCAGTTGGATGCATGACAATTAAAGTGGACGTGGGTTAGATATATCCAACTTAGATTAGGGGTCATAAGATTTAGTATGATGAATTGACAACAGTCTTTAATTTTAGGTCCTTAAAGTTTAATGGCCAGCAAACAGTAGCGGACCCAGGATTTTCGTTTGCAACCGTTCTACATGGACGGATTTTTTCTGCTCGGATCCTTGCCAGATCCGGGCAGGACCCTTGGATCTCATTTTCGGATCCTTGCCAGATCCGGGCAGAAAAAGTCTGTCCATTCAGACTTTTTGTTTCGTTTGACGGGGGCTTGAAAAAAATAATCTTCTTTTAATCAAAATGATAACCAGAAAGATGAATTTTAGTAATGGCTAAACTGATACGTGTCGCCTGAGTTTTAAGAGCTATTAAAAAAATCATAGTAATTTTTTATAATACCATATGAGATAAATATCCAATACTATATCAAGTTCTCTATTCTCGTTCTTCTATCATTCTAAAACGAAGCTCTCCTTTTGAAATGAATGAGCCCAAGACAACCATTGGCCCTCTCTTCTTAGCCATTGTATATAACTAAGTAAAAATAAAGAAAATGGCCAAAAGAAAGGTGTTAATCAATAGTGTTGAACTATAGTTCCAAGTACTAAAGTACTTAAATAAATAAAATTAAATTTGTGTCCAATATTCAATTCCATTTTAACTTAAGTTGCATTATATTAATATAAATAAAGTTTGTCTTCGAATCTAAATAGGCTTCGATTTGAGTTAAAAATCAGGCTTGAACAAATAAGGGGACTTACATATAGAGGAGTTTTCAAGAACAAAAGGAAAAATGGGAAGCGGCGGAGCCGCGCCACAAAGAATACCTATCTAGAAAAGGACGACCATGGCGCACCAATGCCGAATACGGAGTGTGATTTGAAGATCTCTTCCAATTTGGAGATTTTTCAGAGAGAGAGAGAGTTCAGGAAAATAGATGGGGCTGAACAATTTTTTAAGTGGAGGCCGAGCTAATTTAAGTTAAGACACCTCATAAACATTTTTCCTGTTTGGTGGGGACTTCAGCCCCCATACCACTATATGTGTCCGCCCATGCCAGCAAAGCCATCATGTTAGCACAATGTCAAATAAGGACCAATGCAAATCAAAGGGGTTGGGTGAATGAGAAGCTTTTATTGATCATAGGTGGGCTCCTGGGATGGAAAGAGAGAAATATGGCATAAAAAAGGGGGTTGCTTTTGAAGCACTTGCCTCAAAATGTTTCAGGAAAACGTTTAAAATGTTGGGTGGTTGCATAGGGATATTATAGTGGAAAGTGTTCTTCAATGTGGTTAGCTGTCTCGCGTGTGATCCACGCGCAGGAGAAGAGAAGAGAGGAATTTTCCTCCGTCCAATGAATGGTAGTGACATTGAGTATAAGGATGAATTGTAGGTAGCCAAACAGGTGTTATAGCTTTCCAAAAAAATCATTTGTAGCAGACAAAACAATTTAAAGTGTTTTTCTTCCCCCTTTTTCTTTTTTTGGTAAAAGGGTACTTTAAGCTTGTTTTGGCGCTTATCTTAGCAGATTTTAGGCACTAAGGTTTTGGGTCGTTTTGTTTGCATTAAAATTCATAGGAATTAAATGCACAGAGTTTATGCCATGAGTAGTTAAAAATGCAGACGATATTTTAATTTGTAAATAATGAGGTTGTTCATTTCCATCTTACTTTGTTTCTATTTCCATAAAAGGAAAATTTATTTGATGCTCATTTTTGAAAATTCACCTTCAGTCATTTTTTTTTTTTTTGCTAACGATGGTGTCCGATCTTTTTTCGAGAACCGACTATTTCCCCATGCTCGTGAAGGCACTGCCTCCCCACGCACTGAGTAAGTCAAGCTTTTACCTGGGCAAGTGGCACCAACGAAAGAGCACAAGTTCGAGACCGCAACTTCTGGTTCATGAGCCATGGTCCTAGCCAATTGCACTACCCCTCGTAATTACCTTTTATATTTATTTTTAACCACACTTAGGCAAAAATCTTGTGTATATATGAGATCAAAGGATTTATGTGAGATGTTTGTATATATGAGTCTGCCCAAAGGGTTTACGTGAAATGTTGGCATATATGAGTCTGCCCAAAGGGTTTAGGTGAAATGTTGGCATATATGAGTCCAACTGAATTCCAGGAACAGGTTTACTTACCTCTAACTAGTGTTAGTCACTTCCAATCTCCCGCGAAATGCGGTGCCCAAATCAACTTTCGGCCATGTCTCCATTGGCTGAAATATAAAAGAAATGACAGAAATGTAAGTATTGGACTAAAGAAATGGAGAAGGATGTGTGAACCAAATAATCAGTTCTCTACTTGTGCGGCTTGACTGATATATTGTTGTGTGCCCCAACAGCACCCACTTTGCACTGCAATTGGTCTAGTTCATGTAAGGACTGAATTACTCTTTGGGTTTAGGGGGGAAAAAGATGCATATCTATCAATTATCAATGAGAGGAAGTTAGACAGACTTGAAATTTGAAGCTTTATTATTTTATTATTATTATTATTTTTTTTTATTATCAGAGGGTTTCCAATCCTTTGGACTGGACTAATCCCTCCGGGCCTAAAGGGAAGCTGGAAAACTCCCTTGTAACCGCAGTGTAGTAGTGCAATTTCGAACCTATAACCTCCGGATGCAAACCGTGGTCGTAGGCCAACTGAGCTATCCCTTGGGATTAAATTTGGAGCTTTATGCCAACATATGAACACAAATATTAAATAGACATGAAGTTTGAAGCTTTCAAGAATACAAAATATTATTTGTATAAAAAGTAAAGTTTATTTATATGTAGTTGTACTAAAGGACCAATCGAAATAGATATGTCGTAGTACATTCTATACCAATTATAATATTTTAAAGCCAAGGGATTTGGCTTTAACTTTAATTTTCAACCATAAGTTATCCCTTTGTTTTCAAAAGTTTGACGTTCTCCTCCCACTACTTATCTCATACATTTAATGTCTTACTTGTTATCTCTTTATCTCATTAAACCATTCAACTCCACTCTCCACATTTGGAAGTTTTATTCCTTCCTTATTCCAAGAATCCCCTCTATACCTCACCTCTTATATTTCCCTTCTAATCTAATTCTCCTATTCCCATTCTAAGTCATATTCTCTCATATCACAAAAACAGGTACTCTCATAACCTTTTTAATGTATGGACATTATATCTGCAATGCATGGAAATGCGAGTGCTAAGAACGGATTAGTGATGTAGTTTTACATTACTGTTAGTGATAACGAAAAAAATAAGATGGCGTTTGGTTGTGACATTTGGTGATGGCTGAAGGATAAATCTTTTTCCCAGTAGTTATAGAAAGGGACAAAAGCAAAGTACATAGACACATATGAGAGAGGAAGTGTCCATGTCATTACACAAGAAAGTTGTAGAAAGCAAAGAAAGGTGGAATGGTGGATGGTGTGAGGCGTGTAGAAATAGCAAGTCATTAGGTTCTGTTTAATGCTGTCGGATTCAGTTGGGCGTTTTTCTTGGTAGAATCAGCTGGGCGTTGAAGAGTCGAACAAAGTAAGAGAAAAAAAAAAAAAATCAAAAGCCTAAACAAGTACCATGGAACTTGGCAAATGCAACAATCTGCACTAATCAATGGCCCCAGTGATTCCCTACAAGTTTGCTAGCACACGCTACAAATGGACCCCAAAATGAAGTAGCATGGAAACATGTGTAGATTATGATATGTGAGAGAGAGAAAGAGATCACTTTCTTATACGAATGTGCATAGTTAGGAATTAAATTCGTAGTTTTTTTTTTTTACATAAATAATAGAAGAGGTTTTTACATGGTAGTCCTTTGTAAATTCGGTTTTTTGAACTTCATAACCGAAATTTAAATAATGTCACCACACTCGTTTAACTTTGGTCAACATTTTCTTTAAATCATTTTTATTTCATATCCCATGATAATATGAGATTTATCAGTTTGGTATCATACTTTTTCTATAACTAGCAAGCGAATTCGTTTTTTTATAGAAAATAAAAATTGTATTTTGTGGAAAGTACTGAATACACATCTGATCACCATTTCTCAGTATCTATCATTCAGAAAAAAAATATTTCTTAAGATATGTTACATAAAAGTGATGGCATCATGGGACAGTCCCGTGATATCATGAGATTAATCAGTTTATGTGGGATCTGGGGCAAAAAAGTTTTTAAAAAAAATGTAAACCGTGATATCAAGTGACTCTAGTGAAATCTGAATATTGGTCATGAAGTTTGAAAAACTGAATTTAAGGGGTCTAATATGTCAAAGCCCTGTAATAAAACAATTGACATGAATAGATTAAGATTTTGATAGTGATGATAAGTTGTTGCTGTAGATGTGTATATCAAATTATGCTTATTGAAAGAACTAATAGATGTTAAAAAGTTTCTGAATTAAATTGTTGGGAATCTTCAACTCAAATTGTTTTATTATTATTATTATTATTGTGTCACTAGAACTTATATCCTTCTCTGGAAAAGTGACAGAAGGGCACTTTTCCATTAAGTCGCATGAAATGAAACACAATGCTTATGCCAAATTTTCAAAAGTGCGAACAGCAAGTGCTTATATCCCAACTGTCTCTGAAGAAATACAAAGAATAATATGTATGAAAACTAAAAGATTATAAAAAAAATTAATTATATAAAGTATTATTGTGGCCGAAATGTGGTTTTTTCGGTCGAGATTCAGGATTTTGACCGAAATTAGCCGAGATCTGAGATTTAAATTAACTTTTATGTGAAATTTTGTTTCGGCTAATTGATAGAAACAAAGATTTTCGGTTATTTCGGCTGAAATGGTGTAAAATTAATAACAATAGTGGAAGGTACAAATAGGTATATAAAATCATGTCAAATTCATTACTTGAGCGATGTGGGATGTGGGACTTTCCCAACAGTCCTTGCCCATCCAATTCCGATTAGCTAAAAATATCAGACACCATCCCAACAAAAATAAATCATAAATAATCTGGGTTAGAAGATGTAGAGAAATGGGTATGTTAAAGTTAATAGAAGCTTAAATATAAAATGGGCGAGTTAGGGAAGAGAAATGTGATTGGAGAAGACGGATAGAATAGTTGTTGTTGGTGTTAAACTTATTTTTTGACAATCAAGTTAACCACAGGATCCTGTTTGAAAACTTAGAGACCTTTCAGTTTTTTAGTTCTTGAGCCATTTTATGGAAGTAGGTTAAAATCAAAGGACCATGTTAAAATTCCCACTTCTTCCTAATCCTACCCAAAACTAAGTTCCTGAGTGATGCCTTTGATTTCTAGCATTTCATTCACATAGCATATTCTAAAACAACCTATTAATCAAAATATCAAATTGTCTGGTAGAACTGTAGAAGTTGGCTGCATTGGGTTTATAGTTGTACCATTGTCGGATTAGTGTGTCCTAATTATTAAAGTGAGATTTTGATATGGGGGTCCCTCCAAATACATGTATAATGTTCTGCAGAAAACAATAACATAGACCTGTTTTGGCATATCATTGATCTGTACTAATATCTTCTTTTTTATTCTCATTAGTCCAACTGTATGATACAATATTCAACTAGCATCCCATATTTCTATGAAGAAACTCATTATTTTATATAGCAGTAGATGAATTTGGTCTATAAATATATAATTGTATGAGTATATACTGGAATCAACTGTAAGAAAATAATTAACAAGCTGATTTCAATTCATACACGTCACTAACCATATCAGCATCTTAGTAGATAGGGGCAGCTGACTCATGTAGGGACATTATTTGTTAGTTAATCAAACCAATCTTTCAATTAGACTTTATTGGTATATGAATAATTATGTGCTGATTAAGAGAAAAAGTCTGATCACCTAAGGCCATAAACCACAAAATATCTAAGACTTTCCAATTCAAACATGCCGTATCGATCAAAATCATGTGTTTTGTTTTTATATATCAGAAGACTTGTATTATTTCCTTTTCCTAAGCTGATTTGGCTGATATGGTACATTTTGATTAGCAACCTCAGCTTTTTATAAGCATAAGGTGATTCGGATTCAATACGGAGGGTGACCCAGTATTTTTAACCTTGATCCAATATTGGTATATAATCATGAGGAAAATTCAATTATAAACCAGTCCAACATTAACTTGGGAGTATTAATATTATATAATGCACTTATACAATTATTAGACTTTCATCCCTCAAATAGTTGGCTATGATCATTAAAATCTGTCCTGGTGGAGGCTTACCTTGATTAATGAAGAGGCCCTTTAATTACTACTACCCCAATGATAAGCATGATGCAGGCCTCACAACACACGCAAAATACTACTTTGTAAGTTGAGCCCATAAATACCCGTACTTTTTATACTTTGAACATGTTGAAGTGATTGGCCCCCCATTTGACATGTTAGTGGGTTTATTAACACCACCAACAAAAAGTTCTTAAAATGTACCTGTGCTTTAAATGTATTCAGAAGTCAAATTTTAATTTGTAGGTCTTTGCCTTCGAATCCCTTCCAATACATAGAGCTAGTGGGTGTGGTTATATAACCGTGGGTTTACCAATGATCCGAAGGTAAAGAAAAAAAATACTTTCATCAAATCTTTCAAATCATATCATTCTTAGTTCCAAGTGTTTAGTAAAGGTTAAAATAAGATTTAGCTCACAATCATTGCACCATAATGAAGGGTAAAAAATGCTTTTCACAAGATTGAAGTTGATTTTTAATAGGGAGCTAATCTACAACTCTCTCTGATTTGTATGGATCATTTGGATATTGAAACCATCTGGCCACATGTTATAGGGAGAGGCTGGTCAAAATCAATTTAGTAACAAACTAACTGCTTTCAGTGCTCATGAGCAAAAAGAAAACAAAAAGTTATTCCATAAAAAATACAAACAAATCAATATAATTGATGACATGTACTATTTAGTTGATGTAATATTTTTATCTATGTAATTATGACATTATGATCAGATTAATTTGAACTGGACCAATTTGTTCAGAACCGCCAAGTGGTTCTAATCGCATCCTTCATTTCTAAGTTCTAAGGCAGTAAGTTTAACTTGGTCATTAGATTTTCAGTCAGAAATATGCAATATTTTCAAACTGGTTGTTTGGACTGGACAAAATTATTCATATACAATATTTGCTTACAATAATATTTTCCTAGCAATATCATTAACATGCTCTCAGAATATCAATAAATTAAAACACCCGGTTAAATCAAAATAAAAATGTAAAAAGTCTTGAAAATCTTCAACATTAGATTGTAACATTACTGTATTTTCATTTGTGGAGATTCTAAAAAAAAAAAAAACTAAGGCATTCCATTCCCTTGGAGAGTTCTTTGTATGTGTTAGGCCCTTTATTTTAGGTTACTAACATATCCTTTGCATTTATTAGACCCTATGTGCCCATTGGTTTTCATGGATTTGACTTCTTATTATGGATTCTATTAATGTATAATGACAAGTAAAATTTGAAGAAATAATGATAAAGATCCACAAAAGGCTATCAAATAATTTGTTCTTTAATAAAAATGAGTACTTGGTTATCACCCTATTAAACCAAATTATAAAAAAGTTTGAGTCTAACTTATATCCTTTGCCCTCATCGATTTATGATGAATTCATAGAAATTCAATTCCATGAAAACAAATGAGCCTGAATGCCCCATTAAAACCAATTTTCTTGTAAACATGTTGGCAACCATATGAACCTTTAACAGGAAGAAATTGCCATAATCAATTTTTATAAATGATTCTTATATCAGGGGATGACTCTTGTACTAATCTTATTATCACATGATTCATGAATTTCCCTCGTGTGGGCAATTCCATCAAGCAACCATTACTAACCATCACTTTTGTAAATTTATTATTTTATTATTAAAAAATAATTTATATTCCAACACATTCATGTAGAGAAAACTTCAAATTTGAAAATATCCAGGACAGTGAGTGAGTCCATCCACTTGTGGTATATATTTCTACCATGTCCTTGATTACCTCTTCTTATAGTATTAAATTGTGAAAGAGTTAATATCCATTGTCCATTTTGAAGGAACTAAGAAGACAGGGGAAAAGGAGTAGGACTGTAGAAATATGGTGTAGGAGTGTAGAAAGACACATCTACATATGCTTAGAAACAAAGACATGGAGAGAAGTAGAAGAAGAACCAAAGAGAAGAAATGGGTTTGAGGGAGGTTTAGGTCTACCTACTGGTGGTTAGGAGATTTGAACTCCTTAACAACACCAGGCAACAACAACAAAAAAAACAACATCAAAAGCAGGTAGAAGGAGAAAAAACTAAAAAGATAGGAGACAGACAAAACTGAGAAAGAAAAAGAGAGAAAGAGATAGAGAGAGAAAAGGAAAGGAGGGGAGCCCTTTTACTGTGCAGACTTTATCATCCCATCTCTCTCTCTCTCTCTCTTTCTCTCTGTTTCATGTAAGAGAGAAAGGGGGGGCAGAGAGACTTCATGGCTGGGTTCTCACGTGGGAGAATGGAATGTTTAGGTCTTTTTTCTGATGATGGATACATAGATAGATAGAGATAGAGAATATATTTCATATAATAATACTGTTCAAGAGGGCTCTTTTGTTTTTTAATAAGAAATTTATTGTACAATACTCCCAACTTTTGTATTCACTTGATGAAAAGGGCTTGTTTTGGGATCGGTTTGTCTCTGATCAGCTAAGAATTCAAGCTTTCTTGCCTCCCACAACGGATACAATCTCAAGTCACTGTAAGGTATTGGCCTTCTCTTTATTTATTTGTATATATATTATTATCTTCTTAGAAGAATGGAAGATTTTATTTGTATTTGTTTAAAATGAGAAGTTGTATTTTTTTGATGATTGGCCATTTTTGTGATATGGGGTTTGTTGCATGAGATTGATGGTTGAGTTAAATCCGAGATTTTTGGTTGTGGGGGTTGTGTGTGTGTGTGTTTTTCATCTCTGTTTTTGGTGAAATATATGTAGAATCCGAGGATTTTGGTTTCTGGAGGTTGTTGGGTTTCTTGGGTGTTTGGGGTTTGTTTTTGTTTGTTTATTTTTGGGTTTGCATGCTTTTTTCATTACTGTTTTGGTTGGGGGTTCTGGGTTTTTCTTCTTTTGTCATTTGGGTATTGGCTTCATGAGTTTTGGGACTTTTTACTTGCTTGTTTTCTCATTTTCTTTGTGAAGGAGGGCCTTTTGGCTTGTCTGATGGATTGTTTAGGCTTGATTTTTATTTATTTATTTATTTATTTATTATTATTATTTTGTTTGGGGGGGGTTGGGGGGTAGGAAGGGCTTTAGTTTCATGTATGGATGATAGTGGAGTGGGGATTCTATCTATTCATAGCTTTGTTTATCTGCTAGACCTTCTCTCAGGGAAGCCCCTTGGAAAGGCCAGCAAGAGCTAAGGAGTTTGATGGAGTGTTCTCAAATGTCTCTCTCTCTCTCTCTCTCTCTCTCTCTCTCTCCTCTCTCTCTCTCTCTCCGTCTGTTTTACTTTTACAAGCATCATTTGGTATTACTGTAAATGTTAGCCTTCAGAGGACTAGCAATAGATGTTTGTTAACAATAGCCGACACCTTGAATTCAACCTTGGACGCAGTTTGTTATATCCATGACTCTGAATTGTCTATGGACTAGTATTCAGCTTTGTGTTCCCATGTGTAAAAACTCCAATATGAAAGCTGAATCTTATTATTATTATTATTTTTTGCAGCAATACTGTATGTTTTTGGTAATGGAAATTGAAATTACAGTGATTCAATTTGTTTTGAGCAATTTTCGGATGAACTGAGAATCTTTTGATAATATATTTTTTAGATCCAATATTAAATTGGTGGAAGGTAACAATTTCTTATTTGCTTGAGATAGAGAGCTGAGACTTAAATTTCAATTGGGTTTGGAAAGTCATCTTACTTACACGGATGAGCTTTCAGCTCTTAAATAATTTGTTATTCTGGAACAGTCCACATTAATCTAGGATTTGTTGTGAGTATTTTAATGAAATTAAAATAACAATATGATCTTTCCAACTTTTCTTTACTTCGAGCCTCCCTCATTACCTATCTTCCTGGATTACTTGGTAACAGCAACTGTGTGATGTTTCATTGTCCTTAATTCATTCAAGGTGTTTGTCCTTCGTTCTTATCCTTTTACATGCATGTTTTTCTTTTGGCAGATTCTATTGAAATAGCAGCTTAAGAGCCTTCCCCTCTGTTTGCAACCAAAAGGGTAGGGCCAATACATTTGAGGGTGCTGTGTCGTCTTGATGTTTCTTTATCCTCAATTGAAAGAAAGGAAACCTTCTATATCAGCATAAATATAGGAGTAGGATGGCTACTTACTACAATACAAGTAACCAGAGAGATGCGATGCCAACCCTTTATCTAGGGGATCCTGGACATGCTTCATATCATGAATCTTCCCTTACTGGTAGCATGATGTATCTGAACTATTCATCTGCTGGATCGTACTCAGATCATTTGGCAGGCAATTCTCAACCCCAGCAGAACTGTGTCCAGCTTCCTGTTCCTACCACAATGCTTTCACAAGATTCATCTGTGGGGCCATCTGAATCGACTGCATCACATCAAGTGATCCCGTCAAACCTGGTTTCTCCAGTCCTTGGAGAACATTCATATGGAGTTTGGCATGATGGGAGAAACGAGACATTCTTCCAAGCGATCAGTCAGCAGATAAATAACAACACAGATGACCATGTGAGCCATTCAGTTACTGAGGAACCCCAGATGGACATCCAGTCACAACTTGGCATCTTACAGAGGGAGCAGAGCCTTCAGTCTCAGAGGCCAAATGTTTCAGCCATTCAGGGACAAGGATTATCACTCAGTCTAAGCACTCAAATTCCATCAACCATCCAAGCTGCTTCATTCCAGTACGACCAGCATACAAATGCAGAAATTTCTTTCATGGGTTCTCATCAGTCGATTTTGGGAGCTGGTGGCTCATGTAGAGAGGATGGCTCCCTTAACAAGGAGTCAAGAAATGCTGAACTGCCACCATATTCTGGTGGCGACCATGCAATAAAAGGGGGAATGTTGGGCAGCAACCTTCAATATTCAGCAGCGCTGAAACAAATGCATCGAGATTGTTCTCCCTATGGATTTTCAGCTATTTCAAGCACAATTCCCAACTCTAAATATTTAAAGGCTGTGCAGCAGCTTCTAGATGAGGTTGTCAATGTTAAGAAGGCTCTAAAGCAAGACTCGGACAAACGTCAAAGCATCCATACGTCTGCTGGTATGCCAGGCTCCAGAAAGACTGATGTAGGATCAGTAAGTGGTGCATTGCCTCCTTCAGAAGGGATGCATGCAAACCGTCAAGATTCAACATCCAGCTCCACCAATGACCTCTCTCCAGCTGAAAGACAGGATTTACAGACCAAGATGACAAAACTCATAGCGATGTTGGATGAGGTACACACCAATTTCCAATAACTATGATAATTTGGAGACTTTCTTGAATAGTGGGTCAGTTGGAATTTCTCTGCATGCAACTTTTTACCTAACTTATCTATTGTTGGTTATTTATTGAGTACGACTGTACGAGTTTATTGATCATATCAAATTCATTGTTCTGCTGTTTTTATGAACTCATTATATTAAGTTCCAACATTGATTTCTTCTCTGTTTTAGCTCCTTCCTTTGTTAATTGGTTCTTCTTCTCATTCTAAAGAAGTTAATTATAACTATGAGTTGAACTTGATGATCACATTGTTTTTAGATGAACTTTCATCATCTCATATTTAGTTTTCCTTCCTCGATATCTCAGGAAGAAGCTGAGAAGTATACAATTTCATGTATTGGAATGTTATTCTGAATTTAGTACTTGGAACCAACTTGCACATATAGACATCAATTCTTTGTCCTTCTGAGACAACAAAATGCATCAAAAGTTGTTACTACAGACGGAAATATAAGAAGCTCATTGAACACCTAGAATTCATTTTTTAGTCCAAAGAGAAATGAACATATCTTGCTGGCAGGACCGGCCTACCTACCTATTTGGGCTGATGGGGGCCACCTTCTTTTGTTCTATCTAATGTGTATGTCACTCTGGATACAAGGAAATGCCCATATAGAGTAGCGTGTGTGATGTGTATGGGCTGGGTCGAGCAAAGGTGGACCCCATTCCTGTCAAACATGTGGGTATGATGCTCCTGCTGGCAGGATAGTAAAAAATGTACATCTGCAATTTCATGAATAAAGTCTATTCTGGCATTGATGACCCAAGTTCACATTATACACCCAAACATTCTACCTGCTCACATATCCTTTGTCGCAATAAATTGTGTTCAGTTTGCTTTAGAAGACTTCTTGTGTATCCATTGTCAACAAGCTATGGTGAAAGAGATTTTAATTGTAAAAAGGTATGTTCTCAAGTGAAGGAAAAAGAGAATTTATTTCACACTCTAATAGCTCTTAAAGTAGTTTGCTAATATCATCCAATCAGATGGATGTGCATTTTGTGTTTCTGATCGAAGATTTTTAGGTTTAGGGTCTGTCGGATCTAACATATTTCTTGACGTGGGTTTTAAAATTTTAATTTAATCATAATGGTAACCGCTTTTACTTTCTTAAACATGTTTAGTCTATGTTCTTATATTCACCATCACATGAATCTGTTATTTTGTTAATTATTATTGGTGAAGGCTCTTAGTAGATCTTATTGATTACACAGCAACATCTACAATTTGATATGAAGGAAGAAGGTGGGTCTTTGGGGTTTATTTTAGATCTTGAGGTTATTTCTTCTCCAAATGGGAATTTGTCAGCTACATGCTTATGTTCTTTTAGGTTTTCATGTACTAGTCCGCTCGACCCTATTTAGGGCCATTACTCCACAATCCATCATGCATTGCCTCACTACTTCATTAATGTTTGTAATAACATCCCTATTCTCTTAGTTCCTCAAACTTGTAACAATTAAATACTTCATATGGATGATATTTTTCATCATCTGTGGATGTGCCCAAACCATCTCAAATGGCATGTCTTGATTTTTACTTGTATTATCATTAATGTTTGTAATAACATCCCTATTCTCTTAGTTCCTCCGTCCTCGAGCTTGTAACAATTAAATCCTTGATATGGAGGCTATTTTTCATCATCTGTGGATGTGCCCAAACTATCTCAAATGGTATGTCTTGATTTTTACTTCTATTTTAGTTACAAGTCGATATCCTCTTATGTACTCATTCCTAATCATATCCATAACTACTCATATCCGTCTTAGCAAATGCATCGTAGCCAGTAGCCACATATTTGTCGCCTAGCTTCTTACAACAAGTTCGGTCTAGTTTCCATCTGATTGAAGTGACACACTCTTATTGAGAAAAAAAAAAAAGTGACACACGATGATCTCACAACAATCCATTCGTTTTCTCTACTTTGGCAGCCTTTTTTTTTTCTATTTGTGATATCCAACTCAATTTTCATTTTGATAGAAGGGGCATCTTGCCAAGACGGCGATTAGACCTATCTTGTTGCTGCACCTAGTGTGTGTGTAATGCCAACCTTGGATTTTCTGATGGTTTGAACTGATCAACTAATGAGATTAAATGATTAAAAAGGAAGGAAAAAAAAAGAAGGAAACAAGTAAGGTGCTTACTCTGAATCTTGGACCCATGGAGGAACTATTAACTGATTAGATCTTTTTGTAATTGGAAGTCTCATTTGTCTGTCACTTGATCTGATATTTACATGATATACATCATGTATGTCCTTATACTCTCCTCTCTGCTCATTTTGTCCAACTTCTTCAGATCAATAGATATTAAAGGATACTGTATCAAAGGCTTTTCTGTTACATCATCTAAGAGAGTTGTAATGTAATGTTACATCATCATCGAGTTAGTGTTGGCTGGGTGGGTAATATTACAGATGGATGATAGACAATTGTTGTTCGTGTTGTCCATGAAGGTACGCTTATTTCAAAGCAATGCAGGAAACAAGATGCATTGCGCATTCTAGCTATAAGGTGAATCATAAATTTGTGGAAATTGGTTCTTCGGAGGTTGTTCAGCTCTCCTAGCTTCTCAGGCATGCAAATGTGTCCCTCCATGATGATAGCTGAAATGCCATTTTAAGTTTCAAGTAACATAATCTTTCGTGAATTGACCAAAAACTTCAAGATTGAGTTATCTTTCTGTTAACCATCATTACCAGACTTCCTCTTATGTGTCATGCCAGCATTAGAAAACCAAACCATACCAAACCAAGCCTTTTCCCACTAGGTGGGGTCGGCTATATGGATTTGACGACGCCAATCAAATCTGTTTAAGGCCATGTCCTCCGTTAGATCCATAGAGGCAAGGTCATGTTTAATAGTTTCTTTCCAACTTCTCTTGGGTCTCCCTCTCCCTCTCCTACTCCTGGCAATCTCCAGCATTAGAAAAAAGTATGGAAATTCTCTCTCATCACAAGTCCATGGTTGTACTTCACGAAGTAAGTAAAAGGAGAGAAAATAAAGGGATCAATTTAGGTGTAATGTAGTCTAAAAATCTGGTGCCATAAAAAAGGGGAGGAAAGAGACGGGGAAGGAAAATGATATAGTTATGAGTATTTAATTGTTCAGCTCTTCTATTGTCTTCTAGTCAATTTTGTTGGGTCATTTGGGGCCATCCTCATGTGACGGGCCATGTTGGGTTTCCACTTAAGTTCACATTTGTGACCCACATGTATGAGTGTAGAGATTCTTAAAAGCCCCATTCTCTTCTTTATTTCATGTCTTCTAAAGAAGGCAACAAGAGAGAGTTGTGTAGAGAGAGATGAAGAGAAGCCATTGTTCACCAAGGTGAGTTCATCTTGATTGAGAGTGAGAGAGGGATTGGCCTAGAGAAATTCTCGTCCTGCAAGAAGGCTGATATCCTCTAAAACATCACGGATGCTAGGATTCTGAGCATCCAGACAAGTCTTAAAGGCATTTCTAAATTTATCATATTTCCAGGTACCGTGGCAGGGAAAACTAATTTGCAGATTTATGTTGGAATGAATTTCAACAAACAACCGAGTCAAGGTGGTAGGGTTTCGAGGTTCTGCAGTAGTCCCATAAATGTTACATTAACCATGTTTGAAAGCTCAGTATGCAATCTTATTCAAGTTACAACAAACAACAGTACTGTTTGTTACCCAATGAGTGCATTTGTTACCCAATGAGTGCATGAGCTATATCTATGCTTCATCTTAGTATATGCTTCGCAAAGATTACCCCCTAAAAAGGGACGAGTGAAGTAGAAGTTTTGAAGGTGTACATACAGATTGGACAAGGCTGTGATGATATGATCTAGTGGATTCTAACTTAACCCATTCACCACCACATCTCTTTCTCCCAACCTACCATGACATATTTCTTTCTCTAAAAAAACCTTCTGTAATGAGTTGGTATTCTAAATTAATATTGAATGCAAATTTGTATGCATGCATGCTTACAATCATAGTGATCCACTGACATGTTAGAAAATCTAGGTTCTCCCTCACGTTAGCACAACATACAAGGATATATTTAAATCATCCTTTATTAAACAGGGGTTTCAATTCAGAACATAATGTTGACGTTCATAAGATCAGAGGGTTTCAATGTCTATTTGGGTATTTGATGACAGTTTATTGCATTTTCTCGTTAAGAAATACATTTTCCGTTTAATTCTTGATGAAGCTACAACTCCCTTCCTGTTACAGGTTGATATCAGATACAGGCAGTATCACCATCAGATGCAGATTGTAGTGTCTTCTTTCGACGTCATAGCAGGGTGTGGAGCTGCTAAACCATATACAGCTCTTGCCCTCCAGACAATCTCACGACATTTCCGCTGCTTGCGGGATGCTATCAGCAACCAAATTAAAGTGGCCAGGAAAAGCCTTGGTGAGGAGGATAATGCAAGTGGCAAAGGGGGTGGAATATCTCGCCTCCGATTTGTGGATCAACAGCTTAGGCAGCAGAGGGCGCTTCAGCAATTTGGTGTGATTCAACAGCATGCTTGGAGGCCACAGAGGGGTTTGCCTGAAAACTCTGTTTCGATCCTTCGTGCTTGGTTATTTGAGCACTTTCTCCATCCGTAAGACTTTTTGCACCCCTTTTTATTTACATTTCCTAGGTTTTATGCTTTCCAAGATTCCTTCTGTTAAGCACTTAATGTTTGTGCCACTTCGATGTTTCTCACAGTTATCCAAAAGATTCAGATAAAATAATGCTGGCAAGACAGACCGGTTTGACCAGAAGTCAGGTAATCTTCAAAAAGCTTTAGGCTGCTTTTAGTTACTTACATTTTGGGATTTTGGAGATTCTACCGGTTACAAAATACCAAAAGCCTGAAGAAAATTTCTCTGTTTCTAAGATGACCAGGAGCCAAATGCAACATTAATAGCTTCCTTTTCTTTTCCTTTTTTCTATGCGGTTTCTAATCCTTATTCCCTCTGTTGCTTCAGGTTTCTAACTGGTTTATAAATGCACGTGTGCGCCTTTGGAAGCCCATGGTTGAAGAGATGTACAAAGAAGAGATCGGTGACGCTGAACTGGACTCGAATTCTTCATCGGATAATGCAACAAAAGTAAGAGAAGAAATGAAGTCATCTGAGAATAGAGAAGAAATACAAAGCATGAAATCTGCAGATGAAAAATGCCCAATTAGCCAATACAGTGACTCAAAGAAATCAGATAACGTTTCTGATGTAGAAATGGCTGTGACAACACCCGGGTTCCAAAATGGCGTGAACAGCGAAGACCACTGTAGTCTCCTTCAAGATGCGCTCATTCAGCCTGATGGGAATGGAAGATTTATGGCCTATCAGATGTCAGAGTTGGGGAGGTTCGGAAATGGAGGTGTATCTCTCACATTGGGCTTGCAGCACTGTGATGGGGATCTAGCTGTTTCTGGTGGTCAGCAGAACTTCGTTAGTATCAGAGGGGATGATGACATGTATGGTGCAACTTCTGATCGGGTCGATGCTGCGGAATATGATTGTATGAATCTGGGGAACCAGAGACATAGATTCAGTTCTTCGCAGCTTGTGCATGATTTTGTAGCCTAAAAAGCTGATTCTGTGGTGGCATTCAAAAATCTTGAAAACAATAAGCCTTGAATCTTTTGGAACATAGGTTCAACAGTGTAGTTGTAGTATATAGAAGGGAATGGGTGGGAATATAAATTGGTAGAGCATATTGTAAAGATACAAATATTATTTTTTTTGGTGTATTTTAGTGAATGCTGCATGTAAAATTACTTCATTTAAAGTTTCATCTGTTGTAACAAGGAAAATGGGATTCATCTGGGCATAGTGGAAAGTGATGGTCATGTTTTGATAGACAGAAGTGATGTTTAGCTGATTCTGTGGTGGCATTCAAAAATCTTGAAAACAATAAGCCTTAATAAATCTTTTGGAACATAGGTTCAACAGTGTAGTGTAGCATATAGAAGGGAATGGGTGGGAATATAAATTGGTAGAGCATATTGTAAAGATACAAATATTATTTTCTTTTGGTGTATTTTAGTGAATGCAGCATGTAAAATTACTTCATTTAAAGTTTCATCTGTTGTAACAAGGAAATTGGGGTTCATCTGGGCATAGTGGAAAGTGATGATCATGTTTTGATAGACAGAAGTGATGTTGTTGATGCCATAATGATCACTAGTTTGTAGCATTTCATCAAGGAAGATTTCATCAGCTGTCCTGATGTGTTTGACCAGGGTATTTTGCGACTGCGATTGACTTGGCCCCAACAAACTTAAGGCCCTGAATTGCTAAATTTTGAACTAGTCATGTACTCCAGGAGCTGTCTCCAAAAAAATATTTTGCAAGACATTGTTCTACATCCATATGACTTTCCATTGTTTTTAGGCCTTGGGGAACCATGTGATCATTTGATCACTCCATTGATCTTACAGTTGCTCTCCTTACAGTTGGTGTAAAATTTTGATGAGTGCCAATCAAGAGGGTAGGGGCCAGGACTGAGATGAACTAGTTGGCCTTATAAAAGTGGACCAGCTAGCCTGGGTACCATAGTATAATTCCTCATCTTTTAATAGATGTTATTGTAATTGGGTGATTAATCTCCTTGTACCTTCAAAAAATGGATGCCTATAATCTTCCAGGACTAGAACAGCTTTGAAGATTCTTCATCCATGATGTGGGCCTGGATCAACGTTCTGGATCATTAGAAGATCCACATGGGCCCCACATTTCCGAGCAGCATCATGTAAATGATGTCAAGCCTGTGACGCCAAACATGGGAACACTTCAATCCATCCAATCCACCAAATTGATGGGCCATTTATAGATAGGTCATAAGGTCAATGCCCCAAAATTGACATGAGCAGGTGCTGCTAGAGTTAAAAGTTCTTGGACATTTTGTTGAAACTCATTGATCCAAGAGTTGGACCATTGGCTGAAGAAACTAGAGTTTTAGATGCCCATTTATACGAATCAGTGATTATTAGTAATGAAAGCTCCTGTACCGAAATCAGGTTCCCCATTCCATTCTCTGTCACTTCAAATGCCTTATTTGCTCTTTCATGGTTTTATATTTTTTCAATTTGGAAAGTCAAACACCCAATATATCTGTAGCTTAGCTGGTTACCCATACCAATTCTCAACATGTATGGGGGAGAGTGTGTGAGCTCTGAGTCTTTGCTAAAAAAAGAAGAAAAAAAAAAGAGTGCGAGCTCAAGTCTTTGCTGAAAGAAATAGGAAAAAAAAAGGGGCGTTTGGCGTCATTGCGTTTTATAGCTTAGGGTCCAAGATAGTTTCTTGTAGACGCGACAGTTCTCTTTTAAAACTGACATAGTCAAAAAGACAAAAATACCCTCTATACGTCAGCAAACACGCTCCACTTAAAAACATTTCAGACCGGCATATGATCCGAAACCTAAATAAAAATCCAAATCATCAGAAAGCGAAGATGAAGGAAAATGGCTAGAACAAAGCCTGCGATTTCATCAAAATAAGGAAAAATGCAAGCAAAGCAAGAGAAAGGTAAATAAAAAAAAAAAACAGAAATGGTTTTGTGAGTTTTAAAATCACTTTATCTTATTTTGAAATGTATTTATCTGAGTTTGCTGTGAGTTTATATGAGCTTATTCTCAAGTTTTATTAGTCTGATATCAATTAAAAAGGACTTTAAATGAGTGTATCTGTATATTACATGATTTTATCTGAGTTTGATTTATAATTAACTGTTTTTGTTATCAATTAAACAAGGTTCCAAGTAAAATTATCTGACTGTGACATGATTTTATTTGATTTTCTTTTGAATATATCTGAGATTCTTATAAAATAATATGAGTTTTGTATGAAATTAAATGTATTTCGCATGATTTTATTTAACTTTGAAATGTATTCAGCTTTGTTTTAAATGAGTTTTTTTTAGTTTGCTGTGAATTTATCTGAGTTTTGTATTAGACTTTGACATGAAGTTATCTGACTTTAAATTAAACTTATCTATATTTTGTATGAATTTATATAAGTTTGATATGAATTTATCTGTGTTTGCTGTGAATTAATATGAGTGTGATATGAATTAAACTGGATTGAGGTGAATTTATCTGAATTTGAAATTAATTTATCTAAGTTTGATGTGCATTTATATTAATTTGATGTGAGTTTATATGAATTTATCTGTGTTCGAAATCATAACCAGTTCACAAAAAAGTTATACCCCGTCAATATGAATTTATCTGTATTTGATATAAAATTATTTGACTAGATTAGGTTTGGTTTGACTAATTTGGTTTGAATTTATCTGAATCTGATATAAAATTATCCGTATCTGAAGTGAATTTATTTATGATTTTATCTGACTTTGTTATGGTTCTATCTAACTTTGCTTTTGGACTGAGATGAGTTTGATATCATTTTAGCTGAGTTGTATATGGTTCTGTCGAAAACTCATCTTACTACATTTCAATTCGACAGGGAAAGATGATGAGTTGGAGCTAAAAATCAGGATTAGATTGCATGACACATATTCAAATGGTTAGAAGGGCAAATCAGTCATAAAAAAATCTGACGTGTCATGCTAAGGGACCACCGCCCGAATTAATTTCATGCACAAGGGACTTTAGAACTTAAACAGTAATGCTATGTACTAGAGACTTTATAAAGCAACAATTAGGGATCTATCGCTAATTTACCAAAAAAAAAAAAAACCAATATAAGCTCTTGAGCAAGGGGTCATCTCTCTTCCACCCTAAATTTAATTGCTTATTTGCCTTATTGCAACCAAATTCCTTAGATTTCATAGTAAACTTTTTTATCGTTACTTTTATTTTTAAGAAAGAAGGATATTTTTTAGGAAAAATTACACTTTACCACCCTCAACTATCACTCTTTTTCACTTTACTCCCTAAACTTTAAAAAAGTATCAATTGACCCCCTAAACTAATCCAATTGCACGGCCGTTACCCCCTGAGGACAAAATCAAATTAAAATAGACGGAATAAAGCAACACGTGACCCACACTTTACCCCCTAAACTTTAAAAAGTATCAATTGACCCCCTAAACTAATCCAATTGCATGTCACTGTTGCTCTATTCCGTCTATTTTAACTCGATTTGGGCTTCAGGGGGTAACGGTAGGCATGTCAAACGGGCCGTGCCGCGCGAAAATCTTGGCCCGCCCGTGCCGTGGGCCGGGCCGGCACGGCCCGCCACAGTTAACGGGCCGGGCCGGCACGGCCCGCCAGGGGAAAACCCCTGGCACGGCACGGCCCACTGGCATGGCCCACAGTGGGGCGGGCTGGAGCGGGCCGTGCCAGCGGGCCGGCGGGCCGTTTTTTTTTTTATTTATTTATTTTTATAGACTAATATAAATATATAATTACCGTAAGGCGTAACGTAAGCGTGAGTCCGTAACGACATGGATTTGAATTTGATTTTCGATCAATAGTCATTAATTTTTCAATAGTTACTTTTCTAAACATTTAAACTTATACAAACATTTGACAAATGATTGAGTGGTTCAAATTAATTTATAGATATTTACTCACATATTACTTAAGTACTATATATGATTTTTCTTTTTCTTATCAGTATTAAAAATAAAAATTAGAACACAAGCAAGGAGAATGACAAAGATATTTAAGTAGTTCGGTCAAACTCGACCTACTCCACTGAGAAGAGAGAACCATTTAGATCTTAACTTCTTGAAGGTTTCTAAATAGGATTACCTTCAAAACGTTACAATCTTTTTAGAAAATAAAAAAAAAAAGAATGAAAAACTTATAAATTACAATGAAGAAAAAAGTAAAAAATTAGATTTGTAGTCCACTAATGTATTCTGCTGGATCAAAATCTTCCATTAATGATGTTAACTATTGCTTCCTCTTATCTGCCAAGTACCAGTCTCGTAGGTAAACACAACACTCCACCGTTTCTTCAGTGAGATTTGTTCTTCTGTCATCTACTACACGTCCACCTGCACTAAAAGCCTGTTCTGATGCTACAGAAGACATATGAATAGTTAATAGATCACGAGCCATGGCTGCTAACACTGGATAAATGCTTTCTTGTTGCTTCCACCAGGCTAAAAGGTCAAAAGTGGATGCATCCTGCATCCTAATTACACCTACGTCAAGATACGATGATAACTCCGTCACAGTGTTGTTACTTGAGCTTGAGCTGGATGCCATGCCCGTGGACAGGGAAGAATACCACACCTCCCACTCAGGAACACCTGTATACTGGACTTCTGTATTGCCCATACTAAGCCCAGCTGTACCCATTTGCTCACAATAAAATTGAAAAGGTGCTTGTAATTGTGCCCTTATATTTGAAAAAACATTTGAATCTGTATAATTCATATTTTTATTTATTCCATCAATAAAAAACTGTACACCACTTAATTTTAACCTAGGATCAAATACAGCAGCTAAAGAAAATGTCATTGGAGCCTCTTTCCAATATTTATTAAATTTGACTTTCATGTCTCTAATAGTGCTACCAAGTAAAAAATGATCTCTAAATCTACTGAATTGTAAAGTAATTTTAAAAAGTTTCATTAAAGCTTCATTAGATGTGGGATAATATATCCCGGAAAAAAATAATGTTGAAGTATAAAAAGGTTCTAATAAATCTCTTATATGGGCACATAACTCCCAATGTTCATCACTAATCATTAAATCTTGTGCATGAAAAGCACAAAATTCATTCAAAACAGTTTTTCTAGAAAGTGCCTTGTTTAACAAATCATACATAGAATTCCATCTATGTTCAACTTCTTTAGGCAGTTTAATAGCTGATACGCCTTGCCTCGCACATATTTGGGCATACAATTGTCTTCTTTGTGCGGAGCAAAAAACAAATCTAGCAATGTCTTTAATAGCATCTGTATAACTTGTAATGTGTTTTAAACCAACTTTTGCAATAAGATTTAAGATGTGACATACACATCTATTTTGAAAGATAGAACTATCTATCAAAGTTGCAAGTGGCATCTGCATTCTCATTAATTCAATAGCCACTGTATTATTACTAGCATTATCTAAAGTTACAGATAAAACTTTTTCCTTAATACTATATTCATCTAGTTTTTTCCAAAATTAATGTACTTATCCTAGTTCCATTGTGTGGCCATTCAAGAGTGCTAAAACTAAGTATACGTTTATTCATAATCCATTTTGCATCTATATTATGTGCAGTAATACAAAGATAACTATCACCCCCTTTAGAAGTCCACATATCTGTGGTTATGGATATTCTACCAGGAGATTCCGCAAAATAGTTTTTTATATTTATTTTCTCTTCCTGCCAGAGTCTAATAGCATCATTTCTGGCTGTATTCCTTGAAATACTGTGAAATTGTGGTTGACAGTATTTCTGGACCCATTATTCAAAAAACTCATTTCAACAAAAGCAAATGGTAATTCGGATAAAACATCATTTTAACAAGACCTTGTCTAGCACTTTGTGCATTATAAGAAAAAAAAACCCAAACTGCTACTACTACTACCACCACCAGTAGTAGAAATTTGGGTTTGTGAACCAGGCCCCCCTGTCCCTGCATTCTCTGGCCTATGCTTTTGTAAACATGTTTTCCTATGTCTTGACAAATGGCCGGTACCCCCTTTTGGACTGGGCACTATAAATCTTACCACACAATGTGCATTTTGCCTTTTCAACATTCTTTCCATTTTCAAAAACATCATACCTTGTATATATATCCCAAACTGCTGAAGTTCTACTCCTCTTGTTTGGTTTATGGGAACTCTGAGAAAAGGGGGGTGGTAAATCACCTACTTGATCTTGTAATTCAATAAAATCTTCTTCTACCTCTAAATTAACGGATGAAGCTTCTGTGGGAAATCTTCTAGCCATATTCAAAAGAATAAATTTATAAATGATATAGTAATATGCTAATAGCCTTCTTTGTGATAATTTATTATAAGAAAGGGGAGAAAATGAGAGTTAATATAATATAATATAAACTTATATATATGGAATCTCAAATCTAAATATTATAAAATACCTCTAAATCTTGAAGGCCCCTTTAATCTTGTCTCTTGATGACTTGATCTTTGGTCCTCCAAAAACTTCTTAGAGAGTGAAAGAGTTGAATGCTTTGAGAGAGAGTTAGAGAATGAGAGAGTTGTGTAAATTGGTGAGAATGAGAATGTGTAATTGGTGAGGAATGAGAATGGGAGGGTTAGGATATTTATAGACTTAGTATAATGAAAAATGACACAAAATACCCCTTATATGACCGTTTTATAGCTGTTAGGGGGGGTCAAATGGTATTTTTAAAAAAAAATTGGCTGTTGGGCGTGCTGGCGGGCCGGCCCGTCGGGCCGACCGTTGGGCGGGATGGCGGGCTGGCGGGCCTATACAGGCAGGCCTGGCGGGCTGCAAGGGCGGGCCCACTAGGCCGGTGAGCCTGGCGGGCCGTGCCAAACGGGCCAGCGGGCCCTGCGCAGCTCGGCCCAGCACGGCCCGCGTCATGGGCCGTGCCGTTGACCGGGCCGTGCCGGGCCGGGCCGGCACGGCCCACTTGACATCTCTAGGTAACGGCCGTACAATTGGTTTAGTTTAGGGGGTTATGCTTTTTAAAGTTTAGGGGGTAAAGTGAAAAATGGGTGATAGTTTAGGGTGGTAAAGTGTAATTTTTCCTACTTTTTAAGAAGGAAAATTTTCAAAAAGGTATAAAACTTTTTGCTCATTTTCAAAAAAGTATATGGAGATTTGGATATTTCAGAAATATATAAAAGCTTTCCATATTTCTTTCAATCATTTCCTCTCTATAAAAAAAATAAAAAAAATGATAAGAATACTCTTATGACACGTTTATATCTTTTTTAACCTTATTTTGTTCCCAAAACTAACCTAAAACTCATTTTATGAACCTCATTGATCCAAAGTTAATGGTGGGGTACCTTCTTTTAATGGTTCAGTAATATGGGGGGGATGCCAGAATTGGTCTTGGCAGTCTCTTCCCTTGATTTTCAAAAGTCCAAAGTTTCAACTTGATTTAAATGATCATAACTATTTAATTAAGCTAGTTTTTCAGTCATTTGAAATAATAAAAATCCTTCTTTTTTAACCATCTATACATAAAGATAGTTGAAGTGAGCCCCACTACCACTAGGTCATTTCTCTTAAATGATTTATTAAAAAAAATCTGAAACATAAAATAAGGGGTATTTCTGTCATTTTTATTTTTTTTTAATGGCGAGGCTTGATTGAAATAAATATGGAAAACTTTTATATTTTTGAAATATTTAAATCTTAATGTACTTTTTCTGAAAACAAGCTAAAGTCTTATTCTATTTTAAAATTACCCCTTTTAAGGACTCGCACATAAGATCGCGATCTAATAGAGGGCAGTTCTCTATATCATATTTTATAGGGCAATTGTTTGTAGGGGTTTCTCGCGGAAATTTTGCATTGACAATTTCTAACAGCAATTTGCTGTGTGTAAAATCCCTGAAATTCCTTTTCAATTAATGGCATTCTAAAAACTAAGCCTTTCAAGTTATTACTGGTGGCATTTCAAAATTCTCCAAGTTTTAGCATGACATTTATCATTATGTGATTACAAAGATTGAGGTGCACTGGAGGATTTGGGAAAGTTGATGAGGGACAACATTTGAAGAATTTATGAGAATTATAAATTCTCCACCAATTGGAATTAGAGAATCCCAGCAAAACTAATTACCCATATGAACTTTCCTACTGGTAGAACATTCTTGTTTTTATTTTTATGTTTTTTCCTTGTACAAGAGGTACTATATCCATGCTTTTGAAATGAAGTGGGTCATGTTTACTTCCAAAGAAATCTCAGCTTTTTTGGTCCCAATTTTTCCTTTGGCAATTTTCAGAGATGCCAACTGGAGCAGCCCAAAAGGGCAGAGATTGCAATGATTACAGAAGTAACCAACCAATCAGCTTAAGAATCCCACCAAAGGAATAATACTTACACCACTTCTGCCCACACTCCTTATTTCTGCTTTCAGATACAGTTTCAGAGTCCTTTTCTCCCACCTTTTTATCATCACAATGACCATCTCAAACGCAAAAGAAAGATATTCCCTTCTAGTAGAGACAAGCTAGAGAGCTGGAAAAGATATTCTACTTTGTTTTGCAGTTTCAAAGTTCAAACGCCCTTTATTCAAGGCTTCTGGCTCCGAGCCACCCTTAGCACAAAGTACTAAAAGAACCCAGAAGAGAGAGAGATAGATCAGTGCCACCCTTTGCACGAAGTACCAAGAGAACCCACGAGAGAGAGAGAGAGAGAGGCATAAAAGGGGGAGGGAGAGAAAAGGGCATTGGTTGGACTGGGACTGGAAGAGAGGCAGTGTGCCAAAGACAGCAGGCACAAAAGCTGAAGATATGATTTCTTTCTTATTTCATGCATCTGTGTTTTCATCAGCTAATGGGACCACCTTTCTTTTTCTAGCATATGGGTTTTTGAGAGTTCAGTCTTCAGAGGCTAGAGCATGGACCAGTTTGAGGAAAGCATCTTCTCCTGCTTCTGTGTAAGGTGAGTAGGTCTGTAGGTCGAGAGCTCTGTCTCTTCCTCATCTTTTTGACTGATTCTTTTGTTTCATGTTCTTTATTCATTATCTTCTACTATATTTTGCTGGGGGATTGTTCTTCAGTATAATGGGTTATAAAACCTTCTTGTTTATGAATGGATTGATTCTGCTTTTTGATGGGACACTAACAAGGTGGGTGTGGTTTCAGCTTCTTTTTGGAATTTGTTCGTTTCTGTTTTATTTCAACTCCTTTGGTTTTGTCTGATGATGGTCATTGAGACAGAAGGATGGTTCTGCACTAATCTATACCTACTGTGGGTTGGTTCTTCTTGTTCTATCATATGTTACTTTCCTTTCACCCTTTCTTCTTTTTTATGTGATCATTATCCATTTACTAATCAATTGAGGACTCTGGGAAGCTCTCTTGGATGAATGTGAGTTGTCTTTATTACTTAGAAAGCTGTTGTTTTATGATTTTGAGAGACCTCACATTAGTTACAGATGTCTTTATTTTGGTATTGTGGGTCATGACGCAACTCTCCATTAATGGTTGCTCCTAGTTGTAGCTTTAGAGACTAGAAAAAAACTACAATCTTTTCCTGTTCATATCTGTTGTACTTATCTACTTGCTGTCCTATTAGCTGGTGAAATTTCCTTTCCAATGAAGAAGTTCTACCACAACTGTTTTGTGTATACATTTTTGAGTTATGGGGATGTTTTGTAAGGGTTGAAAGGAACGAAATATAGACTTGTTATCTTATATCTTTATCTCTAATCTTGCTTTTGCTCTATAAATTCGCAGCGTGGTTTCTCTGAGTTTTTATTCTAATCAGTATTCTTTCCTCCTTTCAGCTAAATGCTTGATTGTCAGAAAGCAAGTATGGATTGTCATTCCCATCTCAAGTAGAAGATTTCATTCTACCAATCCACAACACAATGCAAGAAAATGATGGGCATGAATTGATAAGTATACCGGTCTGCTATACCTTATAAACAGATGAAATTCTGAACATTTAATTTTCTGTTATCGATCACTATCTTTGTTAATCAACCTGGAAGATCCGACTGTTGTGACCATGGTTTCACAAGACTCATCTTCCAACGAATCAATGTCAGTTATGTTTCATCAATATGCCCCGGACATGGCTGCAGGTCCAACTAGTTTTACAAATCACTGTTGTACTAAAAATTGGGATGGACAATCAAGCAATGTACTTCCCAGCATACAGTCACTTGGGGAGAGAATATACAGGTCCATGGATCTGGTTCAATCTTCTGCGTCTGAGGATTCGGAGATGTTCAGGCAGAGGCATTTGATGAATCTTCAAGCCGGCAAAGAGAGCGATCATCAGGACTTCAGCTCTGCACTAGGCAAAGGGTTGACCCTCTCTCTCTATTCTCATCTCCCATCTGATGTGCAAATCCCCTCATTCAATTACAGGGAAGCAGATCCAATTGTAAATCAAATTGACCCAAGCTACTTAACTACCAGAGAAGAACCAAGAGTTCGTATCAATGCATATGAGGCGCCTTCAATGCTGCAAAATCATTCTTGCTCAATTTCTTCCATTGACGTAGCACCTTCTTTAGTCATTCGGAATTCTAGATATCTAAAGCCTGCTCAGAGTTTGCTTGATGAAGTCATTAGTGTTATCAAGGATGTTGAGCTAAAGCCAGATGAGCAAATGAGGAAAGATAAATCAGTCAGAAGGATACTGCAAGATGGAACCACAGGCCTTAGAGAATGCATAAAAGCAGGGAAATTGGTGCATGATCAGACAAGAAACACACTTTGCAGTAATGAGTGTTCATCTGCCAACAACCATGGCATTCAGATTAGAGTTGAAAAGCTTGTTGCTTTATTGGAGGAGGTATGCACATTATTCCTATTCTTCCATGCTCTTCATTATACATTTTCTACAATTGTTATGGTTGAGATGTCAGCAGTAATGATACCTTCAATGTTTTATAATACTTCATGTTTGTGTAAAATCCATGTCTGATCCATATCCATGGAATGGCCTTTCAGTGCCCAGCCTTGTTTGGGCATCATAGATCTGCTGGTGGTGGCCTCCTTGTTCAAACTTTGTGCATTAGAATTTCTAATGAATAGAATAACATGTACAAACTTTGATCCATAACTACAGATGGATGCTTTGTGGCAAAACATCACTGTACACCCAGCATACAATCCAATAACAACACCCAAATAATGGGCCATATCGTGAGTGGTCACCCTGATGATAATACTGGTTTGATGAACCTAACTATCCAATAGGCATCCATCAAAGAGGAAGAAAAAAAAGTATTAGCATTTAAAATTCCATTTTCAAAATCAGACGACCACAATCATCAAATCAGCATTATCACCACAATGGAGTCCTTCAATCGGTAATGCATGTGTATATCATTAATTAGTCTTTTTAGCCCTTCAGGAAATGAACAGACAAGTACATTAGGTATGATCATTTGTTCTTTCAAAGAAGGGGAAGATAATTAAATTCATGAATGCAGAACTTAAATGGATTGGCTCATCATTCCGGAAAACAGATGTTGACCACATCCAAGCTTCCTTGTTAGATGACTGAACGATTAATACTACAAAATTGTGATATGAATGTTTAAATATTTAATGTTTGTGAAGGTTGAAGATGTGACTTTATGTCCTGTATTTTTTCAATTGTGATGAGTGATTTAGTTAGACCTATCATCCACAACTACAATCTGATTAGGCTTAAATTTTTATAGAATCCAGAATCATACTGAAAATTGCACTCAAGTCAATGTGATTCTCACCTTCCAGGTCAACAGACGACAGGAGCAGTATCGTCATCAAATGGAGGAAGTGGTGTCATCATTTGAGGTGGTTGCTGGACTAGGGTCTGCTAAGTCTTACGTTAGTCTTGCACTCCAAGCTATGTCCAGGCACTTCTGCAGTTTGAGGCATGCAATAGTCACACAAATATGTGCTGCACGACGATGTCTCTCAGAAGACTTTCTGAGAAACCATGGCAGTCTTGGCCAACTTAGCTTGTTTGATCAGAATACTAGACAAAAAAGAGCATCTCCCCAACATCTGGGAATGATTTCAACCCAACAAGCATGGAGGCCAATAAGAGGGCTGCCAGAAAATGCTGTTGCAATCCTCCGTGCTTGGCTTTTTGAACACTTCCTTCATCCGTAGGTGCTTCTACCATCAACTAACCATGCTATTGTCATCATTTATTTTCTTTTCTGACCTTCAACTGCCAATGCTATTGTCTTCATTTCTTTTCTTTTCTGATAATAAGTACGATATTTATCAAGGTTTTCACATTCATCGTCCTTTCACAGTTACCCCAATGATTCTGAAAAGCTATTGCTGGCAGCTCAAACTGGCCTGAGCAGGAACCAGGTAATTCACTAACATCCATTTTAAGTTTGGAAAGATAACTTTTTTTGCATTATTGAATTGAGACAGTTTGGTGAAAAGTGAGCTTTTTGCGATTGCTTCAGGTGTCCAATTGGTTTATAAATGCCCGTGTTCGGCTGTGGAAACCTATGATAGAAGATATGTACAGAGAGGAGATCAAAGAGGAGGTTTCTACTGGTTCAAGTATATCCGTCGATAACAATTCTATGATGATGGAGGTGATGTCACAGATCGTTTAGGAGTAGTAGACACAAATGCTTCAGCTGAAATATGTTTTAGTATTTTGTTGTTTCACAGAACTTTCATCAGGGTCACTCAGTCACTTGCTCATTTGGTGTTTTTGTAATCCCTCTCCTGGAAGTGAAAAATCTTGCCTAATGACAAGTGTATGTCTTCTTTGCTTCTATCATTCTTTCAATCAATCAAATTGAAGACTGATTAAAAAAAGAAAAAGAAAAAAACAAACCGATTGAGAATTCCATGAATCTTGTCTTTAACTAATAAACCCAAGTAAGTGGAACCAAAACATGAAAGAGAGGTGCCTTATCTTTATGTATCATGAATCATCTAATAAACCAAGTATTTATAACCTAAACATGAACCTACAAGGTGTCTTTTAGAAGATTGGAAAATTCAAATGATTATTATTTAATTACTGAGTTATTTTCTCACAGTCCACTTCAAGCTGATTAGCTGAGCACTTCCTACGCTCATGAAGTTGCTCCTAAAACGTTTTTCATGGAATTCTTGATGAATTGACCGTCAGTTGATAAAGGGGCTTTCCACTTCCCATAATTCTCAACCTTCTTATGAATACAAGTGATTTATCAGGTAGAGTACACTTGGCTCGTCCATAAAAAAAAAAAAAAAAAGATCACAAACAATGTTAGTGAGATTTTGTTCAGTGTAGATATCCTAATATAAAACCCAACCTCATTCAAGTCCCTATCCAAAAAAAAAGAAAAAAAGGATGTGTTTAACTGTGGTGAGTCATTGACTGCACTCAATATCAGCACTTAAACTTCTGCACATGAACTAGAATTTTTCTTCTCTTAATCTCTTATTAAAATCCCCTGCCCAATGTAATGAGCATCATAATGACATGATGAATATTTTCATTTGAATGAGAGGAGTAGCTGTAGGAGTGAATGGTGCCCTTGACAGACCACAGGATGTGTTTTGGCTGCCTACTAATAGATGTGATTCTCTTGGATTAGGGAGGTATAGAAGGTCTGATTTACCGTATCATGAATAGTTGAAGGGTATAGATTAGCTTTGATGGCCCTTGGAGTGACATTTTCAAAAAAAAAAAAAAAAAACTCCATCTCTCCTCATGATCATTTTCTTTTTTTTACCCCTTTACAAAGTTTTGAACCGGTGAGGTCTTGTTTGTTTGCATTAAAAAATATTTGGATTTTTTTTTTTTTTTGAAGCTGTTAAAAATGAAGATCAAAGTGGATTTCAGAAAATGAGCATCATATAACCTTTTCATCTATGAAAATAGAATCACATGAAGATGGGAAATGGACACTTTTGCCTTTGGCATTCCCACTAAAAATGAAAACCACATATGAGAACCCAAAATGTTTATAATATCAAAGGAGGATCTCCTGCCCAAATCCTCTAATTTCTTTCCTCGTTTTGCACATTATTAGTGTTTTTTTGGTAGAATGCACATTATTAGTTGATGTCAACAAAACCCACAATCCCTAAATCGACAAATGAGAAAAAAGAAGAGAAGAAGAGGAGAAGAAAATCTTAAAGGAGCTATCTTCCTTGATCCCATCACCAAAACTCAATAATCTTAACCCACACCTCTTCCCATCTCTAATCATCAACCACCTTCTCATCTCCACTCATCTTCTGCTATTTTTTTTGGTAAAAGGTGATGGAAAAAGGTGGTGCCATGTCTTTTTTGTATGGGAGGAATCATGTTTTTTTGTTTAATTTGTATCTTAATGGATTGTATTTTGATGTTACTATACCATGTATATTTTTGGTGAATGGTGAATGAAGAATGATGGAATTATGTTTTTCTTTAACAATGGTGGAGATAATTTTTAGGCGTGAAGGAACTGTGTTTTTGTTCGATTAGTTTGCATTTTGGTGAATGGTGGATGGTGGGTGCAAATGGACAGATATATGAAGTTCATATCAATTTGAAAGTCAAATCTAATGGGATACAGGAAAACATAATATTTGTTGATATCAACTAATTATTCGGTATATTAGTTGATATCGACAAATAGACGAGAATATGCATTTTTATGTCATTTAGGAAATATAGTATTCATCAATATCAACTAAAAATTATCGATATCAATTAATTATAAGTCAATATCGACGAATAATCACCGATAACTAAATTTTCAGTCATATAGGAAAATATAGTTTTCGTCAAAATCAACTAAAAGCTCATTGATATCAACTACTAATTAGTTGATATCGACGAATAATCAATGATATCCAAATTTTGAAGTTTGTGTGAAAACACTATATTCGTCGATGTCGGCTAAAAATTCATCGATGTTGACTGATAACTACTTGATATCGATGAAAAAATCACTTTTAATTTTCATACAATATAAGAAACCACGTTCCTATCAACTCCCTCTTCACATATTCATTTGGACAAAATAATCTATATTGCATTTCAAGTTGTTCTGAAGAAAAAATGAAATATTCACATCATAAACATACACATTAACAAAGGCCATCTGCATTAAGTATCTATTCCACATTCAAAACAACATCAATCCATATGAACAACCAGCCACATCAACAAATTATTCTACAAACAAATCAACATTCATCCATATTCTAACCATCGACATTAGCAAATGACAACCATCCATATTAGAACATGTTCCACATTTAAATCAACAATGATTAACATCAATAACCATCAACATGAACAGCCTGTTCCACAAACAAATCAATATTCATCTACATTTTAACCATAGACATTAACAACATTAAAGCTTGTTCTACATTCAAATCAACATCCATACGCATTAACAACTTGTTCCAGATTCAAATCAACAAACATCCATCCACTAATTCGTCAAATCCATTATGGAATGTGCACAACATCATAATCAACTTTGTACATGACACATTTCATTTCTTCATTGGTCCATATAAGTTGTTCAAACACACACTTTATACAACATCATGGTCACAGAAGAAAACCCAATTCCTCGTCTTCCATTTCAACTCTGGACATCAATAAAAATTGCACTCTCCATTAGAAAAATTCAAGAAAATATCACTTAAGGCATTTCAATAAGCATATGGAAGGCAGCATAGATTCACTTCCATCATCCTAGGGCCATCACCACCTTTATCCCTCTTCTCTTTCAAAATAATTGGGAACGATGTGGTAGATGGAGGAAAGACAATGAACACATAAAAAAAAAGGATGTTGGATGATGAAGAAGATACGAGAAAAGGGATTTTTGAAGTGGAGATGACATCTCATAGTGGCTTCAAATGCTTGGTGAGATGGAGAATGAGAGTGATCAAGGATGAGTAGAGAAGGTGACGATATCAAATTTTACTCGGTCAAAGAAGAGGACGACGTCGACGGAAAGAAGAAGGTAATAGAATGGAGAAGCAAAATGTAAAAAAAATAAGAGGTTTTGGGCAGAAGGTCCTCCTCTCATATTATAAAAGTTGTAGGTCCTCAGTTGTGGTTTTCATTTTTGGTGAGATTTTTTTGGTAAATGTCCTAAATTTTAACCTTGACAAATATATATATATATATATGAGAGATGCCTATGAGAGATGCTCTCACCTACCATGAGAGATAAGGCGGGGGCCTCACATCTATATTCAATGGCAACAACTTAAATGTGAGGGTTATATATGTTGTGTGTGTAAATCTCTTCTTACATAGAGTCATATATGTGTGGATGATATATCTATTTTATATGGACCCATTTTATTCTTTTGATTCTTGCTCGAGCTGGATAATAAAAAATTATCATGTCCGGTTCCTTGGGGTTATGGGTCTATAGGAAAGAATGCACCTATCCGAATAACAAAGGAACCTGAATTGAGTCATGCTGTATTAAAAGTTAAATCTCCTATAAAAGTAACTCTCACACTACATTGACAGTAAAGGGAAGGACCCTCCTATTTAGACTATTAGCATTGGATATGGATGATTCCTAGGACACCCATAAAATTAAAAGACTAGAATGGATGGAATATAGCAGTAGACATAAGCAAATCTGTTATCCAAAAATTACTGACATCAAGAAAAAGACAACCATTCTTTTAAGTGTTTAAGCTACTGAAATGCAAAATCTGGCTACACACAGTTGTGGGGACCAACTTGATACATCCCAATCACAAGTTTAGGGTGGATTCAAGGATCTAAGCATGGATTCGCAGAATGAACAGAATCAGCATGCTCTGAGACTTACTTAAGGGCCCATAATTTATCAGCTGTATAGGCAGTTAGGCACTTGTTCCAATGGTGAAACAGTAACAAGCTGGAGAATTATTATATGGAGAAGCAAAACCACTCCAGTTTCTTCTTAAAAACTACATTGGAAGTCCTCAAATGCTTATATAATAAATAAATAAATAATTGAGATTTAAGAATTTAGAGCATTCCAAAAGGCTATTTCAATGGTAGTTTTACTATACCAGACTCTTATTACGGTTTTTTGTAGTACCTGCCCAATGGAGTAGAACTATCTGGTTTTTTTTAGCTGCAGGGGATTTTTTACGGCATGTCAGTTGATTGGCCCCCAGATTATTAAATTCTCAGTGTTTTTTGTTCAGAAGTTCTAAAAATTGCAGCCTTGTGCCATGGCTTATTTGGCTTATAGAACTTCCCATATTCTCCGAATTCCATCTTTCAAGATCCGTAGGGCTCCATTTGCATTTGTGAATCCACCCAGAGAACAACTTTTGGGGAATTCAGATATCTCCCAAACAGTAATTTTCACATATCCTCTAGCCAAACACCCCCCTAGGACCTATTTGTTTGGGGTAATTTGTGACAGTTCAAACAGCAATTAGTCTCTGTCCTCGAGCATTTGGAGTTTCCTGTTTGCACTTGAATGCTCGGTTGTACTTGTACTAAAGCATTTTAGAAACCTGCTGGGGATAGTACTTAGAGAGTTTGTATATCTTCCCAGCAGGGATTCTCAGAGTTACCATAAACAAACTGCTCCTTATTCACGTTTAAAGAATACCATCAAGAGAAAGAAACCAAAGCAAATGTAGCTAAGAAACCAAAGCAAAAGAAACAATAAGAAGCAGCAGCAACAACAACAAATACGCAAGCACTTTCCTTCGAATTGGAAATCACATTGTTGGCTGGATTAGTTATGAATAACATGAAATGGTTTCCTAGAAAAACAGCAGTAACATCCCGTCTGTTATTGAATTCCTAGGATTTCACAGCAATGGCCCTCAACCAAATGGGCTAAAAGTGAAGAAGGATCAAGGGACCATCAAAACAACCCCACCCTTTAATACCCATCCATTACCCGACTACATCAAACTTCAAAAGCCATGGTCCCATCACTCCTCTCTATACAGTTATACAAACCACTTTTAACAGGAATTCAATACCAAGCAGACAAATGTAAATGAAAGCATGTATACAAGACTAAAAAAAACAACAAACAGAAAGACTCTACGGATAAACCTTATATCAATTGCACTTGTACCAATCTCACAGTTGTGGAAATGAGATGGGAAAAGATGAGATATATAGCGTAGCATGTTGAGAATATTTCAATAAGGAGAGAAGACTGCAAGCGAAGATTGAGAAATCTCAAATCTCCATGGTAGATTGAGACAATTATGGGTGTTTTAGGCTCTCTTCAATCGTTGCATTGCCCTTTTTACTATTGTATGTATGCCTTCTTTTTCCTTGGAAATGAGTAATGAGAGAGCAGAGAGAAGTGATGGGTGGAATGAGCAAGGATGGCCAATAGGAAAAATGAGTACACTGAAAGAAGAAGAGAAAAAGACGTAGGTGGGGTGGGGTGGGGGTCTCAGTCTCAGTCAGTCACTTTCACAATCTTGGGCTAGCGTCTCGCATGGTGAGGTGCTCATGAAGAGAGTGCAATTCTGTGGCCCCATCGCTCACAGGTATTATACTGTAGCCGTGTGACACTTGCCTGTCTGCAACTTCATTCCTGATTCACCCACCATGTTGCCTTCACTTTCCAACACTTACCGGTCTGCAACTCCATTACTGATTCACCCACATCATATTTTTCACCTTCTTCCATGTTACGTTCGCTCGTGCAACGCTTGTCCGTCTGCAACTCCATGACTGATTCACCCTTACCTTCTTCCATGTTAACTTCACATGTGCAACACTTGTCACTCTGCAAATAACATGTAACAGTTTTTTTTCCAATTAACAAATAGAATTTTCTCTTCAACATTTTCAATTAATGCAGCTTTAGTATTCTAAGTGCAGAAGTGACTTAACTGCTAAGTTCTGGACTGATTTTTCCTCTGTGAAGGTCAAGTCATCCTCATTGTTGTACTGCTTAGAGGTTTGTTTAGTTGGTTTCAGATTTTAGAAGTTAAAAGGAAACGCTTAGATAGTTTTAATACAAGGAAAACCACAAAAACCTACAGGACTAAATGGGTTAGGCTGCATTTGCAAACTTCCAAGTTCAGAAGTAGAGAAAATCCACACTAGATTTTATGGAAAGTTAGCATTCCTGAAATCAATCGACAATTTTCTCTGCTCCTAAAATGGAAGGAAACAAATGAAGCATGAGTTCTGAAAAGGTTTTCAAGGATGGTCAGGCCTATTATTGATCTAGTCAGGTTCAACAAATACTTTAATTGTGGGAATTAGTGGATATTGCCACAAGATCATCCGCTGCTCATTTGTTAATTTATATGTTTTACTGTCTTTAGATTTTTTTTTTTTTTGCTAACGAGGGTGTCCAGCCTCTTTGAGAACCTACTATTTCCCGGGGCACATGAAATAAAATAAAATTGATCACTTATAAAAAAAAGAAAAGAAAATACAGTACTGTAAATCACAAGGGCTTGAATTACGCTCTGACACCACTTAAACAGGTATAATTTATTGCCAAAGAACCCAACCGATTAATTAAGGATTTAGGTTGACCCTTCTTACAACCCAACCTATTAATACCTTACTGAATAATGCATTGGATTTAGGTTGAGCTTATCCATGTTGCCCACAGTCCTAGTCCTAACCCAAACTATAATTGCATCTGGTCAGGTCACCTTAGGTGAAATTACTGAGCCAAGTCGACTTGGGCAAATAGGAACAAGTTTAAACTAATGCTGGTAAAGGATGTGATGGGTGAGATTGGTTCAGATTCAAGGTGCTCTATGTTCAGCTTCTAGGGTCAGATATCTTTGGGAAATTGAGCAAGGGGTCCATTGCAGATTTGCCATCCACATAGATCTTAGGCTTGAGGCCTATCCATGGAGTGGTCACTGCTTAACCTGTTTGGTTTCGCAGTCAACATGAATCCAGAACAGAGATCACTAAAAACTACTACTATTTAGGGTTGATTACAAGTGAAAGGAAAGTGATCAACTCTCATAACTGAATGGAAAATTCACAACAGGGTTCAGTGCTAAATATCACAACTATCAGAATGATAGCTGGCAATCAAACCAATGCAGCAATGAGTGTCAGATTGAATGGTATGAACCTTGAATCCACACAAGCAAAGCCAAGTGATCAGCTGGCACCAACTGATGAACCAGAATCATTTTCTCCAGAATTCAAAATTTTGAGTCATTTTGAAGTTCATGTCCTCTGACAATGCTTCTGGACAATCAACTTAAGTATTAAATCACCACCAAGCTAAGCTATAAATTTGCATTTGCTCATTTTTTTTAATTGTCCATTTAACTAAAGAAGTCTCCACAACCAGGAGGAGATTTTCAGCCTAAGCCATTCATCACTTCAACAAAATAGAGTAGGATTGCAAGTGTAAGAACCTTAGTCCATCATTGCGTATTGATGGATCATACGAGGTTTGAGACGTCAATACCAAATAAACCAAGTTATCCATACAAGAACAAACTTTTATAAGAAAAACTTTTGAAAGAAAATCACTTGCATCATACAGATTTATATGCCAACTCCACAACTGGTTATAAAAAACAGAGAAGTTCACTGACTACATGTAGCAACAAGATGACCACCACCACCACCACCACCACTACAACAACAACAACAACAATAATAATAATTTTGATTTTAGCATGTGTGTGTGGGATTTCAATTCCTGTGGACCACAATTCCTCTGAAGAATAACAAGATTTAACATTCAGTGTTGGCAGTATATACTGATGCAAGAAAACAGCAATGCCTGGAAGTTGCTGAAAAGATCGGCTGAAAAACAGTAGCAGAGAACAAATTTACATGTATCTCCAGTTTCCAATTTCAGAACTTGGTGATGACCTAGCTGCACTTAGTTCTCAAGCCTTTGCAACCCCAAATGTTGACATTGAATCTCAAATTAGAAGGTGGGAACTACAGATAAAATGGAGTTCAAATGAGTTATCCAAATAATGTAGGTAAAACTTGAGCAATAGGTTAACCTAGTAACTGAAAGATTCATAATAAAAAGAGATCTTGAAAGTTCCTAGTAAGTATTTGTTGCTAGGCGTTCTATTTTACTAATCCAGAAATCTCCTCTACATTTGCCTTGCAGTCATCTGCTTTTATTTGCTGTCATGTATGACGATAGAATTGAAAAAAAATGTAGCAAAAGAAAAGGCAACGGTAAATGATGTTTTGTCCTGTTGGGCTATCTCACACATGTTTGTTTCTTGTAACTTACAAAATTGTACAAAGGGAAGCATCACTGACATATGCATAAGCAAAGCAAAGTGCAAACAACTTGTTTCTAATGACGTTCAATTAGTATACATTGTAGCCTTTTTCACTCTTACCAATCTCTTCAAAATATGCACTTCTCATATGTTTAAAGTGGGCGCCTAAAAAACATACGAGAAGCACCGGCCGAATACTGAAGAATTCGAGCCTTGATAAGAATCTGATCCATTCGCTTGAGTTACCATTGTGGGGTTCACCTGCACAAAAAGGATGGATTTCATATTAAGCAGCAACTAGAAACTATTAAGGTTCATAGAAGACTTGAATGCTAACCTCCTGTATACAACCTTCACATCTTGCCCAAAAACTGCGCTCTCCAAGAACATATCTTCACAGTTTTTCAGATCAATTTCATCCATCTCATAGTCTTGATGATTGCAGAACCTACTCCACTCAAACCACATCTTGGAAACCAACTCCTTCCTAAGAGAGGCATAGTGGTCTTCCTCCTCTGAGGAATCTGCAGCCACCAACCTATACGTATATACTTTCTTCATTTGACCCGGTCGAAATGCACGGCCAATTGCTTGGCGAGCAACAGAAGGATTAAGATGAACATCCAAAATTAGTACACGTGATGCTCCCACTAAAGAGATGCCCTCTCCACATGCCTTGATTGAGCCAAAGAGTACTTTCGAATCAGGAGAACAGTTAAATTGCTTTGTTGACCACTCCCTCTGCTCAGTACTTGAATCGCCAGAGATAAGAAAGATTTCCTTGCCTGGGCTCCAGCCCTTTTCCTTGACTAGCAATCTCTCTAAAAATTTTAGTGGGAGAAGATACATACTGAACACCAGCAGCTTCTCTCCTGAAGATTCAGATAGACCCAAAATATTGAGAAAAAACTTCGTTTTAACTCCATCTTTCACATCCATCTTATCCAACAACCTGTCTATCTTGTCTTGATCGAAGATGTCACCTCGATCTCCCATTGTATTCTCCGAGATTTCTTTCAAGTGTGGGTGTACATAGACAGAATTCTCTATGGAGGTTCTCTTGAATTTTTCCAACCTTTTTAGTGTTTGGATGGTATCCTTCTGCATGGAGCGGAGATGCAGAAATACTGTGAAGTCAACAAGCCCAGGCAGATCCTCCAAGAAATCTCCTTTGTAGTAGTGAAGAACGTCATTTGTCAATTCCCGAAGATCATTTATTAGTGTGACTTTCCCTTTTAAATCATCACCATTTCTCAAAGCCTCTTCAACAGAATCACAGAAGACAGTTGCTTCAGAATTGGTTTTAAACTGTCTTCTACTCCTCATTATCGGTACTCTGCTCAGGATACGCTTAACAATAGCTCGGGAAGAATCTAATTCCAGGAACTTTGGACGCACCAGGTCTAAAATATTGAATACTTCACTGACATGATTCTGAAACAGGGTGCCTGAGAGTACAACCTTGCGGGGCGTTTGCACCTTGCGAAGGGATTGGAATACATCAGTGTATTTGTTCCTAGGTGTGTGCCCTTCATCTAGAATAAGAAGGCCAGGGGCCTTTAATATTCTTTCCCGACAAGCAGCAGCTATTTTGTTATTTGCACTATCACAAATGATGCTCGAAAGCTGCTTGTAGCCCAGGAACAATATGCTCTTCTGCTCTATCCAACTTTTCAATACATCCAGTTGCTGGCCTCTGTTTCCAGCCTTGGAGGCATAAAAGTCATGTAATGGTATGTCCTCTACTTGCCACCTCTGAAACTCTTTCTTCCATGTTGGAATAATTCCCTTTGGGAGCACAACTAATGGCCGGGCATATGGATACTTGGCCAAAAAGCTCTGAATGAAACTGATGATCATAAATGTCTTTCCAGACCCTGGAGCATGTGCCAAAATGCAACCCCCAGGCTTATCTGTCACAAGGTTTCTAAGCAAGAAATTGAAACCTTCAAGCTGATGGGGCCTCATGTGCATCATATGCCTAGGATGGACAGACATTTCAGCTGAGGAAAGGTCATGTTCAAACTGTATATGTCCTGAAAAATCAGTTACTTCAGTTGAGTCCACAGGCTTGGTGGTTCGATAGTCGGACATATATGTCCTCGTAGTCCTCGTGCCCTGATCATCATAAAATATTAAGCTTAAAGAGAATAATTGTATATTAGGGTAGAAGTAAATCAAAACCTTCCTAGGTATTCAATGACATCTTTGGCCTAGCCATTCTGTCAATGTCCATAACCCTAGTTGAATATTAATATTAGCCATGAGAAATAAAGACGATATGGCCGCCAGGTGGTGTTTGGTGTGAACATTTCTCATCCAACAAATTCAAATAGGGGAGATCATGGGCCAGACCAGCACGACCCCAGCCTGCATTGAGCTAGATTCTGGTTTTTTTTAGGCCTATAGGCTGGGCCAAGGCCAATAATTAAATTGACTGATCGTGAGCTCATGTATGCTTAAAAGCCTGGTCTGCCGCGGCGTATTTAGCACAAAGGGTACATATTTTTCCAAATGGGCTGGGCTTTGGTGGTTGTGACTATAGGTTGAATCTGGACATGAATATTAAGCCCAGACCTCAGTAACCAAATAGGTGGGCTTCAGCAAGCTTTGACCCCGTCCCATGAGCACCCCTACATCCGAAACAGCAAGTCAAATAATACCTAACTGTAATAGATGTACAGCAGTGCCAGGAGAGTGATATGACTCTGCATTTCCCAGAATATATGACACATACGGGTACAGAATCCCAACTGGCGCCTCAATAGTATGAGAATATGGCTGGGAATTCATGACACCACAATCTCCAGACAAAAGGAGACTGTTAAACCATAAACTACAAGAATACACGCATTATCAAGTCAAATGTCCTACTCATTAATGACATCATATGATACATTAAGAGGAAAACTTAGAGGGCCTAGACTGGAGCAGCATGCGTCAAAAGTTGTGAGAGAAATAACTCGATAGGACATCAAACATATTCTATAAGTTAACATCATGGTCTTCCATTTAAGGATGCAAGTAGAGATGACCTTCTAATGTACTCTTACTAACTGAACATTATAGCATATCAAGGAACTACCATTGCAACAGATTTCAGTAACATAAATGGAACTCAAAAGATATTTCAAGCCTGTGTCAGACAAAATTTTCAGTAGATGCCAAGTAGAAAATTTTGCAGCAGTTGGAGCAAAATCATTAAAATGGAAAGGTCCATCTTAAAAAGCATCTACGATAAATGAGCATCACAAATAAATGCACGTGTAAAATAAATAAATAACCCAGTGATGAGTCCTGAAAAGTGCACATTTTCATACACATTTTGGACCATTTTAAGGGCTTATTGATATTAAAGAGCTTTATTTAGTATCAAATCATGTTTTTATGCATTTAAAGGGTCCATTATAGTGCATTCATGCGTAATTTGCTAAAAAATCACACTTTTTGCATAAATTCATGAAACCTGCCATTTTTAGAGAATTATTTTTCGAAAGTCGGTTATTTTTGGGTGCATCAAGTAGGGTCCCATGCATCGTCCATTTAAATTCCTTACATAGAATTATTCTCGAATCAATTTGTTTTAATTTGTGTAAGAGAAATCAATAATGGGACCCACATTGGTGAAATTGAGAGAGATCAAGGGTAGGACATCTTTCATGGTAGACCCACATATCTTGGTATTTTTGGAGAGTTTAAAAAGTCAACAATGGAAAGCTAGATTTGTGATTTCAAGATCAAGAAAGGAAACTTCAGATTTGGTAAGATCTAATTCTTACTAAGTTTGAAAACTCAAAAATCAAGAAAGAAATTCAAGAAAGGAAAATGTGCTAGAAGAGTTGACTAGTCAATCAAAGAAGCTTGGAAGCAAACCAAAGATGGAAGGGGAGTCAAGAAACAAGGAAAGAAAGATCCCAAGATCCCTTTGGACGTCCACACGGGTCCCACACACCCCATTGCACAGAATGTGCACAAGTATTCTCGGATTTTTCAGGGGCAACAAGATTAAAATGAAGATTGTGTCAATCGGAGCTAAAACGAGGAAGATATGGCCTCTGAAAGTCGGTGCTATAATTTCTACTCAAGACTGCAATTTTGCACATGGAAAGCACCAAAAATATCACTCACCTTGCTATTTCTTTGAAGACTTGTTGGCCAAGGAAGGGACTTGCCATACAAAGAATATTGCATGCTACAAACTTGGAACAAAGAAGGAAAGAAAGAGAGCAAAAATCTATAAATTGAAGGCATAAGCATCCCTCTCATCTCATGGGAAGATAGACCGGCTCTCTCATGAATTACTACTACACTCCATCTTCTTCCTCTCTCTTTCTTTCCATTGAAGTCCTCAAGAAAATTTGGCCGGAAATCACACTACACCCTTGGGTTTTTCATCTAGAAGAGGCTTCTCATCCTAGTATGTAATTGTCATTGTTTATTTTTTTATCTTAAGTAAGACTTTGCATATTAGTAAAATTGTTTCTTAAGTAAGACTTTGCATATTAGTAAAATTGTTTCTTACTCTTTTCAATTTTTCTTTCTTGTCCTTGGGTGATTAGTGCTTGTTTTATGTTTTTTTTCTTGTTGGTGTTTGGATTGACAACCCAAAGGCCCTAAGAGCATGATTCAAATTATGACCCCGCTTAGAAAAGAATTTTGAAAGAGAAGAATACACTTCCACACATTTAAATTTATGTTCTTCCACACATTTAAGTTTCTGTTAAAACCAAGCATTTACTTTTCTTGTTTTCACCACACATTTAAATTCTTGAACTTTTGTTTATTGTCTTTATTTTTATGATCAATTAAATTTTATGTATATTTTTGCAAAGTTTATGGTTGGAACTAGTTTGCATTGCATGCTTATTCATATTGGTGGAGTTTATATATGTTTAAGTTGCTGGTTATTCGAGTATTCAAAACTGAATTTAAATTTGGAATCAGAGTTGTGACTTAAAGGATAACAAAAATCAGTGATTTAAGAATCTTGGCCAAATATTTTTTGGAAATTCGGATCCCAGAATAAAGAGCACAATTTTGCACATTGTTGTAGAAATTTCAGGATAGATTCTGAGTGAAAAGTTTGCGATTAGAAACCTGATCAAAACACATTATTTTTTTTATGAAACTTGGGGAAATTAAAGTTTGATCAGTGTACTTTCAAACCCCAGAATTTCAAGTAAAAATAATTTTGGAAAGATGGTGAACCAGCGGCTCAAACATGGCTAGTCGGACCCACCTGTGTGTAGAATTTCTGCACAGTTTCTATTTTTAAGTCATGTTCATGCACTCATATCTCATTCATTTTAAATCATTTTCCACTTCCGTTTTTTTTTATTTGATTCATGAATCATTATAGTTTTAATTTCAGCCATTAAACTCAGTTTTAGGTTGCATTAGTTTAGGAGAAATCATGCATAGAAACAGCCCAGCATACTAGTTTTCCCGACTTAGAATTTTTTTAGCATAGCATAGCACGCATTGCATTACTAACATTACTAACTTTCTAACTTAGGTTTCTTTGGCTTCTAGTTTAGTTTCTTAGTTATATTTTTGGTACTTTTTATTCTTGATGTTCTAACTTGTGTGTTCTTTTGTAGCAATTTTAGTTTTTAGTTTAAGATTTTCAGATTTAGGAAGTTTTATTTTCATTGGATTGTAATCAATTTAATTTTTGGAAAGTAGGAATGATGGTTGTAACTTTTCTATTTTATTAGGCTAGATTTAAAATTTTAATTTAGGGCAGGTTGAAAATGAACTTTAGTTTACATTGCTCCCTGTGGATCGACCTGGTCTCACCAGTTTATTACTACATCGCGGCTCTACCAATGGAGCTCATGAATGCACGTGCAAAATAAATAAATAACCCAGCATAAATAAAATCTGCAACTGTCCCCTTATGTAGCACAGCTAGTTGGGAGATGAGTGTTTGAGTGAGAGTGCATGAGTTCGAGTCCCAAATGTAGTAAAAAACTAAAACCTATAGCCATGGTTGCATCAAAGTGCACCATCCAACTTTGCTACAGCATCATCCATGTCAAAAAAATGGGGAAAAAAGAAAAAGAAAAACGAAAAAAAAAATTCACCTGCTAAAAGCAAGCAATGTTTCATCAAAGCGGCAGATGATTACCTTAATCCACTGAAAGTCAAATAATGTATCTATGCTTTTCTCGATCACTCCACAAATTCGACAAACATATCCCAAATCGTCTTTAAGAACACAAGAGTGCTCGCATTCTTCTACTAATCTGTGCTGAACAACTGAGCTGTCTGAAGCAGCAGTCTAGGGGTAAAAAACACACAAAAGTACATCAGAAAATTATGCTTAGGAGTCGACAAAAAAATTTGAAGCAGACTCAAAAACGGATATAAATAGGACACCAACACAGTAAGATCTCAATTTGTCATACATTAATTACTAATTCTACCACAGGAATAGTCCTGTTGGGTAAAAATACCATGGGGATACCCACATCAGTTAAAAAAGAAAAAATCTACCATCAAGACACAGTATTCCCCATATAATCCACAACTTCCTTCTGGAGAGTAAATATATTCAAAACAAGTTGCACTGCTTATGTTGTCAAATCATGGATGCAACATTTTCCAGGATCTTCACACAAATCAAATAGATTATAAATAAAAGAATATTGTCAACATCCAACCATGAGGTGCAGAGTTACCAGAGTAATATAAAGTTCTCGGTTTTTACAGAAAAGTATAGCATACTCGTCAATAAAAATGAAAATTCATGTGTTGCATATATAAGAATTGATAATTACCCGAGCATCATAACACAAAAGAAAATAGTAATAGATCCAAGGATAAACCAGAACACATCACTAATGCTGAGATATGCAGATTAGAAAAAGGCAACAGGAAAAAAAATCACTTCCAAAATAGGCAAAGCAGCAAAGACAGAAAGTTTAACGACGAGCTTAATAACAGAAGATTTTTTCTGCAAAGAAAGGTCCAACTCGAACCTCTCTTTAGCAATAAAAATCAGTAGGTAATTGCTTCTGTTTATTTACGAAGCATTAAACAATAATACACTCCAAAGATCCTATAAAACTGCAACCATCCAAATAAACTAATCCCAACCCTCAATTTTAAGTTAAAGAACTAAAAAGGATAGGATCCAGTCAACCAATAAAACACAGGCAGAAAAACCACCTAAATTACCTGTCATTAACATCTCATTAATATACGAGAAAATCCAATAAAGAAGGGGCCTTAGAGCCATGTGCTTGATCATACAGTCAAGGAGTTGACCAAACCAACATTCCGACCAACGAACATTTCATTAATTTTCACTATTTCGGTGCTAGAAACAGTTCTTCTTGAGTATCATGGCAATCTGAGCAAGTTTATCCTTTCATCCAGAGCACAATCAAGTGTCAAATTGTATGAGCAAATAATTTCAAAGATAATGCTTGGATCCAAGCCCCAACACTGTGATCCGAAACTTTCCGAACATTCACCTTCACCACGGTGTGAGCTCAAGCAGCTCTGATAAGCAAGTAAAATTAGCTAAACTGTCATTTTATTTTTGCAGCAATGTGAAATTTTCCCTGCATCATGCTAAAGTTTGAAAGAATTCAAGATCAAGTTAGTTGATCTTGTTTACCAGTGTGTACCTTTTCAATGTACCTTTTCACAGTGTTGTGCTCGGACCAGCTCCGATATTTTTATGCTAGGAGTTGAACTTTCCAGAAAAGTCATAAAGGATGTATCTAGGGATTGTCCATCCGATGTCTGCATGTGTGTGTGTCAAAATCTACACTGTATTTGAAAATTTTGCAATATGAACGGAAATTTTGTTTAAACCATTCTTTTTAGATAGTAAATCTCTTGGAGATTTTATAGTAAGCGAACAAGTGTTCAACAAACAATTTGATTTAACTTAAAACCCATTTTACCATCTTCTAAAATTTATTTTAACATCCAATATTCCAAGTGAAAAAAAAAAAATCAAAGCAGAATTCACAACAGATACATTTCCCCAAATTATCATAGGCAATTATAGTGTAAGTCAATCTGTGCCTAAAAGCAAAATCGAGACCAAGTACTTCATTCAAAAGCAAAGAAATAAATGTGTTTCATTCATGAAGTGAAAGGATAAATGGCAGTTATACACTTTTATGTCTTAAGAGAATGAAATACCTTGGAATACTCTAAAGCCATTGCCATCTCCCTCCAAATGTCAGTCAAACTATCATTCTCCAGGCCATCCATGTGATGACTTTCCGGAGTTAAACATTCAGTAGCCATGCCAGTATAAGAATTCATTCTGGTATCTTCATTTAAACCAGTCTTTACACTGTGTTCTAAATCCATTATCGATTCATCCACATTATTTTTTTCACTTTCTTTTATGTTATCTACGCTCGCACAACAATTGCCAGTCTGCAACTCCATTCCTGATTCGCCCACCATGTTGCCTTCACTTGTGCAATGCTTGCCGGTCTGCAACTCCATTACTGATTCACCCACATCATATTTTTCATCTTCTTCCATGTTACGTTCGCTCGTGCAACACTTGTCCGCCTGCAACTCCATTACTGATTCACCCTCACGTCCTTCCATGTTAACTTCACACATGCAACACTTGTCACTCTGCAAATAACATGTCACAGTTTTTTCCCAATTAAAAAATAGAATTTTCACTTCAACATTTCAAATTAATGCAGCTTTAGTATTCTAAGTGCAGAAGTAACTTAACTGGTAAGTTCTGGACTGATTTTTCCTCTGTGAAGGTCAAGTCATCCTCAGTGTAGTACTGCTTAGAGGTTTGTTGGTTGGCTTCAGAATGTAAAAGGAAAAAGGAAATGCTCAGATAGTTGTAATACATGGAAAACACAAAAACCTACAGGACTAAATGGGTTAGGCTGCATTTGCAAACTTTCAAATTCCGAAGTAGAGAAAATCCTCACTAGATTTTAGGGATATTTTCCACTGGTAGCATTCCTGAAATCAGTTGACAATTTTCTCTGCTCCTAAAATGGAAGGAAACAAATGAAGCATGAGTTCTGAAAAGGTTTTCAAGGATCATACTTTCTTGAGTTTCAATCTTCTCACAAGCACTAACAAGTAGGGCGCATGAAGGATGAATTATGACTTTAGCATTGTCTGCACATGTTTCTTCTGTAACAGAGATCTGCACAGGAGCAATTGTGACACTGTTATCTAGGTCAGTGTTCTTGACCTCATCATATCTCTCTTGACAGCAAACATGTTGAGCATGAGGGGAGTATATGCTGGGTTCTCTCAGTACAACATTCACAACAATCTGCTTTTTATCTCCTAGATGTTTTTCAGCATTGCTGGGTTCAAGTACAGATGTAGAAGCACCACTGGCATTGACCAGTTCTTCATCTTCATCATCACTAGAACCAATGGTTATTACTACTCGCATAGAGTCTGGTGCATCTCCACATATCACAGTGTCATTACCACCAATTTGGTCACAGCATTTATACATAGCTTTGTCTTCTTCATCATCATCATCAGAATCAATAATTACCACTGGTATATACTTTGATGCTCTTCCACAAGTCCCAGAGTTGTCATCACAAATTTGACCCCCACATTCATGTATATCTTCTACAGAGGATTCATGAAGACTAGTGTCGTTCTCCATTGCCTGAACATTTTTTACTTGATCAGCATCCATTGCCCGAACATCACTATCCAAAATATCAATTTCCATTTTGGTAATATCTTTTGACTTGGAAAAACTATTTGGCTGATCCAGCAGCATTGGGTCTGATTTCCTGGGTGCAGCCAAAGGATCAAAAAACTTATTGCCTCCAGCTGGTGAAGAATGAGGGGCAGAAGTGACATGGGAACTAGAAAGAGATGGTAACAATTGTAAAAGAGAGTTTCGCAGTTTCTCCCCAAGAGCAAAGGTGTCTTTAACCACTTGGGCCACACTACCATAATCGCAACTATCAGAGACATCCAACCGACCGGAGGATTCATCAGTGTTTTGTGGAAGTGACAACCTTTCCTCTTCAACATTTTGATCACCATGTGAACTTCCAGCAAAATTCATACCATGGAGAGATTTTTCTTGATCTTCAGTTCTCATCCTTTTACGCATTTCTGAATAAGACTGTTGTCAGTAAAGGGCAGTATAAGTGCACCCATGCCGAAAGATGTTACAGATGCACCACATGTATGGAATCTAAAAATACAAAGCAGTAGTAATATCAGAATTCGAAGAAGATGAGAAGTGTTCTTGAAAATTGAATTGTAACATGTTAAAACTTTCAAAAGCAAATTGAATGATCTGGTGGTGACAGATTTCAAAAGATGACTCTAAACGATAAAGACAATTGATACACATGTAACACAAAGATGAATCCCAAGACGCCCACAAAATTAAAAGATGAGAAGTTGAGAATAGATGGAATATAGAAGTAGACATAAGCAAATTTATTATCCAAAAATGACTGACATCAAGAAAAAGACAACAATTCTTAAGTGTTTAAGCTATGAAATGCAAAATCTGGTTGCACACAGTTGCAGGGACCACCTTGATACATCCCAATCACAAGTTTAGGGTGGATTCAAGGATCTACGCATGGATTAGCAGAATGAACAGAATCAGCATGCTCTGAGACCTACTTAAGGGCCCATAATTTAGCAGTTGTATAGGCACTTGTTCGAATGGTGAAACAGTAGAGAATTATTATATAGAGAAGCAAAACCACTCAGTTTCTTCTTAAAAACTAGATTGGAAGTCCTCAAATGTTTATATAATAAATAAATAAATGAGATTTTAGAATTTGGAGCATTCCAAAGGCTATTTCAATTGAGATTTAAGGCTTTTTGTAGGACCTGACCAATGAAGTAAAACTGACTGGTTTGTTTTTGGCTGTAGGGGATTTCTGCCAGCATGTCAGTTGATTGGCCCCTAGCTTATTAAATTCTCAGTTTCTTTTTTCCTTGAAAGTTCTCGAAAATGCAGCCTTGTGCCATGGCTTCTTTGGCTTATATAACTTCCCGTATTCTCCAAATTCCATCTTTCAAAATCCTCAGGGCTCCCTTTGCATTTGTGAATCAACCCAGGGAACAACTTTTGGGGAATTCAGATATCTCCCAAACACTAATTTTCACATATCCTCTAGCCAAACAAGCCCGTAGGACCTGTTTGTTTGGGGGTAATATGTGACAGTTCTCACACTGTTTGCACTTGAATGCTCGGTTGCACTTGTAATAAAGCATTTGAGAAACCTGCTGAAGATAGTATTTAGAGAGTTTGTATATCTTCCCAGCAGGGATTCTCAGAATTACCATAAACAAACAGCCCCTTATTCACGTGCGAAGAATGCCATCAATAGAAAGAAACCAAGCAAATGTAGCATAAACACACACAAACAAGAAACAATAAAAAACAACAACAACTACAGAAGCGTTTTCCTTCTAATGGAAATCACATTGTTGGTTGGATTAGTTATGAATAACATGAAATGGTTTCCTAGAAAAACAGCAGGAACATCCCGTTTGTTATTGAATTCCTAGGATTTCAAAGCAATGACCCTCAACCAAAACAAAGGGGCTAAAAGTGAAGAAGGATCAAGGGACCATAAAAAAAAAAAAAAAAAAAAAAAAAAACCCTTTAATGCCTATCCATCACCCTACTACATACATTAAACTTCAAAACCCATGGTCCCATCACTCCTCTCTATACAATTATACAAACCTCTTTTAACAGGAATTCAATACCAAGCAGACAAATGTAAATGAAAGCACACGTCCACTATACAATACTTATAAAATAAAATAAAAAAAAAAACAAACAGAAAGACTCTATGGATGAACCTTATATCAATTGATTTCACAGTCGTGGAAATGAGATAGGAAAAGATGAGATGTATAGCATAGTGTCTTGAAAATATTTCGTCGACGAGAGAAGCCTGCAAGCGAAGACTGAGAAATCTAGATGATAGATTTAGACAATTATGGGCTTTTAAGGCTCTCTTCTTTTGTTGCATTGCCTTTTACGGCTACTGTACTGCATGTCTTCTTTTTCCTTGGAAATGACTAATGAGAGATGAGAGAAGCGAAAATGAGAAAGGGTGGCGGCGGTGGCCAATAGAAAAGGAGAAGACTGAAAGAAGAAGAGGACGTATGTGGGAGGTGCGTGGGTTGGGGTCTCAGTCAGTCACAATCATAATCATGGGCTCGCGTCTCGCATGACCAGGTGCTCACGCAGAGAGAGTGAAATTCTCATCCTAAATCCGAACCATTGTGGAGCCCATATATACAGATCATCCTGACCATTCAATATGAATCTAAATCCATCCAACTATGAGTTCTCAAGTCTCAACTCAAAAGGAGTGGGCGTCACTGTCCGATTGAGCACAAGGATGGAACATAATTAGAACCATGTCAACTACCTCATAAAGATGTCAGCGCATAGTATACATTTTTCGTGAGGTGCTCGATCGGATGGTGGGACCATAAAGTGTTATACTGTTGTCGTGTAATACTTGTGACAAATCCTCTCTCGTAGCTATTGCATGAAGCCGTGGTAACATGTTCCTGAAACTCCAATCATACTATCCCCTCACTATCTTGATCCTCAAGTTTCGGTTTAAACGAATTGGGTCCCACTGTCCCATCGGGCACATCATAGAAATGTGACTAGGAGCTTACATATTGGCATGGTGTTAATCACATTTTTTGTCACGTGATCAATCCGTGATGTTAAATCTCAATTGATACCGGTTTATATTGGCCGATATGAACCGATATCGGCCATAACCGATCTGATATATTGGTGTGATACCAGTATCAGTATCAGTATCAGTCACCAACATATTGAAAATATCGGATTAGTCGATATATCGGCAAAGTGGTAGAAAACCTAATTTATTTTTGCTTTTTTCCCTCATCCTCTTCCTTCACCCTTATCTCCTTAGCAGCCTGTCCTCATTGGCTCCTTCTCTTCTATATTTCCATTACTCTTAACTCTTAATCCTTCAAGAAATCATTTTATGGAGCATATCTCTCTAACCCATACCCAAAAAATTATGATTATGATGATATCGAGCCTGGGTGACACTCCACTTGGAATTAGACTGTTATACTCATTAGTCTCTCTCTCTCTCTAGACCCCCCTAATTATAGGTAAACCATAAATATTTTGATGTCCAAGTGCTTTATGATTTATTTATTTCACTATCATGTTTAAAATTTTAATATGTGATATAGTCTTGAATTTCACAACTTATTTGATGATTGAGTGACTGATAAATGATAAATGATAATTGATATGTTATCTTTATTTTCTTATATTTTACACTAATAAATCGACCATGGGTCAAAATAATAGTTGCATGATATGAAATACTGGAGAAGACATCAACTCATTGACACAGACAGGACTCGTGACTTAAGGTGACCGATATTTTGATTTATTGTTGTTACTAATAGAAAAAAATATTATTTTTTAGCATTTTCTTATATTCTGGATTTTTTAAATATTTTTTTGATTTTTTTTATTAAAAAAATTTTCACACTGCGACAACCGCGACGGACCAATAACCACGACCGATAGCGATACCGTATCGGTTTTTTACCCCGGCCGATACCACGATTTTGAACCATGGATCAATCCTAGTGTGAGATCCTCTCCCTTTTGGATTGAAACTAGATGATCTAATATAGAGAAAATGAGATTCATCTTGAATGGTCTGAATTCTCACTATGTGAAACCCACAATGCAATTCAAGGAATTTGTTAGACCGTTCCAGGGCTATACCCTGACAAAGGATCCAGACTCTTTTACAAGTGCCAAATGCCAATGCTCTTGATCCCCAAAATGAATGAGGATCATATGAAAGGGTCTTCACTCGCTTCCCATGAGTGAAAGGATTATGGCAGCTAGTCCGTGTGAAAATACGAAGGACAAAAATAATTCCTTTCCCTGATATAGTATCCATGCAAATTTTCTGATAATGGGCATATGATTAATGCCATAAAAAGTTGTCTTAATTATATTTTAAAATCTCAAGATGGGACTGTGTGGGGGTGTTTTCACTAAGCCGAGATCAGCACTAGCTCAGGCCTCCAGATAGGATGATTATGCCTCCCCTAGGCCAAGGGTGACCGCGGCTGAAGGACCGCGGCATTCGCCGAGGTGAGAGCTCCCGAAGTCGGACCTATCCGACCTCGGCATCGACCCCGGCAACGCGGATTTGACAAAGATTGATGGGACCGGCGGCAGAGCAACGGCGCATGGTAGGGCATGCCCTGCAGATTATCATTACTGACAAAACGGCGCGTACAGGACACGTGCGCCCCCAGGGCATGGCTCCGGGCCAGGCCTGATGGGACCTGGCCCAAAAGTCAGAACCGCCGCCTGACCCAGCGAGCCTAGCATTTAATGAGGCATGGGTCAGCATTTAATGCATTATGGGCTGAGTGGACGCAGCCACTCGAGTGGCCGGCCCAGTCTTGGAACTCGCCCACAATAGTCAACCCTATCGCCTATAAATAGCGCCTCCACCTCCATCCTAAAGGTACGCAACCCATAATACGCACCCTCACTCTGTGATTTCCTCTCCATCTTCCTTGCTCGTTCCCTGAACTAACTTAAGCATCGGAGAGCCTTGCGCTGCCTGCAGCCAGGGTCCTCTGACGTGTTTTCCCTCTCTTCCTCCTCAGGTCCAGTCGGAGCCACGGCAGTCTTCATCCAAACCACCCGAATCAAAGATCCTAGTCCCTGATTAAAAGTCCTTAATTTTTAGGCACTTACAATTGGCGCCGTCTGTGGGAAAGTACTAACCCATACCTCAAAACCTTTCCCAAAACCCTTTCCAATCACCATGGCTCCGAGAAACAAGAGAGGCGCAGAGCACCCAAAGTCCCTCCCCGCTGGGCCACTGGTCCTCCCTGGGCCATTGCCCTACGCGTCGGGGGAGGCCGCAGAGGTAGAAAGCTACCACACCGAATCCGCGTCGTCCCCGCTAGAGCTGGGGGGCCCACCACGGCTAAACGCTCCCCTTCAGGAGCGCTTCTCGAAGGGCAAGGCCCTGGCGGCGGCAGGATCACATCGGTCCGGGCGCCACTCGGACCGCGATGGCAACAGAGCCGACCCCGCTCAGGCAGCAATCAGGGCTCAGAATCTCGCCCTCCAGGAGAAAGACGATCTTATCCGCCAGCTTAGGCAGCAGCTCCGAGAGAAAGAAGTAGTCCCCGGGGGCGGTGATCCCATAGGCAGGAAGGATCCCGTCACCGGCAAAGATTTAAGGGAGCATCTGAACGATAAGAGTCGGGAGCGGAGTCACGTCGGGAGCTCTTGCCATAACCACGAAGACAGGGGGTCAGTGCCGAGATCAGAGGCGGCAGATCAGCAGGCACTGATCGACCGCCTGGTCAAGCAGGCCATCCAGAACACCCTGAAGGAGGCAGGGCTCGCCCAAAACCAGCCAGACCTCCCCGACTTCGCTGGCCTCGACTCATCACCCTTCTCCAGAGAGATAATCGAATACCCCCTCCCAAAGAAGTTCAGTGTTCCAAGATTCGTCCTCTACGACGGGACCTCGGATCCAGCAGCACATCTCCGCCATTTCACCCAAAAACTGTCCGTCTGGGGCGATGTTGGGCACCTCAATTGCAGAGTCTTCTCCTCCAGCCTGGGGGACCTTCCACTCAAATGGTTCTGTGCGCTCCCCGAAGGATCGATCACAAGCTGGGCTCAGTTGCGGGACTCCTTCCTTGGGAAGTTCCAGGCGCACAGAGTCATTCCCAAGATCGACAGCGACATCATGGCCCTCAGAATGAGGTGGAGTGAAAGCATCACTCAATTCGCCAAAAGATTCTGGACGGTTTACAGTCAAATCGACAACTCCTCCGACGATGTCGCGATCAAGTCCTTCCAGCACGCCCTCCTGCCAGGATGCGAGCTTCGGAAGGAGCTCGTCCGCAACCCTGTTCTCTCTATAACAGCCCTCATGGCAAGGGTGAACAAGTACATCGAGCAAGAGGAGGACGAAGCGCGGGCTAACGAGAGCTTTGGCGTCCCTAGGGGCAAGTCTCGGAACGAGAGCCGCCCTCGGCAGGAGGATCGACCGCGGCAGGAGGATCGATCTCGGCGAGAAGATCGAACCTCTGTGGGGGGAAGAGGACCTACCGCAGAGAAGAAACAAGCCGAGACCACCACTCGGGTGGCCAATCGTCGACCCCGACCCGCGCTCCAGGAGGAGGCAAGAGACATAGACCGTCCTACTCTTCCCGCGAGAGGGTCAATACGGTTTTCAAAGAGCCGATTCACCAAATACTGGAAAAGATCCAGGGAAAGCCATACTTTAAATGGCCATTCCCTATGAAGGGCGATCCCTCCACGAGGGATCAGACGAAGTTTTGCGCTTACCACAAGCAGAACGGGCATGACACTGAGGGCTGTCACTCCCTCGAGAATCATCTCGAAAGGCTCGTCAAGGACGGGCACCTGAAGGAATACTACAAGAAAGCAGGCAGCGGGAGCAACGACCGACCTCGACGCCGAACCGAGGAGAACCACGACAGCGACGGGTCGGAAAGGATCATAAGCGTCATCCACCTGGCCCCTACCAAGCAGAGCAGCGGTCAGGCGCGCACCGAGGCCAGGAGGGCCTCCCATGGGAAACAGGTCATGTCAGCCGAGCTCGGGCCATCCTCTAAAAAGGCTCGCAAAGAGAGGCCGAAGATCTGGTTCTCAGACGAGGACCTGAAGGGGGTTCAACTCCCTCACAATGACCCGCTAATTATGACCCTGAAGTTGGGAAGTTGCAAGGTGCAGAGGATCCTCGTTGACCCCGGCAGTTCGTCCGAGATCCTCTACTTCGACTGCTTTACTAAGATGGGGCTCACAGAAGAAGACCTCCAGGAGGCGCGGACCCCCCTGATAGGGTTCAACGCAAAGCCCGTATACCCCCAAGGGAGAGTCTCCCTCAAAGTCCAAGTAGGGGGCGCATCAGTGGTGGCTGACTTCCTCGTGGTAGACACGCCATCTCCCTACAATGCCATCGTGGGGAGGAGCTGGCTACACCAGATAGAGGCCGTCCCCTCTTCCTACCATCAAAAGCTCAAATTCCCTTTGGAAAGGGATGGCGCAGTTGAGATAATCACGATCGACGGGGACCAGCAAATGGCCAAGCGTTGTATGATGGCCGTGGTGTCCGGCGAGGAAGAGCCGAAGCAAGTGCACATGGCAAAACTAGAAGCAGAGCTGGACAGGGTCGGCCGCGATCCAGGAGAGAAAAGTATCGAGGATCTCACCGAGGTCAGGATCGACCCCAGTGATCCTGAGAGGCACTTCCTTCTTGGGAGTCAACTCGCCGAGCAGGAGAGGTCCGAGCTACTAAGTTTCCTGTTGCAAAGCAGAGACGTCTTCGCCTGGACCCCGCAGGAGATGCCAGGCGTGAACTCCGAGGTTATGAGCCACAGGCTAAATGTAGACTCTCAAGTCAAGCTAGTGGTTCAGAAGGCAAGAAGGTCCGGAATCGATCAGTCTGCAGCCGTGGTCGAAGAGGTGGAAAAACTGCTAGAAGCGAGCGCCATCAGAGAGGTCCAGTACCCGAAGTGGCTGGCAAATACCGTAGTAGTAAAGAAGAAGACCGGAAAATGGAGGGTCTGCGTCGACTTCACCGATCTCAACAGAGCATGTCCCAAAGACTGCTTCCCTCTCCCGAAGATCGACCAGATGATTGACGCCACCGCCGGTCACGAAAGGATGAGCTTTCTCGATGCCTACCGCGGTTATCATCAGATACCCATGTACGGACCGGATCAGGAGAAAACGGCATTCATCACTCCTAGGGGAACCTATTGCTATAAGGTGATGCCGTTCGGTCTAAAAAATGCGGGGGCAGCCTATCAGAGATTGGTCACCAAAATGTTCCAGGAGCAGCTCGGCAAGACAGTCGAGGTATACATCGACGACATGGTCGTCAAATCCACCCAATCTCGCGACCATCTGACGGATCTCGGCCAAGTTTTTGATGTTCTCCGGAAGTTCGGGCTAAAGCTGAACGCCTCCAAATGCACCTTCGGAGTCGGGTCCGGCAAATTTTTAGGGAGCCTCGTCACGCGACGGGGTATCGAAGCGAACCCGGACCAGATCTCCGCGATCCTGGGGATTCAGAGCCCGGAAACAACGAAGCAGGTCCAAAGGCTCACCGGCATGGCCGCCGCCCTCAATCGCTTCATCAGCAAGTCTTCTGACAAGTGCCGCCCTTTCTTTCAATTGCTAAAGAAGAACCTGAGGTTTGAGTGGACCCCGGAATGTGATTCGGCCCTCCAGGGACTCAAGGCCTACTTGGCCTCGCCTCCACTACTGTCAACCCCGAAGAAAGGCGAAACATTGTACTTGTACCTGGCAGTCTCCAACCACGCTGTGAGCTCAGTACTGATCAGAGAAGATGGAGGGCAACAGAAGCCCATCTACTATACAAGCAAAACCCTCCTCGACGCAGAAAACCAGGTACCTGCCAATGGAGAAGCTCGCACTAGCCCTCGTCAGTGCCTCTCGGAAGCTCTCGCACTATTTCCAGGCCCACACGATAGTGGTGGTCACGGAGCACCAACTCAAGTCCGTCTTCCGGAAGGCCGACTTCTCTGGGCGTGTTTTCAAGATGGGCCGTGGAGCTGGGGCAATACGACATCCAGTACCAGCCCCGAACAGCGATCAAAGCGCAGGTCTTGGCTGATTTCATCGTCGAATTCACTTCCCCGAGTTCGGCGCCGAGCCCACTCGACCCCGAACTGGGGGGAAAGGGGCAGGATGGCCTAGTCCCGGAGACTGATTACGAGCAATCTCGGTACACCTCACGAGATTCGGCTTGGAAGGTCTTCGTTGACGGGTCTTCCACCTCTAGAAGGGCCGGCGTCGGCGTAGTCCTCCAGTCTCCAGAAGGGCTGGTCATCGAGCAAGCCCTGACCCTTGACTTCCGAGCATCAAATAACGAGGCGGAGTATGAAGCATTGCTGGCAGGGCTGAATAGTGCCAAGGTTCTCGGAGCTCAACAGCTGGTGATCTACAGTGACTCGCAGTTGGTGACGAGCCAGCTCACTGGAGATTATCAGGCTCGCGACGACAGAATGGCGGCCTATCTAACCCTCGCCAAGAAACTCCTCTCCCAATTCCCGGAAGTAGAAGTCAAACAAATCGGTAGAGACTCTAACTCACACGCCGACGCGCTCGCCAACTTGGCCTCCGCCGTCGAAGCTGGAAAAAAGAGGACTATAGAAGTGGGTTCACTAACATCGCCGAGTATAGAGCTCAGCCCACCACGGCAAGTTATGTGTGCCGACCTCGGGCCCAGTTGGATGGATCCCATCATCGCGTACCTCAAAGACGACCAACTCCCCGAGGACAGAGCGCAAGCTCACAAGATCAGGCTCCGGGCAGCCCGGTTCTGGCTCTCTCCAGAAGGAAAGCTGTACAGGAAATCCTTCACGGGCCCCTACCTCCAGTGCGTCCACCCAAGCCGAGTTGAAGACTTCCTTTACGAAATACATGAAGGCATCTGCGGAAGTCACATCGGAGGAAGGTCACTAGCATACCGGGCTATAAGCCAAGGATACTGGTGGCCATACATGCAAAAGGACGCACAGATGTACGCTATGAAGTGCGAGAAGTGCCAGAAATTCTCGCACAACCTCCATCAACCTGCACAGGATTTGAGCCCGCTCTCCAGTCCATGGCCTTTTGCTCAGTGGGGGCTGGACATTGTGGGTCCCCTCCACCGAGCTCCGGGGAATAAAAGGTGACTGATAGTGGCCACCGACTATTTCACCAAGTGGATCGAGGCGGAAGCATTATCTTCCATCACGGAACGGGACTCCAAGAGCTTCGTATGGAAGAACATCGTCACGAGGTTCGGCATCCCTCGAGTCTTGGTCTCGGACAACGGGACCCAATTCGACTCCAGCCTCTTCAAAAACTTTTGCAAGGAACTCGGCATCAGGAACTACTATTCGACTCCGGCATATCCCCAGAGCAATGGTCAAGCTGAAATCTCCAACAAAGTGGTCTTGGATGGGCTCAAGAAGAGACTTGATGGGGCCAAAGGAAGATGGGTAGAAGAGCTACCCAGTGTGTTGTGGGCCTACATGACCACTCCGAGGCGCTCCACGTAGAAACTCCATTCTCCTTGGCATACGGAATGGAAGCCGTGATCCCTCTCGAAATCGGCCTTCCGACGCTCAGATCCGAGCTCTTTGACCAGGTCCAGAACGATAAAAACCTAACCCTGGGACTGGACCTGGCCGAAGAACGCAGAGAAGCTGCTTCCATCCGTTTAGCAGCCTATCAACAGCGGCTAGCGAGGGATTACAATCAGAAAGTTCGGGAAAGGAAGTTTTTCGTCGGAGAACTGGTCCTGAAGAAGGCACTGCCCGCAGACAAGGATCCGAATCAGGGCAAGTTGGCCCCGAACTGGCGCGGTCCGTTCAAGGTAGTCTCGACCGCGGGGCGGTCCGCATATAAGCTTGAAGATATGGATGGGAAACTGCTGCCGCGGCCATGGAACGCTTCACACCTCAAGAAATTTTACTTTTAAATGTATTCAGTTTATGCAAAATCAATGAAGGTCATTTCCTCTCAAGAGAGTTTCTCTTTGTGTTCTAAAATTGAAATCGTTCCAAGGAAGGTACCGCGGCAACAACACAATTCCCCAGATCGGCAGGGGGACTTCTCCATTTCGTGCGCGTCTCGGCTCTCGTGCCAGACGACCAGCGCGGCCCCTGGTGACGAGCCAGGGGGACTTCTCCATTTCGTGCGCGTCTCGGCCCTCGTGCCGGATAGCCAGCACGGCCCCTGGTGACGAGCCAGGGGGACTTCTCCGTTTCGTGCGCGTCTCGGCTCTCGTGCCAGACGACCAGCACGGCCCCTGGTGACGAGCCAGGGGGACTTCTCCATTTCGTGCGCGTCTCGGCCCTCGTGCCAGATAACCAGCACGGCCCCTGGTGACGAGCCAGGGGGACTTATCCATTTCGTGCGCGTCTCGGCCCTCGTGCCGGATAGCCAGCACGGCCCCTGGCGACGAGCCAGGGGAATCGCCTTACACACTAAATCGCCGCGCTAAATGATCCCTGACACTCACCGAGCTCATATACTTAAAAGAAAATAGTATCACTCGCTCGCCATCACGATTGCGAAAAACGCCCGAGTCAAGCCTACATCATATTCTACAAAAGGCCACGTCTTCTAAGCACGGTTAACCAATCACGGGCCTCCAAGGTATGAAAATTCAATCGTATAGCCGAAGCAAAGCACTTAGACACATTCCAAACAAAAGGAAGCACGGAATAGAGGCAAAAAGGGATTTTTTATTAAGACCGGTAGCTTCATACATAAGTGGCGCAATGCGCCCAAGGGAAAATCACATTGGCGAGATAAAAAAGAAAAACAGCTAAGTGGCCTCATACGGCAGGCGCCGGAGCGGCATGACCCGCGGAAGGAGTCGCGGCATCGGGAGGGACTTCGGAAGAGGAGGCGACGGATGGTGTCGCAGCAGCAGTGGGAGCCCCGGACGTCGACGGGGCGATCTCCGATCCCGGCGCCCTCTCAGGGTCCGCCGTGGGAGTGGGGTCAGCCTCGGAGCGTGGGAACTCGTCCGGGCTCGTGTACGCGGGGTGATCCCTAGGAACCCCCGCCTTCGCGAGAGCCGCTCTCCACCCCATCTCCCAGGACGAGGCCCTTATATCATCGACCTGCGCCGAGTACTCCTCGCCAGCCACGTCGACGCCATCCTGGAAGGCCGCGGTAACCTCCGTCTGAATCCGGAGCTCGAGCTCGGCTTTCTGCCTCTCCAGGCCCGCGACCCTCCTCTCCAGCTCAGCCTCTCTCCTCTTAACCAGCTCGAAGGCCGCCTTCACCTTGTCGAGCTCGGAGAAGAGGGCTTGGTGGGTTCCTTCATACTCCTTCTCCCTCACCTTGCCCTCTTCCAAGGCTTTCCTGTGCTGCTCACAGTTTGCCTGGACCCTCTTGAGCTCGTCATGGCATTTCTGGACCCGGGACACTGAGATCTGGGCCATCTGCACGATCTGCAAAAAGCCACCAAGTCAGGGAAAGCTATAGCTGACAGGTAAAAAGAAAAAGACCTAGAAAGGTTCAGGAACTTACGCTCAGGCTCGCCCTCATCTACGACGCCAGCAGAGAGATATTGTCCAGCTCATCGTGCTTCTCCATGTCCCGCGGCAAGGCACAGGCACTGCTGAGACTGGCGACCACCAGGGGCCCTCCAGAGAGGCGGTCCTCGACCGTCATCGGCCTCCCCGGCTGGAGCATGAAGCTCGGCCTCCAGAGGGCGGGGGTAGCCCGCGTCGACATCCCGCCACCGGAGGACTCCCCCGCGGAGCCCTCGACCCTGGCCCTTTTCCTGGCTAGGTCTTCCCCCCGCGACGCCGGGGGAGGAACGACTGCGGATGTGCTGGGCCCAGCCGCGGACTGCGGCGCCAGCGTCCGCAAAGGAGGAGGTGCCGAAGAAGACGAGGGTGCGCCCGAAGAAGGAGGCGCGCGAGAGGAGGAAGCTGCGCCGCGGCCTCGCCCTCCAACAGGCAAGGCTCTGAGATTCTTGAAGACCGGCTTCGGGCGGGTCCCGTCCATCTCGCCTTCTGGTTCGCTCTCTGACGATAAGACGATCCTTCCAATCGTCTCGGCGTCGTCCTCTTCAGACCCCGAAGTCGACGCCTCGGAGTTGGATGCGGTCCGATCCCCGGAGTTAGCCGCGCTGCCTTCTTCGTCTACTTCCGCCGCGGCCTGGGAGCGATGGGCAGTGTGCTTCTTGCTCCGACATCCGCGGTATCTGGGCTCGTACCCAAGCAATCTCCAAGCCGACCTGTCCCCGTGGCCGTGGTAATTCTCCAAGGCGCGAATCCAAGCCTTGTTCAACTTCCAGCCGTCCCGGGAAGCGGCTGCTTTCCTTTGGCGAACACCTGCAAGGGCAAACGAAAGACATAAGTCCAGCAACACGGAGAAGCGAAAGAAGTAAAAAAGTGTGCTAGGGCTGTAATTACTTGGGGGGGTGCCGAAGTGACGAGGGATCCTGAAATTTCTTTCCGCGATGGCCTCGTCATCGCTGAACTCCCAGCTGCCCGTGACCATCAGACGGTCGTCTCCAGCATATTTATTGGAGTCCTCCAGGGCTTGCACAAACGGCCTCCGACTCGGCTTGATGCGGAGGTAATACATGTCCTTCCCGGACTTACAGATATCGTAGGCGTCCTCGATATCGTGAACGCCGAGACCGATGCCCAAGATTGTATTGAGGGCATCCGTGCCCATTACAATCTTGAAACTATTGGGCATCAGCTGGCAGGGACAGAGGTTCCATGCCCTGAGGCACTCCCTAAGCAGAGGGCGAAGGGGAAACCTAACCCCGCCCTCGACTATGGCTACTAAAGGAAACGGCATCCAGCCGTTGTAAAAATCGCCAAGGATGCTGGCGGCCAGAGGGGCCGCCATGACCTGGACCCCGTCCGGAATGTTATACTTGGCCCTGAGATCGGCCAGTCCCCTCTCAGACTCTACCCAATGACTGAAGATACCCATCTCACAGAGGAGAACACTAAAGTAAAAAGGGGGGAACTCGCTAAAGGGCAAAAGGGAACCCTAGACAGAAGGGAAAGAAAGGCAGAAAAGGCAGAACAGAACCCTAGAAAAAGGAATAGAACGGAGATGAGAGGAAGGGAACTTACGGAGGAATCAGTAAACCCAACAGCACCCTTTTCAGACGGAAACGAAGACCCGAGGGATCTCTGCACCAGCTTCTTTCGTTCAACGAAGGCGAAGGCAGGGAAGAAGGAGAAAGAACTCCAAAAAATTGAAGAAGAAGGAAAAGGCAAAGAAAGTTCAGATGAAGGTAAAAGAAGGCAAGGAAGGGGCGAACCCCCATTTATAGCCAAAAGCTGGGCGGCTAATCATGGCGCCTGTTCGAAATTCGAAGAGGGCGCGTCTTTTCACTGCACGCGCCGTCGCGAAATGACGGGCCAACCAAATAAAGAGAGACACGTGGAAGTGCCAGCTTGTTTCTCGTGCGCCATTTAATGCCTAGGGTACGGAAGCGACAGCAGATAGGAGTAAAGACGCCAGCTACCGAAACGACGGCGGAATTCCAAAAGTCAGGAAACGTTTAAGCTCCCCCGAGCCCAGGAGCGGAGTTACCTCAGCACCACGGCATACCTATTCAGCTTCCGACCTCAAAGAGTTGTGACACCCTTAAGAGCTCGGAAAGACTGGGGGGCAATTGTGTGGGGGTGTTTTCACTAAGCCGAGATCAGCACTAGCTCAGGCCTCCAGATAGGATGATTATGCCTCCCCTAGGCCAAGGGTGACCGCGGCTGAAGGACCGCGGCATTCGCCGAGGTGAGAGCTCCCGAAGTCGGACCTATCCGACCTCGGCATCGACCCCCGGCAACGCGGATTTGACAAAGATTGATGGGACCGGTGGCAGAGCAACGGCGCATGATAGGGCATGCCCTGCAGATTATCATTACTGACAAAACGGCGCGTACAGGACACGTGCGCCCCCAGGGCATGGCTCCGGGCCAGGCCTGATGGGACCTGGCCCAAAAGTCAGAACCGCCGCCTGACCCAGCGAGCCTAGCATTTAATGAGGCATGGGTCAGCATTTAATGCATTATGGGCTGAGTGGACGCAGCCACTCGAGTGGCCGGCCCAGTCTTGGAACTCGCCCACAATAGTCAACCCTATCGCCTATAAATAGCGCCTCCACCTCCATCCTAAAGGTACGCAACCCATAATACGCACTCTCACTCTGTGATTTCCTCTCCATCTTCCTTGCTCGTTCCCTGAACTAACTTAAGCATCGGAGAGCCTTGCGCTGCCTGCAGCCAGGGTCCTCTGACGTATTTTCCCTCTCTTCCTCCTCAGGTCCAGTCGGAGCCACGGCAGTCTTCATCCAAACCACCCGAATCAAAGACCCTAGTCCCTGATTAAAAGTCCTTAATTTTTAGGCACTTACAGGGACCAATTCATGTTTTGATTAAAATTCGGAGACGTTTAAGGAAAGCATTGTTTTTGTGCTAATTAATTGGAATTTCAACAGGTGAGGTTCACTGTGGAGTCTTTAACTCATTTCACGGAAAGGGCATAAAGACCGACACACCCAGAGAATCCAAACTGAGGGAAAAGGCCTAATGGTGAGGGGAATAGGTGGGTGGCGCAGACCATGGTCAATTGAGAAAAAGAGAAGGATTTTAACAAAAAAAATTATGCTTAAATCCTAATTAAATGAATAAGAGCATAAAAACATAAAAATGATAGATTAGGGTGCCATTAATTTTTTTTAGACACAATTACCCCTCTAACGATATCATTACCCCTATGACGATATTGTCACCCATTCATCATTTTTGTCGAGATTTGCAACCCTCCCCTCAATCTCTCTTCATCTAGCTCCGTTGGTGAAGGTGTGGATCATTAGAGAAGGTTGAGAAACTAGGAGAGTGAGTGACTAGGATGTGGGAGGGTGATGATATATTGTAATGATGAAGAGGAGCTGGTTGGTGTTATGCGTTTTGTGGGTTGGTTGATAAATGGTGATGGCGTGCTCGAATAAGTTGTTTGGGAGTGTGATTTCTAGGTTTGATCTATTTTGCACTTTTTTTTTCACTTTCCACTAGTTCTTCTTCTCCCCATATGTTTTGTTCTACTTTTGAAGTTTTAGGTCTTATTTAACATCATTCCAATGTTTAATTTCTCCAACCAAACACCTGTAACTCACCACATATAGTTTTATCTTTCAACCACCATCACCGTCTCACTCTCCTCCTCCTCTTCTTCTTCCCCATTAATTTGATCCACCAAACTCATCTCATCACGCTCACCACAACCATCCATCTCTCCACACCCTCACCAAACGATCCAGATGAGGAGAGTAAGAGAGTGGAGTTGTAAGTTTCAACAAAAATAGTGAAATGGGTGATATCATTAAAGGGTAACAGAATGTTAGAGGGGTAATTATGTAAAAATATATATATCTACAACAAAAATGTACAACACCCTAATCCGCCATTTTTTTTTTTACCATGTCTGTTTAATTAGAGTTTAAGTATAGTTTTTTCATAAAAATCCCAAAAACCAAACATTCTTTTATTCTATCTTCTTCACACCAAAAATAGCAAAAGAAAGAAAAAACATATTGCGTTTAAATAGAAACTAAATATTTAAGTGCATCAAGCAACGTACATTTTTCTCATCAAAAGTCATCTCAACTCTAAAACAAGGTTTTACAATTGCCATCAATGGCTCTTTAAGTTTTGAGAGTGTAAGGATTGTATTCCTATTATAATTTGTATTGGCAAATTCATTGGGTATTGGACAAAATTCAAAATTTATTTACAATTGTATTTTTTAGTGGGATTGCCCAAAAAATATGGCTAGAAGACATATGGTATCAAAGTTCTAAAGCTTCATGGTTGCACCGTGCATCACTGTTGTTCTCATATTAAATTCCTCATTTCTATCTACTGTCATGAAGACATCATATGGATAAGAAGTGATGGGCTCATGATGACACATATATTTTGTCATGATGTCATGATGACATCAATTCAAACTATTTCTTTTAGCCCAGACCTTGTCTCCATGTGGCTTGACATGCAAGCCATTTTCATTGCCTTCGGACTTGAGCATCAAGAAGTTAAAATTACAACAGCACACAAAGTTGGGCGTTCAAAACAGAGCCTTCGTGCGCTCGAGCGCCCGAGTCGCTGAATTTCAGATTTCTTTTTAATATTTTGTTTCCTGTTTTCTCTCAAAACACTTATTTGAGTCCTCCTTGCCCTACAAGTTTTGAGGCTCGAATTTAAGCCTATATATTGCCTTCCTATCTCAATTCTAGGGTTGCCCTACAAGTTTTGAGGCTCGAATTTAAGCCTATATATTGCCTTCCTATCTCAATTCTAGGGTTGCCCTACAAGTTTTGAGGCTCGAATTTAAGCCTATATAATGCCTTCCTATCTCAATTCTAGGGTACCACTCTCTCATCCAAAAACCTATAGATCTATTGAGAGATTGTTCTCTTCTCCAAAGCTTCAAGTTGTTGCGCTGAAGTTCAAGTCTTTGGAGGTTCTTTCTGCTACTTTTCTGAAGTAGATTCATCTTGAAGAGGCATTCAAGGTGGTTTGTTTAAGCACAACGAATGTGTACGGCGAGCAGTCGGCAAGATAGCGTAGTCCTTAGGTTGAGTCAGCAACTAGGAATGGGTTGTGAGTTCTCTCTTGTAACTTTTAATTGATTTAGTGCTTGGTTGTCTGTCGGCCTAAACGATAAGGCCAGTGGGTTTTTCCCGAGTAGGGTTTTCCAAGTATACGTTCTTGTGTTCTTCTCTCTGTGTGATTGTTTGATTTTAATCTGGATTAAGATTAATTACTATATTAATCACTTGTTCTTGAAATCTAATAGAGATCTATTTATTGGGACCTAAGCCTGTGTTTAGGCCGGTTTTCCAATAGGTATCGGAGTGGGTTACACTAATTTATTGTGTGATCTATTTAGAAATAATCTCTAATGGATTTCAACAGAGAAGAAACGTCTACTACTAAGCCCCATCTCTTAGATGGAACCAATTATGCTTATTGAAAAGTAAGGATGATTGCCTTTCTTAGGGCTATAGACGATCAAGTCTGGGATATTGTTGTGGATGGATATTCTGATCCCACCGTTGTTGTAGATGGGCAGACTAAACTGAAACCCAAAGTCCAATGGACTGCTGCTGAAAAAACCTACTCTAATTGCAATAGTAAGGCAATTAATGCATTATACAACGGAGTGACCCCTGCAGAATTTCATAGAATTTCTGTATGCCCTAACGCCAAGGCAACTTGGGATTTGCTAAGGACTGTCTATGAGGGAACTGATACTATCAAGCAAACCAAACTTCAAAACTTGACAACCGCCTTTGAGACGATCAGCATGAAAGAATCTGAAACTTTTGATGAGTTCAATTCTAATTTGAGTAAAATTGTGAACTCAAGTCTTAATTTGGGAGAACCCATACCTCAACCCAAAATTGTCAAGAAAATATTGAGGTCTCTCCCAGAAATGTTTCATCCAAAGGTAGTTGCCATTGAGGAGTACCAAAATCTAAATTCCCTCAGTATGGAAGAATTAGTTGGAAATTTGCAGACATATGAAGCTAACCATTGTCAGAGCAATAATGGTAAGGAAATTGCACTCAAGTCTTCCAAATCTGTGGACAGTAGTTTTGAATCAGATTGTGACTTGGAGGATGTTGAGTTTGAAAAATATTTCGTTAAAAATTTCAAAAAGATGTTGAAAAATAAAAAAGCTAAGAAGGATGTTAACAACAAGGCACCCAACAAGATCAAATCTCATTCTGAAAAGAACACATCTAAAGGATCCATCAAGCCTATCAAGTGCTTTGAATGTCAAGACTATGGTCACACTCCTGCTAAGTGTGCCAACAAAAAGAAAAAGAGCACAGGTAAGGTTTTTAATGTTTCTTGGGAAGAGGATATAGATGAGGAAAAAAGTGAGCCTGAATTTTCTGATGATGATTTTAAAAATTGTGTCGCTTTCATGGGTTTGTCTACTGTCTCTTCTATGCAGGGTTCATCTGACAGGGAGTCCAAGTCCGATGAGAATTCAGATTCTGATAACTTTTCTAATGATGACAAGAACTGGGAAACTGCATACAAGAAATTGCTGTAAGATTCCTTACGCATGTCGAAGATCAATAAGAAAAGAGCTTTAAAGATGAAAGAAATGGAGTCAAAAAATTCTTCTTTAATCGCACAACTAGAAGAATCACATGCTAAAGCAAGTTAGTTAGAAGATCAGCATATGATATTGTCTAACAATCTGATTGCTGCAGGAAAGGACAGGGGCGGCCCTGAGTTTTTGGGGGCCCTAGGCGAGTTTTTAAAGTGTGGCCTTATTCGTATACCCACCGATAAATGATAAAAAAATAAAAGATAACTTTTTTATTATTTGAACGAAAATTAAGTCTAAACTCCTTACCTACTCTTACCGAATCAGAATTGTGTTTTACATTAACCAATTAACACCAAAATTCAATTACAAAAACTAAGCACTACTGAAAAACTACTAGTCTTCTTGCATTTTTAGCTGCGAAATCACTAATTAAGTCTTCATAATCAAGCTTTTCTACCAAAGACTTTTCAATAGATAACATAGCCAATCCATTTAATCTTTCTTGGGACATTGTTGATCGAAGGTAAGATTTGATCAACTTTAGCTTTGAAAAACTTCTTTCTGCAGATGCAACGGTAACTGGTATAGTCAGCAGAATTCTGTATACAATCCATGCATTTGGAAAACAATTATCTCGTGACTTCAAATGATTTAGTACGTCGATTGCTTTCTTTACGTTATCTGGTAAAAGATCTCTCATGATTCTTAACTCCGAAAATAAATCTGTCCCATCAATATCAGAAACACCGTCATGTTTCAAAAATTCTTCAAGATTGTTACAAGAAGCCTTTAAAGTATCTAAATTTGCAGACTTTAACTTCTCCAAATCAAATAAGAACCCAAAAATCTTCTCATACACTTCGAGTTGCTCAAACCTACTCTTGAACGAAGAAAGAGCTTGGTCTACTATAAATAAGAAGTAGTTAACTCGAAAAGATTCTTCAGCTGATTGTGTCACCTCTTCAGTAACATTCTCATCGAACTGTTTTTTTTCTACGAATGATCCGTCTTTCACGAAAAACAGGTTGAATTTCCATCGTAGTTGCAATGTCCTTAGCTTCTGCCATGGCTTCTTCGAATCCAGATTCTCTATACTTTTCAAAAATATAAATAAGTCTTTTCAATTCATATATGGCCATATCAATTTGCATGTCTTCAGTTTGAAAGTTTTTGCTAACAGAGTTAACAGCAAAAAGTAAATAATGCCAAATTACCATGGCAAGCAAAAACTCAAAACTTTCAATTTCATGTATCGCTAGTGACTCGGCTTCACTCTTTGTTTTAGGATCATCACTATTTTCGGCCAAGTAAACCAAAGCATCTCTTATTTTCGGAGCTTGATGTCTAACTGCACGAACACTGTCCACACGGCTCTCCCAACGTGTTGCTGACAATGACTTTAGCGAGAGACCTGACTTGGGCTTCACATCTTTGACATGATCTTTAAACATTTTCCATCTCTTTGTAGAAGACGAGAATAATGAATAGATCCGTTGTACCACTCCAAAAAAGGATGTAGCTCTTGAACAAGAGTTAACCATATCACAAAGAGCAAGATTCAAACTATGACAACCACATGGGGTGTACAAGGCTCTAGGATTTAGTTCAAGTAGTCTACTTTGAACTCCTTTGTGTTTTCCTTTCATATTAGATCCATTGTCATACTCCTGCCCTCTTATATCACCAATATCAAGCTCAAGTGTGTTCAAAACATTTTTGAGTGCGTCAAATAGGCCCAGTCCTGATGTATCATCCACAATCAAAAATCCTAAAAAGAACTCTTCAATCTTTGGTGCACTTGATGTAACATCCACAAATCGAATCACAAGCGACATTTGCTCTTCATGACTAATATCTGGTGTACAGTCAAGTATTACTGAAAAATACTTGGCTTCTTTGATTTTCTGGACAATAGCCTTTTTCACCTCACTTGCTAACAACTCTATCAATTCATTTTGAATCTTGTGACCAAGATAATGATAATGAATTTCCTTACTTTGAATACGCCGAAGGTTCTCTTTCAGTATTAAATCAAATTCAACAATCATTTCGATTATACTTAAAAAAACCCCATTCTTCTCCTGATAAATCTTCTCATTTTTTCCACGAAAAGCCAAATTTTGTTTAGCAAGTGCTTTCACTACAGCAAGTATTCTTAGTAACACTTGTCGCCAATGTTCCCTCTCTCTGCTGATCTCTTCTTGCACTTTTCTATCAATTGTTTCATTCTTGTCAAATCTCTTCTTTAGTTCATACCAACTATTCCAATGAAGAAGGTGCTCTGGAGATGATTGATGCTCTGAAAGCCTTCTACTTAGGTTATGCCAGTCACAATATCCTTCATTGTCCAATTGAGAAGTGTTCCCATGTTGCTTGAACAACTTACAACAAAAACAAAAGACCTTGTCCAAAGAAACAGAATATATGAGCCATGTTCTATCATTTTCAAATCCATTTGGCATTATGCGAGTGTAATGCTTCGAAGAGAAATGTCTGCCAAGGTGATCTCTGGGAAAATCGATATTAGTAATTCTTATAGGACCCTTTTCGACAAGTAAATCTCTATAATTTTGACCAATCTTGTCCCAATTTGCTGGATCAAAGTAGTCTACAGCCAAAACATTATTATTCATCGGCAAAGGTTCAACATTCTCATTCACCAAAGGTTCCACATTTTCATTCACCAAAGCTTCAATACTTTCATTCAATTCATGTTCTTCATTACCATCATCATTCGTTTCTTCAACGTCAACCAAAGTTTCATTTGAACTTTCTACTTGTTCATTTTTACCAAAAAACTTCAGTATATCTCCTCTTTGAGATTGAGCAACATCGTCTAATCTTTGTTTCTTTTTCCTTTTCTCATAGCCTGAAGGATATTTTCTAGTGGGGGGCATGATGTAAGTAAAATTTCTTTTTTTTTTTTTTGCTAGTGGGCTGGGTTCAGGTTGGGCCCGCACTGAAATCAGGTCGGACCCGCAGGCTGGGTCCAACTGTCCAAGGAGACAAGGCAACGTGTGGGAGTCTGGGAGAGAGGACTTTAAGCCATAGGGATGCGTGCAGTGAACTAGTGAAGAAAGCAAGCCAAAAGAAATATTATACTATACCATTACCTGATGACTGTTGAGTGTTGACTGATGTAGACTCATGTAGTGAGAGTGTCTTCATGATAACATTAAAAAAAAGAGAGTGTCTTTGTGACTCTGTCTAGTTGCTAACCAAGAATAGAAAACGGAGACTCAGAGAGGTCATCAGGTCAGAGGAGAATGGAGATCGCCAGATCTGCTTCTATTTCTTCTTTCTGGTTTTTTTTTTTTTTTTGATCTTCTGCTGACTGCTGTCTGCTACTCTGCTGGCCGCTGGGTGGGATTTGGATTACCCTGGCGAGTGGCGATCGTCGCAGATGGGGCTGGAGCAGTGGAGCAGGCAACGGTCCTTCTCCTTCTTCTGGCCGGCCCTGCTTCTATTTCTTCTTTCTGGTTTTTTTTTTTTTTTTTTTTTTCTCTTCTGCTGACTGCTGGGTGTGGTTTGGATGAGGCTGGAAGGGACAAAGGGGTTTTTGACAAAGGGATCAGATGAGCGAACGTGGTATTCTTCCCGAATGGATCGTGTAAGATTGGTGATTTAGTATCGGCAAAGGGGTTTTTTGATGAGATGTTAGGGTAGGGGTTGCAACCAGATTTTCTTGCCTACACGGCAAGGATTGGTGGTGAATGGGAAACATTATATTCAGACCGGATTTTCTGGCCGGAAAATCCGGTCTGAATAGCACGGCATTTGGGCGATCTTGGTAGGATTTCTACGGTGATTTTGGGCCAAGATGCAGAGATGGTTTGTAATTTTTTTGTTGATTTGGGGGCCCCTAATTAGATGTCAAATTTGGGGGCCCCAGCCGGCCGCCTGTCTTGGCTGTGCTCAGGGCCGGCCCTGGGAAAGGAGACTGAGTTAATAAAACAACAAGAGCTGAAAGCAAATATCTGAGATGAACAATTTGAAGAAAGAGTTGAGTCACTGTAAAGCTGACAAGGTTGATTTAATTGGAAAGCTCAAGTTGACAACCTCTGAATTGTCAACTGCAAAGGCCTCTTTGGACCGAATGAACAAAGGGTCTATGAAGCTCGACGAAATACTTGGAAGCCAAAAGGCTGACTTGTCCAAATCTGGAATTGGCTACACTCATGGAGCTTCGTCCTCAACCGATAAAGGTAAATCTGTATTTGTTTAAGGGCCTAATGTGTACTCCATGACACCCTTAATTCATAAGGCTCCTCCCTTGAAATCTGTGAATGCTAAGATTGTGCTCAAGCCTAAATTCACCCCTACATGTCACTTTTGTGGAATTCAAGGGCACATTAGACTGCACTGCAATAAAAGAAGAAATCATATAAGAAATCAGACGAGGAAGAATCCTTCTTCTCCTCAACAAGTCAAGATTAAGGCTATTTGGATTTGTAAGGCTGACCTGAGCTGTAATGTAGTTTACACTGCACTATCTAAATCAATTGAGAATGTTAAAGTTGATCCCATCTCCGTAAGCCCCTAGGCATTGGCCTACAAACTTGATCCTCCAACTGTGTTTTGGTTTGCACATGCATACTTTTTCGGGCTAAGTTTGAGATTATCTGGCATGTGATACACTTTGATTTGTTGGATTTTCGAACTGAATTCTTTTCACGATTTAAGGATTTTGATCATGTCCACAAGTACACGATGATACACTTGGACACTCACTTAGGGTCAATGAGACACTAGGATTGACAGGATTCACGGTCTTAGTGGTTTTATACTTATTCGAGCATCGATTTTGATTTTCCCACTTCTCTATGCTCTCTTTTTAATGTCTAAATCTATATATGTGACCCCAAAAAGTGCATAGAGATTTCTGTAGACCGACGCAATGGAACTGTATCCTATAGGTTTCAAAAGTTTCTATAAAATATGAGCACTCGAACTTGTGCATTTTTTTATGCTGAGAAGTTCATAAGAAAATCTTGAGTTGGGCCATAAAAAAAAGTGTGACATTAAGGGGGAGCTTCACATCTCATTGCTGATAAGATCGAATGTTTTTGAAAGGTGTGAAATTTGCTTTGTATCTGATGATTGTTGATTTCTAGTCAATCTTCGATTTCTTCGTGGTTCACATTTGAGATCGTCTCACTCACAATTTACACACATGATAAATTTCCCAAAATTGTGTTGCCTCGTGACTTGCAAATTATAGTGTTTGATCATCTAGGGTTTTCGATTGTTGGCCTGATTGAATTTTGCATTTGTGCATTTTTTTAGGATATATATTATATGATTTAGGGGGAGCAAGCTCTTTATCAATTCTGAACAAAAAGGGGGAGAAGTTGAGATAGCTCATGAGATTACGTGCTGATTAGTGTCGCTGAATGAGCTGATTATGTTATTAATTACATTTCAGAATTACTCTTAATCTTCAAGATTTCACTCTTGATCTTTTGTCAAATGTTCGTGAACAGGATTTGCAGGGGGGTGGGGGGGAGATGAGGGAAGAGGTTGGAGGGTGGGAGAGGAAGGGAAGAGGAGGGACGGAGAGGGAGGGAGAGGGAGAGGAAGGAGGAGGAGGAGGGAGGAGAGAGGCGGGGTAGTTTAGAAAAAAAATTTTTTTTATCTTCTAGTGCGGTGGGAGGGCTAGTTTAGAAAAAAAATATTTTTTATCTTCTAGTGCGGTGGGAAGAGAAAAAATCGAGGTGCCAATAGAATTCCTCTATTATAAAATGCACGAAGCCTACATGAATGCATGATAATGGAGATCACAAAAAGGTTTTTAATATAGATGGTGAGAATATTAGATATCAGGCTAATCAAATTTCTTGTAGTTTAATGGAAATATATCATGAAATGTCTAAATTATGTAAAACTATTATATTAAAGCAATAGGGAGGTTGATTCTCAAGGGAGCCACATCATCCCTCTCAAGCCTCGCATTGCCACATCAGCATTCCAAAAACCGCCACCTAAGCTTTTTTCCTTCCTACAATCTGACTCTTATGTTTTCTTGCACAACTCTCAATACTTCCCATTTTTTTCATTTATAATCTCTTCCTTTGTATATTGGTTTCCATCCCCTAAAATCTCTCTTCTATAGTTATCATATCCACCTAATATTCGCTATTACGATAAAGATGAGATAAAATTGAAATTCAAAATTTGAATGCCAACTAACGAGCGATAGTCTTGACCATCCAATTCTCTCTAATTCAAATCCCAATATCAATGCTACTACAGCTCTCTCTCTCTTAAATCCTAACATCTCTCCCCATCTAAATATAATAATTAATTTTCCCATATTCAATCCAATAATCTTAAATCAAACGATCCAACCTTCCTTCCCTAAAATAACTCTAATCTTTCCACCGACTTTTTTCATCTTGTGTGAGTCTTTCCAAACACAAGTTTTCCTCTCTCATTGTCCTTTATTTTCCACCTTCCTTAAATCTATACCACTAACACTCAAATAGTAATAGGCCACTCACCATATGATTGATAGCAACCCCTCTTCGTATGCCCAAAGACCAAATGACACTACAACCATATACATTTTTAATGATAATAAATTAAATTTTAAGTCTCACCTTAAATACATACCATTAAATCTCCAAGTGCAGCGTGATGTGTTGTATAATCAAACAATAAACAACCGCAAGTGCACGGCGTCTATAAATAGATCAGTAGTAAGTACGGGCCAACCCACAGAGAGCGACCAAAAAGAAAAATCTAAAATTAACAATACATAAAACTAAAGCAACTAGATTATGAAATGTTGATAATAACAAAGAGATAAGCCACGATAATAAATAGATCAGGGCATCTAGAATCCATTAAGCATTCCAAAACATCATTTTTCATACAAACACATGTTGATTAGTTTTTCTACTTCAGATGTGGACCCAATCAAGGCATCCAGATCCGGATAATCTAACTTTGAAATCATTTTTTCTCAAAAGATATAGGTTTTTTATAAAAAAATTATCAAAATGAAAGTGTTAAAATTACCTAATAATCACCTATCAAACATAAGCATAGACTATAAAAAAGAACGTATTCCCAAGCATAATCTATTAAAAGTAAGCATACATGATAAAATGCTCATTTTAACATTGAGAACTACAATTTAACATTTCTTTTCTATTCTTTCTTTCTTCAATTTATCTCTTTCATATGGCCCCCATTGCTTGTGACAATTCCTACACAATAAAATAAACAAATCACTAGCAATAAAATAATTAAAGATGCAATACATAGGTCCTACCTAATGCAAGATGAACTAATGCAATGGATGTAATGGGTTTACAGTGCTTTAGATCTATTTAGTGGGACCAATGGGTGATGAAAAACATTAATCTCATAAATTCATGCAAAATTAAGGGTTTTTAGCTAATTTTCACTATAATTCCATATTTATGATCAAATGCATGAAATCATGGGATTATGATGTAATTTGTCCTAATTAAGTCTACAAATATAATGCGCATAAAATGATGGTTTTTTAACCCAATTTGATAGACTTATCACAGGGTCCCACCTTAAATCCATAGAACTAAGAACTCATGTCATCACGAGGGCCCTACAAATGATGTAACAGTGAGACCCTACCAACAATGCAACACATGAGATTTTATTTGATACTAGATTTATGGGCCACTCCTTCCCTTCATTAATCCTCAAATCTCTCTTTCCTAATCTTATTCCTAATAGATCTATCTCTAATCAAATGTCCAACTACCATATAAATCACTCTAAAGAACCAACAAGGATTTCTTCCGTTCTAGGTTTCTTACGACAATTACCATCTCTCATCCCAATATCCATATGGAAAGGGTCTAAAATCTCAATCAACACTTTATCCAGGATATGATAAAAGTTCATGTGGAAATAATTCAAATCAGAAGCCCATGAGAGTAGTAAGTGCTGGGTGGAGCCAGTGGCAGACCCAGGATCTTTACTTGGGTGGGGCTAAATTTTTACTTGACTTTGCTAACTTTTTTCACATTAACAATACGAAAAATGTATTGTATTTAAATAGACACAAAACTTTTTCCATGCTTGGATCTCCTGCCCAATTGAAGTGCCTTCTCACTCCCTCTTCCAAATTCAAGTGATCATCAATTCATCATCATCAAAATAACCTAAGATATCATTTCCTTTAATCCTAGGTGTTTGGATACCTTGCAACGATGATTTGGGTGAGCACCCATGTACCCAATTTGGGTTACCAAAGGGGTTTTATTTGAATTTAAGGAATTTGGTTGCTTGCACTTACCTAGCTATAAAAATCATTCTCTATGGTCATGGGAAGAAAAATCGCCACATAAATGTAACTCAAGTTATCCAAACATATAAGTCATAAGGCCTAGTTTATGTATGAATTGAAGTTTAAAGTGTGCCCAATGGTGATTTGGTCATCTTGCGACTTATAGATATGCTTAGATTTGGTGATTTAGGGCTTAGAGTTCGAATTAGGATTTAGAGATTTAGAGTTTGAAATTAGAATTTGAAAATTAAGGGTTCAAATTTAGGTACAGTCTACAGAGTAATTAGAATTATACTACATTTGAGGAGAGAGGAATATTGCTTTATTTAGGGTTATTTGGTGAGAGAGAGACTATTAGGAAAGAACCGACAACGAGAATTGTGCGAGGATCTTAGACTTCTAGACTCTCTGTAGAAAGAGTCTTAGTGGGAAGATGATGTCCAAAGAGAAGATGAGTGTTTTCACTAAGGTTTTGTGACGTGGGGCGATCACAATATTTAGATGTGGGGCAACTATTTATTAGACATACATGGGAGAGGTTGAGTCCCATTCAATTATCATGCAATTTCAAATTTGACATGGGGCTGAAAGGGTAGGTCCGCCCCTGGGTGGAGCAACAGGCTTCTGTTCTATCGCTCAGCATGCCAATTGTTTGATGCAACTTGCGGGCCATTTCTTGATTTCTCGAACCATACCCTCTTAAGAAGCAAGGAGGAAGGCAACGGACATTACAACATACGCTAAGGCCGTGGAGGCTATGAGGCGTCAAGAGTCCTTACTCATCCTCTCAGTCATAGGATCTCTTAGAGTAAATCTCTTTAAAATATGTTGTTCTTTTTTGTTATATCCATGTAGTTTTTTTTTTTTTTAGGATCTTTCACTACAAGCAAGCTTTTTCATGGGCTTAGTGTCTTTTGATCTTAAAAGATATGAAGAAATTTAGATACATATAAAAAGGGAGGGTATCTAAAATGGGTATCTCTTAGAAGGATGAAGATATATCTCATTATTTCATCTGCGAAGACCACTGTCTCAATTTTGTTCTAAAATCAATAATATTTCTTATTTTTTTCTTTTAGTATTTTTTTGTTCTAATTTGGATACTATATTGGTGTATTATTATTATTATTATTTTGCAGGATATGAGGTTTAATTTGTTTGATTTGAGGTTTTTATAATTGCTACCAAGCCTTCACTGAATTACTAAGAGTGCCAAGTCAAATTTAGGTGAGCCCATCTAAAATAAGAAACTAATCGTACTCTCTATTGATTTTCCTCACCTAAAAAGTTCTCCTTAATCCAAGTAGTTATGAAGATTCTATAGTTAAATTTACTTTGTATTTAGAGTGTCATATCAATTTTGTTTATCATTAATTACACTAATTAATTAACTCCATGCTTTTGAAAAATACAATTACTTTTTTTTTATTGACATATATAGTGGCATGGTTCCTATATCTACACCAAAAACGGGAAATTGGAACGGATTACCGTTCCTAATCCGTGTGTTCCTAATCCGTTTATCCGTTCCTAAACCGTTCCTAATCCTTTGGAACGGATAAACGGATTAGGAACACACGGATTAGGAACAGTAATCCGTTCCAATTTCCCGTTTTTGGTGTAGTGCTGTATTTCTTATTTTTATTAGGTTCAATCTATTTTAAATATTTTTCTTTCATTAGATTAACATATTATGAGTTGTAGGCCCAAGTCTCTTTTATTCTTATTATATATTTTTAATAGGAAAATATTCAAGTGGGAACTGATTCTCAACTATTATATGAGAACTTTTTTGCGGGGCCCAACTAGCAACTCATCAAAACCTAGCAACCAATATGGAATCCCCTGATAGTCACTAATCCCAATGATTGACACATATCCGAATGGATTGAACAGTTAGATCGAGAGTTGAATATTTTTTTTAATATAAAGCCATTAAATTTGTGGGCCACGGATGAAAATGTTAGGGCATGGGTTTGGGATCAAACTAGTGGTTTCACATATATCTTTCCATCCCCCCTATTCCCATCCCCAAATGGGGTCATAATTGGGCCCCACAAAAAAGTTCTCCTATAATATGTGAGAACCAGTTCTCACCTGAATATTACCATTTTTAATAATATCCCTAAATTTGATATATCTATACTAAGCTTGGGCCTTTGTTGTTAGTTTGGTCTTATACTAATTAAAGAAAATTAACCTGTCTGAATCAGTTCCACCAAGTACAGGTGGACCTCAAGAATTAAGACTTAAGAAAGGCATGATCAGTAAAAGTAGGCTATACATAGAATTCTACATATTGGGGCAGGCTCTCCTAAGCTGCAGCTTAGGGGCATCCTAAGCTGCATTAGTGTAAAAATGGGCCACACATGTGCTCACACATGTGCAGTTTACCATAAGCTGCAGCTTAGGGGTATCCTAAGCTGCATTAGTGTAAGAATGGGCCACACATGTGCTCACACATGTGCTGTTTACACATTGCAGCTTAGGGATACTCTTTGCTGCAGCTTAGGAGAACCTGCCCCCCTGCCCCGTATCCTAAGCTGCATTAGTGTAAAAATGGGCCACACATGTGCTCACACATGTGTGGTTTACACACTGCAGCTTAGGGATACCCTAAGCTGCAGTTTAGGAGAACTTGCCCCTTATCTTAAGCTGCATTAGTGTAAAAATGGGCCACACATGTGTTCACACATGTGCGGTTTACACACTGCAGCTTAGGGATACCCTAAGCTGTAGCTTAGGGGTATCCTAAGCTGCATTAGTGTCAAAATGGGCCACACATGTGCTCACACATGTGCAGTTTACACACTGCAGCAATGGCAGAGTATACAAAAGATCCAGCTAATATTATTTCTATTCTTTCTGCGCCTCTGAGCTTACATTGCTGGGCGGCAGTTTACCTTTATACATTTATTGCCAAAAAAAATTTAAATCATCTCTCACTATAACTACAATCAAAACCCCAAACTTGAATGGCTTCAAATCAAGGAATCAAAGTTTAAACATGTATGTATACCAAGAGATCACTTCTCTTGTCTTTCACTAACTCTTTATGAACTAATCAGTGGAAATAACAACCATGTTTTCGACCAGCAGGAGGTGAAAAGCAATCCAACACTACTTGGGACCATCTCTAGGCGCCAATGCAAGGGGCACAATTGTTGCTACTGAAAGCTCTTCGGCAAGAAGATGGTGGAAGACATGAGACCTGCCTGCTTGAATACTTCTTCCTCTTGGCCTCTGGGATTTCAGGCTTTTTAAGATCTTCCAGGGATTTTACATCGGCCAAACATGTATATGACTGCGACTTGCCAGAGAAGTACCGAGACAGTCCTCTTCTGCTGCTGTTGCTGTTGCTGCTGCAAAAAAAGAAAGGAGAAAGAAAAAGGCTCATGATCAAAACCAACATCGATCTTAATTTTTCCTTTTGTTTTTGTTATTATAAGACGGCTAGAAACTATTCCAATATGTTTGTGTGGAGCATGTCTTGAAAAAAAAAAACAAATGGAAATGGTGTTCTTGAAAGAGAATGTATTTTCATTGTTTCATGTTAACATTTTTTTTTTGAAGTTTCTTTTTTATGAGGTGAAAGCATTTCTAAAATATTTTCAAGACTGAAACGGTCATGGCCATGGTAAGTTTAATTATGTGGTGCGTTTTTTCTTCAAAAGAAGAAAAATGCTTTATTTAGGAAATAATAATGGTTTGTTATTCTTCGATGTTAAATCCAAGAGGTAGGAAAACAATTTTTCAACTGTCTTATTTCGGCAGAAAAAAATTTCATAATTTAATTTTCATTCAAAACCAAGAGGAAGAAAAACGAATGACCCATTTGTTTGGATGGAATTGAAGCATTCTAAGTAGTGTGGATAAAATTGAATAAGCAAAGTTCAACATCCAAAAAAAAAAAAAGTTGCACATCTCCGCAAGTGTCCGGAAATTAATTTTCTTTGGAGGAAAATGATCATGCAGCCATTACTATATCAAATCCCTGGAAATTATGGTTGTTAAAATCTTAGAGACTATATTTTTATAAATCTTCAAAGTTTACAAATCTTCAAAGTTATTCCATTAAGAATAGCTAATGACTATTTATAACATTACAACCAACAAGATAGGAAATTCAATCATACTGATAAAAAGAAACCTAATCAAACAATATATAGAAACCTAATCATAATGGTTCTAGCCTAATATAATCCAATTCAAATATAATCTATCATAACACTTAATTCTATCATTTTAATATCCAACCTTATCTATAACATTCTCTAATAAGGTTCTATCTACATCTCCACCTTATGACCGTAACCCGCCACCTCTCTTAATATTTGGAAACCATTTTACTAAGAATTCTTAGGAATTCAATTTCATGCAAATAAATAGGCCCTCAATGTTTCCCCCAAGAAGATCAATGCTTTACAAAATGAAAGAAACTTTTGGTTTCCATTTTCTAATGGTAAACTTAGCCTCAGAGATGAAACTTACTTTCTAGGAGGAAGTTGTGCCCTTAGAGAGCCCATGTCGAAGACTTTTGCATCTTCGATACTAGAATCCCTTACATCAGCCATGAATGTTCTTCTTCTGAGAGAGAGGAAGAGAGTTCTGGGGTGGTTATAGATATTCTAGGGCCTTGGTATATATATATAAAGGCATGGGCATGGGCATGGCATTGAAAAACGGTTGGGTAGTATTGGTCAAGAGTCATGAATTTCGGGCAAGTATTCAGACGTCATGGGCTTGAATTGGCCTAGAGAATCGACAAAGGTGGGTTTGTTTTGGGCCTCAAAGGCCTCTCCTGCATTTAGAAGGTGACACCCACAAACCTCAAATAGACTCTCTTTCTAGTTCATCCAATCATCCACCTATAAATAAAGGCCTCTTTCCTTTCTCTCTTAACTTTGCTTTTTACCATTTCTTCGAACTTTTGGTGATGCTCATCTTTGATGAATTCCATATAGATGTGGCCCATTTCTGGAGACTCGATTTATCTTTAGGACCCATTGTGGATGGATGATAGAGCAAAGACTCCCCTATCAGACAATCATATAGCCATTTGATAATTGAGTTGAAAACAGGGTGAAGTTGTGGCCCGCAGGGTTGAGGGCAACACAAATTTCAATCCTGGTATATTTTTGCAGCCCGGGCCCTGGAGGTCTGGGTCAAGATATTGAATTATATTTTACTATTTTCTGTTAGATGGATGCAAATGTTATTTGTCTAGTTTAACTAATTCCATTAGACCCGTTTAATGCCGTTGACTGGATGGCTAGGATCGTGAAATTAAGGGTTCATTTATTTGCATGGAATTGAATTCTTAGGAATTATAACAAATGTATATCTATGAAAGTGGCTAGAATGCTAAAATTGTGCAGCTTGAATTGTTATTTGAATAGGGAGGAATGTGATGTGAGGTGAAGTTTTTTTTATCATGAATTTGAGTTGGCGGAAGCCTACATGGGGCAAAATGAACATCCTAAGATGGCCCGAAAGGGTTTGATTAAGAATTGAAGAGAAATTGGGGCCCAAACAGTCCAAAATTAAACTTAAAACTGATAGTTAGGGACTTTTTGATATTTTGATAGATGACAGGGCTTATATGTAAATTTCAGAAATTCTGGACCATAAATTTCAGAAATTTCGTAAACTGAGACCATGTAATGTGCTTAGGCAATTGGATGATCTGAGTACCTGTAAGTCACAATTGTTTAGTTCTTTGCAACAACTGATTATTAAAAGAAGTAACAAATAACTAGAGTTACAGGTGGTTGAGTGCAGGGCAACAAGTTCCAAGAATCCCAACTTTCCTTAAGTGTTGAATTGATCACTTGAACTTGCACATTAGGAGACCTTGTCTAAAGTCTAAACTACTTTTAGGTCATGTTTGGTATCTCTACTCTTTTTTTGACAAACCTAGTAAAAGTAAAGCCATAAAAAAAAAGTCATACAAAAAAGAGGTCAAAGCTTTATTTTTCAGCTGTCCACTTTTTGAGCATTTGGATTTTAGAGGATTTGCCTCTAAATGTCTAAAACGGACAGAGGCCAAAATGTTGTGCCAAACGCTCTTACTTTCATAACCTCTATCCGCTTTAGACATTTAGACAAGTAGAGGCTGGAAATAGAGGTGTCAAACATGGACTTAGTATAATTACATGGTCCTCCACCTAGAAACTACTTACTAATCACATCTTTGAGGTTTCTTTAGCCTCCCTACCAAATTCAAAAGAGTAACTAGAGAAGATAGAATGGGCTACCATCTAGCTTATGAAGGTAAATGAGCCTGAACTTTATTTACAAAAGATGTGTAAAATATAGGGTAAATTAGTCACAAGTCCCTAAGCACGGTCTTCTAGGGCCTCCAGTCCAACAACTTTTTCTCTAATGTCTACAGTCCATACAGCTGGAGATATTTTGGTGAGAGGTCCTTAATATGTCACATCATATATTTTGATGATGAGTTTGCCCATTTCAATGGTTTGAGCATAAAACTTTGAATTTGCTCCTTTCTCTCTCATTCTCTGCTGTCACGGAGAACCCCTTCCGTCTTCTTCTCTATGAACGAGGGATTTCACAAAAGAGCTTTGCAGATTGAAGTCGGCCATCTCCGACTACACCAGCCACGATGGCGACGGCCCGGCGATGGAAACACGACCAGTCCGGGCATTCTCCAGCGACGGGTTCTGCATAACACAAAAACCCATTGCTGTCTTTGCCTTTTCTTTCCCTTTTCCGTTTCGTGCAAGTTTGTCTCAAAGTTTTTTGGGGTTTTTGGAAAATAAGTAGTTTGGAAGGAGATTTTGTTGTTTCATTTTCTGGGTTGTTTTGTTCTAACCCGTTAGCAGAAGCCTATCACATAGCAGCATGCTTCTTCTTTTGAAAAACTTATCCAAGTTTAGAAAATTTATCAGAGTTTCTAAGAAACTCAAATAAATTTGCCAAGAACTCAGTAAGAAACTCAAATAAATTTGCCAAGAACTCAGAGAAATTTCCAAAAAACTCTGATAAACTGGATAAAAACTCAGATAAATTTGCAAAAACTCCTAAACAATTTTTCTGATTCAAACAAATTTATCTGAGTTTGGACCAAATTTATCTGAGTTTGAAACAAATTTGTCCGAGTTTGGACTAAGTTTATCTGAGTTTGGAACAAATTTATCCGAATTCGAAAAAAATTATCTAAGTTTAGCCCAGTCCCATGTGCCTCTGGATGATTTCTCCTTCTCAAATAAATTTATTTGAGTTTTGCCCAGTCCTACGTGCAGATTTTCTGGATGATTTATCCTTCTTTGAATCATTTTTCCCCATTTCCTTTCTTTTATCTATCGTAATCCTTGATTTGTACAGTTAAATAATCTTCACGAAATTGACGGATTTTCTCCCTTTTTTTTTCTCCAAATGAAACTCTTAACGAAACTGTTTTTCTTTTTGCGTATACTGCACAAAGTGTATTAAGAGTGGTACTATAGACTTTTTAACTATTTAAAACTTAAAAAAAGACCTTTCGCTGTATGGAAAAAAAACACGTAGACCGTTTGCAATAAAAACCAAAGTTGTGGGACCTCCGACTAAATGCCCCTAAAATATACATCATCCACTAGTATTAGGAGTGGTTGTCCTGCTTTCCCATGCTTCAGTGACATCATCAGGTGAATATGGCGGCATTTTCTTCAGCAATACTTCATCATCAGTGGGTGTATCCACTTCCACTACCTTCTCCCCCTTGGATTCCTCAGTCTGAATTCCTCTCAACCACTCCAAGACTTCCTCCATTGGAGGCCTAATCTCCTTATCATCTTGCAAACACCTAAATGCCAACTCAGCCACCTGTGTAATCATTCTCCTTACTTCATAATCTGAATCGAATCCAAGAGTGGGGTCCACTAATTCATACAGTGCGTGCTTGTGGATTTTGCTAATCGCCATGCAAGCTAAGTTAATCTCATGGTGATGTCTACTGGTGTCCACAGCAGGCTTTGATGAAATAAGCTCCATCAAGACCACTCCGAAGCTATACACATCACTCTTGTCAGTGAGTTGGTAGCACTGGTGATAGTCGGGGTCGACATAACCGGGAGTCCCTTGAGGAGCAGTTGAAACATGTGTAGCATCAGAGGGGAACAAACGAGAGAGGCCAAAATCTGCAATTTTAACATGGAAATTGTTGTCGACGAGAATGTTGGTTGTTTTCACATCACGGTGTATAATGTCAACAGCATGAAGGTATTTGAGGGCATCTGCAGTTTCTATAGCAATGCTCATTCGGGTAGGCCAAGTGAATGCACCAGGTGTAGCACGGTCTCCATGGAGATGATCAGCCACAGTTCCATTGGGGATAAATTCATAGACAATGAGGAGTTCGCGGCTGTGGCGTGAGCTGCACCCATACAATGTGACAAGGTTTGGATGTTGCAAGCGAGAAAGGATACTGATTTCATTCTTGAATTGTTCAACTCGTTTACAATTGTACTCGTACAAGCGTTTGACTGCGACATTCCGCCCATCCCTCAGCATACCTGCAAAAAGAAGCAAATCTCTAATGAAATGGTATGAAGACAAAAAAAAAAAAAAAGAAAAGAAAAGAAAAGAAATTCCCTCTTTCTTCTTCCTATATTTTGTTTACAAGCACCTGAAGGATTAACACTCAGTATACGAATGCAAAGCATGAGTACATATAATGTTTCAAAATTGTTCTTTCCCAAACTTAACAAAGAAAAATAAGGCACCACTTTAGCACCCATTCCAGTGATTGTCAGGTATCTTCACATATTTGGCCTTTTTGCATTATTATTTACAGATGATTGATGGTGCTACTGTCAAATAGCTGTCAAGAGAGTTCTAACTGATGTTTTGAACACCCATTATGTGAGACATTCTAACATTATTACAATTAATCTATGATTTTATACTGTAACAACTGTTAATTAAATGTTTTAGGGGCATATCTGTGTCATTCCCACCAGGTTTATGCGGAAAGCAGAGAGGTGAAACCTTTGACAGGGGAAGAGAAGGTTGAAGGGTCAATAAAGGATATTTACATGGGTCTAATTTCATTTCCAAAGAGAGAGAGTCAAGATCTATTTTCTGCCAAAATTAACCAATAACCATCCATTTCATGATCTAACCATGCCATGGATCTATTATCAATTTATCATCACAAGAATGTCTCTCCCATTTCTTTTCACTGATGTTGGAAACATACAAACAGCCCCTAAGGCCCATTGATTTTTGCAAGGATAGCCTCTCTAAATTTGGCTAATTTGTACTAACAAGGTTCAGACTGCAAACTCATCTTTTGAAAATATACGATTCTATTCATTCAGTAATTCAATATCAATTTGGTAAAGTCTGCAGATTGAATCAAATTATGACCACTTAATTTGGGACTCGTAATCCTACTTTAATGTGTATGTAGTAATTGTTTCTGTGTACCCTTTTCTTCCTATCTTTAGAAGGGGTTTTGTTACTTTTGTCTTAATTGTAATTATTAGAAGAGGTTATATGAGAAAATTTTATGAAACACTACATCAACAAACAAAGTTTGACAAGGCCATTTAAGGTTCGATATATATTCGTAGACAATGATGTCCCTAAAAATTAGGAGAAGTGGACCTACAAACAATGCAAATAGAAACAAACAACATTGAACCAGAAAATCAGATTTTTTTCATCCAAGGCGGTCAGCTTTTTCATCTTTTTGAAAGATAACTTAGACAGTGAACTTGAATTACAAATTGGGCAAATCAGAAATCAAATTAAATGAACCTAAACCAATGAATAAGCAAACTGTGCCAACTATGAACTTGAAAAATAATCAGAGTATCAGACAAACTATGAAATCAGACCAATTGTTCTTCTCATGATATATACTTAGATATGCCAGCGTAATGGTTATTTTTATTAGATTCTCAAGAGAAAGAAATAACTGATACAAGACTAGGTCCACCATATAGCATTGTTAGTGAGATGTTTCTACTGAGAAATTCTCCCTAAGAAGAACACCAAGCAGGCCCCTGAGCCCTAAAACAAGTGCTAAAAGAAGGAAAAAAGAAATTAACAACAGCTGTTCAGAGGAGATGGCTTTTGTAGAAAGAAAAGCAAGATTTAGCAGTGTTTACCCTGGTATACAGTGCCAAAGCCACCATCTCCAAGTTCTTTAGAAGGGTCAAAGTTGTTGGTGGCTTCTTCCAGCTCCTTGTAGCTGAAGAATTTAGTTGGGAGGCCATTTTCAAGGTCCTCTTTAAGAGACGAGTCAGAAGAAATGGCTCGAGAGAGTGGTTTTGAAGAGGTTGAAGGGTTGTGTTTATTATGATTCCACCAGAAGAGGAAGAAGGCGGAGCATAAAAGTAAGGTTCCAAATCCTGCACAAACACCTGCAAGAGGAGGAAAATTGCTCAGGAAATGTGTTGAACTAGTGTAGAATCCATATGCTCAACCACAATTATAGTGATGAAGTACTTAAAGCATTACTTAAAAGGAAGTTGCAGCTGTTTATCAACCTTCACCAAAAGCTAACAGTCTAAATCAGAACAAGGTAAATGATCTGTCTGTCAGGCTAGGATCATCAAGTATTCAAATGTTAATTTTGAAACTGTAAGCCGTCCTAGGTAGCATCTACCATATGTACAGTTTATGTTGATTGAATGTAGACCTAGACTTACAGCCATGATTAACTAGCATTTCATCTCAACAAACTTCTCTGCTCAACAGAGCACATGAAGATCTCCTTGCAGTCAAACCTACACACAAATACATCTACAGTCTACTAATTATGTTTCAACTTACAAGAATCATTTTTTTTCATCAGTGGGGCCCACCTGTGAGCAGGCCTGTCCATTTTTAGGCTAGGATTTTGTGTGCATGGCACACATGTATGAAACACATGCATGATTAAGAATTGCAGTTAGTCCTTGCAAAAACTGATAGAAGATACAAGGCAAAGGGTGTTTGAGCAAGGACACGTGTGTGAGATCAGGGCCATTTATGAAGTTACCTCACTTAAACATGCTATCTCCCAAAAAAGGGCCATCATGAGCCATACATGTACATACTCTTAACTTTCTTTAGCTGACCATTCCTACAAAAACCTCGAGGCTTTAGTAGAGGCAGCATAATGGGTGGAGCCCACTCCTCAATACTCCCCCTTAGGTGGAACCCAGTCGGCACACTTTTGGCGGCACGCATTTTTTTTCGCGCCGAGTCGTTCCTCCTGGGATTCAAACTCGCGACTGGTAAGCTCTTATATCATCTTAAATTCCTTTAGCTGACCATTCCTACCAAAACCTCGAGGCTTTAGTAGAGGCAGCATAAATACTTTTCAATACTACCCCTTGGGTGAAGCCCACTCCTCAATACATACAATGCAACTTGAAGGTTGATGCGTCTTAACTGAATTTTTTGGCTCACTTGATGACCATGATTTGTAGCCCAGCATTGTTTAGCCCATGAAGAAGACTTGATAACGCACGTCTACCAACGCAACCCCAATATGATTTATTCATCTTCCTAGCACTCAAAAAGAAAATGGAGAAAGGCATGGGAAGTGCAATACCTATTATGATGATATTCTTCTTATCAGTACGAGCATCTGCAAAGGCATAATGTGAAGTGAGTTTAGAGGATGAAAGATGACAATAATAATATTTAGGTCTAAGGTCATCACCAAGTGAAAACTCCTAAAGCTCTAATGGTTGCTTTAGCTCCCTCATAAGTTTCCGGAAGCCTAAGCTCTTTAAATTTAAAAATCATTGTAACTGATAGGCAGGGGTTGAAATATATATATATATATATATGCAGGGCTCTCCTAAGCTGCAACTTAGCTTATCCTAATCTGAAATAGTGCTGGTCCCACAAATCAAAGTCGATTATCTCTGTTTTTGGCATGATGAAACTGAAAAATTCAGTTTTGATTTAATTTATCTTGATTTTGGAGACGATCATCATGCTAAAACCATAGATAATTGACTTTGATTTGTGGGACCAAAACTTTTTCAGCTTCGGAGAGCCCCTCTCTCTATATATATATTATGACATGCAAAACAAGAATAATAATTTGTGGTTCAGCTTCGATGATTATCATAGAAAACAATAACAAAGGAAAGCAAGGTCTCTTTCTTGAAATCAGAAATTGGATAATTTTTAGTTTTTAAGAAATATGAACAGATGAGATCTAAAGCAGTAGTGTTTGGAATGGACATGCCTCCACTTGAGGAGCACATGTAGCAATTATGGATTTCATCCCATCTGGAAAACGCTGGCAAACAAAGACAGAAGGTCGAAACTGGACCAATTCCAATTGATGTGCTGAAGTATGTGAAACAGAACAACTGAACAGTTAGGTGGAGGAGTCTCAAAGTAGAATATCCTTCTGGCTTATGCATGGTTGATACCATAAGATTTTTATCCTGTATGATTGAACAACACCTTTGAGAAATATTGAGGCAGGGTGAAATGACCATGCCCAACAATTGGTAATGGTGAAAATGGAAAGTAAATGATGGGTGTCAAAAAATTGTTGAGAACCGCCAGAAAGTATAGAGCTGTCTTCCTTCAAGTGAGGAAAATAAAAAACCCTCCAAAATTTCTTTGTAAGTAATCTTTTTTGTATTTGACGCGGTTAATGATTTAGACTTAGGACTAAAGGATTTTAGAAGATTGGTTGGAGGGGAGAAATTACCTTGCCTGTTTTGACTTCATTTGCGCAAAGAAAAGTTTCTTATCAGAAGTATTACACTGTATGAACATTATTTTTGCTCTTTCCCATTGCTGACTTAGATCATTATTATGACACACCACAGGTCCTAGATGCATCTAGTTTGACAATGTTGACCGTAAAATCAGAAGTATTTTACCCCAAAATTGTACCCATTGATTTTTTTTTCTTTTTTTTAATCTTATCGTCCATTTGCAGTGGACACAAATCACCCAATTAGGCAGACTGCTAGGGTCCTCTTATCAGTAAGGTTTTCAGGCATGATCCCATCTGTTCAGTTAGGATTTATGTGCGCCATGCCATCTGTAGAAAACAAAGGTGTTTCACCAGGCACCCTTTTTCTCAGGGTATTATGTTCTAGGACAAAGTAGTAAGGACTAATAACAACTAGAGCACAGAGGTAAGTCCCACTGCATTATTTGTATTAGACCTTCTGGTATCATTTATCTTCAAGGTTTCTGTTTAGGCTTTTGATATTCAAGCATAAAGAAAGATATAAAGACTTTAGCCAGTAGGAAAACTTTGAGCCATGGGTAAGAGCTGAGATACAAAACTAAGCTTGAGATGCATCAGATGTTTCCTCCTTCAAAACAACTACTACTTTGAAAGACCCCCTTCTTTGACCTCCACCATTTTTCTTACTTCAGTCTGAGTTCATTTAGAAGGGACTAGCATAAAAAGAATGGGTGTTTTTATAGCCCTTCATATAAAAATATGTTTTTGTTGTCTATAGAGAAAGATAAGGCCAGATACAACAGAACAGAGAATCTCAGTGCACTTAATCAATTGCATAGGCCTAATCTTAGAACTAGATATCCCAATTTGAGGAAAATACTATACTAAGTAAGCAACAATGAGGTAACAGTAGCACAGACATTAGAAACATCAAAAGAACAAACAGAAAGAAGTACTACTCAGTAAAATCAGCAGGCGACAAAAGGAACAGAACCCACAACAACAATATTGAGAATTGGGTTCCACTGTAAATCATTCTATGTGCCTCATCTTTTGATACAGAGGACTGAATTCAAACCTCCTAGACATCATGTCCTTGCTGAATTCTCATAAGTAAAATAGAATAACAATAAACTGGTTTCAATACATGGTTTTAGGCTGCTTTTGTTTTGTGTGACAAGTAAGGAAGTTTGACATAGCAGAACCCATTTCTCTGTTGCTAGTTGCTTCATGAGAAAGAAAGAAAGTAGGAAAGAAAGAAACAGCAATGTCAAGCAAGTCTGAGGCATTTCGGAAAGGACCAGATGGGCTAAATATTAAAACAATAAAAACATAGTTCTCAGCTAATCATTAGCAAAAATAATAATAATAAAAAAACTAAACAAAAACTATATCCAAATCCTTGATTACCAGAACAAATGAACTGTCCAGTTGTTTTATTTTGATTGCAGAAGCCTCCTCCCTTCATGAAACATTCCTCGCATTCATGGGTGAGGTTCCATTGAAGTCCAAAACCAGCAGACAACAGAGGAATGAGGTCTTCTTTCGACCCATATGGCTGGACCAGCCAGTCAGACACGGGAATCTTATATACAGAACAATTGTGCTGAATCTTTGGTGGTAGACTCTCATTTGTGTAATAAAGAAACCAGTCTGGGCAATTTGTGTAATTGTACAGCTTGAAGTTCGTTGTTAAATCAGTACTGTGCTTGCATTTGAAGAAGGTGTAGTTTGGGGATATGGATTTGAAGGTAAGAAAAAGAGATCTGGGTACTGTAAAATTTTGAAGCTTGCTGCAGATTTGGGCCTTATTAGCAAGAACTAGATCATTGTTCTGAATAACTAGCAGCTTTGATTCATATGTGATGCTTTTAACCACATATAAGCTTCCATCCTCCACAAACTTGATAATTGGTATGTTGTTGCTGCATGCGATGTTGTATATGCCGCAATCAGGAGTACTGCTGATATTAGAGAAGGGGAATTGGATCCTAGGAACAGTACCACATGCGAAAGGAGGACACTTTCTGTGGCAAGAAGCGTATACTTGAGGTGAGTAAAGAGCAGCAAAGATAGAGAGAAGAAAGAAAGGAGAGAGTTGAAACGAGCAGCCATATCTAATCCTAAACCCAGTGCTTCTTAGCATCATCATCATCAGACCACAACAGAACACATTGCAAAGTGAGGATCTCTTTTTGAACTGACTACACAAAAATTGAGGAAAGGAGGAGGAAGGAAGATAGATAGAGAAGCCAAGCTGGGCTATCTTTATGATCGACTAGGATATTTTTTTATTGGAGTGAGAGGGTGACTTTGACTTTTGAATGGAGACTTGAAGATGTTTGGACTTTGGAGGAAGGAAGATGGAACCGTCTCTTGTCTCCTTTTGATTGTTGAGTGATGCTACATGGACAATTATGAAATTTGTCTGTGAAGTGGTCCATTGGAGTTCGTCTATATGCAGATTTTTTATTGATTGTTAGTACTTAGAAAAACTCTATTTGGACTGACTGGGGGGTCGGTTATTTGACGGACCCCTAGGTCCCCATCTAAATGTGGGAAAAAGTCTAAATGGCCGTCGGGCCCGAAAAGTGGCCTGACGCGGACTGTTGGATCCCATTTGAAATGGGATCGTCCCATGGGATCCCGATCCCATTTCAAATGGAATCCAACCGTCCAGGGCCGGGCGTCAGGCCACTTTTCGGGCCCGACGTTAGGCCCTGTAGCACGTCTTTTTGGATGGGGACTTAGGGGGTCGTCCAACCCCAGTCAGTCCAAGTAGCACGGCTGTAGTACTTAATACCCAACTTGTAGTTTCCACCATGCAACTTTTCTTCGGTATATATTGGATGGAATGGACCAGTGGCTTTCTGACGTGCGGTGGAACGGCGAAGTCGGTCAAGGTTTGGACCTACTTTCATTGTTGTGCTTTCTGTATTTCATTTCAGAGTGGCTGGTTTGGACATTTTAGTAGCCTGGATTGAAAGTTCTTAAGAACTTTTTGTTTTTGCCACTTGATTTACTCGGGTGGTCATTTCTGAATTTTCAATTCTCATTAAAGAGATGATTGTTTGATAGGAATACTTTCGGCAGAATTAAATTTCTAGGAATTCATGATAAAATATTTCTAACAAAAAATAATAAAAAAGAAGGATATAATATTGAAATGTTGATAATGCTTGAAATTCCTTGACTTGTCTTGGACTTTGATTTTAAAGGGCTTTTTTTTTTTAATATTTATAATAACAAATTGCCTCCATGTTGTCACACAACCTTAGGAAGGTCTCTATATTTTGTATGTCATGCTTTTATACTAAAAATCTATATTGACTGTATCAAAATTATATTAAAAACTTAACTACTTCCATTATTGAGTATCCAATTTATAGTTTAGGGTTTTCATGTACGGTAGGTAACCTTTGGTCATGGATAATCTCACATTGTGATAGAAGTTGTGAAAATTCTCCACATATTCTAGTGCATTTTTTTATGAACTAAAATGCTCTTGATGGTGCGATATCGCATAAAATTGTATAATGTGGGATATCGCGAAGACAGCCCTCCTTTTTTTAATCCAACATTATACGATATTGCATTAATTAAAGAATTGTGAAATCACAAGATAGAGTATACGATATCACAAAGTTGGTCAAGGATAAGGGGAAAACAACTTTGGGCACCAAGTGGTATTATTAATGGCTAAAAGTTAAATAAGGGGAAAACAACTTTTTTATTTTTGGCGATTTGCCTTTAAGAAAAGCACAAATGAGTTATCCTTTCAACTCATCCTTTTAGTTAAAAGTTAAAAATATAATTTTGCCTCTTATATCACCCATTACTATTAGTGATTTTGTTAAATGGATCGAAGTTTAAACATATGATATTTTTGTTATTTGTCAATAAAAACCAACAATTATTTGTTTCACTATCAGACAAGGGAAATCTTAATAATAAAAATAAAGGGGCTTTCCAGGGTTGTTTGACTGTACATGGCCCCATTGTAGAAACCTCTCCCGTTTTTTGGGCAATGATTAGGTAATAAACCTTTTATTAAAGGATTAATTATTTGATGACAATTTGTAGACTTTCTCTTGTGTTGAGTCCTGGCCTGTTAACCGGCAAGATTTTTGTCCCCACCTTCAAAGCAGAAGAGATCTTGCCCCGAACCACACAAGTGTGAGACCCTCGGGTGAAAATTCCACTACAAACAAATAAGCCCTACTTTGAGAAAAGCGGGCAAATTAACGTTAAATAATGCTTGGTGAGGAAAATTGATCATCTATTTAGGTCCATTTGGAGGCAAGACAATCGTGGCAATAGTGTGAATTGATATTGATTATTGAGTACATGTGGTAGAAAAATATCATTGCAGCAGTACTGGATATAAACTTCAAACATTTATCAAATCGACCTGTAAACTCAGATTGATTTTAAGTTTGTACCCCTGCTAATTTATGTGTTGGATGGGGAGTAGATATGTGTCTTTATCAGGATGTGCCCAAGCATTGAAGGATGCTTTAGCATATTTACAAGATAAATTTGAACATTTAGGATACCTAGAGTCCTAATACTCAAAATCACCTGTCTAACTTTTTTTCTTATTAAAAATCCTACTCTTAACTACAGTTAGGGGCGCTCGTGGACCGAATTGGCCTGAATCCTACCTGGGCACAGCCTGCATCAGCCCAGACTTGGACCCAAAATCTGGGCTTCTTCAATATAAAGGGCAGGCTTGGATTCAATAGTAAAGAGCCCCGAAGCCCAACCCGACGTGAATGAGATACATGATTTAGGATTTTTTTTTTTTTTTTTTGTAGACTTGAACACATGCACTTACATGGGTGCACATAAGCCACAACTACCTAAGCTATAGCTTGTAATAGTTGTGAAAGCCTTTTTTTATTTCCAAAAACCTTTATCCACCTGGGCTTGGGCTTGCCCTTTTTCAGGCGGGCCGGTCTCAGGCCAGGCCCTTATGGCCCGAGTTGCACTTTTTCGTTTAAAAATCGGGTCAGGCCTGGATATTGTCAGCCCGGCCCTAGCATATGAATCATGAACACCCTATCTACAGCCAAATTGATCACAGGTAAAAGTTGTAACTATCACAAGAAAAGCATCAAATTGCATTTTTAACTGGGATGCAGGAAAGAGTAGTTGGAGCAGTTTGGCATGTTAGCTTGTGATGATGGATAATAAAACTGCATATATTTGGTTTGAATCTAACATGTTTTCATGAGAATCCACATGGATTCAGCTGTGTTTTTTTTCAGTTGAGAAAAATAAAATACTTGGAGAACAGCAATCCAATGCTTCATTCTACTCGCAGGGAAAACATGTGAAATCAAATAAACATCTTTCAGCTATGATCAAATAATGTCAGTCCTAATTAAATTTTTAGCCTCAAAGGTTCATTGGATGTTTAAGTATAACTTTTTGGTGATTTTTAGCCTCAAAGGCTCATTGGAGAAGGGTCCATGGAAATTTGAATTTCTTTTCAATGAAATCAAAACTTGGTCATCATCTTTGAATGTTGAGTTTCATCATGTGCATCGGTCGGGGAATGGCATGGCGGATGCTTTGGCTAAGATGGGGGTAGAAAGAGAGGTAGCTTTGCTTGCTCGTTTGTAATTTGTTGTTTTGTGTTGGTATTTAACTCTAATACCTTTGCATGTTTTTTCTTTTCATCTTCTTTATTGTACCTTTCTTTAAGTCTTTAATATATTTTACCGTTACCAATAAAAAATAAGTATAATTTTTTGGTGATTTAAATCCGGCCGAAGCAATGGTTGTTTTAGTTTTAAATTGAGATAGGTGCCAAATCATGAGGGGTAGATGTTACCAAGGTAATCAGATTAATCATATGTGAACCTCTATAACAAACTACAAAGGAGGCAATAAGGAGAGAGTTTTTAGAATTTGCTAATGAAAATATTAACAGATGAAGATTGCTCCATTGTGCCATTTAAGCGAGGTGTCAAATCCATCGGTTTAGATGGAGGTATGGGTCATGCAAACTGAGTCCAAATGTGCCCTAAAAGTGAAAGTCTTATTAAGGAAGGTCCCAACTGATATCCATATGGACCACCTGGGGTGCGGTTAGTGTAACCATTGACCATGTATATGTGGGCTACTTGCAAGGGGGAAGATCATGGAAACACAACGTGGTGCAGTCTCCAAGTAAAACACCTTGACTGGTCCTCATCCATGAACATAACCCAACCTTTACTCCACGAATAGTGCATTTGCACTGATGTTTTGTCATTTCAAAGTACAACTCATGCTAGTGACTAGTGAGTCAACAATGAAACTTTTCCACCATGAAATACGACAATAGGCTAGCGCGCTATCTTCTAATTTCTGTTGAGGAAAGTGGCGTATAGAAAAAAAAAATTTCCGTGATGAACGGTTACAATCACAATGCACACCGACAACCATCAAGCAATCACACACATAAACACAACAATCTTATTTGTTTGGAGAATATTACTTACGTCCACGGGAAAATAATATTTTCTCCATTCAGCCTATAGGCTAGGTGGTTAGAAAAACTAGTCTGACACCAATGAGAGAGAGCTCTCACTTCTCTAGCTCTCTACTTTCTTGACTTATAAGAAATCATTTCTTAACCATCAAGAAAACTCCGATACAATTAACAAAATACTCATGTCCTTGAACTTAGTTCATTGGCCAACCCAATAAACCAATCCGATAAACTCGGAATACAAGATATAAACCCCCCCCCCCCCCCCCCAACTAAAAATAGAGCCTCTTCATGATTGAGAGTTTATATGGAAACTTCTTTAGCTTTATGTATTGATGAAGAGATGAAGTGGTTATAAAATGTTCTTTATGTATTGATGAGGAGATAAAGTGGTTATAAAGAGGAGTGCTAAACGGCGCCCAGACGATTTTTCCTTCTAGTTGGGCCCACTGTGATGCATGATTGATGATCATGAAGTCAATTGGATGAAAAGATCCATATGAGGCCTGCCTATATGCAAAATCTTGAGTCCATAAGATTATCCAAACATTTTGATCTATGCCCCCTAAAAACTTAATGGTTTAGATGCATCATTTTACCATGGTTTTCATCCAACGGCGAGGAAAAGCTGAATGAGTATCAAACTTGGACTTTTGACTACTCATGGGGGGAGGGATGTGTGTGAAAAGACTAAATTGACTCAACATAAGCCCAATGACAAAAAAAAAAAAAAAAAAAGGACAGAAAAATGAGCGTTTTTAAAGTGGGACATTTTTTAGAATTTCTCAGTTATAAAATGTTCTCTCCGTGGGCATGTTTAGTGTGGAGATATTTGACAGCATTGCCAGCTATAGGATGTCGTTGTTTTCGACTTGGCTACGAGTCCATTAGATTGAATCATACCGATGCTTATTCTCAACTTTAAACATGGTTATTTGTTAGCTTGCGTCACTGTGGGAGCATTGATTGCGGAATAATTGACCATTACTGGGTATCTGATAGGATTAGGCACCCAATTTAGATATCCGAGATTGTCTACCAAAAATCAGTATCATCTATTTCATTCAAATTGATCACATCTATTTCTTTCAGCAAGATCCGAGGATAAGGATGAATATGTAAGTAGTAGAGTGAGATGATGAATGGCCTGGATCGGTTGTATCGAATGTAATTACAGTTTTCCAAATGAGGATCTCTCTCTCATTTTTTTTTTCTTTCTTGACCGAATGAAAAATTGAGCATTTGGAGGGGGTTGGTCAAGCCTCGATAAATAGGGATCAAGGAGATTTCATTTTCTTTATTTCTATCACTTGCTAAAAGGGAGATAAAAGAGAAAGATATCCCAACCTCTTGGAAAGATGAGAGAGGGGAACCATGAATATTTCCCCCCTCTATCACCACCATATATATATGGAGGTCATGTGAGGCCCGCCAATTCTATTTGTTGGGACCCACCACATGTGATCACATGTGGGGCCCATTAACAGATGCCAACACTATTAATATATTTTAATTTAATTTATGAATATCAATATGATCCATATGGTTTTTGGACGACCCATGCATGATATTATCAATGTCGATCTGGTGACCATAAGTGGCGGAACCAGAGAGGGGCTAGCAAGGGCATGCCCCCCCCCCTATTTTCAGAAAACCTTCTTATATTTTAAGAAAATTTATAAGTTTTAACACCCTAAAATTTTCAAAAAAATCCTATATATTTTAAGAATTATATGCACTTTTTTATATTTGGCCCTCTGAAGATTTTGCTTCTATATAGTGGCCCTTGCAAGGAAAAATTCCTGGATCCACCCCTGGTCATGACCACAATGGTCGATGTCACAGCCCAAGTCCCACATTGATTGTCCCCACTAGAGATAATATCTACTCCAATAACAATGTCTTAATTAATTACCAAAACATGTCATTACAATATAACATCATATGCACTAAAGTCATATAATAAAGTACTACACACCACACCATTGATTAAACGATTTGCTGACTCAGCAGTACTGAAGACTAGTCCACACCACTCTCACTTCAAAATCACACAGCTATAATCAGATGTCCCTTATATGAATAAAGAGCTAACCCAAGAAATTAGATCCCATGGACTTGGGTCTAACACCTGGGGAAGGGTGTGTTGCATGCACGGGACACCTTCATCGCATTCCCAGTGTTGATGTACTTCTGAAGGGTAGGGTCCTTCAGATACTTGCAAAGGCAAGGCTTTTGCTCCTTAAGCTTGGTGCAACACATGGGAGTGGGCGGCATTGCAGCTAGGATTGCGGTCGCACACGATGCTAGCTCGGTCGGCTTGCAGGTGACCGCCACCGAAGCCGGCACCTGGCCGATCATCAACACCACCATGAGACCAACCACAATGCAAAACACCTTCATTTTTCGAATAGCAGTACTAGTATGAGAAAGAGAGGAAGAAGAAGATTGAAGGAGGAAATGGGACATGGGAGCAATTGCTTTGGCACTCTACTCAATTTATAGAGAGAGTTGATAGAGGAGAGATGGAAAAAAAAATTGTATATCAATTGCTCTTGGATCCCAAGAATCATTGGAATGTATATTGTATTTGAATTGATCTTAATTTGGAAAGGTTTTTGGTCAGGCTTTTAAGAAAGGTATGAATCGAGGTGAGCCTAATCATGGATTCTATAACGTGGGGTTGTGTGAAAATGATGCCATTGTGCGAAAAGGAGTCGATCTGTGGGTCTTGCCATCTCCAGTGCATGAAAAAAGTAGACGCGCGTGTTTTTTAACAGTGTGGAGTGGACCAGGTGTGGAGAATACACTAGGGGTATATTGAGTGTTCAATCCCAAGCAGAACCATGCTACATTGGAATCCTGAATTCATCTTTTGTTGGATGGATTCATCATGGGACCTGTATTCTACATGCGTTTTAAGTAATATTAGATCTAAAGCTTATGTCAACTAAAATACTAAAATCCAGATCTAGATGGGGTAAAGAGTAGTGGGGTTCGACTTTTATAAAGTATACTAATGTCAGCAGTCTTCAAACTAGAGATGCTATATATAAGGTGTACAAGTGAACCTCTCCAAAATGCCAATATTATCCAAGGCTCGTAAACTCTTGGGGTCCCAAAAGGTTCAATATAGCCCAAGCGTTGTAAGATTTAAAATTTAGATTTTTTTACGATTCATGATTTGAAAATGGTCAATTTGACCACAAGTGATCAATTTGACCCTGGCTTGACATGAATGGAGTGATATTTAGCTCAGGGGCAAGGAGACATTGATTTAAGCTATTTGAATTTCAGAGGTGGGCCCTGTCATGGATCATATGGCTGGGAATCCCAGTTGTCTGATGGAGGCCTGCCTCTTTAACATTCAGATCGGGGCGTCTTTTGCATTGGATGTAAGCCCATCATATGAGAACGGCTCCTTGTCTGTGGTAAGGAGTATCAGTTCTCACTTGGCTGCACAAGGTACCCCGATTCTATTTGCAATTAAAGGCTTTATAATTCATTTTATGTGGATTGCACACATTGAATATTTGGATGATCAAATACTCCTTGACGTCCCTACCCTAATAGGCTATAATCAGAGGCATTGTGTTCTGCTTATGGAGCTAACGGCACACATGCAAATGCAAACGCTATTCATCATAATTTCTTGTTTAACAATAATGGTGGATGGGCACCGCACCTACCAGCCAGTTGGGCCTAATCTTTACCACAATCAGATTAATTAGCATCAGACAAAGGAGACTCGCATGCAAATTGACTGTTTGGTGCATGCGCGATTTGGATGGGTTTTCAATGGCAAGCATGATAAAAGAAAAGGCTTAATCTTGTGGGCAGAACTTACAGTGTAGCACCCTTATTAAAGGCATGCATGAGTACTGGATCCCACCCTTCGAGAATTCAAACCATTGATATAGCTTTAACACCCTTCATATTAACTTATTTAAACATTACAAGTCAATTTCTTTGTACCAACCGTTCAACTTATCACTGGATTTTACACATGATGCACTTCATTCTTTTATGTTTTTTTCCAAAGAAGATTGAAGTGAAGGAAGATCACCATGTGCTCAAGATGTAGTCAATCCAACTGTGGTCATCTCTCTAATCAGAGCTATACTTTAGGACATGTTTGTGCAGGATGAGTGTCACATACTCACATAATTTGTGTGGGCCACATTTCCTCACTTGTCACCGAGTACTCGGTGCGACTGTTTTTGTCCCTAAAAACATGAAATTTCTCTGCAAGGGGAGGTTTTTGGAGTCTAACCTCTTGGGTTGGACTTAACTTTTCATTTCCTCTTTCGTGAAAACTGCACAAATACATTTTTATTTATTTCTACCGCAACAAGTGTTAGGAGAGAATCGGACGGTTTGATTTTCGCAAAAGATGGCCCCCACTCATCCTTTTACAAGGGTGCAACTGCTACATTAATTAAGTTCTTCCGAGATAAATTAGAGGTGTAGAGCATATATATGATCATGATTAAAGTGGTCAATTAAATGGTTAATCACATCCACCATGATTGCTAGCTCATGCGCAATTGCTCTTGAGTTTGGCGTGCTGTCTATTAAAGCCACTGTTTCTCCCTCTTTACTCTTATCACATAATTGATGGCAACTGCGCATGCAGATGCAAATGGGCTTGCCATCAAAACTGGGCTGCCACACCTCATGGGCTCATTGCAATGTGTCTCTGCAGACGCTAATAAGAAATGTACTTCGTTCACTGACCATAATGATGGGTGTGGCCTCATCAACATTCAATGAGTACTGCCCTAATCAATCTGTTTAGGATCGAATAAGGTGAATGATATATATATACATTTGACTTTTCATTGTATCATGTTCACATTGTATTTCTGGATCTTTTGGTAACAATTTATCAAATTGGTCCTGGTGGAACAATATTCATCAATGAATATTGATCAATAAGCTAATAATCCATTCAAAAGTTTGGGATTTTTTTTTTTTTTTGTTGTAACCGTTTAATCAGTTGATCATTAGAGTTTTTCTAATTAATCTTTTATTGGCCACTTAGAAAATTGAATGATTGTGTGGTCATAAACTTCAAATCAGGGTGATTTTCCATTTAGGGCTCAACGAATGGTTGTCCTACCAATTGAGGGCCCGGATCCATGACAAAAAGTGGACCATTAAGGGTGATACCATTTCCTAATTGTGATTAAGCCAACTCTATTTCTGATTAAACCTTTTCTGAGCCACTAACTGTGTGTCTCTATGATGTGAAATGTCATCACCTCCTTTGACTGCTACCAACACAAAAGGGCATCCAGGCAACTCTTTTTCATTAATTTCTTTCGGTGGTTTGATGTGACATTTATTTATTAAAATATAATACCCGTTTTGGAGGTCTTCTAATTTCATATAAGATGATGAGTGTGAGTTCAAACTTCTTACAAACTCCAAGTAAATACTTCACAAATATCATGATATATATATATACACCATAAAGTGGTTCCAAAACTCAAATATCTCCAACCAATGCCTATGGAAATAATGGGAAATTTTTCATTAAAGTATCAACAGCTTGAAATTTGAGAATTCCAGTTCTTCTCCCATTTCCTTGAAGTGGGAAATGGGTGAAAATGACATCTTGAATTTCCAAAAGAAACTTCACTAAGATGTTATTGGTAACATGGTAATTATGCTTTGAGAAATGGCAGCATATGGATGAGGAGTTTGGAGGCTGATGCTGGCCCAAATCTCTTATCCACTTACATAGCGGTAATAAAAGGCCTGATTGAATTGAATTTATATGAACTGATTGCAAGTAACTTGGTTCACTTCTGATACAGATTTCAACTGCTTGTATATTTTCAATTAGGCATAAACTAAATCATTATCTAACTTGGCTGCAAGAATCACCTGGTAAGGATTCATTCCGCACTGTTTGGATATTGGATTGCCCTGTGCTCAGTTTACCTTTAAATCCAATTACATGTAATTGGTGAAGAAGGGAACAAATGTTGCTTTTGCTTGGGTTATCCAAATCCATTAATCCACATTTACATCGTAATCCAAGTAACCTGCACTAGGACAGGCCCTTGGGTAATTTTATTTACAGGGAATCTGGACAACAATGTGACTTTAACTATTGTTAATTAATGTGACTAAGCTTAATATAATCAGATATACTCGGTGGGTCTAAGTGTTAATAATTGATTGTTTTCTTATTTTCTAGCAATGAATTGAGAATAGCACTCTAACCTTATAGGTTTTTAAAGATAAGAATATTATAATCTCATTGATTTGGTGCGTCTAAGTGTTAATCATTGATGGGTCATCTTATTTTCTAGTGATGAAATGAGAAGAGCACTCCTCAGTATTTAACAAGTTGGTTTAATGATAAGATTAGGGTCACAGCTCTTTCTTCTTTAACAACAAATGGCACTTTTGGGTCAAAGAATTCATTTGAAAAGTTCTACTTTGCGCATAGGTTATATGGACTAGGGAGGTGAAAAAGAAATTAGGCTGCTAGTGGAGTAATGATGACCTCTATAGCATGCACTTTCAATCCAAATCAAGGTTATCATGGAGTTTTCTCTAAGTTTTTTTTTTTTTTTTTATAAATCTCCTTTCCTCTTTTCGGGTTTTTTTTTTCTTTGGTAATTTTAACAGGCGCTAATTCTATTTTCTTTTTCTTTGTTGGGGCTCTCCTTCTCATGATATGGGCTTTCTCTTCCCACTTATATGGGCCCTCTTGGGTCCCAGCCCCCTTGATTGGGTAACAAAAAGAAAAAAAACTCTATTTTGTTCTTAAGGCACTCCATCCCACTAATTTTGGTGCAAACTTAGTTCCCCTGTTAGTGAACTTTGATATCTCTTACCAACTTACTAGCATCCTAATACACTTTTTTTACTTCAAGTCTCAAACTCCTTGTCTTGATATTATCCAGTAAGCATAGCTCAAATCTTAAGAAAATTAAACTCAACCAATCGTAGCCTTTTAAATTAAACTCTTATATCCAGCTAAAAAAACGAAGAAATAAAAAGGTGAAGAAAAAGAAAAAAAGAGAGTAAAACCCATGTATACATCTAACAGATTCTCTCTCTTTTTTAGCTTTTGGGTTTGATATTGTTCTCTCTTTGTTTCTTTTATATCTTTCTTTTTATTTTTTGTTTAATATATGTTTTAGCTATATTTTATCGACTTTTCAGAAAACCATTCAAATTAACATGAATTCAAATAGCCCAAATCACAAGTAAGGTTAATTCCATTAGCTTAAATCCTCATTCACATATCATGTCCGGTGTGGTGAGGATAAAATCAAATCTTTTTATGACTATAGCAAAGGGATCTGTGCTTGTATAACAGCTGATTTTGTGTTACAAAAAATCTGTTTTTATGATTATACCCAAGAAACCAAAATATATTATGCGGTATTTTGCTGAATGTTTTTATCAATTGCGATGCTTTTTATTATTTAATTTCTTATTAATAACAACATCATACTTATTTTTCAAAAGAATATATTTCTTTTATGATAAATTTTAAAGATCTTTTTCATCTTATTTTCTTTTCAGTATTTCTTAAAAACAACAATAGTGAATTCTTGGAGTTCTTACAATTTTAACTATTATATTAATTTAATATATCTTTGTTTTGAGCACGTGCTTTTTTTGCTAATATCATTAGTATAACTGACCCACCCCAGCAATCTCTTTCTTTTCTAATTCCTTGAATAGAGGGGCGTTTTATAGCCCTCTTCACACACGCGCGAACATATATATGAGGCACGCTACAAAATCCCCAGGTGTTTTTCACAAAAAGAAAAAACGTCTCTTTTTTTAGCCAATGAAAGTGTAACACGTGTCATCAATGCTACACATATTTTTTTCTCTCCAATACGTTCTCCTACAAAGGTGGATCTCTTATAGATTCTCTTGAAATACTAACAAATCTTTGCTAATTAGATAGGACAGAAACTCACCTTTTGAGATATTGGAAGTTTTTGAGAATTTCTCTCTCTCTCTCTCTATATATATATATATAATATATATATATGGGAGAGCAAGAAAAATCCCAAGGAACTTTTTTCAAAAAATATATATATGCCACACCTAGTTGGCCGGATCCACTATGGTGTATTACAACCATGGAATGCCATTGGATGGAATAGTTTAGATGAGATCTATCTATATGATGAATCTCAGCTCCATTAGATTATTCTAACTCCTTGATCCATTACCCAAAAGTTTAATGGTTTTAGAGGTTCACTTTTTAGCGATTTCAATTCAATGGTGAGGAAAAGTTGAATGAGTGTGTCAATCAGATTTAGGGTTTATACGAATTCACGGAGGGTAGTATATGTGAAATGATTGGATTGGCTTAAAGTAGGCTCCGTGCCCTAAAAATATTGGGGAGCAAAACAGAGAGTTTTTAAAATGGGGTATTTTTTAGAATTCCTTGTATATATATACACTCATATACACGCATGCATACATACATACATACATACATACATACATACATACATATATATAAGAACATTTAATTTGCATGGATTCTCACCGTGTGAACCACATGATATGACCCACCTATCGTAAACCCCAACCAATCACCAATAAAGACCACCGATAGTCACCTATCCTAGGGTTTGGCACCCATCTAAATAATCTGAACCGCTGGATTGAGGGTCAATACTTTTTAATATTAAGCCGTTAAACTTTTGGGCCATGGATGAAGGAGTTAAAGGCATCGGATTGGCATCAAACTTGATACCTGGTGTGGTCCCACTTCAATCTCTTTAATCCCCTCTCCATCCCATCCATAATTGGTCTCACAATGGGGCCCACAATTGGTTTGCATTGTGAGTTTGCACTAGCATACTGAGCGAAGAAACATCTCTAGCTCATCCACTCATCAGCTCAATGTATAGATGAGATAGTGGGGCCCACTTGATGATGGTCCATTTGAGTGGACCATAAAACAAGGACCACCCTTGATAGTCATCGGTCCTGAGGTTTGGCACCCATTCAAATGGACTAGACCGTTGGATCGACTGTGCACTCGTTTTGGAGGATGAAAACTTGTTAGTCATTGATCAAGTGGTTATGATGATCATCTGAACCTCTGTCACTGTACACAAATGGTGCAGAGGCAATGAGGTCTTTCTATCCCCCTTGATCTCATTCCTAGGTGGCCCCCACATGCATTTTTGCATGATAGCATAGGAGGGGAATATATATGTATATGAGTTAAAAAGTTAGCTCATATACCACACCATCTCGCTAGACCGTTTCTCTCTCACTCTCTCTATTTTATATATATAATGACAGCAGCTTCTCCATGGGAGAGTGACACGTGGCATGCTTTTGAAATCTTTTACTCTCTAATACTGTCCAACACTCTCTAACAAAGCTTCTAAAATATCTCAATGCAAATTTAAGATATTCTTAAAATAAGATACTTATCCATTCCCTAATCATTCTTCCCTAAAACATAGTATACAATAATATCTTCTCTTTAGTTACCTTCAATGGGCCCCACATATTATTAAAATAAAAAAAAAGAATAAAGGCTTTGTGGCTATGATTTTAGCAATAGGTGGACATGTATGTATTAAATGTTATTGTAGATCAATTTGTGGGACCTTCATGTCAGATCCAAGTTGGGGCACTTTTGTAGGCGGTATTTTACTACTTTTTTTTCCTAATTTTTCTTTCAGCATTTGGTATTGTTAATCCGTGGGGACCATTGTGGAAGCCAGTTAATTTCAAAATCCACACTTAATATATAATCATTTATATTGACTAATTTAACCAAATAAATCTATGGGTCCCATTATGAAAGCCAAATCATTTTTCTTTCCAAACTCACAATTTACGGGGGCCCCTTTCATAGGCCGTGTCTGCTACTTTTTTCTCCTTGTTTTCCTTTTCAGTAAGATTAATCTATGAGGCCCATTGTGGACATTTTTCTCCTTATTTTTCTTTGGATATTTGGTAGGATTAGCTAATATGTGGGGCCCATTGTGGAAGCCAATTAATTTCAAAATCCACATTTAATTTTGAAATGACACTCAGTTTAATTTTCCAAAATCCACATTTAATCCACATTAAGCACAATATAATCAAACCAAGGTCCTAAAATCTTGATATTCCCCTAAAATTTTCCAACTGCCTAAATTTCCTCCATGAGTTTCCATCTTTATCACAATTTTTTCATTATCATTTATATTTACTAATTTAGCCAAATAAATCCATGAGTCCCATTATGAAATCCAATTGTTTTTTAAAAAACTCACAATTTACGGGGGCCATTTTTTTTATATCAGCACACAAAGAACCTTTTTTATACCAGAACGGGGCCACTTTCATAGGCCGTAGGCTGCTACTTTTTTCTCCTTATTTTTCTTTTAATATTCAGTAAAATTAATCTTTGGGTCCATTATAGACATTTTTCTCCTTATTTCTCTTTGGATATTTGGTAGGATTAGTTAATCTGTGGGACCCATTGTAGAAGTTAATTAATTCCAAAATCCACATTTAATTATGAAATGACACTCAATTTATGGCTAAGCACAAATATAATCAAATCAAGATCCTAAAATCTTTACTATATGCGTGATATTTCCCTAAATTTTCCCAGCTACCTAAAATCTCTCTAATGAGTTTTCATTTTTATTATGAATTATATGTTAATATTCATTTATAATTTATTTAAATATTTAAAAATACTTTTAATTAAAAATTTTATTGATTTTTTATCACGCAGGCCTATTGCACTAGTGTGTGTGTATATATATATATATATATAGAGAGAGAGAGAGAGAGAGCGCATCATATACTGGTCTTTTTTATTTTTTTTGGAGAGTTTTCAGAATTTCCTGGGACAAAAATGGGGCCCAAAGTAAAAATCGACCCAAGTTCCCGACGCGATTTGACCTAGCTCTGGCCAGATTGGGGGCAAGTCCAGAGTTTTCAAACATTGCAACTTTTTTACTTTTTTGATTGAGAAAAGAATGCAAAATCTCTCACCTTTGGTTTATTGAGTTTTCTCCGTGATTCTCGCTTCAACTCTGAGAAAAGTCGAGTCTCCAGTCTCCACACAAAGAAAAGAAGGGAACTGGTCAATATAAAGTCAACATTTCTTAAACTCCAACATTTGAAGTTCAAAGATGAGCCCAATAGAAACATAGGAATGGGCCATAAATGCCACAAACTCATTTCAGAATTCTCCAAATTTCAAAATTCTCCTATCACTTCCAGCATATTTAAATGCCAAAGGGGTTGGAATTTTGGGAATTCCAAAGACCTTTTGTGACTTTTTAAATAGTTGGAATTATGAGAATTTGCAATGAAATTATGGATTTTGAAATGCTAATGAGACAAGTTGTCTTATCATGTCAAAAATCTATTAAAATGAGGGATTCACGTCAAAAATGCTTGTAAAGAAACAAGCACAAAGTTCGACTAATCCTTCGGATATTATCAAATCCCTTATCATCTACGGTATGGGTCCCACAATCCCTACTTCCTATTGAACTCCTCTCATAAAAAGGGCCTTTACCAAATGAGCTAAATGAGAAATCAAAAGTCTTGGCCTGTTTAGATAGTATAGAGAATAGAATAGATTGAAGTTAAATGGACCCAACGGTTTAAATTAAAATTTCAATTATTTCCTGTTTGGATGAGTCTATAGATGAAGTAATGTTGTCATCTACATGTACTTACATTTCCTTAGAGTAAAAATGAATTCTACTTCAAACCTTAGCTTCACAATAAGCATCCAAATGGAGTGAAGTGAAGTACTCTACTTTAACTTCAACCTGTTGGAAAAATGGCTAGAGAACCCACTATTTTGGCCATCTTTGGGCCAAACTAAAAGTGGGATCCACTTATTCTTTTAGGTGGGAATACATGGGAATGTAATCTACTCCATGAGTAGATTAAGGACATGTATTGGGTTGCTCTAATCCATTAAGGAGTGAATAAGAAATTGCCTCATAAACACCACTACTTGAACATGTTAAACATGGAAACAAAAGGAAGTGGTGAACTTGCTTCCCACATCGCTTGGGAACAAAAGATTCTATGGATATAAATATACTTACATTGGTTGTATAAGATGAGCCCCAAGGGGCATTCCACTTTTGTGGAGGAGGGAGGATATAGACCTTTTTAGGGTCACCACTACACACGCGCGCGCCCCGACCCGGGCCTTGGGCTTGGGCTTCACGCGCGGGTCGGGCTTGGCTCGGCCCACTACCCGTTTACAATTTTTTGGAGAAATTTTATTTAATAAAATTTCCTTTTTGCAAATGGGGTGTGCCTAAAGTGGTTTGTCCTTTCAATTGTGAAAGGGTGTATCCAGCCCAAGAGGTGTGTCCAAAGAAGAGATACATCTGTTCACTGAACAGTCACTGTTCGGAACAGATGCAGCCCCATTGAAGAGACCTGAAGCAGGCTATAAAAATGCATCTTGTCTTCCCATTTTTGGTCATCCAATCACTGCTGCTGTTGCACCATTCCGAGTCTGCATAGTCAAGAAGAGAGTCCTGTTGCACTTCTGGTTCGCCTGTCACACAGTTTGCAGTACTGCTACTGTGTGTGTTGATCATTGTATCCTGGGAGACGACGCCACTAAAGCCCGTTAGCACCGTTGCAGGGGCGAATTTTGTCTTAAGGACATAGTGTTAAACACTAGCCTTGATTTACCTTCTACTACGAATTTATAAGTTTCGTAAGTTCAACAACGAAGTACTGTTATTTATGCCTTCAAACAGTAAGTGAATTTTAATTCTAAGATTACTTTCTGTAACTCTGTTTTACTATTGCTGTGATTCACTATTGTGAGGATCTGTTTCTTAAATACCGAACTATTTCTGCATGTACTCGGGTTAACAATAACCTACTTCTCCTCTACTTCACTCCTCATGTGAAATCCATTTCATTTTACTCCAAACAGGCCGTGAAGGGTAAAGGGTAAAGGTAGGAGATTCACTTGGGAAATCGTATTCTTCGGATCAATTTCATATGGTGAAGAGTAGGCAAATAATTTCACATTAGAGGGATATGATATTTTAATAGACCCTTCATCTCTAGCAGATTTCCCTCTGATCCTTCCACTGCCTAGAAAGACCCACAAAATCTGCAGGAATTAAACAGGCACAGGTCAAAGACAAATAACACAGCAGCGGCCATCATGTTTTTTTTTTGGTTTTGGAAAGCTTTAGTAAGTCACACAGGGGTGGTGGTAAGTATTTAATTGCAATAAGAACTTTTCCGAATAGATTCACTACTGTTAATAGTAAATATTTAGCATCATTTTCTCTTTCTTTACAAATTTCATACTACAAATTATTAAGTTCAATCAATGATATTTTACTGTCAAACAAATGGAGATTTTAAACTAGATTGTAAAGTATCAGTAGATACACATTGCCCTCCAGTCTATCCATGTCCCAGATTTGTCCTCTGCTCACCATAAAACCACAGAAAGAAAGACTCATATAATTGTTTTATTCATCTAAATACTCTTTCTCCTATCTTTGATATTTGGGAAAAAAAAAAAAAAGAGGATAAAAGAAACTTAATCTATACATAAATGAAAATGAGCATATACAATCCATATATAAACACAATGAAAATACAGTAATTTTTGGGTCATTTTGTTCAAGACTAAAGCCATCACCCCATGTAGCCATATGAAAGTATAATGGTAACTGAATAGAAAAGGTCAAATTTGTTAAGAACAATAAGATGCTAAATCACACTAAAAAAACATCATTTTAATACAATAACAAAAAATTTCTAAAGAGAAATACACACAATTGTTAAAATAGCCTTCATTACTTGGTTATGGATATAGATTTTTTTTTTTTTTTACAAAATCACTGTATTTTTATAACATCACAATAGAAAGTATCGGGAAAAACTGTTTAGACAGTGGGCAACATCTTCCATCCATTCTACAGTTTGCCTCATCATCCAGTAAGCGTCGAATAACAGAGACTACTGAATCAGTAAAGTACCCTTATAAATTTGAGAATTGTAGAGATAATTATTTAGAAGCAACATCTAGATTAATCCATGATCTAAAATCTCTTTCCAAAAAAAATTAAAGAGAAACATTTATTTTCTGATTTAAAAAGAAAAGAAAAAAAGGCAAAAAGAAAAGAACAGTAAACTAAACTGAAACAAACCCATGTATGGGGCACATTCCAATTGATGAACCTTACAAGATGCCCAGCATCAGCAAGTGGAACCATTTAACTGGGTAGGGCCATGAAGAAACTCCCCACAATGCAAAATCTCTTTCCTAAGACAAATCTCAATGTGAACTCCTAGGCATTCTTATTTACATCTGGACCCTTCTTATAGCCAGTCCCAATTGTCTCAGCTGGATCAGGAGTCAACCAAGCAGGTTCTCCAACCGGACCATACATATGACAAATGGACCATCCAATTAGGTTAACCTGATCCTGTAGAGATGCATCCAAGTGTAGGTCCATGCTGGTGGTTTAGTGCCCATTTATGCACAGCTGCATTCAACAGTAGTGCTGCAGGAGATCTTGCTTTCACTTAATCCTAATGGACTTTCACATGCGTCCATTCTTGACACAACCAATGGGATAATGCATTCAAGATCTCATCCACCAAAAAATTACCGAACATGAGTAGAGAGGCCAAGAAGATAAATAGCAACAATAGTTCCAATCACATCCTCATACAACCAATTTATACAACTTCCAAAGCCTACTTATTTGTTCAGTACAAGGAGATTTTAAAGGTTCAAATTTCAAATTACCTATTCATCTCGGAAGCTAATGAAATTAACAGTTCCAAGTTGAACTCTCCCAAAAAGACAATTAATGTCCCAGAAGTGCGTGTAAGAGTAACTCCAATAGCACTTACCTCTGATAATTAACCTAAACCAAAGATAAACCTCCCCTTCACAATACAATTTGAGGGATGCTTACCTCACAACTGTGTTACTGGAAGAGGAAATACATGTTCGTATGGCATACCACATTTCATGGCCTTTTGTCGGGATAATTGTTTCTGTCAGTCTGAATGAAAAATGAGAATTAGAAAGATCCATGAAATATTCTCAAATCAAGGATAAAACAGACCCAATATCTGGGAGCATTCAAATAATTATAATAAACGAGCTAAAATAGTAACAACTAATAAAATAGTGCGGCTAAATAATATAGTTGAATTCAGAAAATAAATGCTAATCAGCATAATCCTGTCTAATTTCCAGGTTACGATGATGGAGCTCATCATCAACAATGAGTAAATAACAGAGTCTGTAAAGATACCTAAAAGAGTATCATCTCAAAAGCCTAACAACGAGTTACATGTGTTATGTCATTTATGAAAGTTAAGCAGGTGAGAACACCCCGCTTATTTTTTCTTTTCTTTTTTTTTCTGAGAAGCAACAACAGGACAGTAGTCAAAGCAGTCCATTAAGATGATGGACTGCTAATATAACATAAAGATTTTACAAAGTTGAGAAAACCACCTGCAATAGGTTAAAATCTGAAAACCTGGAAGCAGGTAAATTCTTAACAAAACAAACATAGCACCACAGTGCGCATGCTAAGTGGCAAGCTGGGTGAACTCAGAAAACAATGGGTGTAATGTAACCACTAACCACCAAACAATGGTTTGGATCAGGTACGGGAGTGGTTTTGTCTTCACGAATCACATCCAAATAAACTGATGTGAAGATGCTAAGTTTGGGTTGTGGACATCAGGAACCACACTACAACAGTAGGATCATATCAAGACTAGAAATTATCCTGTCAAGGGTAGGAAAAAAGGAAAGAAAAAAAAAACTTGCCAGTGGCTGACCATTGAGACAGTCAAATACACTCTCATTTCCAGTTCATAGTAACAAAGGAAACCCAATATTGAATACTTAATGGATGGAAATTCCAGCATGTGGTTGATCCATAGCACAAACCATGACAGGGTGTTTGTCTGCCTACCCCTGTATGCATCTTGATCAGACTTAGGGAGCGATGATTTGTAGTTGCTCAGTCAACTTGCTATTTGAGGCTAGTTATCAATAAACAATCAAACATACTCATGTCTCGTTCAAAGTCACAAAGTACCCAAATGCTTAAACTACTTCTCGGGTATAAGTTTAGCATATCCTACTTACCAAGTCCGTTATTTCAAACAGTTCCTTTAGTTTTCTCACTTTTCAACATAAAAAATGTTGGAAAGGAATGTAAACAATGATAATTTCATTTTTTCTAATGGTAATGATAATTTCATTATTCAAAGTGATCTAAAGAAAAAGACACCCATATCCGTATCCGTGTCCTAGAATTTTAATAGTGCAAAGTCGTATCCCTGATCCCTACATCCGTGCACTTACCTATATTTGTATATGGGCATCATAGTTTATGGATTGTTGGAAGCCTCATAAATACAAACAATAATTTCAGAAAAAGGACAATGAAGATTGTAGAAGGATGCAAATGCCAGTATGTGACTAATGCAAGGCTGTGTTGGTCTATGTACACCTGTATGGACTTTGATCAGAATTAGGGAGTGACAGTTTGCAGTAGCTGGATCAAATTGAGGTTAGTTACCAAGAAAAGTCATCTTATGTTTCACTTTCACAAGAAGGACAAGATCAATTGTATGATAATAGGAATCTAAGGCACAGAAGCACCTATCATATGCAAAACTGATCAACAAATTCTGAAGTACAGCACAGAAATGGGAATTTGTACATCTACTTCGGTATATGCATCCATCTCACCATATGCTTTTTAATCACATTTACTTTATCTTCTTGATATTTCCTCATAGCATTGAATTCATCACCATGGATAAAATATAATTTTGATGCGTCTTATGGCAGACTTTAATCAAAATAGATACTATGTATCTGCAATAACCCTGTTGTCAGCAGGCAGAAGGTCTCATCATGGATAAGGGTTTGGCTAACAGTTGCCCATCAAATTATCCTTTGATTTAATAGCCTCAAAGTTTGATTGTTCTTGATGCAAACTTTCAGCAGTGAAGTAGACAATGGAAGTTGACTCACCAGGCAATAGAATCCCAATGAAGAAAACCACCATGGCCTCTGGCATTTGTGAACTTGTAAATAGCACCAGAAGCTAGCAAAAATGAATATACAATTAACAAAGAGAAGAACTAAATGTATACAGTTCCATCTTCCAAACTTAAAAAGGAAAATACCTTCATAACCTCCAATTACTGGATCCTCTGCCAGAAGAAGGGGCGTATCCAGATCAATAAATCTGCATCAAACTTACAGCCAATGTTAATGTAGATATTGGGAGATGATTTGGTGTTGAACATAAATGTACGTTAGTTCACAATCACCCTGTATCAATAAATCTGGTCGAGTATTGATCTGGTCTATTCATCTGCTAGGCCAAAGGAATAAAACATTGACTGTGTGTTGACTTGCCCAAGTTGATTGGAGTCAGGAAAAGAGCCCATAACACCATTCGAAAGAGCTCATGGTTGGCAACAGAAGATGGAATGTTAAGTTTATTTGCACAAAAAAAAAAAAAAAGAATAAGAAATCAGCTTGGACCATTCAAGTCTAGGAAAAAGGTGTCTCAAGTCTCTCACCCAACTCAGGGGAGTCTCTTGTGGCTCAGTCCAACTTGGTCAAGCACGAAACCACCTTGTCTAAGTTGGCCTGAGTCAGACAATGTAATTTGGCCAGCCTTTAAACTCCAAGAGAGGGTTTTCTAAAAAAGACCTATTTTACCCATATTAAATCTTTTGGCAGTTTTTGAAAAGATAGAGAAATTCCTTTGCATTCAACCTGGAACAAAAGTGGTGACGAACAAATTTCTTTTGAGTCTTAGCAGCCAATTTAGTTCACTCTGAAACCATTTGGGTTTTTTGACAAAAAAGGAATGATTTTTCCCCAGCTTTCTTGAATTACTTGCTTGTCATCAAGCTTAAATGCTTCATACATCATAAAGCTATGGATTAGGAATTATATCCACAGAAAAATTATACTTTTGTATTTAAGCCAATTTACTCAGGAAACTAAATTTTTTTACTCCTTTTCATGTTCTTTTATGTTAAGCTTTGAATTCCACCATTAGATAAAGGTTGCTTTGAATTCCACCATTAGATAAAGGTTTGGACTTTTTTACGGTGATTCCATGACCTTGAATCACAAACGTTAAATAAGTCATTTTATTTTATTTGTTTTAGGTTAGTCTCTCATTTGTTCTCTTCTCGATATATATAAAAAAAACAAAAAATCAATTGAGTTAATGACAGCAAAAGCAATCGCTTGTAAGTAATTCATTCAAAAATTGTAAGACAGACATGGTGAGTTCTGAAAATGTTTCTTCCCATACTTCCATAGTTTTCCGTAGTTCTATTTTCTTTGATGTTTATTTAGGGTTTTGACTAACTTAGTGTAACTCCGCCAAGTCAGCTCAGTACCTATGCTGACCCAGTTGCCGACTAATATAGAAATTTGCTTCCTTGGTTAAGCCATATTGTGGATGGATCACAGTACCTCAAAGACAACATTTTATGATCCTAGTATTGTATTGGGGTAGCTGACAGACCCCAACAGTTGGGATAATGCTTTGATGATGATGATGACGACGGCGACGATTAGTGTATTGGTGGTCTTTTAAAAACGGGTGTTTAGAAAGATCTCAAACCATCCCACAACATTCATTAGGTATGAGCCATCCACTCAAAAGCTATGTTCAATCCACATGACTTATAATGTACAAAACAACCATGGGCCTAGAAGCCTGTCTTGATAAGATGCAGCCCATCTGTGGCCCAGTAGATGAATGGCATGGATTTTTTATCTATGCACAAGAAGAAGAAAAGGAACAACTTATTGACTCGAGGCATATTACCTGAAACACCCAAGACCAGCAGCTAAATGACCGGCAAAGCCCATGGCTATTCTAGTTTCAACCATGCCACCAATCATCAGTGTAATGCCAGCACTCTTGGCAAGTTCAATCATCTCTAGGGCACCAAGAACCCCAACTTTGGCAATTTTAATGTTGATAACATCAGCAAGATTTTCCCGTATAATTTTTTGAACATCAAGCAAACTCCTGCAACTTTCATCTGCAGCAACAGATATCCCATACTTGTTTTTCGCAACATGACTAACATGATGCAGACCTTCCCAGTCATCTCTTTGAACTGGCTGCTCAAAGAGAACTGGAGTCACCCCCATTTCTGCAAGAATGTCATGAAAAGCAGCGGTTGTAAAAGGAATATAAATGTTTTAAGATACTGAAATGGGTAAGTAAAGGAACAAAGTTATGAACATCAAATATGTATACAGTCTGACACTAACAGAGTTATCTTCAATCTATTGTCACTTGGAAAATCAGGATGTTTTTGGTTTACAGCATTAAAACTCAAAGAATAAGGGATAAGAACAATTTTGTTTTTGTTCTCAAAATAAGGAAGAAGATGCCATTTCGAGGATAAGTGGAAGGCGGGTGAACATGTTGGATGACCAAAAGCTAAACACAAAAACACATGTTTTGGATGACAAAAGCTAAACACAAAAACACACCATGTAGATAAAAGTGTTATGCAGCTCTCTCTCTCTCTCTCTCTCTCTCTCTCTCTCTCTCTCTCTCTCTCTCTCTCTCTCTCTCTCTCTCTCTCTCTCTCTCTCTCACACACACACACACACACACACACACACACACAAACACGGTAACAAGCTTTTCGAGTTTGGGCCAAAAACTAGTCAAAATTGAGTAAAATAACAATGATGACTGACTTCCGATCGTTTTGATTTAAAATCAATGAGTTTTAGTTTAATCACACATGCAGAATCAGCAGAATTGGAGATGCTCAAATACTTATGGACACACACAAATAAAATCAAAGTACAACATGTGCATATGCACACAATTACACACAAAATATATTAGTTAGCAAGTTACCATGTAACTTATCAAGAACCTCGATGGCTTCCTTAGCAGTATATCCTTCGTTTGCATCCAAAATAAACAAGCAGTCAGGGTGGGCAACACGTATGGCCTTAAGCACTTCTATGTCAGCTCTCAAATCTTTTCCCACCTTAAGCTTCAGAGTCCCAAATCCCTGTTTCCGATACTTTGCAGCTAATTCAGCAGCTTCAGCTGGTGAAACAATTGGAATCTGAACAGTTGGAAGACAATTGAGACAAATTAATTCCTCTAAGCAGTGATAGGAATTGAGAACTGTTGAAAAGAGAATTTCATGTAGCAGGTAAGAAAAGGACTGAACTGTTATATCAGTGGTTATGGAATCTAAAGCCCCACCAAACAATCTCCACAGAGGTACATCTATGCTATTAGCAACTGCGTCGATCAGCGCCATCTCAACTCCTGCTCTAACCTTCAATCATAGATTCAGCTAAACACATCCCAATGAGAACCTAAAGTAATCATTTAAAACTAAATACATGAGCAAGTAACTAAAAGTCTAAAACTTTTATATATAAAGAAGCATCATTATCAATGTGGGGTAATCTGTAATTCATATCTACACATGTAACATGTAGAAATTTCCAAAATGATCAACAAGAAGTGCATATAAAAACCAATTCAATCAGCAGCAATTCAGCTCCAAGTATTGTAACCCAAAAAAACCCAGTCTTTCAATTTTCCAAACAAAAGCAGGTGAGATACAAACAATAACTAAGACCCAACTCACGGAAGCAAATTCATGGCCAGGAAGGATCTCCCCCAACTCTCCAAGAACCGATCCCAAAGTCCTTCCCTTTGCCCGCCTCAGCGCAACGCAAGCCTCCCCCACCTTCTCAAGCGCTGTGATCTGATCCTCAGCTGTAACGGACGGTAGTATGGGAGTCTCTCCCCACCCAGCACACCCATTCCTGAGTTCGACCCGGATCGCCACGTTCCCGACCGAGTCGAGCCTGGACGAGGCGATGGTAAACGGGGCGGTCAAAGGCACATTGAGAGGCCTCCCTTCGGCATTGTCGACGTCGATCACAAAGGTTTCTGTGAGGCTTTTAAGGCCAAATGACATGGTGGGTGCTGCTGCTGTTGTTGTTTGGTGGGTGCATCTGATGACAGAATTGGGGTTTTGGAGTGGTTTTATGGGGTTTTGGGAGGTGGGTGTTTCGGTGAATGGGTGTTGAAGTGGGTATTGGGTGGCTGTTTTGATGAAGGAAGAGTGGAATGGGAGAGACATTTGTGGGGCTGATTGGGGTTTCTGAGGGTGCTGTGAGCTGAGATTGGAGAGATTGAAGTGAGAGAGGAGAAGGGCTGCATATGTAGTTAGTATTTAGTAAACTTAGATATGTGAAGAGGAGCATAAATTATTGATTTTCCTTGTTGTATCTAGACACGTTTCGTTTGTTTGTACGTATGAAAGCCGGCCTTGGTGACATGACCTTTGATCTGAATTCTGAATTTTGAATTCTGAAGTTTGTCCCTACGCAAGGCCGAGGCACAGAAGAGTGCAATATTAAAATATAATGGATTTATTATTTCCAAAGGAGTGTTTGAAAAGAGGTGAAGTGCCCTTTGAAATCCCAAATGGCCAAAAACACATATAGTGATCCTTTATTGGATGTAATCCGTTTGCTACACTCTGCACTGAAGTACCACCAAAAAAAGTAAACCTTACTCTGAAGGATATGTTAATTTCATACGGATTCTGCTATTTGGATGGTCTGGTCCTGGTCTGATCTATCATCATATATGTGCCCATTCTTTCAAGTTTCAAGTCCCTATATATATTCTCCTTTGACACTCAGTAGTAGGATAAGGTTGTGACTATGGAGTCCGGATACTTTTGGAGGTTCTGGCTTAAGAAGAAATTATGTGTTGAAGGCGTGTAAATCTATACACCGGGGACTACCTATTTAAAATCCAAACCCGTTCAATTTATTTATTTATTTTATCAATACTGTCAATCCTACTGTGGAACCAAAGCGCAAGCCTGACCCACAATTTGGTGGATTTGCCTGTGTTTTTTTTTGGGGGGGGGGGGGGGGGGGGGGGGCTGGGTTAATGCTAAAAGCCAAGAGTGGGTGGGTTTGGGCTGGGTTTATGCTAAAAGCTCGTCTTGGCCTAACATCTTTAGAAAATAGGTGTGTATGACACTTGTAAACGGGCTACGCCTGAGCCTAATTTTGCCCGTACGGTCAGATTAAACCTAAATATTAGGCCCATTAACTAAAGAGCTTGAGCTTCTACAAGGTTTAGCCCAACCTGACCCAACTTGTGAACCGACCTGTGCAGAGTAGGCTATGAATTAGCCAGCTTCAACAAGACCTACCTAGTCTCGAGTCCAGGCCCAAAATAAGGATTATAAGGGTCTGAGTCTGGTCCAATTCCTATAGGGACCTAAGATCCCAAGTTCAAGCCTGGAAAAGAAGAAATATAGGAGGTCTGACCCTAACTCGTCAAAGGCACGAGTTCGGTCGAAGCTCGTCAAAGGCCGGAATCCGGGGCCCCATAAGGGTATAAGGGGCTGAATCTAAGTGTGAGTCTTATACGGACTCTAGATCCAAAGTTTAAGCCCACCCAATGAGAAATATAGGAGACCGGAGCCTGGCTGTCAAAAGCACAAGCTCCATTAAAGCCTGACCCAAAATACGGGCTGAGCCCATTGAAGGCCCATTTTTTTAGTGGAAGAGCTCTTTTATACCATTAAAATAAATAGTTAAATACCAAGCCATTGATTTTTTATTTTATTTTTTATAATGCAGGGTTTCTAGCTCTTTGGGTCAGAATAATCCCTATAGGCCCAGGAGAGAAAGCCGAGTAAAATTTCCTTGTGGTCCAATGTGGTAGTGCAGTTTTGAACCCACAACCTCCGGGTGCAATAAACCATTCAAATCACAGTGACCTATAATATCAGGATGTGATAATGAGTTTCATCTTTCTCTCATTCTAAGCATCCAATAAATCTAGCGAGCCATGATGACAGGATTTGACCATTTGCCTGTTTGGATGTATGGCGAATTGAAGCATGATGAGGTGAAGCATCAAATCAAAAGAGAATAAAATATAAGGTGTTATGATGATATTTTATTTTTAGTTGTTTAGTATAGAATTTTTCGACTTTTTATATAGAAAAGTTGAGTTTTTTTTTTTGTCTTTTAGTGGAGAAAGAATGTTTTTTTTTTTTTTAAATTCAGAGGGATTTTTTAAATTTTATACTTTTAATATGACTATTTGTCATTTCTTATTTAGAATCACTTTACTTTACTTTAACTAGTGAATGGACAAAACACGCTCGCCTGTGGTTAAAAAAAAAAAAAAAAACCATGTTCACATATGATAACTTGTCCCTGAGTCCAACACATTATAAAAATATTGTTGGTGTGGGACTACAATATTTGATAATCATTCAACCTGACATATCCTTAAAAAAAAAAAAAGTCAACTGTTTTGATCACTATCAATACATTGCTACATCAGTGGAACCCGTACTCATGGTTTCAACTTAACAAGTTTAGTAAAACGGATTTGAGTACTTACTCAGGTGTTGATTTGACCAGACCAGATGTCAAGATGCATAAGACCCGCTACTATTTATATAAGTTTTTCTTAAATATGTATCTCGTGGAATGATAAAAGGAAGCCTTAATAATGTTATCAGATTAAATACTGAAGCATAAACAATCGAGATCAGCATGTTTCCTTCAATTGGAGAAATATTGTTGTCAATCTATCTCGACCACCTACATTGCACTGTAATAATCTAAATTTGTCATCATGGCAATCTGCCCTATATTTTAAGTCCACACAAAATATATTGAGGTTGGTTGTCACTACGGGCTGAAAAAGCATTGCCCTTTCGTCACTTGTTACATGATTTCTCTCCTCCTCCATTCAAGTGGCCAACATTTACCTAACTTTTGCCACAAGCAACATTTCAAATTTTGTTTAAATAGAGCTGTTCCAATTCGACCCTCTTATAAATAGACCTTATTGGTGGAACCTCAAATCCTGTAAAGCTATATCTACCTTCACAGGTCCATTTTTTTCTTTTTCATTTTTTCAGACATGATGATAGTTGTAGCAAGAGAGATCCAAGTTCTTTTGTTATGCTTTGGGGCCCGTGTGGGAACGTTCATAAGGATACCAATATCATGTTAGCCCCGGTAAGATAACCAGCTAATTTTACCTCGAGCCCGGTCACACGCACCTCGGCTTTGATGTCAGGACACCAGCCGTAGCCAAGCTCATGCCAACCTCGGTCATGCCTGACCTCAGCAGTCTACTTCAACTTTTCGGTCACGCCTGACCTCGGCAATCTACTCCGGCCTTGATCAAGCATCTCGGTCACGTACCAGCATGCTAGTCGAGACGGATGCTAATGGCCAAAAGCTCCACTGGAGAACCAGCCACACCATGAAATGCATGATGAGACATGGGCACGCGCATATGAGATTGAGAAGACATCTCAGCCGCCCAGGATCCCTGGCGGATCTGCATCCAGCGACTATGTCCCCATCAGGGTGAGGCTCCAGGGGAGACCCGATGGGACTACCGTCGTAAGGCCCAAACAGGGTGAGGTCCGATTAAACCCTCATTTAATGAATTGTGGGCCGATTGGACTACCATTTAATGAAAGGTGGATCCAATCGTATTGTCAATTAATGAATGGCGGGCGGACTAAACCCTCATTTAATGGAATGTGGGCTGACGTGACAGTGTTTTCCAAACACAAGACGAATCAGTGGGCCCCACTGTCCTCTACCATAGAGACTTCCTCTATAAATAGAGAAGCTCTCTCATACTTCAGGTAAGGGAGGAGAGCTTACTGTTGTACCCTCACTCTGTCTCTCTTCTTCCTCCACCCTACTGCTGAGTTTGAAGAACTGATTTAGGGATCGGAGGGCCTTGCGCTGCCCACAGTCAGGATCTCTGATGATTGCTTCTCTCTTTCTCTGTTTTTTTTTTTTTAAGTTCCTGGCAGGCGTATTAATCTCATTAGGGAGTTCTTGGAAGATTCTAAATCTTTACTAATTAAATCCGTGATTGTTAGGCACTTACATAGCTTAGGCCTGGATTGAGCCAAACTTTGGTGGTGCACTGCCTAAACAAGGGGAGAAGCTCACATTTGGCAGTTGATTTTAAGAACGTGAGCCCCATTGAGTTTTAGGCTCCTCTCACATTATCCAGACTCGTTCAGAATTGTATAACTTGGATTTGGTGTCATCCAATTAACTGTATTTTATAGCTGCTCCGAACCAAGGATGAAAATAGCGGTTGCGGCGGGCGTAGCGGCCCGCCGCCAAAACGCTACGAAGCGGGGGATACGTAGCGTAGCGGGGATACGTAGCGGCGTAGCGGTGCGATTTGAAATAATCGCCCAAAAAATCTAAAAAAATTCCAGAAAATCCAGAAAATTGTAAAATGAAAGAATATGTGGTTCTTTTGCAAAAGTAAGTAAGAAAAGTGGGTGTAGCGGTGCCCTCAATATATGAAGTCCTGTATCGCTGAATAAATAGAAAATAGTAGTAATTATTAGTTTTTTCACATGTATTCATGTTTCTTAGTCATACAATTAAACTTAGAAAGTAATGGAAAGCTCATAAAAAAAAAAAAAACTAGAACATAAAATAAAGGCATAAGACTTAAGAGTTAGGTCATTACTCATTAATGAACATTGAACAATTAAATATCAATACTTCAACATTCTAGGTTCAAACTCAATCAAGTGAATGAACTATGAAGTGATCAATAATCAACGTTCAACACCAATTTAGAAATGACAGAGTAGAGAGTTAGTGAAGGAAATAGGAATACCTTAGTCACCAGCACAATGAGGGTTCTTTATAAAACAATTTAATTAAGACCAGTTTGAAATCTAGTAGTAATAGGTAACTAACTAACTATATCTTTACTACTATACAATTTCAAACATAATTAAACAGGTTTAATATCTTATCTAGCAAGTTATGATAATAATAGACATCCAAGCACAAAAAGGGAAAGACAACCAGCAAAAGAGTCTTAGTTATCATGGTCAAGTATGATCCTTTTATCTTCTTGATTGCCACTTTTTTAAAAACATGCGCTTCGCAGAGGGGGTCCGGAAAAAAGAAAAAAAAAAAAAAAAAAAAAAAAAAAAAAAAAAAAAAAAGGGAAACGTATCGGCCGCCACGCTACGTGGCGGCTTTGTAGCGGCCGCTACGGGCCGCCACGGATGCGACGGCCGATATTTCGGCCGTGGCGTGGCGGTATCCCCCGCCACGGCCGATATATTGGCCGCCACGCTACGTGGCGGCCGCTATTTCAATCCATGCTCCGAACACCCACCACTGTTTGTTTAGAAAGTAAATGTCACATCAATCATTTGAAAAGATGCGATAAAGTAACTAGTGAAATAATGCTTGTGTTTGCCATGTATGGCATAAAGTAAGTAGACAATAAAAAAGCTGTGATAAAAAAGTATTTGGTGAACTAATATTTGTGTTGGAATGTAAGACAAAGTAATTTGAGAGAGAGCCGTGGGTTCACTTTTCCACACTTTATTTTGGTCTTCTATTTGGCTATTTAGTGAAAACAGAGGATTTTACTGAAAAAAAAATTATTAAATGACCCATGCATGAAAAAAGACCACTTAGATATTACCATATGGTCCCGTGGGGCCAATTGCATTTTTTTTAACCTTAGATAGTTGCTCACCTATGCTCAACAAGTTATCTTTTTGCTAATCCACCCATTTTTTTTTAGATATTTCAAACCATTTACTCTGAATTTGACGACTTCAACTCAGAAAAACTCATTCTACCTACTTTTCAACACACCCCTCTTCCAATAACTGAAAATGACAAATATAAGTAAATTCGGTCAGCTTCTCCACCCCTCCACCCACATTTTAGACCACGAAGCAATAACCCATCCAAACCAAAATTTTATTCTTATAATCAAAATTAGTTGATCTAGAATGATCCTTGCATGGACTTATATATAAGACCAAGAGTGACAATATCATTGCCCATTTGTCTTTGGCCATTGATGTCGTCGCTCAGTTAAACAAGTCAAAAAGAACAAGAATATGGTGGGAGGACCTTTTCTATGTGGTTCGAACTATTGGGTCTTTTTTCATGCTCGAGTGATATAAGATATTTTTTTCCGTAATTATTTAAAAAAAAAGCGAATTGTGGTGAAATTTATGCTAAAAAAGGGGGAGTTGGAAATTACTTTCCTTTTTACTTTTTTTAAACATGAATGATAAAAGGACAATATGTCATATTCAGCTCAACTCTGCCATCACCTTTGCTTTACCACTTGCTAAAAAAACATGCTAGCTCTTGGGAGTGGAGCCTGTTTCTTGGCTCCTCATAAACAAGGATCAATATTTTTGTAAGCTCTGATTAGAAGTTTGGATCTTCTATTTCTAATCATAACTTCTGAATGGGGGCCTTTATCCTTCTTAAACTTTTATTTCTAATCATAACTTTTGAATGAGGGCCTTTATTAAGAATGACTATTTATCCGAGTGGTAAAGAGCGTCAGGTCTTATCTGGTTGCTCGGGGTTTGAATTTCAGTACGTCACTTCTTTTTGCTCATGTGAACCTCATTTTTGCATAAGTGGGCTACCTTCCCATGTGCAGGGGGCTCTCTCTTGGGTCCTAGCCCTTGACTGGGGTACCAAAAAAAAAGAAAAAAAATGGAGGCCCTGTGCTACGAGTCTAGATCTAGGCCCTGTAAGAGTCTTGATAAGGGTTCAGGTCTTTAACCTAAATCTGTGCAAGGACCCACAGTTCTTAACTTGGATAAGATTTGTGCCCTAGTCCAGATATAGAACCCCTCTTACCGACTCAGATTCGTGTCTAGTTAGGTACACCATAGACCATTTATAACCCAACCCATTTTTATCCCTAACCAGGGGTGGACCTAGGCACAACCACATGAGTGCGGCCGTATCGTTAAAACCACAGTGCGCTCCAAAATATCCAATAAAAATCGTCAAGGATTCCTCTCTTGCAGTTTCAAAGCATGCGTGAAGGGTAACCCATATTAGGGTAAATGGGTAATGGCCAACTCAGGATTTTCGTTTCAGGGGTGCGAACATCGAACCTTAATACCTACAATACAGGATTTAAAAAACCAAAAAATGAAAAGATTCCAGGAAAGTTTCGCATTACTGGGAAAGGCAAGGAGAATCAAAACTAGCTGAGACCCTGCGTGCCCTATGAAGCACACCAAAGTCATCCTTTTCTTCCCACATATTCTAAAGCTTAGTATAACTTGGCTACTAAGCTTGGAACCACACTCCTTATAAAAGCCTCTCTGTGCCTGTAACATGAAATCACCACCCCATTTGTTGTTGTTTTGCAGTTAACAATGCCATTGATTATGGATTCCGATTCAGAGGACCATGCCTCATCTTCAAAGACCAAGACCAAGCTCTTCGGCCGCGAAAGAGATTTACATTCCATCTTTGGAGGAGGGACAGGTACAAAGCAAAAAATCCATCATGTCAATTTTTAATATCGATTCCCCTTGCTGCATGATTTTAGAATACGGTTTGGAGCACTATCATCAGCCAAAGCTGAAATCTTGGAGTAACAGGTGATACAATATTCTGTGCAAACAAGGCCCAATCACCCCATTATTTGATGGACCCCATCTGGGAAATGCATGAGTGGTACATTTAATGGTCCTGATTGATAATTGGGTCGACATATGGGTTGGCTGTAGACAATACCTGATACCTGTTTGCCCATGTATAACATACAAAATTATTTATACCAATACATCATAATTATAATTCATATACCAATAAAAGTTACGTTTTGCTAAGATATACCTCTCATAGATTGCGTGAGAGGTTACGTTTTGGCCACTAAAATGATGGTATGATGGTTATAATGATTTGACTGAGTTGCTCTCTCAAAATTATATCCACAATGAGACCTTTCCATCACACTATTCTCTAATGATTGCCATGCATTTAAGTGGGTCCTACAACGGGCTTAAGAGCATTATCTCTCACGTAATTGGTGAGAGGTCCTCTTCTCGGAACATAGACCTATATGGGTCACATATATATAAATATTCATGTGCATCCATCCCTCACCGTGTTGTGGTGAGAGACAACATAGTGGGGCCGACTTTATGATACATCTGAACCATCTACATATATAAAACCTCCTTAAGTACACTAGATCTATCAAGTTTTCACCTATTCAAATTAATTGGACCGTTGAATCAAATGTCAAATATTTTTCTTTAATATAAAGTCGTTAAGTTTGTGAGTCGCGGATGAATGGGTTAGAGGCATGGAATTGACCCCAAACTTGATATATGGGTCCATCTAAGATGTCTCTTTCCATCCTCCCAAGTCTCATGATTAATGGGGCCCTATGATGGGCCCATTAAGTTTGTCCCTCACCATATGGTGAGGGAAGGATGCACATGAATGTAATTTGATAATATTTGATCTTGATTTGTTAAATGATCTGGGTTGATCAGATCCAGATGAACTATGGACCCATCCCAGATTGTTCTATTGCTCTAGAACTAAAATCTTGGCTTCTTAAAAAAAAATTTATAAAAATTAACAAATTACCAATATTCATTTTAGACGTATTTAAGGATTTTGTATGTAAATGTAAACTATGTAATATAGAAAATAACAAAATAAACTATGCAAGCATTGAGAATGGAGTTCCCATCCATTTTAAGTCTCAGAGTAAAACCATATAAAACCAATGTAGGTCATGGTGAAACATTTATGTAGTGGAGGCTAACTCAATTTCAGGTGAGTTCTAAAACCATGGCCTGGGGGATTAGACTCATGGACTAACCTAGCAATGGTCAAGAAATCAAGTTACAGATTTGATTTAATATTTTAAATTTGTTTTAACTGTATGATGTCTGCAGTTGCTGACATTGTCTTATGGAAGAACAAGCATTCATCTGGTGCGATTTTGGCCGCTGCGACTGTGGTATGGTTTCTGTTCGAAGTTGTGGAATATAATTTCCTCACTCTTCTGTGCCACATCTCCATTGCGACCATGCTTGCCATTTTCATTTGGTGTAATGCCGCTCCACTCTTCAACAGGTAAAATAAAATGCTCATATGAATGACCCTTGCTACTAATGACAGTAATGAAAACCAAGTCCTGCTAAGATTGCAGTAAGAAATATGCAACTTAAGAAAATTTGGCTGTTTTCTTGATAGGAAATCTCTTGTTTTTCATTAATCAAATGGCTTTTGTGGTCTCAAACTATGTACTGGGAAGGTTGGACACTTCCCTGATCACATGCTGATAGAAAAGTGGGCCACTTGCTTATTGGGTAATGAGTCAAGTGGGACCATTTTCCATCTCTATTTGGTCCTGGACTTATGGTGACAGGATTCACCTATAGTCAAGATTGCTACCTTTGTTTCACTATTTTTTTTCCTAATTATAGCTTTATTATGGAACTGTACTCCATCTTATGTTTAAATCGATGTTTTGTTTATTGACTTTCATCTTTAGACCTCCTCCCAAGATTCCAGAGGTCATCTTGTCGGAATCCCATTTTAAAGAAGTTGCTCTGGTTTTCCATGGCAAACTACATGTGTTCATTACCATACTCTATAACATTGCAAGAGGAGAAGACTTGAAATATTTCCTTCTGGTATTTCTACTTCTTTTCGTCCTATTACATAAATTCTTACATCCATGGGTTTATCTCCCATCATCCTTATCTTCTTATTATTTCAGGCAATTGCTTCTCTATGGATGTTATCTGTGGTAGGAAGCTATTGCAGCTCCATTAGTCTCCTATATTTTGGTACAGCTTTCAACTTACTTGCATTTCCTTCGGTATCTAAATAAATTAGGGATGCACAAAGAAACCACTAAACCATCTGGACCGGGTGGTTCAGATTGGTTTTATAATAGATTAGTTCAGTGACAGTTTGGATTTCCATCAAACCATTTTGTTTAGTTCGGTTTTTTGTTTGAAGTTGCGGTTAAACTGCTCAAATCGAACCGAACCGAACTAATTATATAAATATAGATTTTTTATAAAATATATAAAGGAATCTGAAAAAATTACTTGAAGGAGACTTGAACCCTCACTCCGTTGCTTGAAGTCCAATGTCTCTCACCAATTGAATTGTCATTTTTTTGTGAAAAAAATAAAAAAAAAATAAAAAAATCATAACTGAACAGGTTCCTTTCGGTTCGGTTCGGTTTGAGCACAAGGGCGGTTCGGTTCGGTTTGGGAAAAATAGAAAATCGATGGTTCGGTTTGATTGATAGTTTCCCTTATAAACCGATCCGAACCGTCCATGTGCACCCCTAAAATAAATGAATACTATGTAGAAAACCGATGTTGAGATCTAACTGCATGAAGGGGCCAACCTAGGCGGAACGGGCCAGACGGTCAGTTATTTACCAAACCCAAGCCTAGCCCCAGTTACATATTGGTAAAATGCTGAGCCTAGATGAAACCTGAATTGCCAGGCCCAAGCCTGAGCCCTAGCCCGGATGAAACCCGAAATGGAAGCACCTAGCCCGAGCCCAAATGAAACCCGAAATGGAAGGCCTGACCCAAGTTGAGCTCTTAACATTATGTGACATTGTGACTAATATATTTCTCAAAAAGTCTACATGGCCCGAAAATCATGGCATGAAAAGTGCCATGAACCCACCTGGACCATCCAAGGGTCCAGGTGGGTTCATGGCACTTTTCATGCCATGATTTTCGGGCCATGTAGACCCTCCTCTGGCTTTAATTCTTTGGTCATGTTGGGGTCTTGTTATAAGGTTCTTGATGAGAATCTGATGATAACCTGATTAATAGGGATTGGTCAGTGATGGAAAATATACCCCACCTCTGATCTGTTTTGAGAAGGTGGAGAGATGTTAGAACAGTACTGATATGATTCATCAAAATTGAAGTTTCATAGGTGGCCTCTTGTTGCAGGATTTTTACTTACTGACTTGAATCTTATTGTTTTAATTGGAACTAGTCTTTCTCTGCATCCAAACCATACCACTTATGTATGAACGATACGAGGATGAGGTGGAGTACTTTGCGAAGAAAGGAAGGCGCGATCTGAAGAAATTTTACAAACAAGTTGATTCAACTGTTCTTGGCAAGATACCAAGGGCAGAAGTGAAGGAGAAGAAAAGCAAATGAAGGAACTGCTAAATATGCAAAGAAATGTTAGTTTCTTTGTTGGATTTCATGAATGTGGTTTGGTTTTTCATATAAGCTGTAATGCTAAGCAACACATCCATATGATTATTGTTCTAAAATTGATCTATATGTTCTTAGTGTATATCCCACAAACAGGATAATTGGTGGATTTTTATGATTGTATCCCTTGCGTCGTTCCAGCGAGGGTCTACTGCCATTGTCCATAATGCCTCCTTAAAAAAGAATTAGCTGCTATAAGGGCCCGTTTCTTTGCTCGAATTTCAAGAATGCCTGTTTTGGCCTATAGAAGTAGGCCTGCAATTTTGTAACAATTTAGCCCAAATATGCTAAGGTTTGTAGTCCTTTGATTCAATCCCAGCATTCTGAAACTTGTGAAGTATAAAGGTTTCACCACCCAAAATGCAGAGTTCATGGTCCTTCAAAATCAAATTCATTGGAAAACCTGACTCAAATTGGAAAGTCACTGACTAACTTGAGTAAGTGAGGCGCTCATTCAGACTCGTTCTACTTTCCAGAAACAGAGACCAACGGGCCACTGTACTCATGCAGACTCACTGGACTTGCCAGACATGAGTCAACTCAGCCAAGTTAACAAGTAATAACAAGTTTTAAACTGCTCAATGTCTAGGCCTGAAAGGCCCATCAGATGACTGGTAGATCCATGCCCCACCACCCCCTATTTGCATCCAGACCGGCGCTGAATGCACCTAATGTATTCCAATGTAGGACATTTTGGGCAGGGACCTTTGCCTGAATGAGTAACAAATTGGCCTTCTCTGGATTGCCATTTCCACCTAACCATTTACTAGATGGCTATGGTTGTGTAATGGGGGATTTCATTCCAACATCATCTATCACAGTTCCCACCAGATGGGATCCGGAAAGTGAGAAGTGGGCCCCAGTTAGGCGGAGTTTCTGATCCCATATTACATTACACAGTTGGGACCCATACTGTAGGGTCTTGTGCCCCAAATTCCTTCTACGGATGAGGAGTGTTAGACAAATTAATGAAATGGGCTTTTCTTTTCTTGCTCAAAAAATGGGGTAAGTTTTTATTACGGGCCCCATGAGCTAGTGCAATACCCAACACACAACACTATATATATCATAAAAAAAAAAAAATTTTACACCTGTGGGACCTTATAATTCCTCAACACCTAAAAATCCCTTCAAATGTTCCATACTATCCATTGCTACTCAAATGAAGTTGCCATAATATATTTCCAAATATCTAAATCCCCTAAATTGTGGGCAATGATCCTCAAATGTATATATATTATTCTTCCTAAAAGGCTTACACATGTATATATATTATTGTTGCGTAATGAGTCCTTCATTCAACTTAGGAAGAGTCAACCAAACAGGCATAGCCAATCAACTGTGTTCCAAAATCTTGCAATTTATTTGTATCATTTCCAACATTCTCCACCAACAATGAATAAGAAGAAAAATCTAGAGAGTGAAAGACCGAAAGAGGATCTAAATCTATTATTTCATCAAGTGTTGAAGATGGCTTACAAGAATCCAACAGCGGTATTAGCTTACCAAAACATACAAGCAAATTTTGGAAGTAAGAACACATGTTATAAGAAGAACACAGGGAAAGAAAAGGAATTAACGACAGGAGCGAGTGCCCGGAAAATCTCTTAAAATCAATTCAGTGTAGAACCGGGTCCTCTACGTATCTCTGGATTTAGCTGGAAAGACTATGAGCAATGGAGTATTAGGCTCCGCATGCGGCACCGCACCCAGCAGTGCATTCGGCACTATAGGCACCATGGTGGTCTGTAGCTGTGGCTTTATGTTTAGGTGCACCTTCTGCACAGAAGAAGATGGTGGCACAGATGAGTGACAAGGTTACCAGACCTACCCATAACATTAACATGGCACTACCGCCAATTCCTTCTTCAAAAGCTCTCAATTCTCTCACCATCTCTCTCTCTCGTGTAGAAGTAAAGGCTCTTCTTATCGTCTCCAGAAATCACTTCCACCAGCTCTCTCTCTCTCTCTCTCTCCCCTGTGGAGAAAAAGGTTCTTCTTATCCTCTCCGGAAATCACTTCCACCAGATACTTTCTTCAGTCTTGTGTTGGCGCTTATTTTAATCATCTCATATCATCTCATGTGGGTGGGGTCAGAGCTTCAATATTAACTACCGTGCGAGTCTTTCACAAAGGAGAGAAAGAAAGGCAAAACAATAATAGTAATAATAATCAAACTTTTTTTATTTTATTTTGCAGAGGGATAATGACTGTACTGTAAGTGCCCTCCCTTTTTATCTATTAGAATGGATGCTAGTTCCAATAAATAATACAGCGAAATAAAACCAATACAAACTAGCAAGCAAATCTATCAATCACACACTACAAGAAGACAGATTCAATTTTAACGTGGAAATCCTTTTAAGGGAGAAAAACCACGATAAAAAAAATCAATTACTATTTAACGGTTAAAAGATATACTCACAGCTCCCTTTTCCAATTAGTACGTCGACCTAAAGACTATAGTTGTTCTTGCACAACTCCTCGTTGTCACGACTACTCGCCGCACACCGCTCCCCGTACTTGATCCTCCAATAACACCTTAAGAACCAAGATACGTTAATCTTCTACAGAGAATTAGAAGCACCAAACCTTCTAGAGTAAATCTTCAACCCAATCTCTCAATGATAGCTCTAGATAATAAGGAATCTCTCTTAGAATTTTCTCACCTTAGATCAAAAGAGAGTAACTTCTTGTGTGTGCTTAGGGTTGAGATAATTACCCTTTATATAGCCCAAAAATCATGCAAGAATATTCTAATAATGATCAAATCAGAATAGCAATTGAACTCAAAATTAGAAGCTTAAAACATGCTGGGCTCTTTCTCTAGGCTCGCTATAACAAGTGCCTTCTATGTCCCAAACGCTGGCCGAGTTCGCTCTTGCCAACTGATTCTTCGCTATAGCGAATATATGTTCTGGATTTTCACTCTTTTGGCTCCAAACACTCCAGTCTTCGCTTCAGATCTTCTACAAGAAAGTCGAAGCAACAAACCTTCTAAAGCAATTATTCAGCACAGACTCTCAATAATGGCTTTAGAGAACAAGAAATCTCTCTTTGGATTTTCTCACCTTATAATAAGAGAGATAAACTTCTTGTCTTACTTAGGGTTGAGAGAAACGCACTTTATATAGCCCCAGAATTGTGCAAGAGTATTTTAGTTATAATCCAATCAGAATAGCAATCAAACTCAAAATAAAAGTTTGAAACACACTGGGCTTTCCTTCCAGGTGTGCTATAGCAACCCCCTTCTCTATACCGAACGCTCCACGCACATTTGCTCTAGCTAGTAAGAGCCTCGCTATAGCAAGCTTATGTTCTAAGAATTGTCATTTTCGCTCCAAAACACTTCAGGTCTTCCGGTGATACAACTACAGTCCATTCTAAAAAAAATTACAAAATCAACAACTCAAATAGACCGAGAGTTTTGTCCAACCATGAATTAGCCAAGACAGTGAAATTCCTAACACGTACGACAGTCTTTAAATCCGACAGTTGCCAAAGAACAGTTGATAAACATATAATTCCCGCATAACTATTCATACACAAAAGGACTGTGTAAAAGTGGCGATTTTTACCCTTAATCGTGCAATATCCTATGGTTGTAGGATATCTCATATTGCGACATCCTAGGGTTATAAGATATCGCACAATGCGATATCCTACAGCCATAGGATATCTCCAGAGAACATTCACCGTCTTCCTTTCTACCAAAGTAAACTAGAGAAATGGAGAAAAGCGAGGTGAAAACTCTTTTCACTGAATTCATCGTCTTTGATTCACTAATGAGTTTTCCTCCATTTGCATATTATCATCTTGCTTTCGATATGGCAGGAATACATCCTTCCACCTCATTCTCCTACTTCATTCTTTGCAACTTCTAGGACCTTCAATGGCTTAGGATTTTAGAGCGAAAAATCTACTCATTTGTGCTTAGGGTTGTGATGACTGAAATGCATGTATAAACTCTAGATGTTAGAAGATGGTATAGTAAGATCCCACGGAAACCCCATAACAAGTAGAAACGGAGAAGATACTAAAACAGAGTTCTGAATTCATAGTGAAAATGTGCTTTGCGTTTGGGTGGGAAGGGAAAATCTTGTGATATCTTACAACCATAGGATATCGCACGATTAAGGGTAAAATCAATAATTTCACACCGTCCTTTTATGTACGAGCATTTCTGTGAGAATTATGTGTTTGCCAACTGTTCTGAGGCAATTATCGTGTTTAATGACTGTGGTACGGTCATTATCTCTTTTGCAGACGAGTGTATCAGTCTACCCCATTATTCTCTCGGGGTACGTATGTGAAGTTCCTACCTCCCCATGCACAAATAAATTAAGTTTTTAACTAGACAAATGGCCACAATGAGAGAGCCGCAATCTCCATTTTCTCTGTTGGTTCCTAGCCAACTGTACTTACCCCTCATGGTTATTAAAAAAAAAAAATTTGTGGAAAGAAATTCATGCATGCTAAATATAAGAGGAAAAGTCAACTTTTGCTCCAACTTTGGAAAATGTGAACCGGCTGTGGGGCTGCCATAAGCAAGATCTTAAAATTCTGATTTGTGAGTTGTGACCATCATTTCAAGGGCTTAAATTTTTTTACAAATGACCATTAAACTAGGCCCTTAAACGGCATGGTTACAATCGAAAATGTGGGTGGAGCATACAATTATTAATTATACATACATAATATGCATAAATGTAAAATAATTAATAAAGTATATAATAGTATATCGATCTTTGAGTGGTGCTTAGATCTGGTGCTATAACTTGGATCTATGTTGTGTCTAAGTTCAGTCCACCATGAACCCAACCTAAACCATACCCATTTGGATCTTCTTCTTCTTTTTGCTGTAGTTTGCGTATTCTTTAATTTAAATCATAGGACCATGCTCAATATCAAGCCCGCACCTAATCTATACTTAGGCCTTTCAATCCTTACTATAAGTGATTAGCATGAACAGATAGGTGGGCCTCACAGCCGCGTTAAGTTTTATATTTTTGGGGTTCTTTTTAAAGTGTATTACAAATGCCAATTACCAAAACAAACCAACAACAAATTCCTACAAGGCTTGATCAGGTTCAACAGCCAATCTGGAAAGTCCTTCGCCCAATCAACATTCGAGTCATAAGAAGAACTTGGCTAATAATTCATGAGCAACTCAGGGTTTTTTTTTTCAGAAAAATAAATAAAAATTGAATACATAGGGCGGTTAAAGTTAACATTAAAGATGAATTTTCAAAAATGAACATCAAATAATATTTTCTTTTAGAGAAATCAAAAGAAGATAATATTTGGTGCTCATTTTTTAAAATTCACATTTGCCCTTAATTTTTAACCACCCGATGCATTCATTTCCTATATGAGTATTTGTTGGGCAACTCTACTAACAGAGTCAAGTGAAACAAAGCTCTCATTTCTCAAAAAAATATAACATCAAAAGCACTTTAATTTTAAAAAAGACAGTCATTTAAAAAAAAAGAGTCAAAAAACAATTTTCTTTCTCCACTAAAAGAGAAACAAACCCATCTTTTTTATATAAAAAGTCAAAAAAATCTCATACCAAACAACTAAAAATAAAATACAATCATAACCCACTTATATTTTATTCTTTCTTCAAAATAATTTTGACTTCAATGCACTATATTAATAAGTAAACAAACAAGCCTTAAAATCAATGACAAAATGATCTTAACAGCCATGTGAAGTTGTGGCCTAATTCTCTGCCAAATCTTCCTCTAAGTTAAATGATCTTAACAGTAGTTATTAAAATAAAAAGGTGATCGGTTGGTACATCAACTGACAACTTGATATTTAAGCCATCACCAGTGGGCCCATTTTCAAGATTCTTTGATTGACCATCATGTGTGTATGTGCTACATTAGAAGACCACACACCAATGTTGGAAGACGCACACAGGAGCTTCAGATTTCTTCTACACGTGGAGTATTGAGAGCTGCTACTTTTTCAATAGTAACAAGGCTCATGTGCCTACATCTCAACCTTTTATCCCGCGGGAACCCCTTGGATCTGTCACTAACCATTAATCTCCCACTTACTCAATGTGGGCCCTCTTTGTGATCATCATCGTCATCATCAGGAGCGACCTAGGTATCGTGAATTGGAGGCACTCCATCAAACCAAACCGGGCCAAGCCAGTTAGCTCGAAAAACGCCTTCTCGCGTCCCTCAAATGACAAGATAATGAAGAAACTAACATTATGGCCACCATCTAGCCTCCTCAAAATAAAATCTTGGGTATGCGACTCACCACTCGTCATAAACAATACATGTTTTACACAATTAGGCCCAGAGTAAGCAATCAGTAAGAGCATTTATAATCTATAGACTCATTAATTAGACAGAGCTAGCACAACATACAAGAAGAAGAGAATATATGCTGTCCAGTGGGGTCCACCTATGATAGACCCCTACCGAACCCTGGTTAATGGAATAACATATAAACAAACTTGGATCAATCAGTTTAATTCCACAAGTGCTATGTGTCAAGTCTATAGGAAAGTGCTTGGACCGAAAGTTTGCATTAATTGAGGTGGTTTGGATTAGGCTTTATTTCTCTCTCATTTAAAGAAGGCGGTGCAATTCAAAATTCTGATTGAGACCATTAAGGTTGGGGTCACATGCTGTTGGATTGAGACCGTTCAAATGATACCTATAATTTTGCATCATCCGTTTTGGACGGTCAAGAATCATTTAAAGTGACAAATATAAAAGAAACTTCAGCCGACATTATATAGTTAAGACAAAGCTTTAATGATGATGATGATATAAAAGAAACTCTATAATGAAAATGGTGTGTGATTCGGTCAATTATACTTTAAAAAATATGAAAGAGGTGTTCTATACTTGGTTCCGTTAACTTATTTTTTCCTTTTTGCTGGGTTGGCTCAATGGCCATGACATAGGAAATAAAGGGCTCCCATAAGGGTTCGAAACCTAGTGAGAGCTATGGAACTGGCACCTTATCCACAAAGGCCGGCCCTCTATTTCTTATTTCGTTTACTTTTACTTGACCTGAGCGGGCAGTCGTTTCTGAATTCAATACCATGGGAGGCAATTGGTACATTCCACTTGACCAGTTTAAAAGGATTACTGATTCATCTTTTTCTATTTTAGGCTTAGGCATGAATAACTAAAAGGCATCATTTAATTCCATTCACTGAGTCATGAAAAGATGGGCTGTGAAGATGTAAATGATATTACAATGCAAAGTTAAAAGTTTGGATAATCTATGTCTAACTTATGTTTCTTATGAAGATCTGGCACTCCACATTATGGCCCACTTAATCAATATGTGAATCGCTAAAAAAAAATCCGATCCTTGAAGGGGGTTTTTCCCAAACTTAACACCAATAGGAGTTGATTCTACCATAAGATTGAATATATATATATGACTGAACATATGATATTTTTAATCACATGCTCAATCTTACAATGCATCAACTCCTATTGAAGTAAATTTTGAAGTTAACACTCATGGGAGGAGACCTCTCATTAATTGTAGGGGCTCAGATGTGCAGTAGGTGGGCCCCACTTTGTAATTCCACTTACCTTGTGATAGAAAGAGTTAACAATCAACAGGAAGAGTAACCTCCAAGAAGGCCTGGATCGCCTCATCACAGTTTGTAGTATGTGGTTCATGGTCGCATTAGATTAGTTATGATCCCAATTCACTACAGTAAGGAGACTCATTGGATTAATAGATACTCCAAACCCTAGGGTAGGATGAGATGAGTTACTACATGACTATTGCCGTATATATACAGAGACAGATTCTCCAATGTGACTTAAGATTCTGACTCATTTGGGACATAGCTAGCAAATTGTATACGCTGAGATGGTGAAACACAAAAGACCAAATGGAAATGACCCAAGGTTCAGATTTTTAGGAAGGATAGGAAAGTGTCAGTGTAGCTGAAGGATGTGTTTGTGTTCCGAGAGGGTTTGTGTTACGAGAGGATTTTACAGTAGAGAAAATAATTGAAAATTATTTTAATTTTTCTTTGCAGCTCACTCCTTTATTATTTGGTAACACGTTTTCCTTCCCAAAAAGATAAAAATGAATTGAATTTTTTTTTTTTACAAAGAGGATCCTGATTTCCTATGAAATGTATAATTCCTCTCTCCTGTTGGAGCAGGAATCCACCTAACTTGAGATTCTCTTATGTAAGAATATTTATGGCAGGAGTCAGAAGTTGTCAAAAGACAGAACTTCTGTCAAAGATCGTGACAGAGAGCCACCTCGCTATAGCGAGGATGCAGCTCGCTATAGCGAGCTATGCGGTTGAAGCCCAGTTCCGTCCGGACTCTATGCAAGAGTTCTTTTTTGCTTGTGATTCTAAGTGGTTTATTCTTAGAAGTCTCTTGGACGAACTTAGGCCTATTTATTGGGTGTTTCTCTCAACCCAAAGAAGACACAAGAAGTTAATTATCTCTCTTGATCTGATATTAGAATACCCTAAGAGAGATTCTCTTGTTTCTCTAGAGCCATTGAGAGATTATTCTGAAGGACTGCTCTAGAAGGTTTTGTTGCTTCTACTCTCTTGTAGAAGATTGATCATCTTGGTGGACAAGGTGCGAGGAGATCAAGTAAGGAGAACGGTGCACGGTGGAAGTCGTGTTAGTGGATTTTGTACAGGAACAACTACAGTCCTGAGGTCGAGGTACAGACTGAGGTACAGGAGCTTGTGAGTATATCTGGTAAACTGTTCGTGAACTCTTGATTTCTAGTTCGTGATTTTTCTCCCGGAAAGGGTTTCCACGGTAAAATTTGTGTCTGCCTTCTTGTGGTGATTGCTTGGTAGATTTATTTGCTAGTTCTGTCTGATTGGTTTATTTTCGCTGCATTGATTGGTTAAATTTGAACTAGTAATTCATTCTAGTGGGTCCTAAAAAATCCTTCATCTTATATATAACACAAACAAGTCTTAGGAGGAAGAAAGCCCCTGATGGCACTTACTGTAAGCCATGTTATTATTCTTTGACAAAGCCTCATCTCTAATCATCAAAAGAAGCCAACTTATATTGATTAATTAGCTGTTTAAGATGAAGCTACTGGGGAAGGATGGAACATAAAATGGAATTTTTAACTCTTCATCAGTCTAGTGGGAATTAGATAATTTCTCGTCCCTCAAAGCAGGCAGTAGGTAAGATTCCACGGTGCAGTGGCACTGGCACTTGTTACTTTCCTCAGAAATCTAATAAACTGCAACATTGCAGTGAGCTTGGCCTGATGAACTGTTATTATGGTTCGTCTGCATATTACTGACGTATGATGCTGGGTGTCAGCTACAAGTATTAATATGATGATGGCCCAACAAAACAACACCCTCAATCAATGATCAGAGAATACATAGGGCACATGTCATGGTTTTTACCTATTTATGTGTTTACTATGCTCGTGTTTCCATGTCATTTATTTTGTTTGTGTATAAAAAGAAGAAGAAAGAAGATCAAGTGAGTTGATGAGGAAAACAAATAACAAAAGAATACGATCTAGAGCTTTAGATCCACCTGCATTTGTTTCATGTTTTTCCTTCTTTTGGTAAGTTGCAATTGTTTTCCTTGAAACCCATAGGCGACTGGGTGAAAACTTCTTACTATGTGCAAGTGGAGAAATAAGGTAAAATTTAGAAATGGAGAATTCTTTTTGAAGATTCACCATTTTTCTCAGCTAGTGATTCTTCATTGTACGTGTTTGGATTTAGATGGAGAAAGTAAGGTAGAAGAAATGGTTAGATGTTAATTTTAAATAATAAAAAAACCAGCTGTTTCATCAGAAGTGGGGTGTTTTCTCTACTTTCTTAGGGAAAACAATTTCCCCTTCTGTGAAAATTAATTAAGAGAAGAATTACTTTTTTCCTCTAAATCAAATGCAAATAAGAGTAAATGTAGATCCTTTTCCCATCTCCCAACTTTTCTCCCTATCGTAAAAATTCCCAAGTGGCATCTTTCATTCAAACATGGTTAAAAATGATGGCATTATAGAACAAGCCTAGATATTGTATTGGTTCATTTTTTTTATTTTTTTTCATTTGAGAAAAACACAAAAAAATATTTTCAGATACTTTTAGAATACTTTAGATGCAACAAAGAATTAGAAATATATATCAACAAAATATATTACTTTTACTAAGTTTAATATTTTAATTATCTAAAATTTATAATTTACCATGACATTTTTCCTATAATATCCTAATAAAAACCCCAATTTTAAAAAACATCAAATCATTTTGTTGAGACAAGAGTTTTCTGGAAGGTGACATTTGCGACAAAAGATGAGGGAGTAATTGGTGAATACTTATTTTGTTTGTTATTTTTCCTTTTTCCCTTTGTATATACTTTGTGTCAAAGCCGTAGGTTTTACATGTTTTCCATTTCAATGACCCAACCACGTCAAACTCATGGTTAAGTGGTGTTGGCATGTTGCATAATATATATGGTCTTCAAGTTGAAATATATGGTCTATATTTGTACAAGCATTTCTGACAGGAATTTAGATTATATGGGAATTCCTAAATTCCAATAAAAAATTTCATGTTCACTTACTAAAATTCCCAGCATTTGAGGTAAATAGTATTTTAAAATTCCAAAAAACTGGAATTCTCAAATGCTAGCCTATACAAATCTAGTCATTTCGGGAGACTTGTTGTAACTACATATATTCTGAGAGACTTTGTTGCAACTCCAGCTCTCCCCAACTATCTAATGTCATCTTCTCATTTACACGACGGGGCCCAATCATTTTCTTTCTCTGCACTCCTTTCATCCATCTTCTTTATTTATCTATTTTTTATCATTTTGTTGCATAACTTTTTGTTTTTTGGATGTTTTGATGGAAAGGGAAGGAAAAAGATTTTTGGGGGTTTGATGGAATGAAAACCGATCCACCCTTGTCCTCTCTCTCACTCATACAACCAAAGGTTGCAGTTTTTTTTTTTTTTTGCATTGAGAGACTTTGAGAGAGAAAGTAGATGCATCTTTTTTCTTTTGCATTTGTGGAATTCAGGTTGGATAAAATTCACAGACAAAATTTCTAATATTAAAGAAATAGGAAATTCAGGAATGCGAAAAATTCAACAGCATGTCAAAATTACAACATCTCGAATTCTGCAAATTCAAACAGACATGAAATCCAAAAATATCATTAAAGAAACAAGCCCACGACTACTGACCAGTAGCCCAAACCCAATGTCCCAAAAGCTTCACTTTACAACACTCCTTAATATTTTAGAAAAAAAGGGCCCTCTGTGTATGAGTGCATGATCCGCTTTCTCATGCCAAGCCCATATTGCCATGTACTTCAAAAGCAAGACACGCAGACGAATGTCTCATTAATGTTTAGGAAGGGATGGGCAGACTGTGGAGGTGGCCAGACAACCCTAGAACAGGCAAGAGTTTGGCTCTAATTCATAGTGGTATGAGTCTGATCAGACCCTTGTCTATTTTTGTCCCACCAAACCAAATTGCCAATTCCAGACCCAAGCTAAGAGATCTACACCAGTATCTAAGAGTTAGTTCATGGGCAGGTTCCCACTTACCAGCCAAGAGTCAGCAAATGCAGAAATCTTTCTGCTTTCTAAGATCTTTGTCGGCCATCGACAGTGAATGATCTGGTTAGAGATCTTGACTGTGGGAGCTAGCTTAGGAGGATTCTGACATGCATGGGCTTTAAACTACTTTAGCTGATGGAATCAAACATAAGGTTTTCCCCACACTAGCTAGTAACAATGGTTCACAGAACATTCTGCACTAGAATACGATGGCCTCCTTATCAGATAGCTTCACTACTTGGACACTATACTATAAACATATATAAAATAAGTGTAGTATACGACTATATAAGTGACTCGGGCTTGACATGTCTAGGCCCTTATTTGGAATTTAGGTTCAGGCTTGGGCCTTTAATTTAAATTTGTGGATACCAATTTGGGTCAAATCTATGGTGGGCGTAACCCAAACTTGACCTTTTTTAATCCCTACCGCAGGTGGGAAGTAGGATCAGTTTTTCAAGGAATGATATGCCTCAGTGAGGGGCAACACTTTATCGGTTTATGGGAGTGATGCTGGTCGTCATCATTATTTTCATTATCATCGTCAAAGTCTTATTTATTCCATCTAATGTTCTGTTGAATGAGTTTTTCTTTTTATCCAATCTATTTAGAGCCTCCTAATCTATCACATTTTTTTCCTCATAATAAGTTTGTAAAACGTTCTCACATATATCTGGTATGATCAGCTCTGAATTGTGGAATTAATAAGAATATATATTTGATTTGAATAGGATTGAGTCATAAACGGATCGGAAGACCCCAAATAAATGGGATAAGGCTTTAAAAATGATAATGGTGATTGACCATTTAATAGATGGCATGATGATAGTTGCTGCAAAAAATTGAAGTTTGTAGACCCTAGTTGGAGAAAAAAAAAACAAGAAGTTGGAGCGTCTCCACATCTAAAATCTGGATCACAAAATCTGTGGGCCTCACATGTATATTACCTTCCTTCTGAAATATGAGTTTAGAGAACATGAAAAGGGGGAAAAGAAAATAAATAAATAAGAAACACCAACACACCTAATGTGATTTTCAGTTTTCTATCATCCCCGAATGAGTACATATATTTCTATCAAATCAGCAAGAATGTTACACTTCCTAATACACCACATATAATTAGCAGCTCCCAATAGCACTGAACATTGATTACCAACTACAGAGCTTTCCCATGCATCTTTGTTTCATGTCTATGTACGTTTCTAACTTAGTAACTGAAACTCATTCCACCATGTCATCCTGTTAGGGTGCAGGTGCCAAAACACTCTTTTCAATGGAATTGGAGGCCATTCCTTGTTTCAGGTCACCACATGTTAATTTATCATGTACTTGTGCACTTGCATGTTGATGGTAGCAGTAGAAGATAAGAAACCCCTCTATGATTGCTGATGGGTGATGGTCCAATCAATGGGCCCTAGTCCTTTTCAATCCTGTCAGTCTGTCGATCACCTGCCTTGCTTGCATGCTTATATAAGCAGCATGGCTCAATCCATGCATGTGCAAGTGGCATTGGAAGTCCAGCAGCCTGAGATGGACTACAACGCTATGGCTCCTAACTTCATTTATCAGCACCCAGAAGGAGAAGATATCGATCTGGGTCTTAGCCTTAGCACTTCTCTGCAACAAGGGACGTACAATCATCCCCCAGGGAGATGTAAGATATCCGTTTCTCTAGTTGCTGTCTTGTTCCTCTCATCACAGCTGTTGTCATCAAAGTTTTTTGTTTATTTAATCATCATCATTGGTTGCTGATGATTTGATTGATAGGGCTGAGATCCTGACCTTTCACTGATTATACTAATAATTGAAATAATCAATTACATGAATTCTCTCGGAGAGAAATAGAGAGCTTTTATTGACTTAATCTTCCTATACCACTTCTTGCGTAGTCAGAACTCAGAACTACGCTATCAGTGTGCTAAAAAATGAGGGCCCATTTACATTTTACATTAAGGCCCACCAGATCACTGCTTAAGATCAAGTAGCTAGCAATCAGACTTTTGTACTGTAAGGGTTGGCAATTGGTTGAGTCAAGTTGATAAGAATGTAATGGGTGTGCTAAATGTTAATAATCGTGATTGCAAGCTATTTATTATTCAGGTTGGAAATGTCAAGAGCCGAACCCGGCCTAACATCTCAGCTGTACGGGCTGAGTTTGTGGGTCGAAGTAGAAAAGGAAAGATTGGGTTGGATTTGGGCCGAGTTAACTGGTCCAGTAGACTGGTTGCGTAATATGTATGGATGCAACCTGAACCCGACCTGTACCTCAATTAGTTTGCAAATGCCAACCAAACTTTAAATTTTCAGGGCGTTCATATAGAGTTGGCGGGTCAGGTCAGAAATTGCCCACCCTGTGCCAGGCCTGGGTCCATTCATTTGTGAGGATGAGACTCAATTAGGCCGGCCATAAGCCTGAATGTTGGCACAATCAGGTAGGAGGAGGCATAAGAAAATCTTTGCAAAACATTGGGAAGCCCAGACCCATTTATCTAATGGACTTAAATGAAATCTAGGTCCAGTTACTGAAAGCCCTATAAATACAGTCCGATATTGTTCAAATGCTGCTGTTTATGTCACTATCAGATCCCAGCCCAACTGAATATGGGGAGATGATGGGTTGGCCTCAAGTCACCCCATACCAGAAAAGCGCAAACATGCCTGCAATATCAGAAGAGGACAACGATGAAACGCAAGGAGTTCAGAGCAAAGAGAGGTGGTCCTATGTGAAGGTTAACATGGATGGGGTCATCATCGGTCGAAAAGTCTGCATCTTCGACCACACTGACTACTCTAGCCTTGCTCTTGAACTGGAACACATGTTTGGTATGTGTTATAGTATGTGTGACCCTTATCGTTTTCTATGCATTGAATGGTGGATTGGATTCAAATTGTTTTGATTCTTGTTTCTATATTTTTGTAGGGGGACAATATGCTTCTGGCTTACGGTTGCTGGACAATGACTCTGGCTTTTCCTTGTTTTATCAGGACAGAAATGGGAAATGGGGGACTGTTGGTGATGTCCCATGGAAGTAAGTTCAAGTGTCCTTTCTTTGTTTCAGTTTTCCCACCTTTTTAAGTTTGAATTATACAGTTTCCTGATCAAATCGATTTCCAGACAAAAAGAATATTATGAAAAAAAGAAATCTACAAGCACTTTTTTTTTTCTTCTTTCCATCTTTGTAGCAAAAGCTAGTCCGCAATGGGGGCCCTGGTCCAACACACTAGATCATGTATCGTTTTGGGACCATATAGTATCAGCATCCAGTTTTTCTTTAACAAACTTTAGCAACTTTATAGATTGGGTCAACTTTAGGTGATCCAGACTATCTATCCAGTGGGGTCCTTTATAAAAATTGTCCAATTAGGCCAGCTCATTTAAAGTGATGAAATTTCTTCAAAATCAGTCCACCAGATGAAAGGGCTGTGGATCAAAGGAAGGTGCTGCCAGTTGTGAATGCTGACCTATCAAGAAAGGTGGTTTTGTCACTTGGGTCTTCTAGATAATCTTTTCTTTTTCTTTTTTTTTTTTTTAACTCTAGATGTCATCTGTTTAAATCCATTTTAATGAATTTGAACAGGGACTTCATTGATTCAGTAAAGCGGTTGAGGATTGCACCAAAAGGATGAAGTATTGGTTTTGGTTTCTCCACTTTCTTGTTCTTCATTAACATAACTTTTGTCCATGTCATTTGCTCTGTCTGTAGGAAGATGTGTCCGGGTCGAGTAGTTGATGTGATTGTTTTGTAGTTAAACTTGTATTAGAAGTAACACATGCAATTCATGTTAAATTTGGATGTGAAATGTGCCTAGTTAGTTCCAGCCCAACTTCTCTATAGTAAAAAAAATATGCATCTCGTTATGGATATGGAACCTTCAGTGCATGCATACATTATATAGACTTGGTAAAGAATAAAGTATGCTCCACTTTTTAGAACCTGCATTTTGACTCTGTCACTCAAGAATCTTAGCAGCCCATATCTTACAGCTTATGAATATATGGAGACCATAAATTTTCACTTCAGTCATAGTGAGCGCAGTCCTACTTATGAATACCCAACAGCAGGGAGCACTCCAAGTGGACTAAATCTTGGATTAGTGCCAGTTCATGGTGGCCACCCAGGTAGTATTAGGAGGTAAATTGATCATAGGTGGGCCCATTGCAAGAATTGTAAAAGTGGGAGTTAAAAACTGGTTGAACTTATTAGAATATGCAATGTTCACAAAGGTGGGTTAGTCTCAAATTTAACTTGTTGGAATATTCAATGTCCACAAGAGTGGGTTAAGCTCAAATTCACATAAAGTGTGGTCCGAGGAGAAGAGGTTCATGTAACGAAGCTATTTAAATTAAGCAGTTCAGATAAAGATAACTGTTCACATATACAATGACTCAGGTTGGACCAAAGACCGAGTCATTGTAGAATTTGCATATATTTACATATATTTGTCACGTAACAGTACGAGCTCATGCTTCATAAGTCATAAACTAGCACAATAACCCGTGCTAAGAATGGGCATATTTACCAATAAAATTTGCAGCAGTATATATAAAAATCAAATAAAAAGAAACTCATATTACATATAATCATCCTCAAACACTTGCTAACAAAGAACAATGCAAAAGAGGTTACAATAGTACCTCTTTTTTTTTTTAATCCAAGAGTCTGTGGCAGACGGAGTAAGAGAAGTGGGGTTGAAAGGAAAGAGGAGTAAGTAGACTAGGCCTATATGAAATTTGGGATGGCAATGAAGTTGTTGAGAAGAGTACAAATTGGAAGAAGTAGTTGAGTAGTTGCATGTGGAAGTGGGGAATTTGCAACTGGGTTGGGCTCAAGTAAATTTGCAACTGGTAACAACTGGGTTGCATGCCTCATTAGTCATCAACCCGCAACTGGGTTTGGGCTCAAAGAACCTAATAAGATGACCCAACATAGCCGATTGACATCTCAGCCCTTCAATTTGAAGGTAGCCTGAAGAATTCTATCGACTAATGAAATAGAGAATTATAGGGTACTCAATTACAGGATAACCTAGTTCCAAGGATCCAAACATGGATTTTGGAACCATCCCTAGAGTCCACAAGAAACAGAAAGACAGAAGGAAAAAAGAAAAAAGATGGTATTGATGGTGCCTAGTTCGCAGTGGCATTATCGTCAGAGAATCATCACCATTCAAATCTACCATGTAAAATCAGATGGTTAGGATCTTTAAAAGAGTTACTTGAATGAATGAAAAGGTTTCAAGATTTGGACAGTAAGAACTATGAGCTGTTGCTTCTCAGAAAGTTGCAGAGTCACGAGCAGAAATGTTATAGAAAGTAAAAGAGAGTGAAAAAGCAAAGACCCTCTTTACCGGCAAAGACAAGTCATGTCTAATCTAATAGTATTCTCTTTTGTGATGGAAAGGAGGGAGGTAAGCTTGACATGATTTTATATGGGAGATGGAAAAATAAAGACCCGACTCAATCCTACAGCTCTATCCAAATTTGTGATCCAACCCAATGTCAGTTATACTGGTTATAGTTTATCATCAACCACCAAATGTAAACAGGTAATTGGACAGTTGGGATCTCTTAATTAGTAGATGAGCAATCAAAGGGGAAGGTAGTGGGGACCACCAGACAATTTTGTGTGCGTAGAACTGTAGGACCCACCTGCTTCACAACGTGTTCCAAGCTGATGGGTGCGCCACATCACATGTTATGGGAATATACAAACTGATGGGAAGAAACAGAAAAGCTGTGGACCACTGCCCTTGTCAAATGTCAATAAGCAAGAGCATTTCTTGGAATGGTCCATTCGAATACAACATAAAATGTTGTACTATTGAGGTACTCCACTTTTTACCCTTGTAAAGAAAGACAAGATGCACACTGCCAAGGAAAATAAAGTCAGGATGCAATAGGGAGCAAAAGGCCACAGATTAGATCTCAGTAAAATAGACTTGACAACAGAATCCATCAACCCTAGAAATGCTTGAGCACCAAAGCACACAGATGTGACAACAAAAACCATGTTGTGGCGCAGCTGAAGAACCCTGCTATCAACACAATATCCATATACACACAAGAAATGACCCAGCATCAGCAAGATTTTAGTGGTTCAGGAAGTGTACCTATAAAATGTAAATAAATATGGACAGGTTACAATTACATCAATGTTTGGACAGATGCCAAAATACCCTCGAACCTATATACATCCAGGCTAGCCCAAATGACTGGATCCGGTTAATCTAGAATGCACGACACAACCAAACAAACTACACATGAGAAGAGCCATTAGATGTCTGGCCTGTTGCTCGATGATCCCTACCACTGGATATGATGAGCCCCACCACAATTAGAGACTCCTTGTAAATATCTCAGATTCGAAGACCATAATAACCACGTGGTTTGTGAAATTGGGGGACCTACATATATGATTAATAGAGTATAAAAGTGTGAGTTATAATCTTCCAACATGGGATATGGGAGGGGCGAGTGTGCGAAGGACCATAGAAGCATGGCTCCAAAGTTAACCACGACTCCACGAGCCCAAATGATTCATCTGATTTCTACGAGTGCAGGCCCTATTCTGCCACCAAAGTTACCACGACTCCACGGGCCTAAAATGCCCACATATGTTTGGATATAAGCATATTTTTGCCAAGGATATGGTATAGACACGAATTTTACACAAAAAAGTGAAGTACTAGAAACAATATAATGCAATTAAGTTGCTTATTTTGAAGAATCCAGGTATCATAGCGACAAGCCAAATATGCCCTATCTGCAATTTACCAGCCTATAAAGGAATCATATCTGAGCAGGCTATTCATTTCATAGGCAACCGCCAACCAGAGCTTGCAAGAAATGAACTGCAAATCCCACTTGAGTTGACCACCTAGTCTGCAGTTTGAGTCTGTGTTGTGCCACTTCCACACTTGAGTCCATGTGTAGCCAAGGCCGAGCTAACTGTCTGGCTTTGCACACAACATATTATAATGCAGACTGATACCGACACACAACAGCTTAGGCCTTAAAAAAATGCAAACACTTCAGTCCCTACCTGCATAGTGTAGTGGGAGGAATGTCATCTCCCATAGGGATCACTAGGGTCTGAGCTTTGATGAACCCATTGAAGGGATATGGGGCTGGCCAGTGTGGAAGCCGTACCAAAAAAAAAGGATATTGCCCATACAACAGTGAAGTTTAAATATTTCTTGCATAGTTGTTGTACAAAAATAGTGCGATACTGCACGACCTTAGGATATCGCATAAGGCGATACGTGCGATATCACACTACCCTAGGATATCGCACGGTCCGATGCGTACAATATCGCATGACCCTAGGATATCGCCCGAACAATTTTGTAGGAAATACTTAAGCTTCGACAGTTCATGGGTGTATGTCAGATCTAAGAACCGTTGTGCCGGCAATATCCAAAAAAAAAAAAAAAAAAAAACAAGAAGAAGAAGAAGAAAGAACACTATACTAGAATATGTGACTAAGTTACCATCCAACCACTAAGCTACACAACAGTCCGAGTATTTGACTAATGTTAACCTATGGATAGCTCACCTAGGGTTGTAAATGGGTCATCGATTCTCCGATTACCCGAAGGTTCCGACCCGTTAGGATCCGGGTCTGGGTCCTTATTTTGGTCCTGATAAGAAAATGGTTCCGGTTCCAGATCCTTTTTTTGGAACCGATACCTAAACGGGTCCGGTTCTGGATCCACAGTGGCTCAGACCCGTGGACCCGGGACCCGACCCAATATACACTAACATAAGGTAACTTTAGTATGTGAGAACAGAACCCTTTTTACTTTTCTACGTTAGAGTTTTCTACTTTTCTACATCTCATTGCCGGTTTGGATGTGATTTCTGAGTTTTTGGTTAAAAGTGTCTGTTATTGATAGACAAAATGTCACATTAGTGTTTGCAGGTACATGATCCAATTGAAATGTGAAAAAAGCATAATTTTTTTAAAAAGAAAAATACAAGTATTAGTCTAGACCCGAAACCGGGACCAGACCCGCCTCACAAACGGTTCCGGTTCCGGTTCTGGTTCTCATTAATATTATCGGTTCCGGTTCCGGTTCCGGTTCCACCCTGGACCCAGACCGGAACCAACCCGTTTACAACCCTAAGCTCACCCCATCTAATCACCAAGCAATACAACAAGAGTCCAAAATCAGATTAATGTATTGTTAATTACCATCATAGCCAGACTTAAACAACAAATGAGCCAACATCAACTTGTTCATCATTTAGTGGAGTGGAGGCTCTAGTGTTCCACAAGATGAATGACCATGGTTCAAAATAGCGGCCACTATGCATTATCGGCAATAGTTGTTGAGACCGCTGTGCTATTTTGAAAACAGCGGCATTGTAGTCTGAAACCTAGTAGATCCAATCAATTTTAATTTAAAACATTAGTTTTCCTATTTTTTTTATCCTCGATAGGCTTTCCTAAAGTTGTCTCTAACCTTATATGGTTTCAAGTCACTAAAAAAAACACAAGATTGGCTGCTATACAATATTTGAATTCTTTTGACCACTTAAAAAATTTATATCCCTACTCCGCTATGTATTGCCCGCTACTTAGCGTTTTGACCACTAGCTGCTACGCCTGCCGCAACCGTTATTTTAATTCTTGTAATGACAACAAAGTGATACCGCTAGACAACAGCTTAAGCCTTGGAAAAATGAGAACACTTCAGTCCCTACATGCATAGGGTAGTGGTAGGAATGTCATCTCCCATAGGGAGCACTAGGGTCGGAGTCTTGATCAACCCATTGAAGGAATATGGCTCTGACAAGAGTGGAAGCCTACCAAAAAAAAAAAGACCACTATACTAGAATCTGTGACCAAGTTATCCAACCACTATGCTACACAAGAGTCTGAATATTTGGCTAATGTTGACCTATGGATAGCTCACCCCATCTAATCACCAAGCAATACAACAAGAGTCAGAAATTTGATTAATTTATTCTTAATTACCATCACAGCCAGAATGTAACAACAAGTGAGCCAACATAAACTTGTTCATCATTTAGTGGAGTGGAGGCTCTAGTGCTCCACAAGATGAATGACCACAAAGTAAAATTGCTATGCTGTCCCCATGTTCCCTTTCTCCTATCCCAGCTCACAAGCTTAAAAGAGTTTTTTTTTTTTTATAAAAGGTGTTATTGAAGTGACAAAGCATTAACAATAACAGAGTCCCTAAAAGAACAGACATGAGACAACTGACAACTGATTCAAAATAAATAAATGTGTATAAAGTTCATCAAGCAATCAAACGCAAAACAAACCATTAAATATGGTCAGCACAATTGAAGCTCCCTAAGTAACATACAAATGGGTTCAATTAAAGATCTACTGTCTACATATTGCAGCTGCCAAAAGCATAAAAACATTTATAGTATAGTAACAAGAACATAAGAGTAAAACTGCACAGATTATGGTAATTAACTAGTTTGCAATGGGGAAAAGATAGAACAAGGGCGGCACAAAAACTCTGAAGCAACAGTAACAAGTAGGAAGATGATTTCTTTACCGTCTTACCATCCATCCTCAAAGCTGAATCAAGTTCATGTATGATGAAAATGCATTCTGATTTCCAAAAGGTGGGTTGAGTTGAATAAAACTGATTTGCAACCATATCAGCAATAAGATCAAGATCCATAAAAATTTCAGCGAGCCATTTATGCAAATGGAGAAGCAGCTGGGCCAAGTAAATTTCAAATTTAATGCTATAGAGGATTACTGGGTCCTCTCAGCCATTGGTAATCAACCTGTCCAACGCATCTGAAACATGCCGCATGTAAGGCCTTCTTTCAGGATTTGTCTGAACACAAGCTAAAGCAATTTTGAGCACAGAAACCATCTCATCTTCCCTCTCAGGTTCCTCAGCCAAAAAGGGGTCTAAAATTTCTGAAAGTGGCTTCTTTTCCTCAATACAGAACTGGACCCATCTAACCAAATCCATTTCTGAAGTACCCAAAAGAATCATTGGCGACCTTCCAGATATTAGCTCTAGCAAAATCACTCCATATGAGTAAACATCCCACTTCTGGGATGGTTTTAGAACTTTCAAGGCTTCAGGTGCTTGATAACAACATCCAGCATTCATGGCCAGATTAACAGAGATTTCTGATGGCTGACTTTGTAGTTTTTCACTAGTCATCCGATTTGATTGCAGTGCTGGCGATCCTCCTGCAATGTTAGCAAGACGTCCAACTCCGAAATCTGATATGTATGGTTCCATATCCAGTCCCAGCAATACATTACTAGGTTTCAAATCTCCATGAACATACTTTTTGGGGCTGAATTCATGCAAATAAGCCAATCCCTTTGCTATTCCCTTCATGATTTTCAGTCGGAGGTGCCATGAAAGTGGTGAAAAAGGTACCATACCAGACTTCCCTGAATTCGTAGCCACAACCAACAACCAGAAGTCAAAGGAAGCAACAAAAAGACTCAAATGAAAGATAGAGAAAGATTAAAATACTTGGCCCATTAAAGTGCTAGTTCAATGAGTAGAACGACATGATATACTAAGAGCTAAAATGTTTGATGAAGAACTATGATAAACACATATTTCCATGTTATTTATCGCTGCCTTTATTTTGTACACATAACAAGTGTGTATGAAGTCCCAGATGTCTGTCCAACATGCTCTAACTTAGATGTGCTTGAGCCCTATATATAGCAACTGGACAGTTATAGCCACTCTTTTGGAGAACTTCTGAGTAAAGTATGTGGACGCTTAAGGGAAAAAGTCCCCAGAAATTATGTAGATTGAGTATTTTCTCTGCCCAACCAGTGTGAAATTTCAGATATATTGCATATCATGGTGACCCACAGATATATAACTGCTGATAACTGAAGTTCCAAAAGGGGTGTTGAGCACCAAAATTCTCTCTAAGTTTCAATATAATGGCAGAACCAATGGTTATCTTCCCCCACTTTGAATTTGGGGTTGCACAAATCAGAATCCAGAATTAGGTGGGACATTGTTCTCTGCCTTTTCCGCATCAATCATCATCATTGTGCCTCCTGGTTAAAAAAAAGTAGCATTCTGTAGAAAACAAAAGAAAGAAACTAGTGTGTGATTGCTTACCATGAATTGCAGCAACAAGGTTTCCATTGGGTATGTAATCATAGATTAGCAGCTTCTCATCAACTGACCAGTAATAAGCTCTAAGGGTAACTATATTTGGGTGCCTGAGCTTTCCAATCGCTTCCACCTCTGTCTGGAATTCTTTAAACCTCTGCGAGCCACCTTCTCCCAATCTTCTCACAGCCAAGGTAAGCCCATCTTCAAGAACCACTTTGTACACAATCCCAATCCCACTCTTTCCCAATACAAAAGCAGACGCCTTCAGAAGCTCATCCAAATCGAAACCAACCTGCACATCCAATGGAACGAGATCAAACTGCTCGACGTTTTCTGACTGAGTCTCGGACTCATCTTTCCTGAAACACATGCAGTCCCTCCTCCCCTTCTGTCCCTTATCTAAACTCCTGCCCTCATTCTTATTCTTCCATGAAACCAACCTCAAGTAACAATAAAAGAACACCAACCCCATAAGACCAATCCCAATGACATCAGCCACCACAATTGCAATCACAATTCTTGTGCTCCAGCTTCTGTGCCCCTTCCTCCTACCATTATCATCACCATTTGAAGTTACAGGTGGGGAATTACCTGGGAAAGAAGGGAATGGGGATGGAATGCTTGAACTACCATCTGGAGGACATTGATTCTTCAATGGAGGACCGCAAAGCCCCAGGTTCCCGATAAAGGCTGTGGGTCCTCTGTTCACTAAGGCTCCATTCTGGGGTATTGGCCCACTGAGATTGTTATAGGTTAGATCAATATAGACCTTCTCTGGAAGGTTCCCAAGGCCTGGTGGTATCAAACCAGAGAAGCGATTCTGTGACAGATCAACTGTCCCTTGAAGACTAGAGAGGTTACCAATATCACCAGGAAGAGAACCATTAAACCGATTGTAAGACAGATTGAGTTTTTCCAAAGCACCAAAACTACTACCAAACCCAGCAGGCAGAGAACTTGTGAAGTTATTGTGACCAAGATCAAGGGTCTTTAGCCTCCTACATTGAAGCAATGAATCGGGCATCGAGCCGTTGAATGAGTTATCTGATAAATCTAGGATTTGGAGGTATTTTAGCTTCCCTATCTCAGTAGGTACAGACCCAGATAACAAATTCCCAGAAAAAACCAAGCTTTGTAGGCCTTGTGCATAGAAGAGCTCCACAGGCAAGCTCCCATAAAGCTTGTTGTTCCTCAGATTGATGTGTCTAAGAGAAGAAAGAGACCCAAAAGATGGAGGAATAGAACCCACAAGCCTCTTCTTGGGTATGCTTATAGAAACTACAGAACCATCTCTGCATGTAATCCCATTCCAAGAACATGGGTTCTCATCAGAAGAGTTCCAGTTGCTTAGAGACCTATCTGGGTCTTGCCAGATAGACTGATTGAATAAAAGAAGAGCTTGTCCCTCTCCATTCAAGCAGTCCACAAAAAGAAAGGAGTTGCAGAGAAGAATCACCCAAAACAGAGATGAAACCATCACTGAAACTTCAAAAGAAAACATGACCGTTGGAAGCAAAGAAATCTTGGGTAGAGAGGAGAAAGAAACTACTGCAACCCAGTTCAGGAGGAGATGTTTAGGGAGGATTTTTGCTCACCTCTCTGCAGAAAAACCCTTCTTGTGTGAGATTAAAAGAACCATTTGAAGAGGAATTTGGGCTTGGAAAGAGCTTGCAGAAAAGGCAGAGGAGGTGGAGGAAAAAAGAAAGACTGCAACTTGCAATGTATACTGGATTATACACACTACAAAGCAGGAGAATTTAGTACTTCTTACCTGGAAATGAATATGAAGTGGTATTTTCAGTTACTCGTGGCGGAGATGTACGATCACTTATCGCGATATTTTGGAGTCAGAACTCAGAGAGATGAGTATTGAGGAGAAGGGTAATCAAATCTGAAATGCAGATGGGCCCACAAGTGTGAAATCTAGAGGGTTCGTTTTGAGGAACGTTGTCTGGAGAGTCATAAGCATGAGCCATGAGGCAATCAATTGGGAGGATGGGAGGATGGTGAAGAGGTGTTTCTGGGACCCAAACGAAAATAGTTATAATTGAGATAGGTGACTTGATCTAGGCATAAAATAAAATAAGATTCATACATTAAAAAAAAGCTTTCAGAGAAAAAAAATAATAAATAAAAATAGGGTTACCACTCAGTGACATTGTCTTGATTTTTGCCTCTATCAGTTACAAGTAAATAAATTTACAGATAGCCAAAACACCCGCCGTGTTAGAGTGGTGTTAGCGTTCCTATATTTTTACGAGATGAGGTTGTAGAAAACATATTTAGTATGCGTAAATCTTTGTATCCAATCTTAAATTCGCTATTAAAAGGAATCTCCAAATCATAACCTACTAACATAAGAGATTTGGAACAAAAAAAAAAAACCTATATATTTTTAAGAAACAAGACACAGTTGTTTCATATTTATCTCTTACTTCTTAAATTCGCTATTAAGAGGAATCTCATATTTAAATTCGCTATTAAAAGGAATCTCCAAATCATAACCTACTAACATAAGAGATTTGGAAAAAAAAAAAAAAAAAACCTATATATTTTTAAGAAACAAGACACAATTGTTTCATTTATCTCTTACCTCTTAAAGAATGTCATTTGAAGATTTCAAATCCTCCCACTCACCCTAAAGATAGGCCTCATGTTTATAATCTCAAATAAAGTGGCTCCACTTAGTAATTTCTAAAGGTGAGTCACATGGTCAGAATCACAAAAGGTGTGACCTATATTATAATTCATATAATAGTGGGACTACATTATAAATCCTATGAATGTGGGCCACATTTTGATTTACAAAGGCGGGCATCACGTTGTAATTTTTAAAGGCTGACCTATATTATAATTCCTATAACGGTGGGATCACATTATAAATCATATGGATATGAGCTACTTGTTCGGATTTTTATAGGTGGACACCACATTGTAATTTTTAAAGGTAGGTCTCGTCTCGTGTCCACAATCACAAAATATGTGGCTCTACTTTGTAAATTCTCAGTGTGTGTCACATGGGCACGATCACAAAAGGTGGACCCACATTATAAATCGTATAAATGTAAGCCCCATATTTTAGTTTTTAAAGGTGTTTACCACATTGTAGTTTATGAAGGTGGGCATCATATTTACATTCACAAAAATGTGGCCCCGCATTATAATTCCTATAAAGGTGGGCCCACGTTGCAAATCCTATCAATATGGGTCCCATGTTCTAATTTTTAAATGTGGGTATCACGTTATAATTTTTATAGGTGGATCCCATGTAAGATAATAATAGAGTGCCGAAACAATAAAAGGTGGATCCCAAATTATAATTCCTAAGATTATCTTGCTTCCGTTCTTTGAAACAAAACTTTTATAATGTTGCCAAACAAGTTCCGTAAAACGTATTCTCAACAAAATGATTTAATATAATATTATCAAACAAGTTATGCAAGAATATAGTCTCAACACAATTCGATTTTAGCACAACCTAATTTGAGCACAAAATCGAGAACAACATTAAACTGATGCCAAACGGGCCCATAGTTTCATACATATATCCACATATGGATCCAAAGGACCTCAAGTTAAAGCATCATTCAATGAGCATAGCCCAATGTAGCAAAAAACAAATAAATAAATTTACAGATAAATTGAGTGTAGGGCAACTTATTTAAAAGAGTTAAAGAGGGTGCTCTTTTTTTAATTTTTGGAAGGTCATAAAATATGGATTTGGACCTGTGTATATTTTTGACTAACAACAGGCAGTTCAAAAACTCGAGTTTTCTATAATAAAAAAAACACAAAAAACTCTAGTCAACACACCTTTCCTCTAAGAAGTTGGCTCAACTTAAAATGCACCAAGTAAAGTTTATTATTATCATTATCACCAAGTGAAGTTAAATCTTAACAACACTATCAGGGCAAGTAGAGTTTTAGAACTAGGGTCTAGCCATTACCTAATTCATAAAATCTACATTCACTTGTATGAGCTTGAACATGTATCGGATATGGATCTATCTGCAAGAATACGCTATGAATAGAATACAACTAAGAGAAGGCAATGAAATACATATGACCAATTTAATTAGTGTCGCACATGGATTAGAATGCAAAATTGTGGGAGCATATATATTGTCTCCTTATAAGCTATGTTCTATTAATCCATTTGATTTGTCCTAAACATTCTTAATCTAATAAGAAGGTTGACGGAGTCAGCAAATTTGCGGGAATCTAACATAAGAAAATGATGAGTAATGATCAATATAATGGTAAACCCTGCTCTTTTGTATATACCCCCTATGGTTTCAAACATTTGCAAATAAGCCCTTGTGGTTCTAGAATTTGTAAATAGACCACTTCCTATGCATTTTAATACCTTTCATATCCCCAAATAACTAGATTTGACGGCAAAGAGAAAGGGTCGTTAAGTTTTTGCTCAGTTTCTATAAAAATGACACTTTTGCCCTTATAATCATTTTTTATGGATTTCAATTTTTTCTTGATTGGATGGTGGAAAGAATCATTTCATTATATTTATGAGCACATTAAATTATGGGGATCAATACACAGGCACATGCAATTTGAAAGTCTACAACAAGAAATAAAGAAAATCTAATGATTTTCAATATTTATGTTTATTTTATCCAATCGGTTTTTTATGAGAGAGAGGCTAGGAGGAAGAGTTCATCAAATCGTTACTGGGATGACATGAAACAACATAAAATCTCTTTTTTTTTTTTTTGGTAAATGCTATTTCTAGTCTACCTTGGTCCAAAAAAAATACCGATGCAAATGAGACCTAAGATTTCAGAAAAAAAGAAAAAAAAACCTATAGATGAGAAGAAAACTAAATAAACTACCTCAATGTTAGAAAAGAGGATGACGTTGTGTAACGCCTCACTTTTAGTCGAGAGTCAGTTCTGATACTATTTACGCATGCATGATATTGTCCGCTTTGGTCCACTGGACCCACGATTTTGTTTCTAATGGGCCTCAACCCATTAAAAGGCCTCATGCAAGGTAAGGGTATAAATTCTACATATAATCCCAATCACTTTCTTCTCTATAGTCGATATGGGACTCCAGAGCGTCACACGTTGGTTGCCAACTGTGAAGAACTTCATTTAGGCCAATACCAACCAATACATAGGCCCATTAACCACTTTATTTAGAGTGAGGCCCACCCAAGATGAACAGCAAAGATAAACAAGACTGGTACACCATCAGCCCACTAACAAGTCCACAGCTTTTGGTGCGACATGTGGGCCCCAAAAATAGTTGATGGCAAAAACAGAACAGCGTGATTGACGCCAGGTTGTGGACCGTCCCCAACCCACGTATTGATTTGATTTGTTCTGTTCAGTCTTACACAGTCTTACTCTTGGTGGAGTAGCCGACGTGGACAGTGTCATCCGTACGTGCGCGTCGACTTTTCTCTAATTAATGTCCGACTCATTCGGTCGGATCGGTCATAGTCGTAACTCGTAACTCACACGGCTCAGTCAGACTCATTTATTAGTTCATATCGGGGACGAGAGTCTCACGATAAATTGCCATACGTGAGAACCTCGAACTAGCCGTTTACGGTGGGACCCGGTTCATAAAAAGGCTTTCTTTCTTTTCTTTCTTGCTTTTGTGGGCAGAGGCCGCCTCCTATGCACGTCGAGTGCCATTGCCAATTTGTATTGTATTTTAGGAAATAATGGAACCCATTAAACTTGGAATCTTGGTGAGCCTCATGATTAATCTTGACCGACCAGTTGGTAGGGTATCAGGTGGATTGGTCATTCATCAAGATTTGCACAGGTCAAAAGGTCAATTCTCCACAACTATCTCTTCCTTTTAGTGTTTTTTTTTTTTTTAACACTATGTTTTCAAGTTTCTTGATTTTGTTTAAGGGGTGCATTTATGGTCAATTCAGTTGTTTGACACTCACCCTAATTTGGTTTTAAGCAATTTATCACTGATTTGTCATAACATAATCATTAATTTGAAAACTCAAAAATTAATCTCATCGTCATTAGATGAAGAAGCTCTGTGAACCTCACAATTATCATGCAACAAGCTAAGCCCATTCTCTCTCTCTCTTTTTTACCGGCCATAATCCGCCATAATCCATTTATAGGGAGCCATGTTTCCACTTGCATTGGCACAAGCTATAACCGTTGAAGTTGAGCTATTTTAACTGGTGGCGCTCAAGCATTTTAGACAATGTGAAAGCAGACCTAGGTCTGTGCTTAGCAGCTAGCAGCAGTTGGCCCACTATATTAAATGTTAGTGATCCCCATGGGCACCAATCCTCTCTCTCTCATGTGACATTAATGTGTTATACGACAGTTTTTGGTCCCGAACCCCTGAATTATACCAATTCCATCTAGTACCAACACCCAACAGCAACCTACCTACATTCCTATGAACCCACTTTGGAGATAAAAAAATCCTCCAAAACTACTGGTGAGGGCATCTTTCTTGACACAGGAATACAGGATTATAAAAAAGCTCACTTTACCAATATCACCATCATGCACCACAAAAAGGGACTTCTACACACGTCTCCAGTATTCTGCCACTTGCAATCTGCACGTTTGAGAAATTAAGGTTTGAGATTGCCACTTACTGACAGATGAGAGAGAAATGTGAAAAAGAGAGTAAGAACCCAAGAGTTGTGCAAATCTAGGCCTGGAAATCGGCTTCTGTGGCTGTTAATCTTGAATTTACTAGGCAATTCAGTATGATTGGGTCATCACTTCTACTTCTACCAGGACTGAGGTGTACACTCAAGAGTGTGACCCATGTGGTGCCATCGGGATACTCAAGTCTATATTGAAAGATGAAGACCTCTGTTTTGTGAATTGACCATGTGCTGAGTAATGAGTTTCATCCTGTCTGAACCCATAATGGAAAGGCTGACTGAAAAAAAACTCAATTAATAATATGAGAGGGAGAGGGCTTCTTGGTGATTCAATTTGGCTCCCAACACAAAAATGATGGATTAAAGATTTACAGTGTACCACCAGTTAACCTAATTGGGCATTACTCTTAACATCCAATTATAGTATAGATGATTTTTTTTTTTTTTTTTGCTATTGGAGGGTTCCAATCATTTGGGCTGGATTAATCCCTTCGGGCTCAGAGGTAAGCCAGGTAAACTTCCCTGTAGCCCCAGTGTGGTAGTGCAGTTTCGAACCTATAACCTCCGGGTACAAACCGTGGTCCTAGGCCAACTGAGCTACCCCTTGAAATTATAGTGTAGATAAATGAAATAAAATGAAATGAAATAAAATCTCCTTTTTCATAAATTGATAATCCACAAATTCCTTTTTATTTGTTTAGTTAAGTGCATTATAAACCTGCCAATATGTCCAATATATTTCAAAAGAAAAAAAAATCTTTCAAAAAAAAATAAAAATCCATAGAGCCATGAAGTTGGACAAAGTAGTATATCACATGTGGGTGGGCCTCTAATTATATTAAGTGCCCCCTCACAAATGTTTCTTAATAAAAATTGTACACTTACAAATTTGTGAGTATGTCTCCCACACCATTGCTAAAATCTCACTCAAATGATTTGGATTCAGAGAAGAGGTTGAATTGGTTGTTCCATATCCAATGAGAAATAGTAAGAGAAAGGAAAGAGAGAGCCTTGTGAGAAAACCCTTTTTCCTCTTCTATCCATTATCTCTGGTCCTTCCATCATCTTCTTCCACATTATCCAATCCGCACCAATACAGTCCATGGTTGCGTTTGTAGTGGCTAAAACTTCATCGATCAGAGGTTCCACTTCATCCATCGGCTTACAGGTTACCATCATATTGATCATTTTGAAAGATGGACCAACCTTGATTGGTGGAAATCTTGGCCCAAAACCGAAAAATGTAGGACTAATTTTAAAAGGGGTTCCACTACTGATGAATTTTTAGGCCTGTCCACAATTTTCTCTAGTGCCCACAATCATTGGATATTGATTCCAGCTAGTGCTAGGGAATTTTCTCTGAGAAAACTTTTTTCTCATTTTCATGGAGTGGTAGACCAGCCTTCAAACATACTAGAAATTTGCTACCAATGTAAACAAGGGCTCTCAGAGTCTAAAAGTTTATGTTCATCATTTTGCCAATATTACCCGTGTCAAGGACTCTTAAGTTCCACATTAAAATTTATCTCTCCATTTTCTCCATTCAACTTTACCAAAAATTTTCTTTGAAGCTTTTCCCATGTCTGGGGTCTCTTAAGTCTCAGCCCCCTTGGCAGGGCACCGAAAGGCTTCAAAACTTTTCTCAACTTCCAACAAGGAAGGTCATCCTTTTTATTCAATGTCAAACAAGAAAGAAGTAGATTGAGTTTTTATAATTTTCCACAGATTAATACTTGATTAGCAACACTCTATAGCACCATTAAAAAAATGCCCTCCTATGAATGAAAAAAAAGGCATGGCAATGGAGAGACTTAGACATGAATTAGGAAAAGATGAAGTATAAAAAACAATCACATGATTGTAGCCATTAGTTTTAAGTCCTTAAAATTTAATTGTTACATATCACACATGATTATGATGATAAAATTTACAATTTAAGAATCATGTGAAATTAGCACAGTGGCAGGAGCTGAAAGTGTATAGAAGGCTTGGATTCTGCAAAGTTCAAAGTCAAAGGAGTTATCTAGAGAACTTGCCAATTGCCATACTTCCCTATTAGAAAATCCACCAAACCGTCAACTACGGAGTAGAAAAACACCATGTTGACTGCAAGTGAAAAAGCTATAAAATATTTCAAGTTCTGCAACCCATTTGGAAGAGAAGTATGTCTTGTTCTTGTGGGGACATCATTCCCTGCGCGATCATAGGCGGCAATAAGAGCAGGCATTAAAGTCACGACTACGATGAGCCCATTTTCCATTAGAGTGGGTGCATGCAGACCGTGGGCACCACTGGAACCACATTTCCAGCATGGCTGCCACCCTCATTCACACAAATGACAGTTTCCTTTGAAAATGACTTGTCTCAGGAAGGAGGAGGAAGCTTTGATTACTAGAACTTATGAGTGTATGGTGGTTGCTCTGTCCCAAATTCCCAAACTAATCAAGAGGTTTTTTTTGGTAGAAAAACTAATTAATCAAGAGTTGTAGACTTGTAGGACCAACTCTAAAAGTGTATATAATGATGCCACACTGGTTTTGTCAAAGTTGGAGCACTTTTGTTTCTTCCCTTTGTTAGGGGCTAGCTACTTGGGGTTAAATGGCCCATCTATAGATGATCCATAGGATGGCACATTTTGTCGCATCAATTTATTTGGGAATCAACAGTTGAACTTTGAAGGTATCAACTGAATGGAGTATTTTTGGTGTCAACCCCTAATCTACACAAATTATCTCCCTCTCCCCCTCTCTCTCTCTCTCTCATGAATTCAGGTGGGGTGTACTTTTCAAACCTTCACTTGGTTTTCTTTTGTTTTTTAGCCATAGTTGCATTGCATGGTAGGACAAACCATGTGCATGCATTGAATGGAAAATAGAAAGAGGAAACAAAAAAACGCATTGATTAGATAATAGCCAATTGGTTCCCAAGGTCAAAGTAAATATAAAACAGTCAACAAACAAATGCCTATTTATTTGGCAGTTAGGATCATCGAATTAATCTAGTTTTGGGGCCGGCAATCTAACAAGAAACTAGGACTGCACAAAAAATCCGGTATCACCACAAAATCAGACCGAACCGGGCGGTTTGGATCGGTTTATAGTAGATTGGTCCGGTTAACGATTTGAAAATCATAAAAACCGCTTACATCGGTCGGTTATCGGATTGAGCCCACTGTTAACCGCTTAAACCGAACCGACCGTATACAGTAACTTAAGTATTGCTTTTTTACTATTTTAGTGTTAGGATTTCATTTTTGTGCGCTTGCATTTAGTCCACACTCTATTTTTTTAGTAGAATTATTTTTTATATAGATCAATGGAATGTTGGATTTTTATGTTTGCACTAAACATTGGAATAAATGCAAAGGACAGTGTATCATCATTTTGAAATTTTTAATGTCTGATTTTTAAAAAATAAAAAATAAAAAACAAAGGTTTAACCGACCTAACCGAATCGAACGGAACGTTCGGTTTGGTTGTTGGTTTTAGTGTTAAACCGATCCGAACCGCCCATGTGCGGTCCTACAAGAAACCCATGATTTGAATGCTTAGGATTTGAGTGACAACTCTATTCACCGTTTAACCTTCAAACCCTCTTTGTTAGATTAGTGGAAAGTAGTTACTCTTTGTTTGGGATTAACTGCTGATTTTACTTAAATTGCTGTAAAAAAAATTTAAAGACAACGGAGTACTAACTAATGACTCTATGCTTTTCACCAAGAGCCCACCATTTAAAATTGTTCATCCTACGCGTATGAATGGATGGTCAATTGTTTTTAAAACCATGGTTTATGGCATGAGGATCCTTGAATTTGCATGGCTATCTAAAAGATAATTTGGAATGAGCGAAGCTCGTGTTGGGCTTTATTTAGTCTGCAACCAGTTTCAAATATAGCTTTAAACACTTGAAATGGATCAAGTCAGGGCCAAGCTTCAATAAGCAGGATCAATTCAGGTTGACTCACATTGGAGACGAGTAGAAGTTGTCTGATTGTCTCACCCATTTTTACAACGATATGAATATGATGAGTTGGGCTTTATAGACACCTCTCTTAAGCCCAACACTTTCTACACAATCCGACCCATTTGCAACCATTTAAAATGTTATTTCTTAGTTTTGGCTGGCCTCACATATGGCAGCCTCTGAGAACTCCAGTTCCATAATTTATATAGGAATGAAAGAAACACAATCATTGGCATTGTACAAGGGAGACCACCACTGCACAGGCCCAGCATTGCTTACATGACATTATCATTTTAACGACAACGCTGCTGCATTTCTTTGAGGGTGCTGATACAGTTGCATCACCCCTACTTTATATTTGAGAATGATTTGGTAAGCCAATGCATGCAACCCAACTTTCTCACTTCTCATTAAGCTACAGGTAGTGCTGGATTTAAGACTTTTTATTCTCTTGAACCAATGGCTGTCATGATGCCATATAGATAATTACTGGGCCATCTTTAAGCTATGATGATGGGGCCTTCCTGCTCCCCATCTCCTCATAATTGGTATTGGTCTTTGGTGGGTCTTGTACTGATTTGGTCGGTGGTGATTTGACTCAGAGAAACATTCACTTGGGAGGGATTTGGAAAGACTATGCCCCTAACTTGGATGTGTAGCTGGGTTGTGGGAAAACTTATAATTTATGAATTCTAAGTCCCACATGAATTTTACCCAAAAACAAAAAAGATAGTACCACATGATGAAAAGTTGAGAACTTTTCAAAACCACTGTACAAGGATTAAAGAGATGGTGCCTGGGCCCCTTCTTAATTTACTATGAGGAGAGTGAGTTATGGGGGTGAAGGTGAATACATATGCTCAAGCGTGCAAACAAGTGCTTGGTGTGGCACAGGCGTGTTTCTCTCACACGTGCCTCTAGGGCCCATTGACTGTTTTTGTGTTTTGTTCTATATATTAACTGTCCAAACTCAATGGAAATGTAAACCGTGGGACTACTTGACTAGTTCTCAATTGGTAAATAAGGGCTTTTTAGAGGACTCTCATGAGTCAGAGCACCATGTGGAGAAATCAAAGGAGCCTCTTCTTTTTCCTTTCTTGTCAATCAGAGAAGTTGTGAAACCATCAGAAGAGCTTTTTTGTTTGAGCGTCTCTGTCATTTTAGCGCGCATGACAGGTGATGTAACTCGAGAAAGAGAGCAGCTGGGGAATCTGATCTAATTTCACCTAAGAAAGGGGGGCACATTTGAGGACATGCTTTGACTACCAACAAAGTTCAGTTTCTACTTTTCCCTTCAAAAATTTTAATCAACTTAAAATAAAAAGGGGGGCCACATTTGAGGACGTTTGCACACGTAAGGAGAGGAAGAGGATTCAATAAATAATCCCTACGTAGTTCGGTGAAAAATAGGAAGCCCAACCAACTAGGCAACTCAAAGTGCTCCATCAATTGAAAATGAGATGTCCAAATTCATAGTTTTGCTAAGAAGGTGATCCTCAAGCAAGTAGTACTTCAACTAGAAATAGGAAGCATTATAAATCACTTTGTTTCATATAGACTCAATTCACGCACTCTTAGAACACATACCCCTAATCAAATGTGCTGCAGCTAAAAAATGTTTCAAATTTTCACTAGTGAATATATGGCACGCAGAACCAACGAGTGAATCTTATTAAAATAGCGCACTTTATATTTTTCTTTAATTTTACTTTTTGGGTCTTTTCCACTCAAAGAAGGGTTAAGTAGTGGTTGTGTTTGACTTGGATGCTTAATGTTCTTGATTTTTTGTTTGTTGGCTTTTCAAAATAGTACATATAAAGGGTAAGGAATGCATTATGCATTGATGGCTCATTTTTTGGAAACAAGGTACTGTTTTTTTTGGGTAGAAAGAAGATTATGTTGAAAAATAAAAATAAAAAAACCAGGCCTAGCTACAAAGACCATCCCCAACGGCACCACATCAACCACATTAGGATAACCCATTTTAGCTAGCCAATGGGCTGCGACATTACAAGACCTAGGAGTAAAATTGAAGTCATTGTTTTCAAAACACCTAACACTATCTAATACATCCAAAATAATCAAATTAACAGACCAATCCTTGGCACCATTAATCACTTTCAGAACTTCAAGAGCATCCGAGAAAATTCGAATGTTAGTCAAGCCTCTAGCTTTTAGCCTTTTCTACCGCAAAAGATATGTTCTCGCTTCTGCTTCTTTAGAAGAAAGGAGCTTTCCTCTTTTAACTGAGTCAGCACCAATCAACATTACAAGTTATTTAGTAACATAAGTAACATAATAAAACCAAATGCAAAGTTACCATAGGATGTGTATAGAGAGTGTGAATCTTATTATGAAACAAGTTTAATGGATCCATCTCCACATTAGCATGGAAAGCAAGTCAACAGATCCATTGCTTCCAAACGTAATTTTCTTTGAACCAAAGATCCTGGGAGAACTGTTTACTTGAATCAGGGATTAGGACCCCTGTTTTGAGTAGTCTGGATGAAGATCAGCATGGCTCCGATTAGACCTGAAAAGGAAGAGAGGAAGCAGGGCAGAGGACCCTGGCTGTGGGCAGCGCAAGGCTCTCCGATGCTTAAGTCAGTTCAGGGACTGAGTAAGGGAGATGGAGAGAAATTTGCAGAGTAAGTGTATATGTTTGGGGTTTCATACCTTAGAGTGGAGATGGAATGTCTATTTATAGGAGAGGGAGATGACTTACGTGGACGAACCTCATGATGGGCTTTGCCACTCGAGTGACTTTTGTCCACTCAGCCCACACTTCATTAAATGCTAACCTCACCTACCCATTCCTCATTAAATGCCAATCTTATCGAGCCAGGCGGTGGTTGACTTTCGAGCCAAGTCCCATCGGGCCTGATCTGGAGCCATACTTTGGGGGCGCACATGTTCCGCATAACACCGTTTTGTCAGGAATGATGGGCCGCAGGGCACGCCTTAGCGCGTGCCTTCGTCCTGTCAATAGTCCCATCAGCGTCTGTCAAATCCGCCGTGCCGAGGTCGATACACAAGGACCCGTGCCATCTGACCTCGGGGCCTTCACCTCGGCAGGTGCCGTGACCCGTGAACCGGGACTCGTCCTGGCCGAGCGGAGGCATGATTAACTGGATTGATGTCAAGGCTAGTCCTAATCTCGGCTTAGTGGAAACGTCCCCACACAATTGCCCCCCAGCTTTGGAGCTCTTAGAGTATCCTAACTCTTTGAGGTCGGAAGCTGAGAAGGATTCCCCAGAGGATTGCCGTGATGCGGTGTGCCGTAATGTCGTGCTGCCATGCATCCGGGTCCGGAGGAAGCCCAAAAGGCTCATGATTTCGTAATCTCATCGCGGCTTTGGTTGCGGATGCCTTGCTCTTATCCACTGTCGCTTCGATGCCCGAGGCATTAAATGGCGCACGGAAATCAGGCTGGCGATTCCACGTGTCGCCTTCGGCTTGGTTGGCCCGTCTTTTCATAGCGGCGCGCGCAGTGAAAAGACGCGTCCTTTTCGAAATTCGAAAAGGCGCCATCATTGGCGCTCTGTTTTTTGGCAATAAGTAGGGGAGGCGCCCATTTCATTTCTTCTTCCTTCCTTACCTTCAATTTCTAGAGCCTTCTTCTTCTTTCTCTGCCTTCACCTCCCAGAACAGAGAGAGAGAGAGAGACTGCTGCAGAGATTTCCCGGAGGAAAACTTTCGCCGGAGAGAGGTTCTGCCAGAGTTTTGCTTCCGCAGGCTTGACCACTATTCTGCTTTTGGCCTTTCGAAAGTCTTCTTCCTTTGGTTCCTGTTTCTTCCAGCGCTTCGGGCTCTGTCTAGGGTTTTTTCTGTTCTTCCAGCACTGTCTTTCTTTCTTCTAATTTTTTTCCTTCGAGAGATGGGCATTTACAGTCAATGGATAGAGTCCGAGAGGGGGTTAGCCGACCTTAAGGTTAGGTATAGGATACCAGACGGAGTCCAAGTCATGGCGGACCCTCCCATAGTCTATGCTGTTGGCGACTTTTATGACGGCTGGATGTCGTTCCCCCTAGTGGCCGTCATTGAGGGCGGGGTTAGGTTTCCCCTTCGTCCTCTACTTAGGGAATGCTTCAGGGCATGGAACCTCTGCCCCTGTCAGCGATGCCCAACAGCTTCATGATCGTGATGGGCACGGACGCGCTCAATACGGTCCTGGGCATTGGTCTCGGCGTCCACGATATCGAGGATGCCTATGACATATGCAAATCCGGGAAGGATATGTATTACCTCCGTATCAAGCCGGGTCGGAGGCCGTTCGTCCAATCCTTGGAGGATTCCAATAAATATGCCGGGGACGATCGTCTGATGGATACGGGCAATTGGGAATTCGATGATGACGAGTCCATTGCGGAGAGATTTTTTAAGATTCCTCGTCACTTCGGCACTCCTCTAAGTAATTACAGTCCTAGCACGCCTCTTTATATCTTCTGCCTTTTTTGTATTGTCAGGTTTATGTTGTTCGTTTGCTCTGTAGGTGTTCGTCAGAGGAGGGCGGCAGCTAGCCGAGACGGTTGGAAAAGGAACAATTCTTGGATCAAGTCCTTAGAGAGCTACCACGACCATGCGGACAGGTCGGCGTGGAAGCTTCTTGGATACAAACCCAAGTATCGCGACTATAAGAAATACACCGCTCGCAAGCCGCGGCGGAAGTAGACGAGGGGAGCGGAGAGGAAAACGAGCAAGCCGCGACTGACTCTGAAGACAGTGCCGCATCCGAAACTGAGGCATCCACCTCGAGATCCGACGCGGATAACGCCGAGACGATCGGGAGGATCGTTTTATCATCAGAGAGCGACCCCGACGAGGCGATGGAAATGACCCGCCCCAAGCCGGTGTTCAAGAATCTGAAGGCCCAGCCCGTGGGAGGCAAAGGTCGAGGCGCTGCATCTTCTTCTCGCGCGCCCCATTCATATAGCGTGCCTTCTTCCTCTACCACTCCTCCTGCTCTGACATCTCCACCCCCTGCCGCAACCGGTCAAATGGTCACCGCTCCCTAGGCCAGGCAGACGGATGACCAGGCCAGGAAAAGGAGCAGGGTCGAAGGCTCGGCAGGGGAAAGCTCGGCTGCCGGCACGGCAATGCGGGCTCCTCCTACACCCTGGAGGCCGAATTTTATGCTCCAGCCCGGGAGACCGATGACGGTAGAGGACCGTCTCTCCGGGGGCCCACTGGTGATCGCTTGCCTGGGCAGTGCCTGCGCTCTGCAGCGGGATATAGAGAAGCACGACGAGATGGATGACATCTCAATCCTGGCAGCGCAGATGAAGGCAAGCTTGAGCGTAAGTACAAATTCTTCTGACCTTTTTCCTTTCAACTCTAGCTTTTGCTCACTGGTGGCTTGATTTTCTTGCAGATTGTCCAGATGGCCCAGGTCTCGGTTACAGCGAGTCCAGAAGTGCCATACCGAGCTCAAAAGGGTCCAGGCGAACTGTGAGCATCACAGGAAAGCCTTGGAGGAGGGTCAAGCGAGGGTGAGGGAGTATGAGGAGACGCACCAAACCCTCTTTGCCGAGCTTGACAAGGCGAAATCTGCCTTTGAGGCGGTCAAGAGGAGGGAGGCCGAGCTGGAGAGGAGGATCGCCGACCTAGAGAGGCAGAAATCCGAGCTCGAGTCCAAAAGTCGAGCCGAGGTTAATGCTGCCTTTCAGAAGGGGGTTGACGTAGCCGGGGAGGAATACTCGGCGCAGGTCGACGACATAAGGATCTCGACCTGGGAGATGGGATGGAGAGCCGCTCTGGTGAAGGCGGGAGTCCCCAACGACCACCCGGCATATGTGAGCCCGGATGAATATCCGCGCCCGGACACTAAGCCAATCCCCGTGGTGGAATCCGAGAGGGATCCTGCTATCGAGCCGGAGCCGGAACTCCCCCCATCTTCATTCGAAGCGCCTGCTGCAGCAACCGGGACCCCGGCCGCGGATGACGCTGCCCCTGCTGCGTGAAGCTCCTTTTCCATTGCCTTTCCTCTTTTTCTTCTTGATGTAATTTTGCTTAGGCGCATCGCGCCTTTATGTAAAGAACTTCATCAGTTATAATGAAAGCTCCTTTTGCCTATTTTGTGTTTTCCTTTCTTGTACTTTCTTTGATTTGAATGTGCTAAGTGTTTCGCCTCGGCTTCATGGCCGAGCTCCCCATTCCTTGGAAATCCGCGATCGATTAGCCGTGCTCAATAGTTGTAGCCTTTAGAATGCGGCGTGGGGCCTCCATTCTACTGTAGGGGTGATCCAAGGCACTGATTGTTTTCCGCAATGTAATGATGTCACCTAAAAAATAAAAAGTAATATTCTTTTGCATTTTTGGGATATTCTCCCTTTCTGCATGCGTCTTGTTTTCAATATTTTGCACAAGTATATGAGCTCGGTAGGTGCCGAGCTGCCCCAGACTAGCCCGGGATTATATTGTTAGGATAGCTGCCCAGCGATTAGATGTGCAAGTAGGGTGATCCCTCTGGCTCTTCACCCGGGCCGTGCTGGCTATCTGGAGCGAGGGCAGAGATGCGCTTACCGCACGAGATGGAGATCCCTTTGGCTCTTCACCAAGGGCCGTGGTGGCTATCTGGCATGAGGGCCGAGATGCACTTATCGCACGAATGGAGATCCCTCTGACTCTTCACCAGGGGCCGTGCTGGCTATCTGGCACGAGGGCCGTGATGCGCTTACCGCACGAATGAAGATCCCTCTGACTCTTCACCAGGGCCGTGCTGGCTATCTGGCACGAGGGCCAAGATGCGCTTTCCGCACGAGATGGAGATCCCTCTGGCTCTTCACCAAGGGCCGTGGTGGCTATCTGGCACGAGGGCCAAGATGCGCTTTCCGCAAGAGATGGAGATCCCTCTGGCTCTTCACCAAGGGCCGTGGTGGCTATCTGGCACGAGGGCCGAGATACACTTACCGCACGAATGGAGACATTTCTGCCCAGCTGGAGAGGGCGAAGCCATTCCTTTGCCGATTTTATTTCCGAAGCTAGGATGACCTTGCGCACTGCTGCCGGGCTGGAGAATTGTGTTATTGCTAAGGTCCTTGACTTAGAAAAAATAAAAGAAATCTCTGAGAAGAAATCGTCTTCATTGATTTGCATAATCTGAATACATATCAAAAGTAAAACTTTTTGAAGTGGGAGGCGTTCCATGGTCGTGGCAGTTGCTTTCCATCCATATCCTCGAGTCAGTACGCGGACCGACCAGCAGTCGAGACCACTTTGAATGGGCCGCGCCAGTTTGGAGCCAACTTGCCCTGGTTTGAATCCTTGTCTGCTGGCAGTGCCTTCTTCAGGACCAGTTCGCCAGTGGAGAACTTTCTTTCCCGGACTTTCTGGTTATAATCTTCTGCGAGCCGTTGCTGATAGGCTGCTAAACGGATGGCCGCTGCTTCTCTGCGCTCTTCGGCTAGATCCAACCCCAGGGTCAGGTTCTTCTCGTTCTGGCTTTGGTCAAAGAGTTCGGATCTGAGCGTTAGAAGGCCGATCTCAAGTGGGATCACGGCTTCCATTCCATATGCCAAGGAGAATGGAGTTTCCGAAGTGGAGCGCCCCGGGGTAGTCCTGTACGCCCATAGGACACTAGGCAGCTCTTCCACCCATCTCCCTTTGGCCTCGTCGAGTCTCTTTTTTAGTCCATCAAGGACCACTTTGTTGGAGATCTCGGCCTGGCCGTTGCTCTGGGGATAGGCTGGAGTCGAATAATGGTTCCTGATGCCGAGCTCCTTGCAGAAGTTTTTGAAGAGGCTGGAGTCGAATTGGGTCCCGTTGTCCGAGACCAAGATTCGCGGGATGCCGAACCTCGTGATGATGTTCTTCCATACGAAGCTTTTGGAGTCTCGCTCAGTGATGGAGGATAATGCTTTTGCCTCTATCCACTTAGTAAAATAATCAGTGGCCACTATCAGCCACCTCTTATTCCCTGGAGCTCGGTGGAGAGGCCCTACGATGTCCAGCCCCCATTGGGCGAAGGGCCACGGGCTGGAGAGCGGGCTTAAATCCTGCGCAGGTTGATGGAGTTATGTGAGAACTTCTGGCATTTCTCGCACTTCATGGCGTACATCTATGCGTCCTTCTGCATGTACGGCCACCAGTATCCTTGGCTTATAGCCCGGTATGCTAGTGACCTTCCTCCGATGTGACTCCCGCAGATGCATTCGTGTATCTCGAAGAGGAAGTCTTCAACTCGGCTCGGGTGGACGCACTGGAGATAAGGGCCTGTGAACAACTTTCTGTACAGCTTTCCTTCTGGCAGGGGCGGATGAAGGGGGGGCCCGGGTGGGCTGCAACACACCCAAGATTTGGGCCCAAAAAAAAAAAATCCACTTTCCCAAAAAAAAAAAAAAACCCAATTTCCCCAAAAAAAAATTGTCACTATTACTTTCACAACTTGTAGTCTTAGCTTGCAAGCATGAGTTTAAATCCTGTTATTTCTTCTCTAATAAAATATCAGAGGAATTACCCTACCATTGTTGCAGCAGACAATAATTCTCATAGCTTTGATAAAACTTCATTGTGAGCTGAAAATGAAAAGAAAAGAAATAAAAAAAATTAGGAAAAAAAAAAAGTAAAACCGGTCGTCTTATGTATAATGTATTGTATATTGATGATTATTTACTATCTTAGGTTATAATGTCGCATCATCAAGCGCCCAAAAAATCAATAACTCTTCTATCGTTCTATAAGAGAAAAGATGATAAATCTGAAAGTGGCGAAACTTCTACATCTATTCCTGATATTTCAAAGCTTGATGAGGACGAGCGACGTTCTACCAAAGTTCAGGTTGTTGAAATTGAAGGAGTTGAACCTTCTTCTCGAGTCCAAAGAGTCGTAGTTGTACATTCTTCCAAAGCTCAAGAAGTTGCACCTATGGAAGTTGATGTCACTTCTTCATTTGAATGTGATCCGGGTAAACGCATTGCTATATATGAATGCCCGCTTAACAAACACGATGAAGTTCGGGTAGCTTATTTTAGAATGGGACCTTGTCGACCTACTCATGAGGAAGAAAAAGATTATCCGGTGACCATATTTGGAAAGCAAGGCCGACGGTTCAATACTAATTGGTACAAACTATTCCCTTGGCTAGAATATTCACTCCACAAGGATAGAGCATATTGTTTTTATTGCTTTCTCTTTGAAACAAATCCTCCGAAGCATCCGGTATTTACCATTGATGGGTTTCAGAATTGGAAGAAGGTTAACAATGGGAAGAAGTGTCATTTTTTGAAATATGAAGGTGGTCTTTGTTCTCCACATATGTCGGCGACAATGTATTGTGAGAATCTAATGAAACCTTCTCGACATATAGATAGTATTTTCAATACACTTTCTACAGAAGCAATTGCAAATAATCGGTTACTTCTCCGAAATGTTATTCAATGTATTCGGATGCTTGCATTACAAGGGTTTCCTTTTAGAGGACATGATGAATCGAAGAAATCAAAGAATTGTGGAAACTTCATTGCAATGTTCGAGTTTTCAAAAATGTTGAACAAGAAAGTTGCCGAAATAGTAGGTGATTGTCCACGAAATGCCAAGTATACATGACATGGTATTCAGAAAACACTTTTGCATATATTTGCCGAAATGTGAGAAGGAAAATACGCGAAGATATTGGTGATGCAAAGTTTTGTATCCTTGTGGATGAAGCACAAGATAATTCACATAGAGAACAAATGACCATTATTCTACAATTTGTTAATCTTGGTGGTTTTGTTAAAGAAATGTTTTTGCTATTGTTGGTGTTGAAGACACTTCTCGCGGATTGCATGGTTATTTACATCGAAAGAGAGTTTGCTAATGAAGTCGACATAGAGTTGGTAATAGATGAATTTGATAAGAAGCCACGCAAGTCAAGATTTCACTAGTGTCATATTTTAACTTTTGTTTGTTTTTTGTCATACTTGTCAAGATCTATTGTGAAGACATTTTTTTGTTGATTTTGAGTAGTATAATAAAAATGATCACTCTTTTGGTATGATGCTTGTAGAAAATGAATTATGAAGATAGTACATAGATAGTTTTTGGTGAACATTGTTACTATTTTTTATAATTTTTGGTGAGACATTGTTATTATTTTTTTAGTGTAACTTAAGTGCAGCCCCCCCCAGATTAGAAATCCTGGATCCGCCCCTGCCTTCTGGAGAGAGCCAGAATCGGGCTGCTCTCACCCTGGTTTTGTGAGCTTGAGCTTTGTCCTCAGGAAGTTGATCGTCCTTGAAGTATGAGATGATAGGGTCCATCCAACTGGGCCCGAGATCAATGCTCATAACTTGCCGAGGTGGGCGAAGCTCAATGCTCGGTGATGTCAGTGATCCTACTTCCACAGTCCTCTTCCTTCCAGCTTCGACGGCGGAAGCCAGGTTGGCGAGCGCGTCGGCGTGTGAGTTAGAATCCCTATCGATCTGTCTGACTTCTGCTTCCGGAAATTGAGAGAGGAGCTTCTTGGCGAGGGTCAAATAGGCCGTCATTCTATCGTCGCGAGCCTGGTAGTCTCCGGTGAGCTGGCTTGTCACCAACTGTGAGTCACTGAAGACCACCAGCTGTTGAGCGCCGAGAATCTTGGCGCTATTCAGCCCTGCTAGCAATGCTTCGTACTCTGCCTCATTGTTTGATGCTCTGAAGTCAAGTGTCAGGGCTTGCTCAATGACTAGCCCTTCTGGAGACTGGAGAACTATGCCGACGCCAGCCCTGCTAGAGGTAGAGGATCCGTCAACGAAGACCTTCCAAGCTGAATCACGGAACGTATTTCGAGATTGCTCGTAATCAGTCCCCGAGACTAAGTCCTCATGCCCTTTTCCCCCCAGTTTGGCGTCGAGTGGGCTCGGCGCCGAATTCGGGGAAATGACCACCACGATAAAGTCGGCCAAAATCTACGCTTTGATCACCGTCCTTGGTTTGTACTGGATGTCGTACTATCCCAGCAATACTGCCCATCTTGAAACTCGTCCGGAGAAATCAGCCTTCCGGAAGACAGACTTGAGCTGGTGCTCAGTGACCACCACTATCGTGTGGGTTTGGAAGTAGTGCGAGAGTTTACGAGAGGCACTGACGATGGCCAGTGCGAGCTTCTCCATCTGCAAGTACCTGGTCTCAGTGTCGAGGAGGATCTTGCTTGTGTAGTAAATGGGCTTCTGCTGCCTGTCATCTTCTCTGACTAGGACCGAGCTCACAGCATGATCCGAGACTGCCAAGTACAAGTACAGTGCTTCTCCTTTCTTCGGGGTTGACAGCCATGGAGGTGAGGCTAGGTAAGTCATAAGCTCTTGGAGAGCCGAGTCGCACTCCAGGATCCACTCGAACCTCAAGTTTTTCTTCAGCAGCTGAAAGAAGGGACGGCATTTGTCGGAGGACCTGCTGATGAAACGGTTGAGCGCGGCAGCCATGCCAGTGAGCCTCTGGATCTGCTTCGTCGTCAACGGGCTTTGGATACCCAGGATTGCAGAGATCTGATCTGGATTTGCTTCGATGCCCCGTCTCGTGACGAGGCTTCCTAAGAACTTGCCGGAGCCGACTCCGAAGGCGCACTTGGAGGCATTCAGCTTCAATCTGAACTTCCGGAGAACGTCGAACACCTAGCTGAGGTCCGTCAGGTGGTCTTGAGACTGTTTGGACTTGACGACCATGTCGTCGATGTAGAACTCGACCGTTTTACCGAGCTGGTCTCGGAACATTTTGGTGACCAACCTCTGGTAGGTCGCCCCTGCATTCTTCAGTCCGAAAGGCATCACCTTGTAGCAATAGGTCCCCCTGGGAGTGATGAATGCCGTTTTCTCTTGGTCTGGCCCATACATGGGTATCTGGTGGTAGCCGCGGTAGGCGTCAAGGAAGCTCATCCTGTCGTGGCCGGCGGTGGCATCGATCATTTGGTCGATCTTTGGGAGTGGAAAGCAGTCTTTCGGGCATGCCTTGTTAAGGTCAGTGAAGTCGACACAGACACTCCACTTCCCAGTCTTCTTCTTCACCACCACGGTGTTTGCCAGCCATTTCGGGACTGGACCTCCCTGATGGCGCTTGCTTCTAGCAGTTTCCCCACTTCTTCGATCACGACCGTAGATTGCTCTACTCCCGATCTTCGTACCTTCTGGACGACATGCTTGACTTGTGGGTCCATGTTCATTTTGTGGCTCATGACCTCGGGGTCTACGCAAGGCATTTCTTGTGGGGTCCAGGCAAAGACCTCTCTGTTTCGCAATAGGAAGCCGAGCAGCTCGGACCTCTCCAGCTCGGTGAGCTGACTCCCAAGCAGGAAGTACCTCTCGGGATCACTGGGGTCGATCCTGACCTCGGTAAGAACTTCAATGCTCTTCTCTTCTGGATCGCGGTCAACTCTGTCCAGTTCGGCCTCCAGTTCGGCCATGTGTACTTACTTTGGCTCCTCCTCGCCGGGTTACGACGGCCATCATGTACCGCTTGGCCATCTGTTGGTAGCCATCGACCGTGACCACCTCAATCCTGCCGTCCCTTTCCAGAGGGAACTTGAGCTTCTGATGGTAGGAGGAGGGAACAGCTTCTAGCTGATGCAGCCAACTCCTCCCTACTATAGCATTGTAGGGGGATGGCGCATCCACGACGAGGAAGTCAGCCATCACTGAGGCGCCTCCGACTTGGACTTTGAGGGAGACTCTTCCCTTTGGATAAACGGGCTTCGCGCTGAACCTTATCAGGGGAGTACGCGCTTCCTGGAGATCTTCCTCGATGAGCCCCATCTTGGTAAAGCAGTCGAAGTAAAGGATCTCGGATGAATTGCCGGGGTCGACGAGAATCCTCTGTACCTTGCAGCTCTTCAGCTTTAGGGTCATGATCAGCGGGTCATTGAGGGGGAGTTGGACTCCCTTCAGGTCCTCGTCTGAGAACCAGATCTTTGGCCTCTCATTCCGTGCCTTCTTGGAGGCAGGTCCGAGCTCGGCTGCCATCACCTGTTTCCCATGGGAGGCCCTCTTGGCCTCGGCACGGGCCTGGTTGCCCCCTGCTTAGTGGGGGCCTGGTGAATGACACTTATGATCCTCTCTGACTCCTCGCTGTCATGATCCTCATCCGCTCGGCGCCGTGGTCGCTCGTTGCCCCCGCTATCAGCTCCCTTGGAGTACTCCTTCAGGTGCCCGTCCTTGACGAGCCTCTCAAAATAGTCTTTGAGAGTGTAACGATCCTCAGTGTGATGTCCGTTCTGCTTGTGGTAAGCGCAGAACTTACTTTGATCTCTCTTGGAGGGGTCGTTATGGATGGGCCGCGGCCACTTAAAGTACAGCTTCCCTGGATCTTATCCAGTATCTGGTGAATCGACTTTCTTGAAGACTTTATAGACCCTTTTCGCGCGAGGAGTAGGACGGTTTGTGTCTCTTACCTCCTCCCGAGGTGTGAGTCGGGGTTGATGCCTGGACGCCCGAGTGCTAGTCTCGGCTTGTCTCTTGTCTGCGGAATGTCTTCTTTCCGCTTCCGGAGGGCCGATCCTCCTGCCGAGACCGATCCTCCTGCCGCGGTCGATCTTCCTGCCGAGGCCGATCTTCCTGCCGAGACCGGTTCTCCTGCCGAGACAGTTCTTGGTGACACCAAAACTCTCGTTGGCCCGCTCCTCGTCTTCCTCTTGCTCGATGAACTTGTTTACCCTGGACATCAGGGCTGTTACGGAGGGCACAGGGTTTCGAACGAGCTTTTTCCGGAGCTCGCACCCTGGCAGGAGGGTGTGCTGGAAAGATATGATCGCCACGTCCTCGGAGGAGTTGTCTACTTGGTTGTATACCGTCCAGAATCTCTTCCCGAACTGGGTGATGCTCTCATTCCACCTCATTCTGAGGGCCATGATGTCGCTGTTAGTCTTTTGGATGACTCTGTGCGCCTGGAATTTTCCCAGGAAAGAGTCCCGCAACTGGCACCAGCTCGTGATTGACTCCTCCGGGAGTGCGCAGAACCACTTAAGGGGGAGATCTCCCAAGCTGGAAGAGAAGACCCTACAGTTGAAGTGTCCGACGTCACCCCCAAACGGACAGCTTTTGGGTGAAATGCCGGAGATGTGCTGCTAGGTCCGAGGTTCCGTCATAGAGGATGAACCTCGAGACATTGCACTTCTTCGGGAGGGGATACTCGTTGATTTCTCTAGAGAAGGGTGATGAGTCGAGGCCGGCGAATTCAGGGATGTCTGGCTGGTTCTGAGCGAGCCCGGCCTCCTTCAGGGTGCTCTGGATTGCCTGTTTGACCAGGTGGTCAATCAGCGCCTTCTGATCTCCCACTTCTGATCTCGGCATTGACCTCCTATCAACGTGGTTATGGTAGGAGCTCTCAGCATGACTCCGTTCGCGGCTTTTCTCGTTCAGATGTTCTCTCAAATCTCTGCCGGTGACGGAATCCTTTCTGCCTACGAGGTCACCGCCCACAGGGACTGTCCCCTTCTCTCGGAGTTGCTGCCTGAGCTGGCGGATAAGGTCGTCCTTCTCCTGAAGGGTGAGGTTCTGAGCCCTGATTGCCGCTTGAGCGGGGCGGGCTCTATCGTCTTCGTAGTTCGTGCGGCGTTCGGATCGGCGTGATCCCGCCGCTGCCGGGGCTTTACCCTTCGAGAGGCGCTCCTGCATGGGAGCATCTCGCCGCGGTGGGCTTGCCATCTCTAATGGGCTCGCGCGTTGCGCTTTTCTGGATGGGTTACATAAGGCAATGGTCCAGGAAGAACCAGTGGCCCTGGAGGGAGGGACTTCGGGTGTTCTCCGCCTCTCTTGTTTCTCGGAGCCATGGCGACTGGAAAGATTTTGGGAAAGGTTTTTGGGTTTGGGTTATTACTTTCCCACAGACGGCGCCAATTGTAAGTGCCTAAAAATTACGGGCTTTGAATCAGGGATTAGGACCCCTATTTTGAGTAGTTTGGATGAAGATCAGCGTGGCTCCGATTAGACCTGAAAAGGAAGAGAGGAAGCAGGTCAGAGGACCCTGGCTGTGGGCAGCGTAAGGCTCTCCGATGCTTAAGTCAGTTCAGGGACTGAGTAAGGGAGATAGAGAGAAATTTGCAGAGTAAGTATATATGTTTGGGGTTGCATACCTTAGAGTGGAGATGGAATGTCTATTTATAGGAGAGGGAGATGACTTACGTGGACGAGCCTCATGATGGGCTTTGCCACTCGAGTGGCTTTTGTCCACTCAGCCCACACTTCATTAAATGCTAGCCTCACCTACCCATTCCTCATTAAATGCCAATCTTATCGGGCCAGGCGGTGGTTGACTTTCGAGCCAAGTCCCATCGGGCCTGGCCTGGAGCCATGCTTTGGGGGCGCACGTGTTCCGCATAACGTCGTTTTGTCAGGAATGATGGGCCGCAGGGCACGCCTTAGCGCGTGCCTTCGTCCTGTCAACAGTCCCATCAGCGTCTGTCAAATCCGCCGTGCCGAGGTCGATACACAAGGACCCGTGCCATCTGACCTCGGAGCCTTCACCTCGGCAGGTGCCGTGACTCGTGAGCCGGGACCCGTCCTGGCCGAGCGGAGGCATGATTAACTGGATTGATGTCAAAGCTAGTCCTGATCTCGGCTTAGTAGAAACACCCCCACACAACAAGTTATTTAGTAACATAAGTAACATAATAAAACCAAATGCAAAGTTACCATAGGATGTGTATAGAGAGTGTGAATCTTATTATGAAACAAGTTTAATGGATCCATCTCCACATTAGCATGGAAAGCAAGTCAACAGATCCATTGCTTCCAAACGTAATTTTCTTTGAATCAAAGATCCTGGGAGAACTGTTTACTTTGGGTTTAACCTTAGTCCTATGGTTGGGTGTTCCTCCTTGAGCTGATAGCAGGGCGCAGGCAGGTCAATGTTCCCATATTTCTTTTCTGGGATGTGCCTGGATCAATCTCTGTTGCAATGTACAATTAAATATACCAGGCTGGCCAAATATATCTATCTAACATGGGCTTTAGCTACTGAAGATTGGGCCTGAATATCATGCCTTTGGGTTGATTCTGTCCGAAATACAATGCCCAATAGATAGACGAGCGGGACTTTTCAAGCTCGATCATTTGGCTGGGATCGGCCAATTTGTGTCCTCTATTTAGATGTATGATATTTCATTTAGGAGGCCCATTCAAGCTCAATATCTTATGGGCTTCTTTTTCTTTTGTAATTGGTTTAACAACTAGTTCTATATCCTTTTCTTTGCAATAGTTTTAGCCACTAGTTTTTTTTCTTCGTAACTTCGTTTTCTTTTATTGAAATCTTTCGTTACCGGTCAGAAAAAAAAAAAGTTTTAGTCACTAGTTTGGCCAAGAAACATTGATCATGCACAAGAGCAGAATTATTGAGTATGAACAAAAAACTTTTAGTCCCATAATCCTTCTGTCATATATAAATTCTTTTTTTTTTTTGACACAGAGAAAACTGGATCAGTCAAAAGCTTCCAGAGCTGTAAAAAGTCCCACAAGAGAGATAAAACAAGAAATTAGACAAATCTAAACTCTTCATGTTGGCGGCATCAGATGCATAATTTAAGTGGCATTTCTAAATTTCTATTCTTCAAGTAATGTGAATATATTTCTATGATTTCAAAATTCTCATTGAGATTTCAAGCCCTTTAGCCAACATCTTTTATGAGATTTGTTTCTAAAAGTCTATCAGTGCTGCATCCTGACCTTTAATAATCACATGTATTGATAATTAACAATAAACTGTTGCCTTTGGAGACCTAATGAAGAGAAAATCTTCCACATTTGTTGCAGTGGTTTCTTGTCATCATGGATTTTCTTAACAAAATGAGATTATTACTTTACAAAAATGTGCTTCTAGACGTCATTCCCTTTTCAGATAAAGAAGCAATATGCACACACATAAGGGGCGAGGGAGGGAGAGAGAGAGAGAGAGTATTCAACATTCATTTTCTATTAGAAGTGTGGTAACAATTGCTAATACCAAAAGCCTCTTGATGTAGAACAAGTCGTAGAAGAATTTCTGAAACAAGGAGGATCCCAAGAAGTCAAGATGGAAGGTTAAATCCATAGTGTCGACTTCAAACGGCAATAACTTTTGATCCGGGTATTGTCACGGGGGCCCATAACCATGCGTTTCGAAGCTATCGATGAGCTCTACACGTTAGACAACTACCGAGGGCGGTTGGAGTCGTCAGAGGCCAAATTCAGCCGTTTCAAAGGTCAAAATGCAGTTTTCGTGCAAAGCTTACTATTTATAGTAAGTTGTTTTCGTATTTTAGTAGGTTTTTGAGTCCGTTTAAGTTTGAGTCTGAGTCTTTGTGGAAGGCCTTAGAAAGTTATTTAGGGATGGTCCAGGGGCTTTGATGTAATTTTTAAGTTTTTATTATTATTTTTAGTAAGTTTGCTATTTCGGGTAATTTAGGGTTTCGGGACTCTATAAAAGTGATGTAATGCTTCTTTTTATGGGATAATACGAATTGCAGTTTTATTTAGGGTTTCCCTATCTCTTCCTTGTGGAGTCAAAGGTGTTGATATTGGGTTGAAGACAGCGATCTTCTCCCTTTGTATGTTTCTTTTCGTGCTTCTGCTACACCACCTCTCCAAATCAAGTTCTCTATAACAGCATTTAACACCATTGGGTGACTGAACAGTGATCAAGTTCCTTGGTGATTTCAAATATTTAAAAGAAAATTAAATTTAAGCTGTAGCAACAACAGAGAGATAAAATGTAGACACTCTGAACCCCTGCCCCTTAATGATGTTCTTTCACCTTTGGACAGTTAACCATTTTTCTTACCACTAAAAAATTTGACCAAACTTGGCATTACCTTCCTCTTCTTCCTAAGAGCAATTGAACTCGAGCGGCTCACATATCGAGCTCCAGGTGATCCTGGCCTCCTCATCTTGGCCCGTCTCGGTGTCATCAGACTACTGTTTTCTTTCATGGATTTTCTAGGCACTGGAACCTCAAGATGCAAGTCTGCATCATTGGTTTGTTTCTCGCGCTGTCTCCAATTACGCAGCTCACCCTCCACTGCTTTTGTTGCTGTGAGTGCCTTCTCAGCTTTGTACAGCTCTTGACCTTCCATTTTTTTTAGCTCTCTCATCTCTCTTTGGACCATTTCTGCCTTCATCAGTATCTCCTTCTCGCCAGTCTTTAATGCTTCGATCCATGCCTGAGCAGCCGCCACCTTCTTATCTGCTATTTCTTCTGCTCCCTCTGCACGTCGAGTCAAATACTCATACTCAAAATCAGATATTGTTATAGAGGAGCTGTGTAGCGAGGTGGAAGCTCTTGCTTTCATGGTTTTCTCAGTAAGAGTTCTCAAACTTTCAAGTGCTAAAGCTTCGGATGCTTTGACTGCTTCAAGTTCCTGCATTGCAGCTTGCAGTCTCTCCTCCTCCAACTCAATGTCAGATTCTGTCTTCTGAATTTCTGATCTGATGCTTGCAGTCTCTTCACCGATCAATTTTCGCTCCTTCTTTGCTGCTTCGGTTTCTGTGTGCAACTGTTGCAGCGTTGCGGTTAGGTTGGACATAATCGATCTTGCTTTCTCCTCGGCATCAGATGCAGATTCCAACTTGGACTTGGCTCTTAGGAGCTTGGAATTGAGATTCTTAACAGTAGATTCTGTTTTCTCTTCTAAGTTCTTTAAACGCGCATTCTCTTCGGAGACATGCTTCAGCTCATTTCGAATGATATCCATCGAAGCCATGAACTGAAATCCTTCCTCTCTAATACGCAGCAATTCCCTTTTCACTTCAGTCAATTCATCAGTCACAGACTGCAACAAAGAAGAACTTGCCAGTTCATCTTCATTTCTTTTACTGCTTCCGATTCCAGAACTATTCAATTGATCCAGGGAAATTGTATTGTTTTTGGAACTTTTAACCGTCGACTTAACTAGTTTTAGTTCACTCTGCAAGACATCCACATCCGAATTTGTGACTTCTAGCTTCATTTCAAGCTCCTTTGAATTGTTGATTTCTTGAATAAGATTTTCGATTCTCGTTCGGGTTTTCTCCATAGTTGTCGAGAATTGAGCAGCCTCAGCCCTTCTCTGATCTTCGATGGCCTTGAATTCTCTAACAGCTTCCATTCTAGCCAGCTCAACAAGTACTTCCTCTTCATTTACTTCTTCAATCTCTTTCTTCAAAGCTTCCATGGAGCTTGCATACAATCTTGCTTTAGAATTTGAGCCTTCAGATTGCCTTTCAGCTTGCATTTTCACTTCTAGAACCGAAGCCATATCCAACTTCAGCTTGGATAGTTCCTGTTTTACTGCTTCAAGCTCCCTCATCACTTCCGTGTACTGATGATGATTTTTTATTTCACCAAAGCCCGTTGCCTTTTCCCTGTAACGTCGTCCTGTTTTTTTCAGTACCTGAAGCTCTTTGTTTTGTGCTTTTGTTGCAGCATTTGAGTCTTCAATTCGTAGAGTGAGATCATTCACCATCTTCTGGGCATCGGAGAGTTCCATTTCTGCTTTTGCCTTTACAGCCTCTGCAAATCTTCTTCTATCATCTAATCGACCAATGTCTCTTTTTGCAAGATGGACTTCTCTTGCTCTTGAAGGCAGATTCTTTAGAATTAGAACAGAGATTCATGTAAGTTATTACCTTAACAAACAAAATAATCCACAGAAAGGATGAGAAGAGATACACAAGACTGGTAAAATCCAATCAATATTACCATAGGAGATAGCATACAGAGTTTTTAGAATCTATAGAACTCTTACCTCTGAAATTACCATTTTTGTTTTCTTCCTCTCTGGTATTTCACCAAGTATACTTTGTCCGAATATATTAACGACTTCCTTAACTGACCCAATCTGTTCTCTCTTTTCAGCTTCAGTTCTGTCCATTCCAGCCATGTGACTCTAAACAGATAATCTGGATTCAATTCTCCTACATTAAGAGAGAAGAAATGAAAGGCAATTAATTAGGTTTGTGATTCAAACCTGTATCTTGTGAGTGGAGTAAATATTCTAATAAAGCAGTCTATGATTCTTCAGAAATCTTAAGGACAATTCGATTTGCAGTCTGTTTAACTGATTTAGGTTTTTAAGAGAAAACTGCATCCCCATTTCTATTTTGTTTTAGAAAACATGAAAGTAAAATGACTACATTCCAAGCCTGTGATTTGATATATTAAATGTTCTCATCTCGAGACCCATTTCATATGAGTGAATGAAGATAATTTTTTTTTTTTATAAAAAAAGGAATAGAAGAACATACAACACTGAAATAGAAAAGAAAAACAGGGGTATAAGAGCATTATACCCCCTAAAAAACACAAAATGCAAGCCTCTCAAGGTGTTTAGCTAGAACAACTGTTTAGCTGTTTTTCCATTGGCCAACCAAACCTCATGCCAAAAACTACATCTATATGAGAAGACGTTTGGATGACTTAGTCTGAGAATGCAAGATCCACATTACCTTTTTTTAAGGATCGGTAATGAGATTACTTTATAAAGAAGATTAGGACAACAGGCAACACCAACACCAACACCAAAAAAAGAGAAGAAAACAGGGGTATAAGAGCATTATATCCTCCTAAAAATCACAAAATGCATGCCTCCCAAGGAAGAAGTCTCTCCACCCCCTGTTTAGCTAGAGCATCTGCCATATTGTCAGCGCCTATCCTCATGCTAGAAAATTACACCCATAAGAGAAGACAACACCTTAATCTCATTCAGATGAAATTCGAATCTCCAAGGCTTAGTCTGAGAATCTGAGACCCACGTCACTACATTTGCTGAATCACTCTCAACAATCAATTTACCTTGGAAGGAGGCTAAAAGCAAACAAAGGAGGCCGGGATTTTGTGACCTTTTCTTTAAATATTTTTGAATTACAAAAAACAAGAACATGGGACTGATGCATAGAACATGAGGCCTTGACAACTTCATTCAATTTACTTATTTTGGAGACATGGAGAGGAAAGTGAAAAGGAATGCAACCCCTGTCTTCATTTCAAAGAAGTAGTCAATCTTTTTACAAGAAAAGCTAGTTAAAATATATAAAATTGCAGCCAGCACTTAAGAAATTGCAGCATCTGTTTTCTTCTTATGAACTCCGTTCTAAAGACAAAATAAGAACGAAAAGAGACACATGATCTTCCATAAATTGTAACATTCGCTTTAACTTTGGTAAATTGTTACAATAGTAGAAGTCAACTTTCATAATTTTATTAAATCGTTACCAACGTGGAGCTTAACTTCCGTAACTTTATTAAATCATCACAATCATAGAGCTGGAGATTTGTTCAGAAAGCTCAGATAGGGGGAAGGCAACAAAGGCTAATTATAGCAGGTCAATGTGTTTAAAGAAAACTGGTTCAACAGCATATATCATATAATGCAGCCTAAATTTTGAGAATTGTAATCTCTGTCCAGATAGGGAAAAAAAGGAGAGCGAGAAAGGCAGGAATTCCCATAATTTATAACCATTTGTTAACTCTTCTAAATCATTACAACTACAAACAAAGAACATGAAATTAGCCTAAAAAATTGATGAATTTAGTCAATAAACTGATTCAGCAGGTTTTAATAGGGATGATAAAAGGCGACAAGTTGTCATATCTTCATCTCAAGTACCTGTCTATATGTGAAGGAAAACCAGCTCCAATTGCAAACACTAACATCCTACAATTGAAGGACCTAATTTCTTTCTTCATCTTATAATAACATTAAAAGGAATAAATAACACATGGTTTCTTATCATTTCTCAACCATTTCTCAGTGTTTTAAATCCACACTTGACAGGATTTTGAGACTTTAACGCTGATAAAAACCTTCAGAATCTTATTCAACTGGTTATAAAGTGGGGAATATAAAAGGCCATTAGAGTTTCTATTTTGACCGTCTATTTCATGGTCTTATATCGGATGGATAAAAATCCAAGAGGTCTGATTTTTGGAGGATGGCTAATCAGGAGACTCCACCTGGTGGGATTGGATGAGCCTCACAAACATGCCGGAGGCCGACTTCTTGGTCTGGGCAGAGAAATTCTGCTCAAAGCAGAGCAGAGATTACAGGTTCACTTTTCACACATCTCCATTTTGAGCAAAACTGTCAGATTGTTTGTCTCCACAAAAAAAGAAAAAAGAAAAAAGTAAACACTCGAGTGATGAATTCCATTTTCCATGTTGAAAACTTCAATTCCTGTTATTATATAACAAAACCCATTCTCTCAATGGACAGAACCAGAGACAGAAACACATCTTTCTCAACATGTTGGAGCCCTTTAGAGGCACCCACTTTTCTTCAGTAACTATGGAACATGAAATGATATTGAATACACTGAATACCCAAAAACAGTTACCTGAAAGCCAGAGCTTTGAGTGTTTCAGCTTTTAATTCCAGTAACCTTGGACATGGTATTGACTTTCAGACCCTGCACTGAAAGGATGCCACGAAAGAGGAAGATAAAAGCTGGGGAAAATGCTTGCTTTAACTTGAAAACATCGCCACAGAACAGCTAAGAGCAAAATAATTTCCCCCATTTTACAGTATTCACTATCTTAAAAGCTGCGGCTTGTTCACTGTTTGGCAGTTACTTCAAAACTGCTAAGTTACTCTTGGGACTACGGTGCTTTTATGATGCACACGCACACCCAAACAAGGCAACACCACACATGAGACAGGCCAGCCCAAGCCCATCTTAGGTTGGATTTGGGGTGTACTTTTAGGCCTATTGAAAGGGCCCGGGCTTAATTTTCTAGATGATAAACAAGCTAGGTCTGGATCTTTGTGTTAATGAAGGACCACTCCGGCCAACATATTTAGCTTAAAAGGGGTGTTTAAAGTTCATATATGGGATGCGCTAGGCCATCACTTGATGAGTGGTCCGACAGAAAATATTAGTCCAATGAATAATCTGTTTAGTAATTTACTTGCATAATGAAGTGAAGTGAAGTGTCAAATCTAAAAAAAATAAAAATAAAAGAAGAAATTGTCAGATAAAAAAGTGCTACACGACCCAAAGGGGCTGGCCGAATGGTCAGGACCACGGTTCCTCTCTTCCGGAGCTAGAGGCCCTTGTATCGATCCCCGATCCCCCCTCTTCCGAAGGTTGAGTCCACTAGTGCTACCACCTGAGGGCCACAGAGGTTTTACCTGGCTTCTCTCTGGGCCCGGAGGGATTAGTTCAGCCCAAAAGGTTGAGAACCCTCCGTTAGGATTAAAAAAAAAAAAAGTGGTACACGACAAAAGGCCACTTCAGTTGCATGAGAGTGGGTTTCTTTTTTTTTTTTTTTATCTTTTTAGTAAGAAGAGGAATGCCTTTTTCATTTAATGACGTGCAAGTAGCTTTTTGACTTTTTTGTAAAAAAATTGTGTTTATTAAAATTTAGTATTTTTAAATTTAACCCTCACTTCTCTTCTTCTAAATTAAATTGACCATTTACTATACAAGTAATTTTCCCAACGAGGCAAATAAATTTAGATTGAGGCATGTAACATGTTTAGGTGGAAGGAATGCAATGGAATGAGCATGTGCATGACTTAGTGTAGTCTTCCAGACTATCATATATAATTCTATATACCTGGTGGTTGTTTATTTGAAACTTTTATGGGATTTTCCGCATACTTCGCTGTCGTGTGGAATGACCAAAGTTATCCTCCTTTTTGCCAGCAACATAAAATCAAAACCACAGAAAGTTTTTATAAGGAAATATAAAAGCTTTAATTTTTGTGGGTTTACTTTTACTTCTCTTGTATTTTCGATACCTGATGTGTATCACAATCTTCAGAGGCCATCCTATAAATCCATCCGTGGGGTCCACCTATGGAATCTAAAAGGCCCAAAACAGGCTGGCTGTGTTTTTGCACTCATCCTGATTTCATTGCATTTTAAGCTTTGCCACACTCGCCCTACTTAATTTTGTGTTAAAGATTTTATATTAACAAAAAAGATTTGACCTCCAATCCATTTGGAGAGATGAAAACTTAATAGATCTAGTTTATTTAAGGAGGTCCCATGTATGTAAATGGTTCAGATGTATCAAAAAGTTAGCCTCATTATGTTGTCTCTCCCCATATATGTTGACTTGTATGGCTCAATAGAAGCCGGTGATATTGAGTAAGAATTTAATAGTCTCGGTTGACCGGGTCCTGTTACCATGCTTGTTCTAGAATTAAATAATTTTTGATATGTTCTTTGCCTTGAGTGTACATACATTATTGAGTAAATTAGTGAAAGGTCCCTCGTAGAGGTCTTGTAAGGCCTTCAGTCTATCAACTTTTCCGCTAAGGCTTGTAGTCCATGCAGCTTGGACATATTTCGGCGAGAGGTCCCTAGATACGCCACCTCATATATTTTCATTACTGATTTGCCCTAACAACTGATTGGGCATAAAATTTTAAAATTTTAAATTTTAAATCTTCCATTCTCCCTCTTCTTCTTCTTCAATTCGGACATGGACAAATCTAAAACACCACCTTCCTACTGCGATCGTCTTCTCCGGTCCGATCTAGAACAACAACCAGATCGGACTGCCAGAGAGGACATCCTCTTCTTTGACTCGGTTTATGTTCTCTGCTATAGAACAAAGACTCTGCTACAAGACTTCTTCTCCTCCCATTCTCCGACGCATGCGACGGGCGGCGGAAGGCTGTAGCGGCAACTAGATCCGGCTGCGGTGGGACGGCTCTAGTCTTCTTCTCCTGGACCGTGCGATCCCAAGAACCCAAGTCTGTTTCGCTGCAACGATCCAGATTTCCCTGTCTCTGCTTTTCTTGGAGTTGTCTTCTCCGACAACGCTGAAGCACTTCCAACAAGAGGCAATGGCGGCAACGAAGAGAGTCTCCAGCGACTTGCGGCGTGGCACAATGGCAGCGCAAAATCTGCGGCGATTCCCCTCTCCGGTTCCGGTGACGATGGGCATAACAACTTGGTACCATTTGTTGGGTTCCTAACAGAACCTTCTTCTTTGTCTGAAATTTGATTTGAAAACACCATATCAATCCATGTCTCTACCTGCCTATTTCTGTTACAGAAACGAGGAGGAAGAAGAGGTCTGGTTGCCAGGCCATGCCAGGTTCGGGTTCGAGTCAGTTCAGCCTGACCCTTGAAGCAGAAAGCCCAGCCAGTAACACGCTGATGTTCTGGTTTATGAAATTTATTGTAGTTTTTGTTAAATTTATCTAAGTTTCTGTCAAATTTATCTGAGTTTTTGATAAATTTATATGAGTTTCTATCAAATTTATCTGAGTTTTTTATTTTTTATCAAATTTATTTGAGTTTTATACAAATTTATCTGAGTTCTAAAATACATTTATATGAGTTTTGGACAAATCTATTTGAGTTTTGGGCTAATTTATCTGAGTTCTGGAATAAATTTATCTGAGTTCTAGACAAATCTATCAGAGTTTTTGGCAAATTTATTTGAGTTTTTGAAAAATAAAGCTGAGTTTCTGACAAAATTATCTACATTTTGAAAATTTAACTGAGTTTTTGAACTAATTTTTCTGAGATTTTTGGCAAATTTATTTGCATTTTTTAGATCTATTTGTGTATTTGGATTTTATTTTTGTTTTTTGAAATTTATTTGCAGTTTTTGAAATAAATTTAACTAGATTTTTAACAAAAATACTTGTATTTTTGCCAGATTTTTCACTAATTTAGAAAACTGGGTTATCTTAGTTTTGGCAAATGTATTTATATTTTTTAAAATTTATTTATATTTTTTAATTTTATTTACGTCTTTTGAAATTTATTTACACTTTTTTTAAATTTATTTGTATATTTTGAAATTGATTTTTATCTTTTAAAATTTATTTATATTTTTTTAAATTTATTTGGATCTTTTGAAACTTATTTGCGTCTTTTTAAATTTATCTGCGTTCTTTTAAAATTTATTGCTATTTTTAAAAAATTTATTGCCTTTTTTACAATTTATTTGCATTATTTTGAAATTTATTTGTGTGTTTTTAGAATTTATTTGAAAATCTCATGAATGAGATTCCATTTATCGTGACCTGATAGTTGACCATTATTAATGAGATGTCGCACCAATCATGAGATATGATTTAAAGAAAGGGTAAATTAGACATATCAGGTATGAGAATGTGTTAGAGGACCTTTGGCTGCGTGATTTTTTTTTTATGGACTGTTTGCAACAAAGTCATACTTTGAAGGAAATCCGACCAAACGCCCCTACATTGTTTGCAATTGTATACTCTTTTATACCGTTTTGTTGTCTCATACTATATCTTATTGGACTATACCGACGAAAAATATCTCATTATAATAAGAGTGCACTCGTAAATTTGGTTCGACAATTGTTTCCTTGTGGTTTGTGGTGAAAAAAAAGGTCTCCAATTAGCGTTGTCTCGATGTTTAGTTACAGCTCTTGTAACTGCATGTATGATTTTTGCATTTTGATGGTAGTGTGGAGGATTCTTTGAAGTTGTTCAATATAGATATGCAATCCAATCCTTGAGGATTTGTTGATTTGATGTGATGCATGCTTTCTTTTGTTTCATGGCCTATTCCCCTCCTGTGGAATAGGTTCTATAATAAACCTGAATAAGACCTAAAAAGACGTTAATAATCTGATATCAATGTTTAGTATTTACTATGTATACAACATGTGGAATCATGACATAATCAATCATGTACGATGGTGTAGTGTGCAGTATGCGATATACTGGTATTTAGTTACTGCTCCCTTACTATTATTTACTACTTAATAGTTAATGCTTACTTCTAACAAGTTAGTAATTGCACCTAGATATCGGGGATCTGATCAATGGAACACAGAAATTTAGAGAAACAAATACTAATGAGATGACCTTTGTGGGCAAAGTATTGATTTTTTTTTTGATCTTTTCAAATAACATGTAAAAGCCCCAAATAATGTGATTAGAAGTAGTTATAGGTCTACTGTGATTAGAAGTAGTTTATTCTGAGTGTACCAGGGTTTTTGCGCTGATATTATAAATAGAGGCTAGGAGCCTTTATGATGTACACTTCTTCAGATTGCATAGTAAATTCTTCGGTCTTCCCCCATAGACATAGGCCAAAAGTCGAACCACGTAAATCTCTATGTTCTTATGTGTACTTGATCTCTTCTCTTATGCCCTAGATCACAACAATAGGATATGACGACGTACGTATCGACATTAGACAGTGGTCGTGATGATATGATTGCATACGCATTGACAACTGAGTCACTTGAATTAATGGAAGGGCTGGAAAGTAGTCAACAGGCAGCAATTATGAATGAAGAGATGGAGTATCATGATAAGAAAAATCAGGCCATCGGTTGCAAGCGGTTCTATGAGAAAAATGAAGGAGCTTCCAGTGCAGGTGAAGTGTAGTTTTCAGGTTCTTAATCATGTATGCAGTTCGAAGAAATCATTGTATGAGTTGAAGCAAGCTTTTGGACAATGGTACAAGTGATTTGGTGCATTCATGAAGAAAATGGTTAAAGTCAAGTTCAAGCATTGCTTAGACTTGATCGGCGTGTTTAGTACCTGATTGCCCTAAGGGGCAGGTGGAGACGGTGAGTGTGTGTTCTATGTTATGAGGATCAGCTTCAATGTTTGCCAATGTGGAGATTTGTTGACTTGTATGGCTCAATAGAAGCCGGTGATATTGAGTAAGAAGTTAATAGTCTCGATTGACCGGGTCCAGCTGGTACCATGCTTGTTCTACTATGATTAGAAGTATGTCTGTTATAGGTCTACTATGATTAAAAGTTGTCTGTCCTAAGTGTACCAAGGTTTTAGGGCTAATATTATAAATAGAGGCTATGAGAATTTATGATGTACACCTCTTCAGATTGCCATTATCAGCTTCCCTCTGAGCTCAGAGGAATTAGTCCAGACCAAAGAGTTGGGAACCCTAAAAAAAAAAAAAATTCAAACAAAGATTTTACCATACTTCTAGTTTTATTTTAACATCCCTTACCTTTATATTTTTCATGATTTGACTTCTATTTAACTTTTACTCCTCCACATATTATAGGAAAGTTATGCCTTTTTTTTTTCTACATTGCCCCCCTCAAAAACTTTCGATTTTTACATTGGTCACATTAAATCCTCCATTGTGATTTGTGACCATCTTTACAAATCCGCCAACAGTAGCCCAGTGGGTTTCCTCAATTTCACAAAATACTTGGACTAATACAAGCGAGGCCTGAAAAAAGCCTGCAGGAAACTTTGTAAAAAAAAAAAAAAATTGCTAAGAGCATCTCCAACAGAGGCTTTATTTGTCCAACTCAGCTTTCAATGGGAGTAATTGGCATATAGGGCTTTACATCCAAGAGAATGGTCAAACCTACGTGGCATTTGAAGGTTGTGTTGGTATGCCAAATTTGACATACCATAAAGTGAGATGCCTTTTCTTTCTTTTAAATAAAATAATGGGTGATGAGGGTAAATGCATTTGAAGTTGGTACAAGTAAATGCTAAATTTGGAATGAGAAAATTATAAAATAATAATAACATCTCTCTTGGAGTTGCCCAAGTGAGAAGCCAAATTTACATATGCCTTTTTTTTGCCACGTAAGCTTTTATTTTGAAAACCACATATCCAAATTTGAACCGTCTCTTGGAGATGCTCTAACACTCCAATTCAATAGCAGATATTTTGTGGTCCCCACAACAAAGGCTGAAAACCAGCCACATCTACAAATTCTAGCCACAGATCTTTTTGAACGGCTCGACATCAAAGTGGGACCCCCATAAAATGGAGAAAGGCCACAATCTGGACAAGTAGTCTTCGTTTTGTTCAGAATAGATAGTCCTAGCTCAAAATAGAACAACGACAATGAAAGAATGGGCCTGTCCCATCAAGGCCCAGAAGAGAGTCTTTCTTCCTATCTTTCAGATTAAGAAAATGGATCAAGAAGTCAGAATACTGTGAAAGAGGCCCAGAATATGGCCTGTAAGAGAAAACCGGGCTCGAATCCAACCCAAGCCCATTTGCATTCCTACTTTCAGTCAGCTATAAGAAGTGTGGATGGCATCTGGGCCTGCTTGGACAATTCACTTGTAAGGTGAATTAAAGTGAAAGTTCAAATTAAGAGACATGAAAAAGAAGGGTAAAATCTAAACGTACACAAGGGTGCCTTGTATATCTTTCTAGCAAGATAGATTTGATAATAAGTGCAATCCACCACGGTCATGATGTACCTAGAGGCCTGGCACGGCCCAGCCCACCCTAGGCATGGCCTGTGCTGGGCCAAGGGGACGTGGCACAGCACGACTTGTCCTAGTGCTTGGGGCGGGCCGTGTTGGGCCTCAACCCATCTCATACTTGTAATTTATAATTATGATACTTGTAATTTGTAATTGTAAGTTGTAACTTCAAGTTTTTTTTATTTGTAATTTAGTTTTAAGTTAGGAATTATCATCAAAGTCTAAATGTTTGTTTCAACTTTCAAGTTGTAATGTCACTTTATTTTAATAAAATTATCAAAGTTGTGCTTTTTATTTTTTATTTACTTCGTTAAGAAAATCATAGCTTGTGGGCCAGCCCGTCCTAGCACGGCCGAGCTAGGCACATGGCCCAGCACGGCACGGCCTAGCTCGTGCCAGTGGGCCGTGCTAGGCACGGCACAACACGTTACCATGAAAATTCACTTGCCGGCCTAGGCACGACCTGGGCCAGCCAAGTTGCGGGCACGACCCATTTCACACCTCTAATCTAGACATGTAAAAGTACACCTCTCCAAATACACAGATGTTAGTGTTTGTCGACATCTATTTTATAAGGTGGGGGTGATCATTTTAAGCAATTCAGATTTTCGTTAGGTGTAGTGTGCATTGTGGCTTCCACTGCACTTCACAAGAAAGCGCGTGGGAAATATGTCCTCTTTGTTATATAGCCTAGCAACTAGGCCTCGTTTAAATGCAAGCACCCCATCCCCATGTATAGTTGTCATGGGAGTAAGATCCTCTATGATAGGCTTTTCCGGTAACAGTTGCCTGGAAATCCATTGTGGCGCTCACATGATGATAATTATAAGATTTCAGCTTAATAGGAGTGGGTCCCACTATCCGATTTAAGTACATGATGAAAACGTGATTAATGCCTCATCAACAAGGATGATACTTCAACGCCAATCACGTTTTCCGTCATGTGCTTAATCAGATGATGGGACCACTCATATTGAGCTAAATTTTGAAAATATTCCACTAGAGGAGATGTGATACAAGATGAATGGTAGAGATTATCATCATTAGCCTTATGGTGGAGTTATGGGCATCATTGCATAGGAAGCATGTCAAAGATGTGACATAGGATCTTATGAGGATCCAGATTCCATTCTAATAACATCTTATGCGACAGAGAAAGCTTTTTCTGAAATTTCTTGGTTGTAGGATCCGGATTCAATTGATTAAAATGCAATCCTACGAGGCTCTTACTATTAAGGTAAGAGTCTTGGGGTTTTTTTTCAGAAAAAGATATTTCATTAAAGTCACATTTGGTAAACAAAAAGAAAACCTCTATTTAGATGATTCCCTCCACCTCCTCGAACCAAGATATCCCCATAGAGGATTTTTTTAGGAGAGTTCCAAGTCTGATTAAACAGATGATTCATACTATATGTAGGATGTGCGATCCAACGGGTCTGATTAAACAGATGATTCATACCATCTGTAGGATGTGCGATCCAACGGTTATAAGTTTTTTACAATTTTCTCAAAACCCATAAAAAATCAAGACCTGAGCTTGCAGCCCATAGCTGTTTTTGGTTATCTAGAGAATTTGAACGGATCGGGTTCTGCAAATGGGGGCCATGGAATAAAAATTAATTAATTTTAGGGATTGCAATTTTTTTGCAAATATCACAAGGTTTATTAGGGGTCAACTACTAGCATTTGACCACATGGTCGTTTTGGGCCTTTTATTGATAATTGTCGGTTCGGATCATGATTGAGAAAAACAAAGATGTAGGGTTCCGAACAAAAAAAAGTGTAGCCTCTAAGTTATTACCCAAACAACTATAGCATCGTCTTCTTCTTTTTTATTATTTTCTCATTATCATTTTGAGTCACATTACAAAAAGTGAGACCCCATAACTGTTACCGGCCTTCTGAAGAGAATTGATGGTTTGGATTTTGTAAATGGGACCCACAAAATTTCCAAAATCATGATCTAACTAGTTGGACCATTTTACAAATATCTCAAAAACATGATAAATCAACAGCTAATTTTTGGTCTGCTAGCCGTTTTGGACCTTCTAAAAACGTGATTAGGTCCAGATCGCGATTATGGGACCCATAAATTAGGGTTACAAAGTAAAAACCGGTAACCTCTTTCTTTCAATCCCTTCATTGTAGTTCTGCCTTTCTTCTCACGCGTGGATTTACAAAGTCAAACATGGGGAGGTCAAACTTGACAAATAATTGCAAATGATGATGTGAGGACTCCTTGCGATTATTTTCTATGCTTTACCAAACGTGGATTTTTCATGGAAGCACAAAAAATGGAGTAGATTCCTCCCTGAAAATGTTGCCAAATTGCCCTAAAAGAGAGCAAGCAAACAATCAAGGAATAAAAAAAAAAAAAAAAAAAAAAACAACTTTGTCCCCAGCCAAAAGGATACTCATAAGAATCTTGAGTCAAGTGAGACTCCAAAAGGGGCTTATCTATTAAAAATCCGTTTTGGTTTCAAGATAAAAGTACTCCCTATACATGTGATATTTTTGAATTCCACTAATGTAGGAGTTTGTCTCATCATAAAATTGACGATTGATTACTAACATGATTAATGAATATAATTAATAATATGTTAATCATGTTATTAATCAAATGATCAATTATATGATGGGACCTACTCCTATTGCAATAACATTTTGGGTTATCCCATACACAGGGGAGTGTTCATTTTGAGAGGTCATAATTATCAATAAGTGAGTCTCACTGTGGGTTGTACTCCTTTTAACTTAGTATTTCTCTAAGACAAAGCCTCAAGTGAATTGAAGCTGAGAGTCCAGAGAAATTTATGTGAATGTCCGGCTTAATTACCTGAAGACCTTCAGTCTCTTTTTCAAAGAATAAAAAAAAAGAGAAAAAAAAGTAACACAGTCTATAGTCAGACATCTTTTAGGACTTTCTTTAATTATAACAAATTTACTATATAACTTTTAATATACTACAAGTTTGTATGTAGTATTTTTACTATATGAAAATCTTGCTTATATAATTTTTACAATATTCCTAGTTTACTGTTTTAACTTGTAAATGACAAACCAAACACTCTATTTATAACGAGGTCCAAGTGAATCAATTTAATCTGTAATAAATTGGACTTGCCAAACAGGCCTAATTGTAGCAGAGGTAGCATAAGAAATGTGTTCTTCTGCTACAGCAGGACGAGCCCAATCCAGAGGTAACGTGACATAGCGTAACATCAGGCAGTTCTCAGGAGTCAGGGCCACATGAAAGGGGAAGGTTCAAAAAATGCAGATAAGCTTGCAAAAAAGATAGAGTCGGATCACCTATCCCTTTTGTTATACATTTACCCTAAGTGGACCAATATCAGTCATCATCCAAAAATTTAAGTGATTTTCTTTTATTTTCAAAATCACCTAAATTTTTGAATGACGTGGCGGATTGTTATTGGTTCACCCACGGTGAAGGTGTAACAACTATGATAAATGATCCGGACTGAGATATAGGATATGCTCATGATTATCTTGATCATTGAGATATTAATGGTTGCATGTAAGAGGACTCATTATTATAATCAAACTTAATAAAGGGAAACCCTAGGATGTAAATGAGATTATTGTTGTCATCAATAGCAAACTTATAACTTAATGTCTATGAGAGATCATCTCTCTACTCTTATGTTTTTAATCAGTTCTGCTGTGATTTTGGTGATTAGAAAGCTCTATTCCACCAGCTCTCTAAACAATACTTGCAAACTTGTATTTAACAATTCTAGTCTTCCAATCAAAATATAATTTTTCATGGGCATGACACACGTGGACCCTTTTTAACACCAAATAATGCTCTATGTCAAAGTCAAGGAAAAATGGTCACACACTTTTGAAAGTTTGCACAAGAAAGAGCAATCATTGGATTCAATTGTAGAAGATTCCTCATGATAGTTTTTCTTTTCTGAAGTTTTCCATTTGAAATATCAAGACAAGAGCAAGTTCTGCCTGGCAACTAGGCAATATTATGCAATCAGTCTCCAGCTTGTTCATGGTTACAAAATGAATGATTGAATAGCATTTTTAACTTAATTTCTGAAACTATGTTCACGTGCATTCATCTCTCATCACGGGGTGAGGGACACTGACTTAATTAAAAATATTTGCATGCAAAAGAGGAAAATCTATAAATGGTCATATGCAAATGAGAAATATTCATGTGCAAAGAGGGAAAGTCAAGTAAGTCTCACTCACCCTATGTGAGGGATGGATGCACATGAATAATCTCTCTCTTAGGGTGAGTGACACTTATATGGCTTTCCTTTTGGGGTTTTTACCGGAAAATACACATTATATGGCCACTACACGTAACAATGAACATTAGCCATCTATGCACCTAACAGGGAATCCGTACAGGATTCCTATTTTTTTTTACAATTTTTTTGGGTGGTCGAATTCGACCTTCATTTGTAGTGTTAAAGGTTGAATTCGACCCTGATGGTGTAAACTTCTGCCATACACAATACGTTGGAGGTTGAATTCGACCCACAGTTTCAGCTTTTAAGGTCGAATTCGACCCTGACTTGTCTACTTCCCCCTTTTCAAAACCCTCGTTTCCAGGTAAAATCACTTTATTTAACCCGTCAACTGCGCTGTGCACTTCAATACACCAGGCCCAGTTCCAGTGATATTCTCCATCAGCAACACTTGGCTTTTCCCCAACACCATGGACATGAGGAAGACCACCTGTGCCATTCTCTTCATCGCCACTTCCTTGATGAGAGCTCTGCCCTGGCACCCGGACCTGCAACCCACAGCAGCTCGACTGCAATCGCTCCTGTAGTGGGACTGCTCGGGGCCTCCTTCCTATCATTTTGTGCCCTCTACTTGCAGTAGATTCACAGGTTACTAACAAGAGAAGGAAGATTTGAAAGTGATTATGAACAGTAAAATGGCAATGGGTTAATCTTTTTCTTACACTTTTTTGTTTTTCTTTTTGTTACATTTGTTGAGGAGAATTGGATCACATTGATATGATTTGTTGTATAATGAAGGTTATTGAAATAAAGAAAAGTTTTTGAGAATAAATCTGTGAGGTTATTCTTTCATTTGTTTGTTTGTTTATTTATTTATTAGAGAGGGTAAGTATAAGGACCATCCTATGCTTTGTAATTTAAAAGGGGATGGAAATAGGGTGGGCTCTGTCGGGTCCCTAGTTTAGTTGGCCCTGATATGAAATTGTAAAAATCGGACGAAATCAGAATCCGGATCCGACAGAGATTGAGATTTCAGGGCCCATATGTATAACTGAATGTAAGAATTCGGGCTATTGGGTGGCACAGCAAAATCGAACGATGATCTAGATGAAGGGTAGAAAGTGCACAGCGCAGTCGACGGGATGAAGGAGAGGAGAACCTAGATGTCGCAGTCGACGGGTTAAATAAAGTGGTTTTACCTGGAAACGAGGGTTTTGAAAAGGGGGAAGTAGACAAGTCAGGGTCGAATTCGACCTTAAAAGCTGAAACTGTGGGTCGAATTCGACCTCCAACGTATTGTGTATAGCAGAAGTTTACACCATCAGGGTCGAATTTGACCTTTAACACTGCAAATGAAGGTCGAATTCGACCACCCAAAAAAATGGTAAAAAAAAATAATAAGCATCCTGTACAGATTCCCTGTTAGGTGCATAGATGGCTAATGTTCACTGTTACGTGTAGTGGCCATATAATGTGCATTTTCCTGTAAAAATACCCTTTCCTTTTTTTACATATGAACATTCCTCTTCTGTAAATGACTATATATGGTCTTTCCTCTTTTGCACACAAATATTTTCAATTATCTATGTGTCCCTCACCCTATGATGAGGGATGGATGCACATAAACAGAGATAGGGGGTAGGGTAATAGAATGGTCTCATTATGGATTAGATTGGGTAAAGCAAATCTATCCCAAATCTTGATTAAGATCCAATGGTGTGTGTGAGTTTCATGTGTCAGATTAGGGTGAGTGTCATTTTACCCGAGAAGGTAGTAACTTTGAGTTAGTGTCTGGGGATGAATGGACAAAAAGTCCTATACTTGGGATTGGTGGTGGACCAAAAATCAAGCCAATTGTCTATTATTTGGTTTAGATACATAAAATGGCCCCACTGTCAACAGTAAAAAATCAATAAAATATCAAATATAAAAATCTAATAGTGGATTCTTTTTAAATTTTTCTTGGCTACATGAAGAACTCACACTCAAATATGTCTCTAACTAATTGAGCTACAATCAACGAGAATAATAGATATAGTTTAAATGTTGCATCTAGTGCCACTTTTGGGGTTACTCGGTGTTTAGAGGGAGATGAATTCACAAATAGACTCGAGATAGGCTGGAAAGCAATTTCTCCTTTTTATGTGACCACCATTAGCATCTATCTTGGGTGTTAACCTAACGCAAGGGACCCAAGGCAAGTGAGGGGGGTGTAGAAAGATCTCATTGACAATAGTTATAAAAAAATAAAAAAAAAAAAACTTTGATCTTTGACCTCGTCAAAGGGGGTAAGTGAACTTGCTGCCTAACCATTAAAGGAGCTTAGTTAATTTTATTTTTGGAGCTTTCCATGTCTTTTGATTACAAGAGATGCTGCATGTAGGTTCACTCGATGATCCGCTTATAGAGAAAATGGAATTTTCAAAAAAGTAGGAAACTTTTGGCTCATTTTCAAAAAAGTATATGAGGATTTAAATATTTTAAAAATGTATAAATGTTGTCCATATTTCTTTCAATCAAGTCCTCTTCATAAAGTTTTCTGAAAATGAAAAAAACACCTGTATGACAAAAATAATTCAATCATTTGGAATCAATATAAACCCTTCTTTTTTTAACCATCTATTGTATAAAAGTCGTTAGCATGGGCCCCACTAGGTCATTTAAGTTGATTTGATCATTTGGCATAGGGCGTGGGTTTGCCAAACCCCCCCCCCCCCCCCCCCTCCCGCGCGTCTTGTGTTTGAAACTAACCTCAGATATACACGGTGTGCGTTTGTGTGGGTTTAGCAATTGCCATTGGGTAAAATAGTTCTGTAGGATCAAAGACCTCAAGGATATTCACGTCATAAAAAAAAGATCATTTTTCTTAAATGGTTTATTATAAGAAAGTTTTAAAAATGATATAATTTTTTTTTCAAAATTTTTTTATGGAGAGGACTTGATTGAAAGAAAAATGGAAAGCTTTTATACTTTTTTTTAAAATATTCAAGGGATTTTTACTAAATAAAACTAAGCTTAAATCTTAATTAAATAATTTTATAAAGATTAATAATAAAATGACAGAAGAGTTGTTCGTACTTTTTTAAAAAAATGAAACTACCCTTGCTAACAATATCGTCAATTGAGTAGATGATATCGTCAATCTCTATTGTAAAAGACCATCTTGTACTTCATCTTCTTCAACCTAGTGATGGAGACGTGATAAAAAAAAAAAAAAAAAACGTTGCAATTTGTGGTTTAGGTGGTCTTCCTCAGGTGGTCCTGACAATCTTCGCCACGTTTTCATATGTTTCTCGCCTCCCCTTTTTTTGTCCATGTATTCGCATGAGATTTGGAGGGTACGAGTTTGGAGTGATGGGTGTTTTGTGAAATGTTGAAATGAAGATTTTCTTTTCATTTGGGGTGGCTTCAAGTGAGGTTAGAGGGGATAGGCTTGGATATGCTTTTTTTAAGGGGCATTTGGTGAAAGGTCCTTCAACAGTACCTTTTATGGCCTGTGGTCCAGGTTCTTTTCTCATAAAGGCAGCGGTCCCCTTTTAACATTTAATGAGTCAAAAAGACAAAAATGCCCTCTCTTTATATACTCTATATGTCACCAAACATACACTGCTTTAAAATATTCCGTCATACACTCCGAAATTTTAGCAAAATAAAGATTCTGAAATCAAAGATGAAGAAAATTGCACAAAGAAGTAAAATCAACTCATCAGTGACCTCAAGCAATCGAATCATCTTGACTTAAACTTAATTGAGTTTGATATAAGTTTATCTAAGTTTTGGTTTGAATTTATCTGAGTTTGATATGAAATTATTTGACTGTGACATGTATTTATCTAAGTTTTATATAAAGTTATCTTAGTCTATGATCAATTAAATAGGACTTTAAATGAATTTATCTGTATATTATATTATTTTTCTGAAGTTTGATTTCAATTTAACTCTGTTTGTTATTAATTAAACAGGATTTCAAATGAAATTATGTGACTTTGAAATGATTTTCTCCGAGTTTTTATTAAGTTTATTTGAGTTTCTAATGAAATATTGAGTTTGGTATGAAATTAATTGAATTTCACAAGATCTTATTTGACTTTAAAATGTATTCAACTTGGTTTTAAATGAGTTTTTTTGAGTTTGCTGTAAATTTATCTAAGTTCTGTATGTGCTATCTGACTTTGGCATATTGTTATTTGACTTTGGCATGATGTTATCTGTGTTTGGTTTGAATTTATCTAAGTTTGATAGGAATCTATTTGTGTTTGCTTTGAATTAATATGAGTTTGATACGAATTAAGTGAATTTATCCGAGTTTGCTGTGAATTTATCTAACTTTGATGTATGTGTTATCTGAGTTTTATATGTGTTATCTGACTTTGGCATAATGTTATTTGACTTTGGCATGATGTTATCTGTGTTTAGTATGAATTTATCTAAGTTTGATATGAATTTATTTGTGTTTGCTTTGAATTAATATGAGTTTGATAAGAATTAAGTGAATTTATCTGAGTTTGCTGTGAATTTATCTAACCTTGATGTATGTGTTATCTGAGTTTTGTATGTGTTATCTGACTTTGGCATAATGCTATTTGACTTTGGCATGATGTTATCTGTGTTTGGTATGAATTTATCTAAGTTTGATATGAATTTATTTGTGTTTGCTTTGAATTAATATGAGTTTCATACGAATTAAGTGAATTTATCTGAGTTTGCTGTGAATTTATCTAACTTTGATGTATGTGTTATCTGACTTTGGCATAATGTTATTTGACTTTGGCATGATGTTATCTGTGTTTGGTATGAATTTATCTAAGTTTGATATGAATTTATTTGTGTTTGCTTTGAATTAATCTGAGTTTGATACGAATTAAATGAGTTTATATGAGTTTGCTGTGAATTTATCTAACTTTGATGTGAACTTATTTGACTTTGGCATGAGTTTCTTTGAGTGTGCTGTGAATTTATCTAAGCTTTGTATGTATTCTATGACTTCGGCATGATGTTATCTGTGTTTGGTACAAATTTATCTAAGTTTAATATGAATTTATTTGTATTTGCTTTGAATTAATCTGAGTTTGATCTGAATTAAGTGAATTTATCTGAGTTTGCTGTGAATTTATCTAACTTTGATGTGAACTTATTTGACTTTGGTATGAGTTTTTTTGAGTTTGCTGTGAATTTATCTAAGTTTTGTATGTGTTATATGACTTTGGCATAATGTTATCTGTGTTTGGTATGACTTTGGCATGATGTTATCTGTGTTTGGTACGAATTTATCTAAGTTTGATATGAATTTATTTGTGTTTGCTTTGAATTTATCTGAGTTTGATACGAATTAAGTGAATTTATCTGAGTTTCCTGTGAATTTATCTAGATGTGAAGTTATTTGACTTTGGCATGAGTTTATTTGAGTTTATATGAATTTATCTGTAATCATAACCAATTTGAAAACAAGTTATGTTACTTTGATATGATATTATCTAACTAGATTTGATTTGATTTAACTAGACTTAGTTTGAATTTATCTAGCTTTGATAAAAATTTAACTGAATCTGGCAACCTGTCCCATGTGACTTTATCCAATCAGTTGTTCAAGCAATCTCTTAGTTTTCTTCTTTAGCTCTTCATTTCTATTGAAATAATATCTTTTATCAAGGTGCTCTTCCAATGTCGATAAAGAAAGACTTTCCTCAAGGCTGTTCTAGGACTAGCCATGAGGATTATGAAGTAGTCCACTTACCATGCTCCAAGACCCAATCCGTTATAGATGGTAAGGACTTGTAAAAATAATCTGGGAAAGTTAGTGATGTCATATGCTTAGGGACCACACACCCATTTAAATGGTTAGAAGGGCAAATAAGTCATAAAAAAATTTGATGTCACATGCTTAGGGACCGCACACCCATTTAAATGGTTAGAAGGGCAAATATGTCATAAAGAATATGATGTCACATGCTTAGGGACCACCGCCTGAATTAATTCCATGCGCAAGGGACTGTAGGCCTTAAAACCGTAATGTTATGTCCTAGAGACTTTATAGCCCAATAATGAGGGATCTCTCCCTTATTTACCCTTTTTTTAAGATTTGGATTTAGGAATGGTATTATGTTATATGCATTGTTATTCTTGGGCTTTGTATTCTTCTTTATTACCACTAAAATCCTTGCACACCATATTTACTTGAAGGGCTCAAGTATTATTGATCGTAGTAGGCCTTTTTGGTAGACCAATATTGATGTATTGCATCTTTTTTTCCTTTTTTTGGAATCCCAACTTAGGAGGGGCTGGATCCCCTAGCCCTCTAGAGAGGGGAGTAAACCTCGGGCTTGTGAGGAAAATAGAACTCTGATGATGAGGTATCAGTATCAGTGTATCACAGCCTGGAAAGGCAAGTTTTGATAGTTAGAACTTAGAGTATTTGAAATATGGTTTTTCCACACAGGATATGGTGTGGCTGTTTCCTATTAATAGTTGAAGAGGTTACAAAATATAAGGGATAAGCTACAAGTAGTTGAAATAGAATGAGTTACAGAAGTCACTGAGAGCGCCAAAGTAAAAAATTATTTCTGTCGAGCTTGACTGGGAGTACATGAGAGATATTTGGAGCAAAAATGGGAAAAGCAAAGGTGGAAGTGGATGATGAGAAAAATGGTGAGGAAGTAGATGCAGGGGAAGTTCCCATCTTGTTTAGACGTATGTCTTGATAAGCTACAAGTAGTTGAAACAGAATGAGTTACAGAAGTCTATCTCAAGAGAGATACTTGTGAGTCAAGTCTATCTCAGGAGAGATACTTGTGATGAGTCATCATTGACTATTTCTCCTTAACATTGATAATGTCATGAGGGAATATGAGATACTTTCAGATTCACCATTTTTTTGATGCCCTTGTGCTCCATGCATGATTGCCTTGGGTTCTCATAGCTAAAGTGCGATGAAATGAAAGAGAGAGACGAGATGAAAGTGTGGAAGATGACAGGCCACTTCCGGATCTCGGATTGAGAACCCAAGACGAAATGGGAGAGTTGCTTGAAAGGGGAAATGGGGTTTTGAGAAAGAGTAATAATAAGAGAAACTGCACGTTTTGGATGGAAAGTCTGGAGATTGGTAAAAGAAATACGAAGGTTGAGGGGTTCGCATATGAAAGATAGGGTTTAAAGGAGAGGATCTTTGTCTTCAATCAACATGTGGAAGAAGATGAACCATAGAGTTTTTAGCAATGGAAGTTAGAAGATATCGTCAACAAGGATAATTTTTTCAAAAAATGTACAAACAACTCTAATGTCATTTTATGGTTTTTCTTTAGAAAATTATTAAATTAAGATTTAAACTTAATTTTTTCATAAATATCCCAATATTCAAATCTTCATGTTCTTTTTTTGATTGAAAAGGAGCCAAAAGTATTATACTTTTTTGAAATTACCAAAAAAAAAAAAGGTTTCATAGTTTATTATCTATAGAAAAAATTGTTTCAGTATGTATTGTTAGCTAGGGCAATGTTCACAATTAGGTCAATGGGAGCCTTGAATTTAGGGATCACATTTTTTTTTATTGACGATGAGCATTGAAAACCCTACACCATCCCTGCTGTGCTGGAGTCCCCTAGTTCAAAATTTGGATGTTAGCTTTTTGAGTAGTAGTAATAAAATTGGAAAGTAAATATAAAAGCCAAAAAATGATTTTAAACCATTTCTTTGGAACATCTAATAGAACTATTTTTCTTGTGGAACGCTAATGCAAGAGATCATCATCATCATTATTATTATTATTGGCGCAGCTCATACTCTTCCATTATGAAATTGGATTGTGTTCCTCTGGGATTCTTGCATACTTTAAATGGGAGCGAGCAAGTTGTTGGTGCTTTTCTTTGAGCCTAGCAGATATAAAACTTTTGATAATTGCACGCAAAGACAGTTAAATTGTACACCTTCCCTTTTTTGTTAATGCGTTTTATGTGTGGTAAAATGTTTCCATATTTTGTAGACTTATTTTTCCATCATTGATGTGGACATTTTTTTTTTTTTGTAAAGAAAAGTGTTATTCTGGATTTTATTTATTTATTATGAATATACAAAACAAAAAAAAACTTTTTTTTAATTACAAAGGGAGTGTTTTAAAAGACAGTGTCCTGAAGAAGAGTCTATTATTTTAGCTCTTTATGCATTCATTCATTTGAATCCATAGAGAAAACCTTTCTCATTACAGAAGGGAGTGTTAGAAAAGATAGTGTTAAGAAGAAACATCTTTCAATTTTGTTTTCCAATCTTACAAGCTCTACCTAAGTTAAGGCCAATATTTTCAAAGTAAACTGAAAGTATGTGTAAGCATCGAGGGGTTGAAAAAGTCTCCTGAGGTCGTTATAAGGAACATTGGTCACATTACCAAGGACCCAAGGCATAAGGCCAACAGAGGTCCCGTGAGGATGAGAACAATGATGGTGATAGTATCAAATAGACAGCTCAAATCAGTTTTTACCCATCAAAAAGTATATGAAACTGTATATGGGAAATAGAACGGAAAAATAGTTCATAATCAGTATAAGAAAAAATTCCTATCGTTGAATGACTGAGATGCCCATTCAAAACTGTTATTCCAGAAATGTCCAACTTTCATTTTGGTTAGAAATTGCTTGTAACCAAATCTTCTTGATCGAAGGATACGTTTTGTAGATGGAATTGAATCCCTACAAATTTTAAGAAATGTGTTTTAAAAGCGTTAAAATCAGAGAAATAAAGGTGGAGTTTCATAAAATAAATGGTCATCAAATAAATTTCCTTTCGGTAAAAGTTATACCCAGCCTCCACATTATAAAAAAAAGAACCTTGGAAAATCAGTCCTATCATTTCCACCTTATTTATTTTCCCCTCGCCTTCTTGCGGCCCATTTTATTATAGATTTCTAAGAATTCAAATCCTTGAAAATGAGCCCAAAAGAAAATCCTCTTAAAAATCGGTACAAATGAGCCCAAAAGAAAATTCTTGCATCAATAGGATTGGTGAAATTAAAGTAAATCCATTGATTAAAGAGAGAGTTTTTCTCATCTTAGACCAAACGTAAGTCCACCTTTGCTGACTGGAAATGACCTTTTCATATTTAAAACACAACCGAAAACAGCTGTAGGACAAGTACTATATAGTAATACCAATAACTTCCCAGAAGAATTCCTGGGTACCAGGAAACCCACCTCCTTCCAATTCAATAAAACACCTTAGCCCTCATTTTCCATGCTAATCTGCTTCATGCATCTGGGTGCTTTTCCTTCTGCATCGATGGACAGCAAAAGCCCTCAATTCCTTTCTCTTCTTCTCCTCCTTGCCATCTTTTCTTTGTTTTTCAAAGCTCCATTCTCCCTAGCATCTGACACCCTCTCTCCTGGCCAATCTCTCACTGGAAACCAGACCATAAGCTCCCAAGATGAAAAATTCGAACTGGGTTTTTTCAAATCAGGTAATTCCACCTCTCAAAATTACTATATAGGCATCTGGTACAAGAAAATCCTACAAAAGACACCAGTATGGGTGGCAAACAGAGACAAGCCACTCCCTGATACCTCCTCAGAGCTAAGACTTTCAGAAGATGGGAATCTAGTCCTACTCTCTCAATCAAAAATCCCAATCTGGTCATCGAATTCAACCTCTGGAGGGTCAAACTCAACAGTTGCTGTCCTTCTTGAGACTGGAAATCTTGTTTTGAGAGATGGGTCTAATTCATCAGATATCTTTTGGCAGAGCTTTGACCACCCAACTGATACATGGCTTCCTGGAGGGAAGCTAGGATTGAATAAAGTCACCGGAGAAAACCAGGTTCTTTATTCATGGAAGAATTCAGAAAATCCTTCTCGCGGGATGTTCTCTCTGGAGATAGATCCAAATGGAAGCAGTCAGTATTATATAGTGTGGAATAGGTCTACAAGGTATTGGACTAGTGGTGTTTGGAATGGACAGACTTTTAACTTGGTTCCAGAGATGACTGCAAATTATATCTATAATTTTAGCTATGTTTCAAATGATAAAGAGAACTACTTCACATATACTGCCATGGATAGCTCACTTGTGTCAAGGTTTGTGATGGATGTTTCGGGTCAGATTCAGCAATTGACATGGTTGGAGTCATCTCAACAGTGGATGTTGCTTTGGTCTCGCCCGAGTGACCGGTGTGAGGCTTATTCCTTATGCGGGGCATTCAGTTTTTGCAGCCAGACAACAATGCCTTTCTGTAGATGTTTGCAAGGTTTCATTCCGCTGTCGCCAATTGATTGGAATTTGAATGATTGGAGTGCTGGCTGCTCAAGGAGGAACCCTTTGCAATGTGAAAGCAACAGCTCTGGTAATGGGAAGAGAGATGGGTTTCTTATGATGAGAGTTGTTAATTTCCCTGAGAATCCACAGTCCTTAGCAGCTGGCAGTGTCCAAGGTTGTGAATCAGCTTGCCTGAACAACTGTTCATGCACTGCTTACGCTTATGGCAGCCAGTGCTCTTTATGGTATGGAGATTTGTTTGATCTGAAACACCTGTCTGTTGATGTAGGTGATGGAAGTCCTCTGTATATCCGCCTTGCAGCTTCTGAGCTGCCAAATTCTGGAGGAAAGAAGCGACTTGTTACTGGAATTATAGCAGGAGTTGCAGGTCTTGTAGCTATATTGGGCATGATTCTGGTGCTGATTTTGTGCCACCGAAGAAGTAAAATGATCATAATATCCAAAAGCATTCATGGTTTGGCGGCCTTCAGTTATGGGGACATACAGAGCGCAACTAAGAACTTCTCTGAGAAATTGGGGAGTGGAGGTTTTGGTTCTGTTTTCAGAGGGACTCTGCCTGATTCAACTGCTATTGCTGTGAAGAAACTAGAAGGATTTAGACAAGGAGAGAAGCAGTTCCGGGCAGAAGTGAGCACAATTGGGACAATTCAGCATGTTAATCTTGTTCGCCTTCGCGGGTTCTGCTCCGAACGTTCAAAAAGGTTGCTTGTCTATGACTACATGCCTAATGGCTCTTTAGATTCTCATCTGCTTCGAAGGGACAACGGCGAGACTCTAGACTGGGGAACTAGATATAAAATTACGGTCGGGACAGCAAGGGGACTGGCATATCTCCATGAAGAATGTATAGATTGCATCATACACTGTGACATCAAGCCGGAAAACATACTTCTGGACAATGATTATGGTCCCAAGGTGGCAGACTTTGGCTTGGCAAAGCTGCTTGGACGAGAATTCAGCCGGGTACTTACAACTATGAGAGGAACAAGAGGCTACATTGCACCAGAGTGGATTTCAGGTCAAGCCATAACACCCAAAGCTGATGTTTTTAGCTTTGGGATGATGCTTTTTGAAGTTATATCAGGAAGGAGAAACTCGGAGGAATCTGAGGATGAGAAGATTTTTTTCTACCCCACATGGGCTGCAAGCAAAATGGCTGAAGGTGAAGTTATCGACGTATTGGATTCTAGATTAGAGGGGAATGCTATTGTGGAAGAACTCCAAAGAGCTTTAAGAGTTGCTTGTTGGTGCATTCAAGATGATGAGAATCATAGACCATCGATGGGGCAAGTAGTTCAAATGTTGGAGGGTGTTCTGGATGTAAGCATCCCTCCAATACCAAGAACCCTCCAAATCATCACAGAAAATCAGAAGCATGTTGTGTTCTCTTCAGAGTCATCATCCGATCGAAATTCCCGGGCAAAGGATAATCTTTCAGCAAGTTCTCAAGCTAAAAGCATGTCGTCAACAAGTTCCTAGAGACTAGAGTGATATGGCTAAGGGGACCTTTCATCTGCTCATAATCTCCTATTCAGTGAGGTAAATTTTCCCTGTATATAAAATCGTCAACAGAAGTACATCTTTTAAATAAGGAAAATAGGAAAATATTCAAATGCTTTGTATTGTAGAAAATCAATATCTGCGAGAGAAGCTTATGTGTACCTCAGCAATGATTTTGTTTATTGAAGTGGCTATGTATGAGATTGAAAAACTATAGCGATTATCTTGATCTTATGTTTATTTGAGTTTATGTAAAATGAGAAGCATGGGTCTCTTCAAATTCTCTACATTTTTTGAACTTGCAATTGACTATTTGCTCATGAAGAATTCTTGAATGGATTACAAGATTATTTCTATTTGAGTTTTATTTTGACCAAAACCCAGCAAAACGCGGCTTGAGGCCTTTTTGTCCGCACACAAAATTCGACATGTGGCCTTTTTTGCCCTGTGCAGACTTAAACCCGATACGTGTTGGCTCTGATATTATCTCAAGTTGCTAACTAATACACTCAAAATGCCTAGACATTAAAGGTGCGGTGAAATAACTTAACAAAGTGGAGACCACTCGTCAACACTCCCCCTCGGGTGAAACCCGATCTGCGCACTTTTGGTGATACACATTATTTTTTCAGCACCAAGTCATTCCTCTTGGAACTTGAACTCGTGACAGGTTGACTCTAATACTATATTAAATCTTTTAGTTAACCTTTCCTACCAAAACCTTAAGAGGCGTTAGTAAAGGCAGCGTAAATATTTTTCAATACTCCCTTTTAGGTGGAGCCCACTCCTCAACACTTATATCTTAGCTAGCCAAGTCACACTGTCTCACGTCCCCATATTAACAAGGGGCATTTGGCGACGGGTCCCTGAACATTTCACTTTATTGTCTTAGATCCACAATCTTTTTTCATAGTGTGATAGGTCCTTTTTTCAAATTTGAAGACCTAAAATGTCTAATTTACCCTTTCTTCAAAATCATATCCCATGATTAGTGGGATATCCCATTAATAATGGCCAACTAACATTTAATTACCCACGATTAATGGAATCCCCAAATTTTCAAATAAATTCTAAAAACACACATATAAATTTCAAAATAACGAAAATAAATTTTAAAAAATGAAATAAATTCAAAAAATGCAATAAGCTTAAAAAAAGCAATATATAATCAAATAACGCAAATAAATTTAAAAAGATGCAAATAAGTTTCAAAATATCCAAATAAATTTCAGAAAGTATAAATAAATTTCAAAAGACTCAAATAAATCTCAAAAGATCCAAAGAAAATTTCAAAAAATGCAAATAAATTTAAAATAAAGAAAATAAATTTTAAAAAATGCAATAATTTTAAAAAATACAAGAAATTTGAAAAGATACAAATAAATCTCAAAATACGCAAATAAATTTAAAAAACGCACACAGATTTCAAAAAACATAAATAAACTTGCAAAAAAGCAGATAAATTTTGAAAAAAATTCAAATAAATTTACCAAAAATACAAAGAAATATGACAGAAAACAGATAAATTTGAACAACACTCAAATAAATTTGACAAAAACTCTAATAAATTTGAACAAAACTCAGATAAATTTTGAAAAAAACTCAGATAAATTTACCATTTACATAAAGAAATATGATAGAAAACAGATAAATTTGAAGAACACTCAGATAAATTTGACAAAAATTAGGATAAATTTGAGCAACAACCCCCTCTCCGTCAATGTGGGGTCCAGACGAGGCGTCTCCGGCGATGTGCCCAACCTGGATCTGAAATTGACCCCAAAAAACCGGTCTTCTTCTTCCTAAACAAAATTGTGTTCTTCTCTGCTATCTGGCGGGCGGGCCGGACCTGACCCAAACTGACCCAAGTCTGGACCTGACTTGGCCCAGAACTTCATCTCTTTCGATTCGATTTCTGTTCTCTGCTACATGGAACAGAGAACGCAACGCCGAGTCACTTTTGCGGTTGTCTTCCGCGGCAACGAGCCCAAGTCTCATCATTTGTTACAAACCCAAAACATCAGATCAAAACTCCTTAACAACTAAGCTGCATTAACTTTGCAACGCACCTTTTGAATCCCTACGTTTATACCCTTCATTTTCTGGAACTAGACCTTCACACAAAACAACATCCAACTGACGAGATACTCAAAAATCCCTTCGCTGGAATTTAGCCACCTCAAGGAAGAGGATTGTTTGTAGTATCCATTGGATGAAGTGAAGTCAACAGAAAGAAAAATTAAAAGGTCTCGAGGATGTGTCAAGAATGGTGAAGAAAAATATATGAGGAGACTAGTTTTGGCGACGACGGCGAGGACGACAGTCTCCGGCGACGACTGCGATGGTGCAGTGATGCGACAGAGGCGTGATGGTTGCGGCGGTTTCAGCAAATCACAAAATCCAAATTGCTGTCCGGTGATATTTGCGTTATTCGGAGATGGCGAGCCAACGACGACTGCTACGACTTCCTTCTTCTCCGATTCCGGCGAACCAGAACCTAAAAAACAAACTGAGCGAATCCCTTTATTCTTCTCTGTTTGGTTCTGTAACAGAACTTGGTCTGCAACAGTGCGGCGAGTCCGAGTCCAAACCGGGAACAGTGATGTGACGATCTTCACCGTTGATCACGTGGAAATCAAGAGATCCAGATGATCTCTCTTTTCTGCAACGAAGATAACGTGCAGCAATTTCACGGTGCTCGATCTGGAAAACGCCACTCTAATAGAAGAGGGATAATACAAATTTTGAAATTTCAAATTTCAAAATTTGATGCCTAAAACGTTTGAAAGGGTAAATCAGTCATCAAAAATGTATCCAGGGACCTCTCGCCGCAATATGTCCAGCTGCATGGACCATAGGCCTTAAAAAGTTTTTCCTTAGACTGGAGGCTGGATACATTCACTTATAGGGACCTTTCGCTAATTTTGCCTATTAACAATAGGTTTAACATGAGATTTAGAGTCAAATTAAAAAATACAAACCTGATTAAACATTAATTTGATTCTCAATCATAGTTCACAAGATCAAAGTTCGTGGTGAGGAGGTAAAATCATTCATTTATAATATTAGCAGAAGTAACTGTGCATTATCAGAATAAACTTGTACAAAATTAAAATTAGAGTTCACAAATTACTACAAAAGTTTGATTACAAACGTCTATATATACATTCCAACAAACTAATAAAGTTCAAAACTAGGAGTGAGGCACACTCGCACGATCATAATGACTTAATAAACGTCATCTGCCCACCACTCATGTTCATATATGTCTGAAACATCTCCTCCTCCTCTAGGGTAATGGTGGAATCGGTACCTGTTTATGAAGCATAGTACCATCAACCAAAAGAGCTGGCAAGTAGACATACATAATTTGTAACAGATATGTAATGGAAAACAATTAAACTCAGAAATTCTTAATCTTCAACTCAAATCAGATTTCATAAGTTCCACTAATTAAAATCATAATTTCATAACAGAAAATACACCACTTAGGCCTTTACCATGACAATATACCATCGCACTTCGGGTCCTTACCTTGTCCATAATTTCTTTTGTCCACCAGATATTCCGGGTATCTGACCCTATTCATATATTATTTTCCAGATTTTTCGGAAATCTGTAACCCTATTCACAATTTCTTTTCATGGTGATCAACCGTTCTAGATTTTCATGGGAATCTGACCCTATTCATCACCAGCTGTGCAGTCGTCATAATTCATATGTGGATTTAGCTCAGTGGTGTTCATTCATATATATATATATATAAATGTATACTTGAAAACATATAAAAGAGAAATAAAAATTCTATTTCAAACATGTCATAAGTCCTCTAATATGATTTCAAAGGGTAGCATGAAGGTCAGAAACCTATAGAAAGAACCTAATTTTCAAGAGAAAATAGGTAAAATACAATCAATATTCGGTTAACCGAACTGGTTGGTTAACTGATGGATGGACAGACAAGGTGACCGACTGTGAAGTTCCATCCAAATTTTCATCTCTCTGGTTTCCGAACCAACAGGGAATCGAACTGCAGTTCGGTTAACCAAACTCGCTCCAGAAACTACAATCTAAAGATCGACAGCTCCAGTTACAGGAATTGTTCCCTTATCTTCACCTGCACAGAAAGTCAGGGCCAAGCCATCTACAATCATTCCAACACTGCTAGCACTTCCTCCTCCAATTCATACTCCATTTCTCCAATTCAATTCATTCATTCCCATTTCATAAGCAAAATCATCCATTCAATATAATTCTAAATACAAAATATACCGTTAGAAACTGAAATTCTAAGTTAAGACATACATATCAGTTTCATAAGCTTGTAATTCTACTTGCCTTGCTTTAGGGAAAACCCAAAACTCAAACCCTAGCTCCAAAATTCCCAAAACTCTGAAATTGAAACAAACCCACCCAATTACTACTCTAAACAAGTATAAAAGAGACCAAAGAACTCATCTAACACCATTAAAACAAAAACCCTCAAAGAAACTCATCTATAATGAAGAAGAGAGCTTACCTAAAGATGAAGAATAGATGAAATCCAAAGAAAGTTATATGTAGAGGAAGCTTGAACCTTGAAGAAGATGGAGATGAACTCAATTTGTAGAGAAAATGACTTCAAATCTTTCATGCAACAAGGATTTCCAAAGGAAATGAAAGAGAAAGAAAGGAAGGGGAGGGAGGGAGGGCGAGCGCCGAAATTCTGGAATTGAAGTGGGAAAGTTACTCTTCGTTGGATATAGATGAGTCTAATGAATAATTTGCATAAAAGCCCACTTTTCAAATGCAAATCTCAATTTGAGTTAAAATATGGTTTGAGTCCCATTTTTTATGATGATCTAAGGTCCGAATCAAGATGATGTAGAAAACAAAGATGAATGAGATTAAAATATCTACCCAATAACACCAAAATATCAAAAATTTAAGATTATGAAAGACTCCCTCAAACTATCCTAAATTGCACACTAACCCCTACTAAGGTCTAACAAACTCAAATCTCAACGAAGCTTTGCACACACGTTTCTAATATTAATTCGGACTTATTTTGCACACAGGTTTCGAACCATGGTGTGATCCCATTACTTCCTATGACCTGGCCACTGAGCCAACTGAGCAAAAAAAAAATATTAAATTCGGACTTATTTTGCTCTTAAACAAACTTAATTGACTAATAATACAATTAAGCTAATTACACACTTAGAGTTTCGAAACTCTACACAACCTAACCACATATTACAAATCTCCTCAGCCTTTCTATCTTTGTTAGCCTCATGTTGGCAATATACTATCTAACATATAGGACTTTGATAAGATTCCTCTGTACCCATATGTCTACTATGTAGGATCTTACAACCACCAATGTTGTATTATAAATATAATCTCAATACAAGAGTATCATGTGCGTTTGACCACATTATCTTTTCATGGTTACAAGATTATTAAATCAGTCGTTTCCGTTCATCCCTGTGGATCCTCGTTCTCCAACATCCGGTGCTAGCACAGTTGCAGATCTGCGTGGATCGGTCACCTTCAACTTCACATAATTTCAGTTGTTCGCTGGATTTATCTGGTGCGTTCCAGACTCAGTGGTTGTTACTTCAGACGTGCTTCTTGCTGCTCGGTGTTGCTGATCTGTGTGTACAGATTTGAGTTGCAGGTCTGGCTACTACTACTTGGTGCTTACTGCCACATGCTCCACTTGTTGCCATGAGTGTTGGTGGTTCTTGCCACACTACAATGTTTCTTGTGGCTTGATGTTTACACTGCAGGTGTTTTTCCTGTGCTTTGCTTTGAGTTTGTTGGTGCTCCTCAGCTTGTCCAACTGTATTAAATTTAAATTTGTTCAACGGCAACCTCTAGCAGGAACAACCTCTAGAAGCAGATCTCACTCATGTATGGTGAAAAAGTATGGTGAAATGGGATCTCCCTGTTTAAGCCCACGGCTAGGAATAATGAAATCCGAATGCGCACCATTAATTCTAAGTGTACCATTTGATGATGCCAAAAATATGTTTTGGACACAACCGGTCAAGTAATAAATGCAGTAATAAATGCGGTAAATAAATGACGGAGAGAAAGAAAATTTATAGTAGTTCGGTCTGTGTGACCTACATCCACTTCATAAAGGCAGGGTTTGCCTGGTGATCTTTGATGAGCGTAAAAGGGTTACAAGCTTAGGAAAAAGTGAGAGATTAATTTTCCTTTTTTTCAAGTGATGAGAGGGCTCTCCTATTTGTAGTCTTCCCCTAACAGATGGGGACAACTTTAATGCAACGTCTCTTTGGAGCGTTAGAGCTGCCCTCGAGGGACGAGGCAGGTGGAGGCAGGTGAGATCTTCTCCTCACGAATTGGTAAAAGCGGGGTAAGGAGAGGACTTCATCCGAAGCGACGTGGTATCCTTGACGTGGCGAGGCTTCGTGAAGCAAGCATCGGATCTCAACGGACTAAACAGATCACGGATCGAGTTACTTTGGCCTGACTCCCGTGCCCAAATAATTTTTTGAAAGGGTGACATTGGTAGATTCCGGTCTCTTCTCCCTCCAAAATCTTTTTCTCTTTTCTAGTTTTAATTCTGTCAGTTTCTATAGATATGTATCTGGGAGAGTCCTCATGGCTTGGACTACTCTTTTTTGAAAACCCAGGCTATAAAAACTATCACTTGCTTCAACTCAAGCCCTAGAGCATTACTTTTTCCAAAGAGAAAGAAAGTAGCCTCTGCAATGGAGTACTCTAAGCCATTGGGAGAGAAGAAGACGGCGATAACAGGCGGCGGCAGCGAAGGCGATGGCGCAAGTGGCTCTGGCCTGGGCACCCCGCCAGGCGGCGGGCGGCGGTCCGGACGTGATCACCCGCCCGGCAGCAGGCGAGGACGCTGTCACGGGCGCTCGCCAGGCTGCGGCGCCCCTACGGGCGGCGGCGTTGCGGGCGTGGTCATCCCCCCTGCAGCGGGTGAGGGATCTGTCTTGGGCGCCCGCCAGGCTGCGGGTGCCCTGCGAGCGGCGGTGGCCTGGGAGTGGGCGCCCGCAGCCTGCGGGCGGCGGCAACGACCTGGGGCAGGGCGGATCTGGCTTGTGCGGGCGCCCTTCCTGCGGGCGGCGGCGACGACCTGGGATACCGCCAGGCTGCGGGCAACGGTGGCCTGGGCGCCCGCCAGGGCGCAGGCGAGGGGCGATCTGCCAAATCGAGCGAAGAGTTAGTAGCGGCAGCATCACGCTTCGCCCAGGGCGCAGCGGGCTCCTCGAGTGTCACTACACGTGCGAGTGCAGCTGCAGCTAGTGTTGGCGCAACTCGCAAAAAGTATCAGGCAAAAGTTGTGGTGGATGACGAGGGATCCAAGGTGAGTACACTTTTCAGTGCACTCAACACTGATGATGATATTTTCAAGATCACAGTCTCTTATCGCATTCCTCCCACTATTCTGTGTCGGCGGGCTGAAACGGACGAGCCGGCTTGTGATGGCTCATCTGGTGATATCGTCATCTATGAGGAGATGCTTGAAGCAGGACTGAGATTTCCTATGTCCTCCTCCCTCTGCCGCATTCTCCATTATTTTTCATTGACCTCGGGGCGGTTAGCCCCCAATGGCTGGAGAGTCCTGCTTGGCTTCCTTGAACTGTGGAGGAGGATACATCTCGAGGATGCTTCTCCTGCGGAGTTCCATGCCGCCTATAGCTTGACTGAATCTCCAGTTCCCAATAGGGGATGGTACTATCTTGCCCCTAGAGAAGGCAAGCTACTTACGGGATTGCGCTCCAAATGCCACAGTTGGAAATCCCGTTTCTTCTTTGCTGGTGGTGAATGGGCCTCTGAGGCAGACCGGGCTTTGGTGCCCACCCGATGGGCTGCTGCTAAAAAATTAGGTACGCTCATTGATGACTCTCCTCTTTATGTTTTTTTTTTTATATATACATGTATGTGCTCACTGTTCTTGTGCAGATGCTCCAGTGCTCTCCGCTGATCAAGAGCGGAAATTGCAGGCGGTGAGGGTTCATCCTGATAAAGATTTAGGCACCCTCCTTCCCAAAGAGAGTGTGACTGGTGGACCCGCTCCGAGATCTTCATCTAAGAGAAAATGTACATCACTTTTGCTTTAGGCATACTTTTTCTCATTAACCTGATATTCCGTCTCTAAGTAGTATTTTTGCTTCTGCAGTGGTGATACGCAGGGAGGTGATTGGGGCTCGCCTTTCTGGTGAGAGTACCCCTCCTTCCAAGATAGCGAGGGTAGATAACGCCTCGAAAGGGGATTCTCCTCCAGTGACTCTTGGGGCGAGCTCTCTTGTAACCACCCGTGTAGTGGAACCGCAGGCACGGCCAAATCAAGTGGCCTCTCCCGTTGTGTCTCTTCCACCAGCGTCTCCTTCGGTCACGACTGCTACAGCTATACCTTCTGCCCCTCGATCGTGTCCCCCACGCTCGAGAACTTCAACTGGGGCACCGACTCAGGCTGGCCCCACGGTTGGTAATCCGCTATCGATCCGGGAGAGGCTTGGGAGATTTGTGATTCTTGCTGAACTTACTCGGATCAATGCCTTGGGCACTGAGGGGGTGATAGATACGTTTCTAGAAGGTCTGGCTCAGGTAAAAGGCTCGTGTTCTCTTTTTCCCCAGAGTTCCATTTTGTGTATGTACTCTCATTTCCTTTGTCTCTTATCGTTCCAGGCTTCCACGGCATCCGTCTGCTTATTGTCGAAGGCCCAATTGCACAGTCAGCTGAGACAGGAGAATGCGAGTATTCATAAGGAGCTCTCCGTTAGTCAAGGAAAGATTGCCGCTCTTGAAGCTGCTAGGAAGACTTCTGAGGCTGATCTTGTGGCAGCTCGCGAGAGAGCGACCATGTTTGAGACTGAGCTCTCAACAGCCCACATGAGGGCGGCCAAGGCTGAGGCTGAGCTTGTGGCGGCCCGCGAGAGGGCTTTTCTCAGTGAGGCTGAGCTCCGGAAGGCCCGCGAGAGGGCTTCGCTCAGTGAGGCTGAGCTTGTGAAGGCCCGCGAGAGGGCTTCGCTCAGAGAGGCTGCCGTGAAGGCAGAGATGAGGGCAGCACAGGATAGAGCTTCCCAAGCTGAGGAGAGGGTTGTCCTGGCTGAGAATGACTTAGAGGATGGCCTTGCTGAGGCTGAGAAGGACTTGCAGAATGGCCTCGCCGATGCTTTTATTGCTGGCTATGAGGAACTCCGAGGGAAGATTACTACTGCCTTCCCTGATATTGATTTCTCAGGCTTCGTGGCTGATGAGGCGCCGGATGTTAACAGCGGGAGCTCTGGTGATGATGAGGATGATGGCGAGGACGAGGGGGACAGTGATGAGAGTGATTAGGGAGCTTTGCTGTATATTTTTTTTATAAAGGCAATTTATGGCCTAACTTTTTAGAAACTGAATAAAAATACAAGAGTTTTTCTTACAATATGTTTTATTCATCTATTGTCTATTGCTTTGAACAATGTCAATTAAATGAAAAAATCAACTCAAGCCCCACACCCTCACTACATTTGCTTACATACAATGTCACTGATAGTACCTCTTCAAATGTTCCGCGTTCCACGGATGGAGTAAGACCTTTCCGTCAGAATTTTGGATTATGTAGGTGCTTGGCCTTATTACTTCTGTTATGAGGTACGGTCCTTCCCAGTTTGGTCCTAGCTTTCCTTCGCGAGAGTCTTTTGTGGCGATGATCACCTTTTTGAGGACTAGGTCTCCCGGCTGAAAAGAACGAGGCTTCACCCTCGAGTTGTAGTACTTTGCCATGCGCCGCTTGTATTCTGCATTGCGAACCATAGCCATCTCCCTTGCCTCCTCTATCAAATCGAGGTTGATGCGGAGTCCTTCCTCGTTGGTGACGGGGTCATGGAGATGGACCCTTAAGGAATGTACGCCTATCTCAATAGAGATGATTGCCTCGGTCCCAAAAACGAGAGAGAAAGGAGTTTCCCCAGTAGGAGTTCTCAGCGTAGTTCGATAAGCCCATAACACCCCTGGGAGCTCGTCGACCCAAAGACCCTTCGCTCTTTCGAGACTTGTCTTTAGGTTGCGAAGGACCGTTCTGACCATGACTTCTGCCTGCCCATTTGCTTGTGGGTGTGCCGGACTGGAATGAGGCTGCTTGATTTGGAGGTTGGAGCAGAAAGTATTGAATAGTCTTTTATCAAACTGCTTGCCATTATCACTGACAATGGCGTTAGGTATCCCAAAGCGACAGACTAGGTTTTACCAGACAAATTTTTTTACATTTGAGTCTGTTATTTTTGCTAAGGGTTCTGCCTTCGCCCATTTTGTGAAGTAGTCAATGGCGATAACTACAAACTTGCACTGGCCTCTGCTCAAAGGAAAGGGGCCTAGGATATCAATACCCCATTTGGAGAAAGGCCACGGGCTCAGAATTGAAGTTAGCTCCTCTGGTGGCTGCCTTGGCACAGTGGCGAAGCGTTGACACTTATCGCATTTTTGGGCAAATTCTTTGGCGTCCTTCACCATGGTAGGCCAAAAGAATCCTTGCCTTAGTGCTTTGTGGGCGAGGGAGCATCCTCCAGAGTGATTCCCACATATTCCTTCTTGGATTTCGCGAAGGGCGTAGTCAGCATCTTCAGGCGAGAGGCATCGTAGCAATGGTAAGCAGTATCCCTTCTTGTAAAGCGTATTTTGTAGGAGGGTATACATGGAAGCCCTCATCCTAAGTTTCTTTGCCTCAAGGTGGTCATCTGGCTCTGTGCCTTCTTGGAGGAAGGCCCTTATCGGGGTCATCCAATTTGGCTCGCCCGTTGCACAGTTGATGTTCACAATATCCACATCTAACTTGCTCCACTCCGACTGATGCCCTATGAATGTTGGTTCGGCAGATGTCATGGCCCCGAACCCGATTAGAGAATAAACCGGATCCGGGGTGTGAATTTTTGGGCTAATAAATTTTGCCCTTAATGCCCAAGGATCGAAGTCCGCTGTGAGGATTGTATAGTTGAGCCTCATTAACAAATAATCAACGGGACTTGTCCGGTAATCACAACATTAAATCTGTAGGAATATCAAAGCAAGTACGGATTTCATTCCATTATATATATTCAAGTTTCAAAAGATAAAACATATAAAGTTTATAAACATCAGGACCATCCCAAAACCTAGGTCCTGGTACAAAAGATATACAGTGCTAGAGTAGACAAATTCAAAAGATCAAAAACCCAAAAGATGAAATGAGGTAGCACGAAGAAAGATGTCCCCATGTAACGCGCACTAGTGCCGGGAGTGATGACGTTATGCTACGTCATCGGCACCCCACTCTCGTACCTCGTCCTCCTGCCCCGGTTGAGGATCCTCTGGGATTGCCTCGGTATCCGGGTCGGCGTAATAGTAGTAGGTGTCCTCTGCACACCATGGAATAAAGGATCAACAATATGTTGGCAAGAAGATAAGCAATATACATTATTCATAACATGTTTCAAAAGAGAATAAAGACAAGTACTTGATTAAAAGATAGCAAGGTACAAACTAGGCATAAAGCATGAGTAGTTACAAGAATCAAGTGACAAGGTAAATCCTAGCAATATTATAAGAATAACCATCTATGAAATGCAATGTCAAGCAAGAGGAGACTCCGAGGATGTCCTAGCCATCTCACGGGGGTATAAGTGACGTCCGAGCCGACTACGAATACCCAAAGTCTGGCTCTAGGGGGATCCTAGCTCCCGGTCCTAGGAATAGCAGCACGGTCCGAGCCTGCTCCCAGCTATTCGCGCCATGGACGCCGTCCAAAGCCGACTGCCCACCCTAGTGTCCGGTATCCGGCCCACTTTATAATCATCAGTCTGCAGCTGGTCATGAATGCAAGATGATGATGATGGTTTGTACATGACCCAAGTTCCAAGACAAATACACGTGGATAGATTTCCAAGAATAACATAACAAGCCGAGGGCTACTCCAAGTCAAGCCAAGATACAAGTCAAGTTCCATGAGTAGTCCACTTTTCAAGTCTATCCACACGTGTTCATCAATACAAGACAAAGGTGCCTAAAGATACACTCTAAGTCCTGTCACATCCTAATTCTATAAGTTAAACTACAAGTTATACAAGTATACAAGATTAGAGTGTACAAGGTACGACAAGCTACGGATACATGATTCAAGAGTCAAGAGTGAAGAACAAGCCAATCCTAGGTCAAGAGTTATCCATCGTGTACCGCACGTATTCCCAACGGAGTGCTTACGGAGAAAGAGTCAACGATGCCATAGTGTGGTGAGCCCGTGGTGTACAGAAGTTATTGGGCACCAATTGACTAAGTTCTGTATGCATTCAGCCAAGTTACAACCATACGCGGAAGTCCCGGACAACCAACGAAGCACACCAAGCCAAACATGCTCCGTTCTCATTTCCCCCAATTGGTCATACAAGGATAGGGTCAATAGGTTCCAACCTAGGGTCCAAACTAGGTTTACAATCCCTTTCCAAAAGAGATAAGGGCTTGGCTTATTGATCCAATATTTATTTCCTTTTTCAATCTCTGATGATTAAGATTAGTATATCATTGGATTCTACCTCTCGAGAGCTTTCCAACGGTATAAAGAACTCCAAATTCCGACGAACGGATCAAAAATTATGTCCGTTCGAAGTGGACGTTACTGTCTGCAGAATGCAGTCTCGCTATGGCGAGCCAAAGTCTCGCTATAGCGAGAATGCATTCTGTCTGGGCCCCAGAACAGTAGCAAAGCTCGCTCTAGCGAGGGTTAAGCCCGCTAGAGCGAGCCTGCTTGCTGCCTGAGCCCGAACTGAAGCAGATTTGGCCTGTTTCAAGGTATTTTCAAACCCATTCACCTAGGGTCCATTCCCTTCCTTCTTAAGCCTTTCCAAGGCATGTACCTGCATGAGAAGAGCCTCCATGCTCTCTCTCTCTCTCTCTCTCAAACCACATTCCATTCCATTCATCAAACCATATACAAGTAAAGTCCATTCAACCCATTTATCCAATTTTAGCATATGTAATCCAATTATCCATGACAAGCTTGGAATTTAGGGAAAATCTAAGCAATGACTTAACAAGAAACAATAATAATACATGCATGCTCAATATATAAAGCAAATCTACATGCCTTCACCAAAGAAATGGAAATTAGAGAGAAAAGTTGAGGAGGAGAGCTCTCCACTCACACCCTAGCCAAACCACTTCCAATAACCCTTCTCCTACACCCAAAGAACACCAAGGAAGAAGAAAAGGAGGAATCCATCAACATGCAAGATCTCTACAATAATGAGGAAGGAAATTAGGGAAGAAAGGGTTGAGGGAAACTTACCAAATTTAGATCAAGATGTAGAGGAAGAAGATAGGAAGAGGATGGTGAGTTTGGTTGTCCTTGAGATGGCCTTTAGAACCCACATGCAAGAGGAGAGAGAGTGAAGGAGGAAGAAGAGAGAGAGCTACAGCAGTTGTTGAGTGAAAGGGATGAAGAAACGAATGATAAGTTGCTGGAATGGGTTTGAGTTGATTTAAAAATGAAGATGAAGGAGGAAAAGTCTAAAATGCCCCTTTTTAGTGAAATGAGAGAAATGTGCTTAATTGAGGGGCTTCGGAGCATCAAATCGTGACGAGTCAAGAACGGAAGATGACGAACGCAATGAGATCTTTCCAACGAGCCCAAATTCGGCGAAAACGGAATTTTTCGGAAAAATACCCAATTTTCCTATTAATCACAACCTAACCCCCTATTAAGACTAATCGCCCTCGGAATCAAACTAAACTTCGCAACCACTTTCTAATGATAAAAGAAACTCGCTTAGCCACTAAACTAACCTAATTAGCAAAAATCATAATTAATTAGGCTAATCGCCAATATTAAGAAATTAATCACCCTATTAAGCTCGGGGACCTTACATCCCTTCCCTCTAAAAAGAACATTTGGTCCTCCAAATGCCTAAAATACCTTCTCAGGAAGAAGATGAGGATAGGCTTTCCTGATCTAGTCCCTAAGTTCCCACGTGGCCTCCTCTGGACGGTGGTGCTCCCACTGAACTTTGACCCATGGAATGGTCTTCGTCCGCAGAACTATCTCCTTAGTGTCTATAATCCGCGCTGGCTGCTCCACATAAGATGCGTCGGACTGAATCTGCAGTGGCTCGTGTGGCAACACATGGGTGGGATCTGGAATGTACTTGCGCAACATCGACACATGGAACACGTTGTGTAAACCTGACAACTCTGGCGGCAAGGCAAGACGATACGCAATGTCGCCAATCCGGGTGCGAATCTCAAACGGCCCCACATATCTCTTGGAAAGCTTCCCTTTCTGGCCGAATCTGACAACACCACGCATCGGAGAAACCTTGAGGAACACCTTATCACCAACCTGAAACTCTAATGGTCTTCGTCTCTTATCTGCATAGCTCTTCTGACGGCCACGGGATTCCTTCAAACGCATCTGAACAACCTTAACTTTCTCGCTGGAATCACCAACCACAGATGGTCCATGGAAACTTCGTACTCTTACCTCTTCCCAACACACTGGAGTCCTGCATCTGCTTCCATATAATGCTTCGAACGGTGCCATGCCAATGCTAGAATGATAACTGTTATTGTAGGAGAACTCACAGAGGGGCAAACTCTCATCCCAATCTTTCTTGAAATCCAACACACATGCCCGGAGCATATCCTCTAGAGTCTGAATAGTGCGCTCTGACTGTCTGTCCGTCTGAGGGTGGTAAGCTGTGTTGAATCTCAACTGTGTGCCCATGGACGACTGAAGTGTAGTCCAAAACCGAGAGACAAACTTGGTGTCTCGATCGGATACTATAGATTTAGGCACTCCATGCAATCTGACGATCTCATCATTGTACAACTTGGCCATCTTATTCATAAACTGACCGGTCTTGAATGGTATGAAATGGGCTGACTTGGTTAATCGGTCCACGATCACCCATATAGCATCATTCCCTTTCCTCGTATGTGGCAGTCCTGACATGAAGTCCATAGTGATGTGCTCCCATTTCCACTGGGGAATATCTAGCTGATGAAGTAAACCAGGAGGTTTCTTGTGTTCGGTCTTGATCACCTGACACGTGTAACACTTGGAGACGAACTCTGCAATCTCTTTCTTCATACTCATCCACCAATAGTGGTTCTTCAAATTCTGATACATCTTAGTGCTGCCCGGATGAATAGAATATCTCGTATGGTGTGCATCTGTCATTAGCTCTGTCTTTATGTCCCGTACATCTGGCACGCACAACCGGTCTTTGCAATACAACACTCCCTCAATTAGTCTGAACTCAGGCCTGTCATCTATGTGCTCAATGATGCGTTGTAACCCTGGGTCATCCTTCTGACATTCTTTGATTCTGTTCATTAACTCTGGTTCCCATGCTGCCATGCTAGCAATCATCACCTTCTCGCTGATAGGCCAAACTTCAACATCTAAATCTCTAAACTGTTCCATCCATCTCCATTCTGGCACTATACACCCGCTAAACGCTGACTTCCTGCTCAGAGCATCTGCTACCATGTTGATTCTTCCAGGGTGGTACTTGATAGGAAAATCGTAATCTTTGATGCACTCCATCCATCTCCGTTGTCTGTTGTTCAACTCATTCTGTGTAAATAGATATTGTAAACTCTTGTGATCTGAGTGTACCTCGAACTTCTCGCCGTATAAGTAATGTCTCCACATCTTGAGTGCAAGTACAATGGCTGCAAGCTCTAAATCATGGGTGGCGTACTTCTTCTCATGTTCTTTCAACTGCCTCGAACCATACGCTATCACCTTGTCATTTTGCATTAGAACACAAGCCAAACCAACTCCTGATGCATCTGTGTAAACAATAAATCCTCCACTGCCAGATGGTAAAGCAAGAATGGGTGCTGTGGTCAATCTAGTTTTCAATTCTTGGAAGCTTTTCTCACATTCCCCGGTCCAAACAAAAGGAATGTTCTTTCTAGTCAACTTAGTAAGAGGAGCTGCAATAGTAGAGAATCCTTTCACGAATCTTCTGTAATAGCCTGCAAGTCCTAGGAAACTTCGAGTCTCTGCTGCATTTTGTGGACTACCCCAATTGACAACTGCTTCTATCTTCTTGGAATCCACTGCCAATCCTTTCTTGGAAATCACATGGCCTAGAAATGACACTTGTTCTAACCAGAACTCACATTTACTCAGCTTGGCATACAACTGGCTATCTCTCAGGAGCTGCAACGAAGTCCTCAACTGATGCTCGTGTTCCTCCTTGGACTTGGAATAAACTAACACATCATCAATGAATACAACTACGAACTGATCGAGGTAAGGAGTAAATATCTTGTTCATTAGAGCCATGAACACTGCCGGTGCATTCGTCAAACCAAAGGGCATTACTAGAAACTCAAAGTGGCCATATCTCGTCCGAAACGCTGTCTTAGGAATATCTTCCCCTCTGACACGTAACTGATGGTATCCTGAACGTAGATCAATCTTTGAAAAGAACTGTGCTCCCTGTAGCTGATCAAACAACTCATCTATTCTCGGGAGTGGGTACTTGTTCTTGACTGTCACTTGGTTCAATTGTCAGTAATCGATGCACATCCTCATAGTCCCGTTCTTCTTCTTAACAAACAGTACTGGAGCTCCCCATGGTGATACACTTGGCCTGATGAAGCCCTTATCCAATAGTTCTCCTAACTGAGTCTTCAATTCCTTCAACTCTGCAGGAGCCATTCTGTACGGAGCCTTCGAGATCGGTGCAGTACCTGGTAGTAGCTCTATCGTGAAGTCTATCTCACGCACGGGTGGAGATGTTTGGGCGCCCAGTAGGGGAGAGAGAGAGCTCTGGGCGCCCAGGGGTTGAGGAGTCTGGGCGCCCAGCAGGGGATAAGGAGAAGCCTGGGCGCCCAGGGGTGGAGGAGTCTGGGCGCCTAGCAGAAGAGAATGATAGGCCTGGGCGCCCAGCAGGGGAGAGGCCTGGGCGCCCAGGGATGGTTCTTGGGGGACACATGCTGAGGAGAGCAAAGCATGATCATTCGTCTGCCCTTCAGCGTACGTAAATTCAGTTACAAAGTCTGCTAGAGCTTATGCTTTGATTGCAGGCCTTAGTTGATATTGAATATCAAAATCACCCAGCTCCACTGCCCACTTCACTAGTCTCCCAGCTACATCAAGTTTTCCCAATACTCTTTTTAAAGGTTGATCGGTAATTACCACAACTGTGTGGCTTAGAAAGTAGTGCCGCAGGCGCCTTGCAGTCGAGATGAGGGAGAGCGCCAACTTTTCCAACTCTGAGTATCTGGACTCTGCCCCTCGGTATGCTCTGCTCACATAATAGATTGGCTTTTGCACTCCATCCTGATTTCTGATGAGAACAGAGATCACTGCTTAAGGGGAAGCAGAGAGATATAAGTACAACACTTCGCCGGGCGTAGCATGCGAGAGAAGAGGGGGAGCGGTCAAGTAGGCTTTAAGCTTCTAGAACGCCTCTTCAGCTTCGGGTCCCCATTGGAAAGCTTTCCGGAGGATTTTAAAGAAAGGCAGGCACTTGTCTGCAGACTTGGAAACAAATATGTTAAGTGTTGCAACTCTTCCATTGAGGAGCTGCAGCTCCTTGGAGGAAGAGGGCGATTTCATATTGAGTATTGCTTTGATTTTATCGGGGTTTGCCTCAATTCCCCTTTGGTCTGACCATAAAACCCAAGAATTTTCCGGACCCTATGCCGAAGGCACACTTCTCAGGATTTAACTTCATGCAATAGAGTTGGACAGTATCAAAAGTCTCTTGGAGATGATCAATGTGGTCTGCTGCGGCGAGGCTCTTTACCAACATGTCGTCCACATACACCTCCATGGTCCACCCAATCTGAGAGTGAAACATTTTGTTCACTAGGCATTGGTAGGTCGCACCTGTATTTTTTAGCCCGAAGGGCATGACCCTGTAGCAATAGGTCCCTTTCGGGGTGATGAATGACGTCTTCTCCTAATATGGGGGGTGCATGCTAATCTAGTTGTATCGAGAGTATGCATCCAAGAAGGAGAGCAATTCGTGTCCTGCCGTGGCGTCGATGAGGAGATCAATCCTTGGCAACGGATAACAATCTTTTGGACATGCCTTGTTAAGTTCGATGAAGTCGACGCATAGGCGCCATTTCCTGTTCGCCTTCGTCACCATCACAATATTTGAGAGCCACTCAGGGTATTCTACTTCCCTGACAGCCCCATCTCTATTAACTTCTCGACCTCCTTGTCCATTACTTGGGCCCTTTCAGTGGAGGCGCCCCTAAGCTTTTGTCGAACAGGCTTGTGGCGAGGGTCGACATTGAGGCGGTGAGTTGCAACTTCGGGATCAACCCCTTTGAGATCCGCATGTGACCATGCGAAAACGCCTATGTTATCTTTCAGGAAATTGTCAATTGACGAGCCAGATCCTCAGAAAGAGAAGAGCCAATGTATACTCTTCTGTCCGGGAGGTCTTCATCTAAGACCACAGAGGTAAGTTCTTCAACTGGTTCTCCTCTCTCCGAAGTGGTTTCATCTCTTGGGTCCGAGATCTCAACTTACAATGCCTCCTGCGTTTTCTTGGCCTTCATTGAGGACACGTAGCATTCTCTTGGTGCTACTTGGTCCCCTCTTACCTCCCCGATTCCATTCGGAGTTGGAAAGCGGAGGATGAGATAAAAGGTAGAGAGGACGGCTCTTAATGCATTAAGAGTTGGTCGCCCCAGTATGATGTTATAAGCTGAGGGGCAGTCTATTACCAGGAAATTGACCATTGTCATGGAACTTCGGGGTGCAGTCCCAGCTGTGACTGGCAATGTGATCGCCCCCAGGGGATACACCTTCTCCCCCGAAAAGCCAATAAGGGGAGATTTGATGGGCTGCAACCTCTCCCGTCCCAGCTTCAGCTTATCATAAGCTTCTACAAACAGAATATCTGCAGAACTTCCACTGTCTACCAAAATTCTATGTACCTGAAAATTGGCGACAGTCATGGTGAGCACCAGAGGGTCATCATGGGGGTGCTGGATCCCTTCTAAATCCGTGTCTGAGAAGGATATGACTTCGCTAGCGCCATGCCTAGGCGCCTTGGACGGGCGTGCCTCCTCGGGATGCCTTGCCTTTCTGGCATGGGCCTTCATGGCCGAGAGTGACTCTGCTAGTCCTCCTGAGATGGTTCGGATTTCTTCGATCGGCTGCTGGTTCTCCAGATTGTGAGGTGGTGGTGGTGGCAGTGCTTGCCCCCTACCCGCAACATATTGGCGCAGGTGGCCATGCTGAATGAGATCCTCAATCTGCCGCTTGAGTTCATAACAGTCGTCGGTATCATGGCCATAGTCGCGATGGAAGCGACAATACATGTTCGGGTTCCTCCGATTTGGAGGAGATTTTATCTTCCCTAGCCATTTTTATGGCGGGGTCATCTTGTATTTGGAACAAGATGTGCTCTACAGTGGCAGTGAGGGGGGTGAACACTTGCCTATCTCTTTGCAGAGCGGGACCGAGTCGGTCTCTGACAGGTACTCTTTCTGTCTTGCTTCGTTTGTTGCTTGTTTCTTTCTTCTCGTCTCTGTTCCGCTCCTTTCCCTTGCCGCCTGATCTGGAGGACTCTCCTCGCCTCGCCCTGGTGATGTCTTCAACATTCATATATTTTTGGGCTTTTGCCAGTAATTCTGGAAAGCTCTTTGGCGGGCAATTCATCACTGAAAAGAGGAAACTCGACGAGCGAAGGCCTCCGAGAAAAGTCGTCATGGAGACCTTGTCGTCAAGCTCTTCAACTTGAAGTACCTCCTCGTTAAAACGAGTGAGGTAGCTCCTGAGGCTTTCATTCTCGTCCTGCTTTATACTAAGCAGGTGTGTGGCAGGCTTCTGGTGGCGGCACCCACCAATGAAGTGTGAGACAAAAGATTTGCTCAATTCTCCAAAGGTGGCGATGGATGCTGAGTGGAGATTGGCGAACCACTGCCGGGCAGAACCTTTCAGCGTGGTTGGAAATGCCCTACACATGATCTCATCGGGGATGCTGTGCAGCTGCATTCTGGTTTTATAGGTCTCTAGGTGGTCCAATGGATCCTTCCTTCCATCGAAGGTCTCCATGGAGGGCATTTTGAACTTCCGAGGAAGTGGGGAATTCACCACATCGACTAGATAATCCACCGTCTCGGGTGCCTTCGCCTTCATGGCGTTGAAGACATCGCCCAGTTGGTTCTGCATTTCTTTGATTTTTTCCTCCCAGCGATTGTGAGGCTCCCTAGAGGGATCAGGGAAATAACTCGCATCTCCAATGCTGTGATTCTCACTTCCCCCTTCTTGGAAGTGAGAATCCTCCCCATTAGAATTGAAGGGAGGAGGTGGAAATCCTCCATATTTTGCTCCACCTGGAGGTGGGGGTCCTCTAAGCTGGGCTCCACCAGGGGGTGCAGGAACTTTGTGATGGGCGCGGCCTTGAGGATCGACCAAGAGTATTATTCCCTGCGAGGCAACCTGGGGCTCCAGCAGAGGACCCTGGGCACCATGGGGATGGACGTTCAGATGTGCTCCCCGGCCCTGGGTGCCGTGGTGATGTGCTCCTCGACCCTGGGCGCCATGATGATGGGCGCCCAAGTGAGGTGCTCCTCTACCCTAGGCGCCATGAGGATGGGCGCCCGGGTGAGGTGCTTCCCGTCGTGGAGCATGCCTCGGGATTGGTACTTCCTGCGGTACTCCACCAAACGGTGCTCCTCCTTGCCCCGCGAGCATGAGTTGGAGGATTTGCTGGTTTTGAGCCACCAGCTGCTGCATGGTCTCCATCATTTGTTGAGGAGAGGGAGTAGGAGCAGGAGTATTTGGGGCAGGGTTACTCGGTGGAGGACCATTGTCTCCCTGCCTGGGGGAGTTTGGGCGCCCAGAAGGGCTTGGACCTGTAGCTTAAATGGGATTGTCCTCTCGTCTCACCGATCTCGTGCTGATCACCATGATTTTGAAAGTATTTGATTTTCGTTCCCACAGACGGCGCCAAACTGATGATGCCAAAAATATGTTTCGGACACCACCGGTCAAGTAATAAGTGCAGTAATAAATGCGGTAAATAAATGAGAGAGAGAAAGGGAATTTATAGTGGTTCGGTCTGTGTGACCTACATCCACTTCATAAAGGCAGGGTTTGCCTGGTGATCTTTGATGAGCGTAAAAGGGTTACAAGCTTAGGAAAAAGTGAGAGATATTAATTTTCCTTTTTTCAAGTGATGAGAGGGCTCTCCTATTTGTAGTCTTCCCCTAACAGATGGGGACGACTTTAATGTAACGTCTCTTTGGAGCCTTTGAGCTGCCCTCAAGGGACGAGGCAGGTGGAGGCAGGTGAGATCTTCTCCGCACGAATTGGTAAAAGCGGGTAAGGAGAGGACTTCATCCGAAGCGACGTGGTATCCTTGACGTGGCGAGGCTTCGTGAAGCAAGCATCGGATCTCAACGGACTAAACAGATCACGGATCGAGTTACTTTGGCCTGACCCATCATCCTGGAATGGGTCACTTGGGCTTGGACCGGATCACCTGGACCTGACTCACCATCACAATTCGGGTCACTTGGGCCTGACTCATCACCATTAATTCCAGGGAATTGACACACTTAATCTCCAATCTCATGACTAAAATTCTATAAAACTCTGGTACATTTTTTTTTTACTTTTTTGAAAACCCATGATATCATGCGATCCAAATGTTAAAAGTTGAAAAGCTACCTGGATCCCATGATATTCTGGGTTTTAAAATGGGACCCAGAGCCAAAAAAGTTTAAAAAAAAAAAAGTGTTTTGACTCGGTGACATTAAGAAACTTTTAGTCGTGAAATTGGAGATTGAGTGTTTAAGAGGCATTGAAATGTCAAATCCCCTTAATTCTAACATTGAAAGAAATATAAGTAATGCATTTCAATACTCCTGACCCTTGGGGATATCACAACCCTAAGAAGAGGAGCTTCTAAGGATTGCCAAGAACTGTGTCACAAGCTTTGTAATACATAATTTACCCATAATAGTAGGCATCCCTAGGGGTGTAAATTGGGTCGGGCCGTTAGGCTCGGCACAACCCAGCACGAAAGTCAACGGCCCATGGCCTAGCACGGCACTTTGACCGAGCCGGCCCAATCAAGCCAAGGACCGTTCTGGGGCAGGGGGTCCTAGGCCGTGGCATGGCACAGCACGGCCCAAAGTGATGGTCGTGCCGTACTGGGCCAGGGTGCCTGGGCCGTGACCCAGCCCGATATTTATATAAAATAAAAGCTATTTGTTTTGATAAAGAAAATTAGGGAGAGAGTCAAAGAGGAATCATGCATATAGGGAGGGAAATAATTTTGTCCACCCATATCTTTAATGTGTAACAAATGAATTGGGCATAAATCCACGCAATCCTAAGTCTCTTCCTTGTATTCATCTAGTTCTCTGTGAATGGGAATTAGGCTTTGGGCTTGCACAATAATGGATCCTACATGGGCCTCCTATAATTCACTTCTATATGTGTTTTATAATTTTTGGACAACCCATATCTAGCCATACATACATACATATATATAGGGAAATATTCAAGTGAGAACTAGTTCTAACATATTATATGAAAACTTTTTTTGCGGGGCTCAACTAGCAACCCATCCAAATCTAGAAACCAATAGGGAACCCCCTGATAGTCACTAATCCCAAGGATTGGCATACATCCAAATGGACTGAACCGTTGGATCTAGGGTTGAATATTTTTTTTAAATATGAAGCCCTTAAACTTGTGGGTCACGGATGAAGGGATTAGAGGCATGGTTTTGGGGTCAAACTTGATACTTGAGGTGGTCTCCATAGATCTTTCCATCCCACCTGATCCCATCCCCAAATGGTGCGCACAATTGGGCCCCACAAAAAAATTCTCACATAATATGTGAGAACAATTCCCACCTAAATAATACTTATATATATATTATATATCAATGTATCAAATCATTAGTGCCAACTTCCATAATTCACTTATTTTAATTCATATGTATTCCAAATGAATTGGGTTAATTAGTAGAAATTCAGAAAAAATAAATAATAAAAAATAGGGGTTTTTACGCGAAAATACACTTTAAATAGCCACTATACGCAACAGTGCACTTTAGCCATCTATGCACCTAACAGGGAATCCGTACAGGATTCCCAATTTTTTTCACCATTTTTTTTGTTGTCGAATTCGACCTTCATTTGCTGTGTCAAAAGGTCGAATTCGACCTTCATTCCAGCGCTGGAGGTCGAATTCGACCTTCATTGCAACGCTGGAGGTCGAATTCGACCTTCATTTGCAGTGTTAAAGGTCGAATTCGACCATTAGATATAATTCATTTGGGTAATCCACTTCCCGAGGAAATTTTCGGACGAAATTTGGGGTTTCGAAGTCCATATAATGAACTTCAAATCTGCAATTTTTGGGTAGGAATCAATCGCGTTTTCCACGTTTTCAACTCGCGCACTTTTCCTATCCTGTCGGCCAAATGTGTACCCCTATTTGGGGTACTAGTTAACCCACTTCCCGATGGAGTTTTTAAACGAAACTTGGGGGTTTCGAAGTTCATATGATGAACTTCAAATTTGTAATTTTTGGGTAGGAATCAATCGCATTTGCCGCATTTTCAACTCGCGCACTTTTCCTATCCTGTCGGCCAAATCTGTTGAAATCTTGTTGAGTACCCCTGTTTGGGGCACTGGTTAACCCAATTCCCGAGGGAGTTTTTAAACGAAACTTGGGGTTTCGAAGTCCATATGATGAACTTCAAATCTGTAATTTTTTGGTAGGAATCAATCACATTTGCCGCATTTTTAACTCGCGCACTTTTCCTATCCTGTCAGCCAAATGTGCTGAAACCTTGCTGAGTACCCCTGTTTTGAGGCACTAGTTAACCCACTTCCCGAGGGATTTTTTAAACGAAACTTGGGGGTTTCGAAGTCCATATAATGAACTTCAGATCTGCAATTTTTGTGTAGGAATCAATCGCGTTTGTCGCGTTTTCAACTCGCGCACTTTTCCTATCCTGTCAGCCAAATTTGCTGAAACATATTAGACAACATTGTGGGCCAATTTGATTTTAGAATACTATGATCGTTATCTTACCATCTTGCTGGTTCAGTTTGGTCAATGGATTTTATTTGATATATTGAGACTGAATTGGATTGCAGTGTGGGTTTTTTAAAACTTGGGTTTTGCTGTTTTCTGCAATAAATTTGGCCTCTAAATTTCTGCATTAGTTGAAACAAACGCATTAACGGCACTATTTAAAACTGGAAAAAAAGTGTTTCTACAATTTCTGCACTAACTGAAACAAACCCAATTTCTGCAACAAAAGTCTCTCTGTGCATTACAATCTCTGCAACATGACTAGACAACATTCCTAGACAAATTCCATCCATACCATAATTTTCAACAAGGGAAACACTCAAGAAATAATTTACACTCATGCGACAACAGAAAGCATTCCTAGACAACTTCCATCCATTCATAAACTTCCATACAACATTAACAAATTTCAGAACCTTGCTGAAACAATCCCATTTCTGCACTATCTCAAATTGAAACATATGCCTTTCATTCATATTGTTCAGCCACATAGTGGTGTGCACCTACAAACATAAGTCTTGATCAATCTCAAACATATTAAAATACATGAACAAAAGGTGGGCTTCAATGTGATTCTTCATGAAACCAGCAATAACAAAAGGTGGGCATAACAAAAGTCATGATGGCAGTCTTGATGTGTTAAACACTGCAAAAGATGGCACCTTATCTGCATTATAGTCATTGAGCTGCAATAGACATGCAACATGAGGTCAGTTAATTTAACCATAGATAACTCAATTAGGAGGCTTAACTACAACTAGAGGCGTAATTACTTATTTAATCAAGGTGCATTCAGTAGCCTTATGCACTACCTTTTGAGTAAATAGAATGCCATATCTCATGCCTCAGCATTTTAAGCATTGGTTTATACTTAAGGGGTGTTTGGATATGGGTAGAATAGAATATCAACATATTTGAGTATTGTTACCCTGTAAGGCAGGCTGATCAGTGGATCAAATAGAAAATGCAATCCAATGGAGTTTCAAAGTTTGAACAAAATGGGCCAATGCATGGAAGTTTTACAGTAGTTTCTTAGTGCCATTAGTACGGTGCTGTAGCTAACCAAGTTTTAATAAAAATTACAAGTCTTTGGTTAACTTTCCCTTGTATATTAATCGGTTGGCTATATCTTGATTAATTACAATGGGGAAGCATTCTATAGCCTCCCCCCTATTAACAAAACAAGTGGTTGGTTTGTCGGATTGCTAGACCCAGCTGTCAAGTGCTTTTCCTTCTAATTACTCTTTCGATTGGATGGAATGTGGAGTTAAATTATGAGTGAACCGCTGGTAAGTCCACTTGTTCATCATGATATACCAATTAAGCCATTGTGGTCTTACCCAATCCTCCCATGCCAACTATGGGAATGACAGAGAGGTCCTCTTCATTTTCTGATTCTGATTTGGTTAACAAATCTATTAAATTTTCTTTCTCAGTGTCCCTCCCATAAACCTTCGATACAATTGTAGAGCAAGCCTCCCTTGTTTTTGAGATTGGAGGCTGAATGTCTACAACTCTTGCAGCAACTCCCTCTATGAATGTGAAATGGAAAAGAGATCTTTCTTTGGCAATGTGCTCGAAATTCTTCCTCAGCTTTTGCATCTTATGTGCCATCTTGAAATGAAAGACAAGTGGGTTGAATAAGTTGCCTACCTTTTCTCGCTTGCCAGCTGCTTAATTCTCAACCTTTCTCCGCAGAGCTTCGATTCTGAACTCATCTAGCACATCTTCCGCATCGTCAGCAGCAACTTTAATCTTTCGAAGCCAGTCTTTTACAGCCATTTCGTTCACTTGTCGCCTTTCAGCATCTTGAAGCACGACTTTAATCGCCTTTCAGCATCTTCAAGCACGGCTTTCTCACCAGAGAGGGAGAGATCGCAGCAGAAAGGGGGAGAGAGAGATCGCAGCAGAGAGGGCAGCGAGGGAGAAAGATCAGGCGAGAGAGATTAGCGCAGCAGAGAGGGGGTGAGAGAGATGAGCGCAGCAACAGGGCAGCGAGAAAGAGAGATTAGGCGAGGGATGAGTGCAGTAGCAGGGCAGCGAGGGAGAGAGATCAGGCGAGAGAGAGCACAGCAGGGCAGCGGGGGAGAGAAAGGAGAGCAGCAGCAGGGCAGAGAGAGAGATCGCAGCAAGAGAAAGAGGGCAGCAGCGAAAGAGAGAGGCGAGAGAGAGAGGGAGAGAGCAGCAACGAGGGCAGAAGAGCTCGACGAGATCGGGAGAGATGAGAGCTGAGAGCGAGAGAGCTCGATCGATGAGGGAAGAGTGCTGCTGGCGAGCTTCCAGAGATCTCGACAAGCGACGCGTAGAGGGAGAGATAGAGAGCTGAGAGCGAGAGCAGAGATCGAGCTGAGATCGAGGCAAGAGAGAGCTGAGAGAGACCGGCGAGAAAGAGAGAGAGGCGAGAGATAGGGGCGAGTAGGTCTAAGAAGGGGGGAAAGGAAAAAATGAGCGGGCCCCACGAAAAACTCACCTCGTATATAAATGAAGGTCGAATTCGAGCTTTAACACAGCAAATGAATGTCGAATTCAACCTCCGGCGTTGCAATGAAGGTCGAATTTGACCTCCAGCGCTATAATGAAGGTCGAGTTCGACCTTTAACACAGCAAATAAAGGTCGAATTCGACCAAAAGAAAATGGTAAAAAAAAATTGGGAATCCGCTGTTAGGTGCATAGATGGCTAAAGTGCACTGTTGCGTATAGTGGTCATCTAAAGTGTATTATCGCGTAAAAACACCTAAAAAATATTTTATTTTCACAAATTTCTAGGGTTGGATCCTCACCCGTAGTTAAAATCTTCCATGTTAAATATTTGACAAACAAGAGTAAAATCAGAAAGTAAATATAAAATCCGATAAACAATTTAAAATAATTTCTTTGGAACATCTAATGGAGATATTTTTTTCTCAAGGAAGGCTATAATGCAAAAATTTTCTATGATTTTTGTGCAACTTATATTTTTCTACTATGAAATGGTTTGAGCTTCGCTAGCATTCTTGCATGCTCTAGTCGGAGAGGCTGCTGGTGTCATACTGTCATTAAGCATAAAATGCCAGCAACTAATGCGTCGCAAATCATGAAGCTTTTGGCGAGTGGATACAGGTAATCTTACCTTTTGTTAAGGCATTTCATGCGGAAGAGCAGGGGAGATATGTTTCCATTTTTTTTGTGGACTTCTGTTTCAATCCTTTGATGTAGACAATTTTGTGTAAAGAAAAGCAACATTGTGGCTTTTTTTTATGTGAATCTACTGAGAAGCCTTTCTGATTGATAAAGTGTTATGTACTTATGTGGAAAAGTTCTTCAACTCTTGCGAATGCTACACAAACATGTTTAATAAGTTAGAGTCAATATATTGACTAAAAGAAATTAGGGCCAATTGTTTTAAAGTAAAATGAAAGTTTGTGGTAAGCATTGAAAGGTCTCTCTCGTGTGAACGGGGGGGGGGGGGGGGGTTTCCGCCCCTATTATGTGGAAAAGTCCTTCAACTTTTGTGAATGCTACGTAGACGTTCTTAGTAAGTTATAGTCAATATGTCAATATGTTTACTCAAAGAAATTAGGGACAATCTTTTTAAAGTAAAATGAAAATATGTGGTATGCATTGAAAGGTCTCTCGCGTGAGGAACATTGGTCATATTGATATTACAAAGGTCCCAAGGCATCATGACAACTAAGGTCCTTTGAAGATGAGAAAGATGATGGTGATGGTATCGTTGAATGACTGAGAGTCCCCTTCAAAACAGTTTGTTCTAGACGTGATAAAAGTTGGACTAATAGAGTTCATATGAACATAGTGTAAGATCCCAGTCCCCATTCTAATATATTTATAATATTTTATTATAATAATATTATTATTTTATTTGAATGTATTTTAGTTATTTAAGTGGTTAGGATTAAGTGGGGCACGCATTAGATTAGATGCGTAGATTGGTGAGTTGGGTTAATGGGTAGATGACTTGACCAGCAGTTTGACCCGACCCAATGACTTAAGCCCATAGAATATTCTCTTAACCTAATCCCTCTTTTAACGAGTGCACTTCTTATCCCTCCGCACTAATCTCTCTACAACTCCTCCCGAAACTTCTTCGTCTTCTTCCTCTTTCAACTTCCCAAGCCATTCCAACTTTACGATCCAGCCATCAGAATCAAGATCAGAGGATACCATCATTCTTGGTTCAACTTTCTTATCACAGGTAACACTCTTCTCAAACCATTAGGAGTAGATCTATACTTTTATGTTATCTTTTTATTCTTTCCAATGTTAAGTTTTGGGTAGGAATATCATAGATCTGTTCATCTGAGCATTTCTATCCCATCTCTTGTGTTAGATTGGTGTTAGGATTGTGATCGAGCGCCCTGGTAATCTCGGTTTGGGTTTTTAGTTAGGAAACCTATTGCACTCTTCTTCAACTTCGGATCTGAGGCAAGTACATTATTAAAATTTGTTATTGAATGCGTTATTTGATCTTTGATTCCTATCTAATGCATATAGGTTGGTTTATTTGCCCTTTTCTAAATGATAATGATAGATTAGGGATTTAAAATGGATGTTTGGGTTAATTGGTGGCTTGGATAATGGAAAAGTGGATTCCATTCTCTTTCTAATGGATGTGATTCATATGGATTTGGTTGGATTGTACTCTCTGGTGGTACAGGGAGAAAAATGGATGAAAAAAAGGGAAAAAACACCAGAATCGTCTGAGCCAAATGGCAGAGACGTCGAACGTTCGAACGTTCTCTTCGTGCATTCGAACGTTCGAGTCTGCTTGCCCCTGAGCCAAAAATCCGAGCCATCAAACGTTTGAACGTGCCTTATGAACGTTCGAAAGTCTGATTTTCCTCATATCTCAGCCAAAAATCCGAGACCCTGAACGTTCGAACGTTGGGATTCGTACGTTCGAACGTTCAGTGTACTTGGGCATTTTGTGATTCTTTTCCACTGATTTGGCTCTGATTCGTTTGGGGATATATGGTATCGTGTATGAGACTTCATATGGATTTAATGACCTTAAATTATCTACCTGGACTTGACATAAGAACCGTCTTTGGGCATACGGTATCCTATGGACGTAGGATTCAAATACCTGTTATGATTTTTAATAAACTCTAACGGGAAAATGGTTAATACATCTCTATTGGAAATCCTTCATTAGATCTATGAACCATAAATTTCGAGAGATGTAACGTCCTTAGCTTACTAGCGTTATTATTGTACGTGGACATGTATATGAATATATGTTTAACCTTAGGATTGATTCGTACTATGTCTTGACCTTTGTATTCGCATGCATATGTTGGTTTAGGTTATATATTCCTTTAAATGCATACCTTATTTTGTATTATGGACTATGAGGTGGTTTGGCAAATTATGTATGATGATTTGATTATGATATGGAATATGGAATGTGGTATGGTCAGTCGTTCATTTTGACTTAGGATTCTTGTGTCGGAGCTTTATTAATCAGGTCTATTATGTTTATCTGTTTTCCTTATGTGGGTCATTTATGAACGACTGCATATCGTATGTAGACGGTTGATCACCGATGTGTCCGGATCACTTATAATCCGCTTTGAATGTGAACAGGTTATCCTGAATTTGATCAGTTTATGACCACCAACGTTATAGACGGGCTATCCCGATTATATAGGGTTGACCACCCACAACGGGGACACTTGTCTCCGTGTGTATTATATATTGCTCCCTTTGGTGTCTTTTGGATTTATGTTATACGTTCTTTCTTGTCATTATCTTTATCATTTTTTCATATGATATCACTTGTCTTTACTCAACTCATTATCGTATTTTGATTTCGAATTATGATCATGTTCTTGCTATTTACATTACTATATTTGGTGCATAGGTACCGAGCCCTTTTATACTGAGGAGACGGAGGAGGATCAAACGTTTCAAACGTTTGAGCCAATTGATGAACCCGAGTGGGATGCCGGAGATGGTTTTGGAGCCGTCTGAGCTTGCATGAGAGAACATCATCTTAAGCAATTCCTTAGATGAACTTTCTTTAATGATAAACCTCTCCTTAGTAATTGTTTTAATCATTCAACAACTTTAATTATTAATGTTTATTTGATTTTTGTGTTGGATCTCATTTATGAATATTGATTACCAATTGAATGAAGCTTCCGTTGCATTTTATGAAATTTCATTTGGACTCACCACGGTTTGTGATCTTATGTGGGTCCACTTTTTGAAGCTTGTGTTGTATTAAACACAGGAATTTGAATTTGATTTAATTTTTCATGTTTTTCCCCAATTCTTATATTAGGGACGTGACAGTTAGTATCAAAGCCTGCACGATCTTCGATAATTAAAAATGGACAGAAACAATAGGACGTGGTGAGGATTACGATTTCCGTTAGACAGACTTTAAAGTGCTAACTGTAAAGTCTATAGAATTATCCGTTAGCTTGTTTCATAGGAGCTAAACCATCTTTATTTTATTACAGGTCATGGCCCAATGTAATACAAGATCTCAGGACAAAGAACCTGGGACTGGATAGAATAATTCATATGAACGTTTCAATCAGCTATTGCAAGCTTTAATGCAATCGCAGACTACTCAGAACGAGCAGCAAAAAGCAGCTGAGGCAGAACGAGCTGCAAATAAGCAATAGGAAAGAGGAGATAGAGCTGCTGAGAGAGCACAAGCAGATCATGATAGGGAAACATTCCAGGGTCATATCATAGCTTTGGCTGACAAAGCAGCCCAGCCAGTCCAAGTGGTCATGCCTCCAAAGGAAGTAGATCCAAATGACCAGTACGAGAAATTTAGGAAGTGGGTTCCTCCTGAGTTTCATGGGTCAAGAGATCCAATGGTAGCAGATGATTTCATAGTGCAATTGGAGTAGATCTTTGCAGTTTTCTGCTGTACTCAGAGACAGCGAGTTAATTTTACAGCCTACATGTTCAGAGGGATAGCTCTCCAATGGTGGAATTCGGTAAAGATTGTAGTGCAAGCATATACAGTGGCTGAAGAACATTCATGGGAGATATTCACCAAGGAGTTCATGGATAAATTTACTCCTAAATATGTCAAGGACTAGTGGAAGAGAGATTTTCAAAACTTGGTGCAAGGTGACATGTCAGTGCAACAGTATGAGCAGCAATTCACCAGATTGGCTAAGTATGCTCCTACACTAATCGTTCCTGAAGAAGAGAAAATAATGCGTTTTCTCGATGGGTTAGCAGCTGATATCTACATGATGATTGGAGACAATCAACGCCCGACATTCCAGGAGATGGTAAAGAGTGCATATTGGGCTAAAGGTGCACTAAAGAAGAAGTCAGCAGAAAGACAGGCCAAATTTCAGCAACATTAGTCAAGGCAGTCTTCTAGCCAAGGCAACCCGAAAAAAATAAAGTTTCAAGGTCAACCCTCGGTTGGTCAGAGACAACTGTGTAGAAGGTGTGGGAAGAATCATCCTACTGAGCAGTGTTACAAGGAGACTGGAGCATGTTTTCATTGTGGATAGTTCGGACATCGAGTTCGCAATTGTCCCAACGGCGGTAGTCGGTTGCCATCATCTCAGGTAGTAGTTTCTCGTGCTCCTGCACAGCAGACTTGGAGAGCAGCACCTCCGCAGGGACCACACCAGATTTATCGAGCCCCACATGAACAGATATACCGAGCACCAGCTCCTCAATACCAGCAGTATAGGGGTGCAGCACCATAGCAACAACGGCCAGCTCTAGGACAGCAGATGCCAGTTCAGGGACAACAAAGACAATTCCAGCAACAGAGGCAGCAACCAGTAGATCAACCAAGAATACCAAGGCCAGTCCAAGGGCAGCAGAACCAAGCCTATCAGATGGGCAAAGTTTATGCAGTTACACGTGAGGATGCGGATGCTTCTGCAGAAGTGGTGGAAGGTATTTTTTTAATCTCAGAAGTAGTAGTTAAGGCCATTTTTTACCGTGGCTCTACACATTCATTTGTTTCTGATGATTTTGTTAGACATATCTACAATGTTGTAGTGACATTAGATGTTGCTTTAGTAGTCGGTACCCTAGTGGGCACGCAGGTCCGTTGTCACTAGTATTTTCCGAGTACCCGAGTTCAGGTTGGAGATTTTATTTTACTTGCCAATTTAATACTTTTAACGATAAAGGATTTCGATGTCATACTTGATATGGATTGGTTAGTGACCTATAGAGCAGTGATGGATTGTTTTAACAAAACCATCAAGTTGTCATTGCATTCAGATACCGTTGAATTCGTTGGGCAACGGAGATCAATTCAGACATGCCGGATCTCGGCGCTGAAAGCTGAAAGATTGTTGAAGTGTGGATGCGAAGGATACTTGGCGTTTATCACGGAGGATAAACAATCCAAAGTGGTGGATGATATTCCAGTGGTCGGTGAGTTCCCGGATGTTTTTCCCGATGAGATTCCAAGCTTACCTCCAGTCAGGGAGATAGATTTTTCTATTGAATTGGTACCAGGGAAAGATTCAATTTCTAAAGCTCCTTACAGAATGGCTCCAGCAGAACTCAGAGAGTTGAAAACTCAATTGCAGAATTTGTTGGACAAGGGATTTGTGAGACCACCGGTCCTATTTGTGAAGAAGAAAGATGGTTTCATGAGGATGTGCATAGATTATAGATAACTCAATCAGGTCACAATCAAGAACAAATACCCTCTCCCCAGGATCGATGAGTTGTTTGACCAATTTCAGGGAGCTGAATATTTCTCAAAGATAGACTTGAGATCAGGATACCACCAGCTCAGAGTTCGAGATCAGGATATTCAGAAGACAGCATTCAGGACAAGATATAGCCACTATGAGTTTTTAGTAATGCCGTTTGGATTAACAAATGCTCCGGGAGTATTTATGGCTTTGATGAATAAGATATTTATTCCATTTCTCGACCAGTTCATCGTTGTTTTTATAGAAGACATATTAGTGTATTCTCGGTCTCGAGAGGATCATGAGCAACATTTGAGATCAGCATTGCAGACTTTGAGAGATCATCAACTCTATGCCAAGTTGAGTAAGTATGAACTTTGGCTTGATCAAGTTATTTTCTTGGGTCACATCATCAGCAAGGAAGGTTTAGCAGTAGATACAAGAAAGATTGAGGCAGTGGTCAAGTGGCAGAGACCCATGTCTATTACAGAGATTCGTAGTTTCTAGGGTTTAGCAGGTTACTACAGGAAATTTGTGAAAGGATTTTCATCCATAGTTGCGCCAGTGACCAAATTAATGTAGAAAGATACACCTTTCGTGTGGAATGAAGAATGTGAAGCAAGTTTCCAGGACTTGAAGAACAGATTGACTACAGCACCAGTGCTTATATTGCCTACAGACAACGGTAGATTTGTCATTTAATTTATACAGATGCTTCGAAAGTTGGACTGGATTGTGTGCTTATGCAGGATGGAAAAGTGGTAGCTTATGGCTCTAGACAGTTGAAAGAACATGAGAAAAGGTATGCCACTCATGATTTGGAACTAGCAGCAGTAGTCATGGCATTGAAGATGTGGCGTCATTACTTGTACAGTGAGAAGTTCAAAATTCATTCAGACCATAGAAGTCTCCAATATTTGTTTACTCAGCCTGAATTGAACATGATATAGACCCGGTGGATGGAATACATGAAGGATTTTGACTTTCCAATCAAATATCATCCCGGGAAAGCCAATGTAGTGGCTGATGCATTGAGTCGAAGAGCAGCAATTAATGCATGCATGAGAGCAAAATGGTCTAGGGCAGGAATTTTCTTTGATTTGAGAGTAACTTTGCAACCAATTAATGACAGAGTTATGTTGGCTAACATGTTTGTTTGGGAACCAGAGATCTTGAACAGGATCAAAAGCAAGCAATTAGAGGATCCAGAGCTAGCTCGAGTAATTGAGCAGATTGACAGCAGACTAGATTTCATATTGTTAGAGGGTGTGTTGTATTTTCAAGGCCGGTTATGTGTGCCAAATATAGAAGAGCTAAAGAATGAGATCATGACAGAGGCACATCATTCCCGATATACTATTCATTCAGGTAGTACAAAGATGTACCAGAACCTGCGAAATCATTATTGGAGGAATATTATGAAGAAGGAAGTGGCAGGATTTACAGCAAGATGCTTGATGTGTCAACAAGTTAAGGCAGAACGGAAGCAACCCCCGGGACTTTTGAAACAATTGGAAGTACCCGACTGGAAATGGGAACACATAACGATGGATTTTATTCCTGGATTGCCATCAATTCATAATAGAGATAGCATCTGGGTGATAGTTGACAAATTGACAAAGGTGGCACATTTCTTACCAATGAACATGAAGACACCTCGAGATGAGTTAGCTAGAATGTACATGAAGAAGGTTGTCACAATTCATGGAGTTCCTCTATCGATTGTATTAGACAGAGATACTAGATTTTTGGGCAGATTCTGGACAGAACTTCAGGTAGCTTTGGGCATGAAGTTGAATTTCAGTACAATGTATCATCCTCAGACCGACGATCAGACTGAAAGAACTAATCAGACATTGGAGGATATGTTGCGAGCATGCATTCTCGAGTTTGGGAAAGACTGATAGAAAAGTCTCCCATTATGCGAGCTTGCATATAATAATAGTTATCACTCTAGAATCGATATGGCACCATTTGAAGCGTTGTATGGACGTAGATGTAGAACCCCAATCTGTTGGAAAGAGATTGGTGTCAAGTTTTCATGCCCATCTATTATTAGTGATACCAGTGAGCAAGTGATGCAAATTCATGACCGGTTGAAAATTGCTAGAAGCCAGCTGAAGAGTTATGCAGACATGAAGAGAAGAGATCTACAATTTGAGATAGGTGAGCATGTGTTTCTAAAGGTTTCACCGACGCGAGGAACATTGAGATTTGGGCAGAAAGGCAAGTTATCTATGAGATATATAGGCCCATTCGAGATCTTGGAAAGAATTGGAGAAGTAGCTTACAGATTGGCATTACCAGCAGAGCTGTCAGCAGTGCATAACGTTTTTCATGTCTCGATGTTGAAAAAGTATATCAAAGACCCTTTGCATGTGTTGCAGTACGAACCATTGGAATTACAGGCAGATGTACCTACGTTGAGCGGCCTTCTCAGATCATCGACACGAAGGAGCAAGTTTTCAAGACTCGAACGTTACATTGGGTGAAAGTCCAATGGGAGCACCACAGTCCTCGATAAGCCACTTCGGAACTTTAGGACCAAGTGAAGAAGTCGTATCCATTTCTTCTTCCAGAGGTATTGTTTTTATTTGGAGGACCAAATGTCCTAAGGGGGGGAGAATGTAAGATCCCGGTCCCACACTAATATATTTATAATATTTTATTAGAATATTATTATTATTTTATTTGAATGTATTTTAGTTATTTAAGTGGTTAGGATTAAGTGGGGCACGCGTTAGATTAGATGCTTGATTAGTGAGTTGGGTTAATGGGTAGATGACTTGACAAGCAGTTTGACCCGACCCAATGACTTAAGCCCATAGAATATTCTCTTAACCTAATCCCTCTTTTAACGAGCGCACTTCTTATCCCTCCCCACTAATCTCTCTACAACTCCTCCCGAAACTTCTTCGTCTTCTTCCTCTTTCAACTTCCCAAGCCATTCCAACTTTACGATCCAGCCATCAGAATCAAGATCAGAGGATACCATCATTCTTGGTTCAACTTTCTTATCACAGGTAACACTCTTCTCAAACCATTAGGAGTAGATCTATACTTTTATGTTATCTTTTTATTCTTTCCAATGTTAGGTTTTGGGTAGGAATACCATAGATCTGTTCATCTGAGCATTTCTATCCCATCTCTTGTGTTAGATTGGTGTTAGGATTGTGATCGAGCGCCCTGGTAATCTCGGTTTGGGTTTTTTGTTAGGAAACCTATTGCACTCTTCTTCAACTTCGGATCTTAGGCAAGTACATTATTATAATTTATTATTGAATGCGTTATTTGATCTTTGATTCCTATCTAATGCACATAGGTTTGTTAATTTGCCATTTTCTAAATGATAATGATAGATTAGGGATTTAAAATGGATGTTTGGGTTAATTGGTGGTTTGGGTAATGGAAATGTGGATTCCATTCTCTTTCTAATGGATGTGATTCGTATGGATTTGGTTGCATTGTACTCTCGGCCCAATTTCTGACACTGTACGAACTCGACCAACATTCTGAACGTCAAACGTTCGAACGTTGCATTGGAACGTTCGAACGCGTGAGTTCAGAATCGTCTGAGCCAAATGGCAGAGACGTCGAACGTTCGAACGTTCTCTTCGTGCATTTGAACGTTCGAGTCTGCTCGCCCCTGAGCTAAAAACCTGAGGCATCAAACATTCGAATGTGCCTCATGAACATTCGAACATCTGATTTCCCTCATGTCTCAGCCAAAAACCCGAGACCCTGAACCTACGAATGTTCGGATTCGTACGTTCGAACGTTCAGTGTACTTGAGCATTTTGTGATTCTTTTCTACTGATTTGGCTCTGATTCGTTTGGGGATTTATGGTATCGTGTATGGGACTTCATATGGATTTAATGACCTTAAATTATCTACCTGAACTTGACATAAGAATCGTCTTTGGGCATACGGTATCTTATGGACGTAGGATTCAGATACCTGTTATGATTTTTAATGAACTCTAGCGGGAAAATGGTTAATACATCTCTATTGGAAATCCTTCATTGGATCTATACACCATGAATTTTGAGAGATGTAACGTCCTTAGCTTACTAGCGTTATTATTGTACGTGGACAGGTATATGAATATATGTTTAACCTTAGGATTGATTCGTATTATGTCTTGACCTTTGTATTCGCATGCATATGTTGGTTTAGGTTGTATATTCCTTTAAATGCATACCTTATTTTGTATTATGGACTATGAGGTGGCTTGGCAAATTATGTATGATGATTTGATTATGATATGGAATATGGAATGTGGTATGGCTAGCCCTTCATTTTGACTTAGGATTCTTGTGTCGGAGCTTTATTAATCAGGTCTATTATGTTTATCTGTTTCCCTTATGTGGGTCATTTATGAACGACTGCAGATCGTATGTGGACGGTTGATCACCTATGTGTCCGGATCACTTATAATCCGCTTTGAATGTGAACAGGTTATCCTGAATTTGATCGGTTTATGACCACCAATGTTATAGACGGGCTCTCCCGATTATATAGGGTTGACCACCCACAACGAGGACACTTGTCTCCGTGTGTATTATATGTTGCTCCCTTTGGTGTCTTTTGAATTTATGTTATACGTTCTTTCTTGTCATTATCTTTATCATTTTTTCATATGATTTCACTTGTCTTTACTCAACTCGTTATCGTATTTTGATTTCGAATTATGATCATGTTCTTGTTATTTACGTTGCTATATTTGGTGCATAGGTACCAAGCCATTCTATACCAAGGAGACAGAGGAGGATCAAACATTTCAAACGTTTGAGCCAACTGATGAACCCGAGTGGGATGCCGGAGAAGGTTTTGGAGCCATCTGAGCCTGCATGAGAGAGAATTGAGAGTGCAGGCTAGGGCCAATGAACAAGTCCTAGAGGGGGGGTGAATAGGACTATGAAACTTCTTTGCCAATTTTTAACAAATTAAGAAATTGAACAAGTAATAAGTAAGCAAGGAGTGTGCATACAACAATGTTCAATGTTAGAGAAAGTAAATGAAACTAGATCAACACATTGAACCAAGCAAGATAAGGAGAAGCACACAGATTTATAGTGGTTCGGACGATAAGTCCTACATCCACTCACAAGGGTCACACAATCCCCTGGTTCCACTAAGAAGAATCAAACTACACAAGTAATGATTCCAATTACTTACACTATTCCATTTTGATAATGAGGTTCAATCATACAGATCTAATCTCCCACATATAATTTAGAGTGATAGAGTCACACAGATTAAAATCACTATCACAGCACAAAAAAGTTGTAGAAGTTGTTGAACACTTGCATTTGATGAAGATCGAAAGTGTTCGAAGAGGCTTTAACCGTAGTCGAAGCTTTTACTTCTTGATCATGACTTGATGTTGATGATGATACTCCAATGAGATGCCCAACCAAGTAGTAGAGGTTTGGTTTATGATTAATATCAAGATGGACTAGATACCCTAGGTTAATTTCTCAAAACACACCTTTTAGAACTAAGATAGCTCATAGATTAGCCAAGAAGAGGTTTTGGTGTGTTTGGAAGAAGCTTTGAGAGCTTGGGAAAGATCTACAAGTATTTGGGATGAAAGCTCTTCAAAAATGGAGTCCTTACCTTTTGAAAACGAGCTCCAGCTATTTATAAACAAAGTCCAACGGCTAGTTTCGGCGGCTAGCCTCTTAGCATCTCGGCTAGCCCCTTTTCAAATTTACTGAGGTAACGGACATTTTTCCTAATTCGGTCAGCTCACGGTTAGCCGTCAGTGGTCTTGGCGGTTAGCTGTGAGGTGACCGCTGAGGTAACCGAAGGCACTTCCAGAAATATGCAGCATTTTGGAAAGCTAACCGTGGGTTTCGGCTGCCTGGCGGTTAGCCGCTAGAACACTTGGCGGTTAGCCATGAGGTGGCCGTAGGTGGCCGAACTCCCATATCAGATGAGGAGTTTGCTCTCTGGAAAAACAACCGCAGGTTTTCGGTTACCTGGCGATTTGCCGCTTTTTTCAAAGGGGCTAGCCGCCAGGTGACCGAAAGGTCATCGAACCTCTTTCTGTAGGATTGTTTTAGCTGAAAGCAAGAGTTTGAAAACAGGTTTTAAAACAGAACTTTTCCCAAGGGTTCTAAGGTCTGGTTTGGGTCCACAATACCTGGGAAGGTTGGCGCACACACACAAGGAGTCTTTCTTTGACGAATCCGGTCCTTTCAAAAGGTTTGATAAACTTCTTGAGTTTGGTCTTCCTTGACGTACTTTGAAAGGTAATGTCTTCGGGACACATTGGCACAGAATTGACAATACAAACATTGCGCTCACGGAAAGGTGGCACTAACAAGAACATCATCTTAAGCAATTCCATAGATGAACTTTTTTTAATGATAAACATTTCCTTAGTAATTATTTTAATCATTCAACAACTTTATTTATTAATGTTTATTTGATTTTCGTGTTGGATCTCATTTATGAATATTGATTACCAATTGAATGAAGCTTCCGTTGCATTTTATGAAATTTTATTTGGACTCACCACAGTTTGTGATCTTATGTGGGTCCACTTTTGGAAGGTTGTGTTGTATTAAACACAGGAATTTGAATTTGATTTAATTTTTGACGTTTTTTCCCCAATTCTTATTTTGAGGACGTGATACATAGAGATCAAAAAATATGTCAAGCCCAATAAAATAATTGGACTAGTAACCTTTTTGAGATTTCTAACAACAGAGTTTTGGAAAGAAGTTTCCTATAACCAAATTTTCTCAAAGAGTATTTTCTTTTTAGATGGAATTGAATCTCTAGTAATTCTAAGAAGTGTATTACAAAAAGCACTAAAATTAAATAAATAAAGGTGAAAAATCATAAATTGTCATCAAATAATATCCCTTTTGTTGTAATTAGTAATACCCAGCCACCAAACTAGCAAAAAATTCTTAGGAAAGTCGTCTTATCATCTCCACCTTACAGCTTTTACACATCACCTCTTTAATAGTCCTCTCATATAACCCATTTTACAATGGATTTTGAAGAATTCAATATCCATACAAACGAGTCCATGAGAAAATACTTCAAAATCCATACAAACAAGCCCAAAAGAAATTACCTTGTAGCATCTCAATGGGATTGGTGAAATTATAGTAAGTTCCTGCACCAGAGAGAGATCTTTTCTATTTTAAAATCTTTCATACACTTTTCCTTTTTGTTTAGGCATTTTATGTGGAAGAGCAGTGGAGAAATTTCAGATTTTTTGTGGACATAATTGGATGTGGACAGTCGGAAAGAAAAGCATCATTTTCGCTCTAATTTTTTGTGAATCCACTGAAAAACCTTTCTATTAACAGAGTGTTCTTTAGAAAAGTCCTTCAACTTTGCAAACACCACACAAACGAGCTCCTCAAATTGGAGCCTAATATTTTCAAAGTAAAATGAAAGTATGTGGTATGCATTGAGGGGTTGAAAATTCTCGAGGTGGTAAGGAACGTTGGTCACATTGCCAAGGTCCCAAGGCAACTGGCCAACCAAGGTCATCTGAGGATGAGAATGATGATGGTGATGGTATCAAATGGACAACTCTAATCAGTTTTTACCCATAAGAAATAGAAGCCAAAAGCAATTCATAATCTATGTAAGACAAAATTCCAATCGTTAAACGGCTGAGATGCCCGTTCAAATCAGTTTATTCTATAAGTGAACAACAAAAGTTGGAGTCAAGAAAGATGGTTCATATGAATATAGAGATGGAGAAAATAGCTCGAACCCAAGTGGATAATGAGACTAGTAAACGTTTTGAAATTTCTAACAAGTGAATTTTGGTCAGAATTGATTGTAACTGAATCTTTCCAAGGGGCGTGTTCTTTTTGGATGGAATTGAATCTATAGGAGTTTTAAGAGGTTTATTACAGAAGGCACTAAACTCTAAGAAATAAAGGTGAAAATTCATAAATGGCCATCAAATAAAAAAAAAATTTATTCATACTCAGCCATTACACTAGCAAAAAAAAACCTTGGAAAGTCAGTTCCATTTTCTCTACCTTATATATTTCATCTCTCTAACACTTTAGTAGTCCTTTCTTGCAACCCATTCTTTCATGGATTTCTTTCAAAATACATACAAACCCAAAAGAAAATACTCAGAAATAGCTCAATGGGATTGGTGAAATTAAAGTAAATCCATTCACTAAACAGACAGATTTTTCTCATTTTATACATCTTTCCTTTGAAAATTCCAAACCTTTTTCGTTAACAAACGTGAGAAGGGCTAAAAAAAAATCTGGCCCACATTTACAAGACTGAAAATGACCTTTTTGTCATTAGAACAAAACAGAAAACGGCTGTTGGACAAGTAGTACTATTGCAAAACCATAACTTCCCAGTAAAAGAAACATGAGTAGTCAGAAACCTACCTCCTTCCAATTCAATAAAACCTCGTCTGTCTCATCTTCCACGCTTAAACTGCTTTTGGCATCTGGGTGCTTCCTTCTGCATCAATGGAAAGCAAAAGCCCTCAATTCCTTTCTCTTCTTCTCCTCCTTGCCATCTTTTCTTTGTTTTTCAAAGCTCCACTCTCCCTAGCATCTGACACCCTCTCTCCTGACCAATCTCTCACTGGAAACCAGACCATAAGCTCCCAAGATGGAAAATTCGAACTGGGGTTTTTCAAATCAGGTAATTCCACCTCTCAAAACTACTATATAGGCATCTGGTACAAGAAAATCCTAAAAAAGACACCAGTTTGGGTGGCAAACAGAGACAAGCCCCTCCCTGATACCTCCACAGAGCTAAGATTTTCAGAAGATGGGAATCTAGTCCTACTCTCTCAATCAAAAGTCCCAATCTGGTCATCGAATTCAACCTCTGGAGGGACAAACTCAACAGTTGCTGTCCTTCTTGAGACTGGAAATCTTGTTTTGAGAGATGGGTCTAATTCATCAGATATCTTTTGGCAGAGCTTTGACCACCCAACTGATACATGGCTTCCTGGAGGGAAGCTAGGATTGAATAAAGTCACTGGAGAAAACCAGGTTCTTTATTCATGGAAGAATTCAGAAAATCCTTCTCGCGGGATGTTCTCTCTGGAGATAGATCCTAATGGAAGTAGTCAGTATTATATAGTGTGGAATAGGTCTACAAGGTATTGGACTAGTGGTGTTTGGGATGGACAGACTTTTAGCTTGGTTCCAGAGATGACTGCAAATTATCTCTATAATTTTAGCTATGTTTCAAATGATAAAGAGAACTACTTCACATATACTGCCATGGATAGCTCACTTGTGTCAAGGTTTGTGATGGATGTTTCGGGTCAGATTCAGCAATTGACATGGTTGGAGTCATCTCAACAGTGGATGTTGCTTTGGTCTCGCCCGAGTGACCGGTGTGAGGCTTATTCCTTATGCGGGGCATTCAGTTTTTGCAGCCAGACAACAATGCCTTTCTGTAGATGTTTGCAAGGTTTCATTCCGCTGTCGCCAATTGATTGGAATTGGAATGATTGGAGTGCTGGCTGCTCAAGGAGGAACCCTTTGCAATGTGAAAGCAACAGCTCTGGTAATGGGAAGAGAGATGGGTTTCTTATGATGAGAGTTGTTAATTTCCCTGAGAATCCACAGTCCTTAGCAGCTGGCAGTGTCCAAGGTTGTGAATCAGCTTGCCTGAACAACTGTTCATGCACTGCTTACGCTTATGGCAGCCAGTGCTCTTTATGGTATGGAGATCTGTTTGATCTGAAACACCTGTCCGTTGATGTGGGTGATGGAAGTCCTCTGTATATCCGCCTTGCAGCTTCGGAGCTGCCAAATTCTGGAGGAAAGAAGCGACTTGTTACTGGAATTATAGCAGGAGTTGCAGGTCTTTTAGCTATATTGGGCATGATTCTGGTGCTGATTTTGTGCTACCGAAGAAGTAAAATGATCGCAACATCCAAAAGCATTCATGGTTTGGCGGCCTTCAGTTATGGGGATTTACGGAGAGCAACTAAAAATTTCTCTGAGAAATTGGGGAGCGGAGGTTTTGGTTCTGTTTTCAGAGGGACTCTGCCTGATTCAACTGCTATTGCTGTGAAGAAACTAGAAGGATTTAGACAAGGAGAGAAGCAGTTCCGGGCAGAAGTGAGCACAGTTGGGACAATTCAGCATGTTAATCTTGTTCGCCTTCGTGGGTTCTGCTCCGAGCGTTCGAAAAGGTTGCTAGTGTATGACTACATGCCTAATGGTTCTTTAGATTTTCATCTTTTTCGAAGGAACGGTGCAGAGCCTTTAGACTGGAGAACTAGATATCAAATTGCGCTTGGGACCGCTAGGGGACTAGCTTATCTCCACGAAAACTGTAGATATTGCATCATACACTGTGACATCAAGCCCGAAAACATACTTCTGGACAATGAATTTTGTCCCAAGGTGGCAGACTTTGGCTTGGCGAAGCTGGTTGGCCGGGAATTCAGCCGGGTTCTTACAACTATGAGAGGAACAAGGGGCTACCTAGCCCCGGAATGGATTTCTGGTCAAGCCATCACACCGAAAGCTGATGTTTTTAGCTATGGGATGATGCTTTTTGAAGTTATATCAGGAAGGAGAAACTCAGAGGAATCTGAGGATGGGAGGGTTTTCTTCCCTATATGGGCTGCTAACAGAATGGCTGAAGGTGAAGTTATCAGCCTATTGGATTCTAGATTGGAGGGGGATGCTAGCATGGAAGACCTCAAAAGAGCTTCAAGAGCTGCTTGTTGGTGCATTCAGGATGATGAGAATCATAGACCATCAATGGGGCAAGTAGTTCAAGTGTTGGAGGGCCTTTTGGATGTAAGCATCCCTCCAATACCAAGAACCCTTCAAATCATCGCAGAAAATCAGGAGTCTGCGCTGCTCTCTTTGGAGCCATCCTCTGATCAATACTCTCAGGTTAAGGATGATTTTTCAACTAGTTCTCAAGCTAAAAGTATGTCATCAACAAGTTTCTAGAGTGACATGGGGACCTTCCATCTGTTCAGCATCTCCCATTCTCTGAGGTAAATTTCCATTGCATATAAGATCTTCCCAGTTTCATTTCTGCTATTACAATAGATATGGTATATATTTCTCCTTTGGAAGTACATCTTTTGAAAAAATACAAATGTTTTGCATTGTAAAATCAAAAAAGCTCTAAGAAAAGCTTCATGTGTAAATCAGCTTCAACTTCAAATAACGATTGAAGTGAATAGTATAAGATTGAGAAACTATAGTAGTTATATTGATCTCTTTTCTATTACAATTTATGTAAATTGAAGCATGGAACACACGATTAGGGGAACTTTCAGCTTATGACAAGAAGGGATTGGTGTGTTAAAGGGGTGCTGCCTGTGACTTCCCTTGTTCATTTCAGTTCCCCAATATAGATTAGCTTGAGTCCAGATTATGGAAACTTTTCCAATTGGAAAATCCCAACTGTCCTATTAGTTCTCTCCACATTTTGCAGCTAATTGGCCTCTGAATCAGATCATGCTATGCCTCTGTTTGGCATCTCTAATTTTTGCCTCTAATCCTCTATTTCTCTAAAGCGGGTAGAGGTTTTAAAATTAAAGATGTTTGGCAGTGACTTCTAGCCTCTGCACACTCTAGAGAAATAGAGGCAAAGCCTCTTAAAATGAAATACCCCAAATCTGGGCATGTGAAAATCAGTGGCATTATATCTTGAGAAAGTAGAGGCGGAGCCATTTTTTAAGATAAAAATACCCCCAGACGGTCTTTTATTGCCAACCGAAATCCTTCCAATAAAAGCATCATTCGCTGGGGACGGAAGCCCTATTCGCTTTGAGATGGGAACTGCGAAAGACCGGAAGGGAGAAGAGGAAGGAGAGAACGATAGCGGCTCGGAGATGGAGAGGATACCGATTGAGGGAATGTGGGGTGGTGACGGCGACGGTGGAGATTCCGGCGAGGCGGAGGGCGGAGTGGAGGGATTTCATGGTCGGGACAACGTGGGTGATGAGGTTCTTGTCGGTCGTGGCGATGCTTTCGTTTCCGACGGCGATTTGGGCGATCTTAGTGGCAGGGAGGAAGGGGGGAAATGTTGGAGGAGACCCATGATTGGGCGGCGGGGAGCTTGGAGAGGGAGGGGATGTCGCCATTGGCGACGGTGACAGTGACGGAGGTGATATTTGGGGCTCCAACGCATACCACGAAAAACATTGGAGTTGCTCTGAAATAGGGATCCTTCCTAAAAGCTGCACCCCTCCCGTGTGCGAATGACGAACGAAGATGCACTCCAACAAACTGGCCGATCTTAGGTCCTGCCATCCCTTGAATTTTTAATAGATTAAGCACGTGGAGTGAAGTTCTTCTCATTGATATCTTATTTTACGTTTCCTTGTTGAGCTATTTGGCTCGAATCAATGAAAAGTCAGAGATTTCATGTTCAAGGCTCTATAAAGTAGAGAGATTTGGATCTCCAGCCAGCTTTGTAGGAGGTTGGGTGTTGGGTTTCTCACTTTACCAAAAGGAAAGAGTGCACTTGGGTCTTCAAAAATCAAGAACTGAAAATTCAAATTTTTGTATGGCGGGTGCTGTAGAACCTTTGCTTAAGAAGCTCTACTACGAGAACTGCCCTGGTTGCAAGGTTGATCAGATCAATGAGACCCGTCGAGGAATCCCCATCAAAGAGTCCTTGTTCATTTGGATTGTAGTCCTCTGCAATGGTAAATAATCAGCCCATGAAAAAAAATCCCACTTACTTTTTCCGAACTTAGTGAAGCTCATCAACTCACACCCAAACTGATGAAATAAGTCTCAGTGATGATGATGAACGTTACATGTATTTTGATTGCCTGGTGATGAATAGCTGTAGTATTTTGATTCCTATCAGTTCTAATGTCGGCTTTTTAAGAGTGTATGTTGAATTCATGCTGTAGGAGATGATATTTGGGGGTTCAATTTGGTTTTGTTTAGGGTATTGGATTTTGGGTTTTGGGCCTTTTGGCATAGGAATGGGTTGTGATGATGAATGCATTGGTGTGTGATGGTGTGATTTTCAGTTTGTTTGAGAGATGGTGTCTGGTAGAGTGTGATGATGGAATGATGGAGATGTTGTATAATGGTGTTTGATGTTGTAATTTTTAAATTGTTTACAAGTTAAATGCCATACTTCGATGGAAATGGTTGTATTTTTCAAATGACGAGATTATGATGTGCCAATATATGTGTAGATGATTGATGTGTTTTTGAATGATGAGTCTATAATGAATGTGAACTTGAGGGCCTATGTTGCATCTGTTCTTGAATAATATATGAAGGTGGAAAATGTGTATAAGTTCTTTTTTTACATAATGACATAAACTACCCCTTTTAAAAGAGGCAAACCCTCTAAAAAGAGGCAAATAGAAGGTAGGGGTGTGCACAGTTTGGTTAAAACCGATTAACCGAACCGGACCGACCGACCGTTAACTGAATTTACCGGTTATTCTTAATCGATCGGGCGGTTCGGTTAAAGATATTTGAATATTTTGGTTTTCGGTTAATGGTTCGGTTAACAGAAAAATTAACCAAATTAACCGAACCGAACCCAAATTATAGCATACTATATAAATATATATATATATAATAAAATGTGTACATGTATATAATATGAAAATCTATTAATACTTATATAAAAAATTTAAAATAAATATAAACATGCATCAATTAATAAGTATTAATTCATGTTACCAAGTACCAACTTAGTAACTTACCAAGTTACCATGTAACGGAGCACCTTCATTATATTATAGCACCTTCATTATATTATATATTTATATTTATCAAGATTAAATATGATAATGAAATTAATAATATGACAAAAAAAATATAAACCATTGACATTAAACCCTAAATCTTAAGGTTAAAGGTCCCAACAATTTAAAACCTTAAACAATTTCTTTTTTTCTTGAATTGGGAACCATAAACCATATAAAACCTTATAAATATAAACCCTAAACTCTATTAACCATATAACTATAGTCATGTTATAAACTTAAACCCTAACCGATAAAACAATAAACCTATAAAACTATATTATGATAATATAAACCCTAAACTATAACATTATAAAACCTTAAACCTTTTATTTTTTTTAATGGGAACCCTAAACCCTATAAAACCTTATGAATGTAAACCCTAAACCCTAAAAACTATATAACTATAGTCATGTTATAAATTTAACCCGAACCGATAAAACACTAAACCCATAAAATTATACTCTAATAATATGAACCCTAAACTCTAACACTATAAAATCTTAAACCTTTTGTTTTTTTTTAAATGGGAACCCTAATTGGAATTAACCGAACCGACCGAAATTTAAACCGATATTTTAGGTTAACCGAACCGATGGTTAATCCTCTAAAAAACTTTGGTTGGTTAAATAGTTGAAATTAAACGAAAAATTTTGGTTAGGTTAAAAATATGTCAATAACCGAACCGACCGACCGATGCACACCCCTAATAGAGGGCATACCAAACAGTCTATTTAAAGTAGATTTGTTCATTACCAAACACGTTTTTTTTATTCTAGCCTCTTTTTTTTATGGCTTTTTTTTTAATGACTCTATTTTGAATGATTTGTCAGAAAAAGAGTAGACATGCCAAAACAAGTCCTATAAGGATCAACTGGAGGGTGCTAACTGTGGGCTGTAGAAGGCAATCTTTTTGAAGCCTCTGCAATGGGTATGTGAATCTTCTCTTTTATATTGCGCATTGATTGAAGTTGGTAGAGATGCCTTCGCAAGTTTCTCCTCTAGCAGAGCAAGTCATAGGCGTGGTCAGTAGAACCCTATTGGTGCGAATCTTGCATGGTGGGAAACATGCCGATTTCTATTTCATCACACTTTGTATTCCGAATCTATGAAGGAATGTGTTTGTTTTCTTTTGTAGGAAACACATGATTTGATAGGATAGTAACAACTAGGAACCCCCTCAAAGTGAACTCAAATCTTTAAACCCATTTGTCTATTTGGAATTGAATACATAGGAATTCATGGCCAAGTGGTTATGAGTCCAATAAAGGATTACGAAAGAGGTGAAGGGTGATGGATATAAGGTGAAGATCTAGATCATACCTTGACTCGAATAAGGGATTTGAATTATTAGGAAGATGAATGGATATTCATTTCCCATCACCCTTGGATTCACTTTCCACTAGAGGAGACCGTATTTGATAGCTATTTTTTTAAAATTCACCTACATCTCATCAATTTTAACCACTTATACAAATAGAAGTCCAAGAAATTCTATGTGATCAATTAAATGAAACATGAAACAAACAGGCCATAGAGAAACCAAAAATTAATAATAATATAATAAAATAAAAGAATTGAAACCGTGTGGTGTGTGTTTAATGCGTGTGTGGTCATCAAGGGAAACCTTTTGAGATATTTGCTAACAAATGAATGATATGAATTGCTTGAAAATCAGCTGAAATGTGTGAACTTCTATCCTTTGATGAGACTAGCCTCATGCCACATTCATTTATAACAAAAGGAAAAGGAAAATGTTAAGAGGATGTAACTTGTTCTTTGTTTTCAGGGGGAAATTGATACAAATGTCCTGTCCATAGTTGTAAAGTTCGACTCACCCGAGTGACAGGAGTGAATCAAAAGCATTTATTTGAGTGAGATGGGCGAGTTTGATGAGCTTTTGATGGACTAATTATACTCAAGTGAGACGGGGCGAGTTGATGAGCCTAGTTTTTTGACACTCACATGTAGACAAACAACTTGGACCACACGATTAGACTTGAAGCCATCAACTAAAAATCTGTACATCCAGACAGTTAGGAAGAGCGCTCTTGTTTTATACTTGAGTATGTATGATTTGTTAAAAAATGGGTTCCACCTAAATAAGAGTATTGAAAAGTATTTATGCTGCATCTACTGAGGTTTAAATCGGAATAGTTAGCTAATAAAACCTAACAATGTATGAGAGCCAACCGGTCACAAGTTTGAATCCCATTAGGATCAGTTGTAACTACTGAGCGTTGCCAATTGCCATGTCAGACCAAAAGGGCTTGGAGGCTTGGACTACACTGAGTTCCACATCGGAAATAGCTTAAGCCTTAACTCCACAGTCAAAGCGGATAATATCATGTGAATAGTGGGCCCGAGCAGTTACAAAATGGTATCATAGCCGAGGACGTATGGAAAATATATGAGGCCTTTTAAACCATAACCTAAAGTCTCATACCTACGTACTATATAACCTCGTGTGACCAAATATTGCATAATTAAGGCGAGAACACACATGGGCAAGGCAGGATACTTTGATTCTACACATAGATGTATGGAATATGAAATGTTCTGGATATTTCCTCTAATGAGCTTAATCAGATGTGCCCACACTTTGTAACAATCGGTAGAGTTCATCAGAACTATAATAATCAATAGACCTAAAGTGCAAAACTCAACCAGATCTACATTGAATACTCAGGGTATTCAGATACCAAAGTTTCGAGTTGTAGAAGCACCAGTCCTGGGGCCAGAAAGATTTCAAGTAGGGCCATTGCAAATAATTCAGAAATGTAGGCCCAATAAGCACATTTAGATTAGCCCAGTCTGAGTTTGGTAATCCGAGATTTGGAGAATTTCAAAAACCATTTAAGGTCTTTTTGAGCTCCGACCGTTAATGGATCGGACCAAGATGCCCTTAGGAGGGCCTGAAACCTAATAGAGGTCCAACATGCATGTACCATAGAACCTAAATCCAAGCCAGGCCAAAAAAGGCTTATAGGAGGCCCAAGACCATGAAGTCTTGAGCCCCCAGGATTTGTTGTAAAGTCTCATTTATATATAACCGATATATACAGTAATTAGTTAAAGGAAAATATTCAAGTTCTCACCTATTATATGAGAACTTTTTTGTAGGGCCCAACTAGCAACCAATCTAAATCCAGCAACCAATAAGGAACCCCCTGATAGTCACTAATCCCAATGATTGGCACACATCCGAATGGAATGAACCGTTAGATCGAGAGTTGAATATTTTTTTTTAATATGAAGCAATTAAAATTGTGGGTCAGGGATCAAGAGATTAGGGGCATGGGTTTGGGGTCAAACTTGATACTTGGGGTGGTCTCACACAGATCTTTTCACCCCCCGGCTCCCATTCCCAAATGTGGGCCCCACAAAAAAGTTCTCATATAATATGTGAGAACTAGCTCTCACCTGAATACTACCCATATAATACACAAATGTATAATACTTAATTAAAATATGCAAATGACTCAAACTTCATTATTGAGTCCGGCCTACTAAGTGCTCAAACATCAGACTGCACTTCTAGAAACCGGGCTCAGGTGGATCTAGGCAAAAACCAGGAATGCTGACAGCCATATTTTAAACCCTAACGAGAATTTACATATCTCCATTCCCTTACCAAAATGTCTTTAATCAGATCTGAGTTGCTAACTCATCTTATAATATAGAGGCTATAAGTAGCATCCGAATTGCCACTGCATTTGAATACATAGGGTACAGCTTTTCTGATTTGCTTTCCAAATCACTTGCCTTGGAGAATTATTTTACTTTTTTATTTTTGAAAAGGGGTATATATATATATATATATGGTTTTGATTAATAAAATGAAGGAGTATTTTTGAAAAAGTATAAGATTTTTGGCTCTATTTCAAAAAGTACATGAAGATTTGAATATTTAAAAAAAAAGTAAAAAAAAGGTTTTCAAAAATGAAAAAATGCTCTTTCAATCAAGTCCTCTCCATTAATTTTTGGAGAGACTACAAAAATTCTCTTCCCCTTTTATCTTTTCTTAACCTCTTTCCTAATATAAGTAAAACTGGTCATTTTGATTTTGATGATCATAACCATTTAATGAAGCTAGTAGACCCATTATCCAGCATATATTTGAAATCCCCTTTTTTTAACCATCCATGCATAAAGTAGTTGAAGTGGGCCCCATGAGGTCATTTAGGTCGGACTTGATCATTTCTCTTAAATTAATTATTAAAGAAAAACTCTAAAAAATGAAATAAAGGTATTTTTTTTTCATTTTGTAAAACTCTTTTATGGAGAGGACTTGATTTAAAGAGTTGTGGAGAACTTTTATTTGTTTTTGAAATATTAAATCTTCAATTCTTCATGCACTATTTTGAAAATGAGCCAAAAAATTTAAACCTTTTTGAAATTTTCCCACAAATGAATTTCCAAACGTAGAGAACTGCAAGACTAATAAGACTCCTAAATAGATAAACCAACAATAAGACCTGTGTGTTTGTGTCTAGGAATTAGACAATCAATCTACACATTGCCTTACTATCAAGGTTTAAAAAAACTTATTTTGTTTTTGGAAGGTCAACCATAGAGTGGGTCGATCCAAACCCTCACAGGCAATGGAAATTGCCATTTATCCTAATATGAGACTAATTGACCCATTATCCAGCGTATATAGAATCATGATAAAAGAAAATCCACTTCGAGAAGTATTAATTAAAATCTGATCCCATAAAGAAAAGGCTTCAAATAATTTGGTTAGATTCTCTTGTTTTCCCCCCTCCTTCCACCCACTGTGTTGGAAATTTTCAAAGATAAGGAATATATATATATATATATAAGGTTTGGATTTTGTTTCTTAGAAAACACTTTTGATAATCTTATATTTCCCATATAAAAAAATGTTGAAAATTCAATAGAAAATAACCTTTTGAAAACCCATTTCTTGTTTAAAATGTTGCGGAGGAATTAGACATTTATAAGAGATTTCTTTCATTAATAATGCTAGTTGATTAGACTTAGACATGATAAAGCAGTGAGCGCTTGAGCTCAGAGCTTTTAAGTCAGATACCTCACCTCACATGAACAAAATTAGGTTGTCATGTGAACCATTCTTTCAAGTGCATGTCAATCATCAATTTCCAGCGTTACATCAATTGGATGAAAAGCAACATGCTCATTCCGAGGAGAAGTTTCCATAGAAATCTTATATTTTGAAAAAATTTACATCAATCTCAGGTATCATCCAGCATTTGAAACTCCCCCAACTAGGGGTCAAAATTACGAAGATTCAAACATCCACCAGTATTAATCACAAAGATCCTGAAAGGAAAATTTAACCTTTTAAGTCGTCTACAAACTTTTTTGGTTAAATAAAACATTTATTATCTAAAAACAACAACAGCTGCCATTAATTGGCCATCTGGTATAAGTCATGTGCGCGCCACATTGATTACAGTGAGGTCAATTGAAAACTTGTTGACGGCAATTATAGGAGTTTATGTATTTGGATTAAGAACTATTAGTAATTAACAATATATTAAAATTATCGAAAGTAGATGATAGATGTTGATAAAGAGGAAAATAAATTTATTCAATTCGCAGAAGATAAGATTTTCGTTGACCCTACTGACTCGAATTTCTGGAGCCGCCACTGGTATAAGTAGTACAAAAAATTATCAAACTACAAAACCTCATGAAGACATGAAAGACCCACTCAGCAAGACAATTTGCTAGCTATTATTCTAGAGCAGATTTAAAAAGTGGAGAGTTCTTGTTATCTAGAAAACATGACAATCCAAGTAACAACAACGTTCTAACAAGAGACAGTTTCATATCACAATCAAATTTGATAGTAGCTAATCACTCAAAAAATTCCAAAATCCAGAAAAAACCACAAACGACTATGGAAATAAAACCAGATAGCGGCATCTCATCCTACTAACCCAGCAAGCTAATTTGGAAAGCAATCCTCCCATGCAGCCTCTCTAAGAAGAGTCATTCTTCTTTTGGCCAACCTATAAGCAACTATATGAAAATAGTAAAAATCAACCATAGCAAAGTTTTTAGTCAAATAAAAAAGTCCAAATTAATATAAGTAATCTTGAGTTATTAATGTGAAGGGATTCAATTGTTCAAAATGGTGAGTATTCTATTTCTACTTGGTGGGGGATCATGGCAGAGTGGGTTTATCTTATTATTGGATGGATAATACAAGTGGAGCCCAACGTGAAATAAAGTTGATATCGGACTACTGTAGGGGGCTCAAAAAGGTGCCATGGGCCGTGATGGGCGAGGCAGACATGAGTCGTTTTTAGCTGGCGATTGAATATGGACTTTTTGAAGAGTCTGAGACATGTTTCGGTTTGACCGCCAGATTTAACGGGCACGAAAACCAGAAGCTTTCACTGCCAAATCAGAATGTCGGTGATATGGCCCCCTCGCTGCCAATTCGAACAGAAAGCTGGGTTAGAGATTGGCAATTTGGGATTGTGCCAGTGATGTCGGGATTTAATATTAATAAGACTTTGATAACTAAAGCCAACGCCTCAATCCAATGATGAACATATTTTTATATGTTATGTTTTTTCGGCTGCGAGTAGAGAGTGAAGTCCGTAGGTACAAGGTTTAGCAAAGCCAAATGTCTTATTAGTTAACTAATAAGTAATAACTAGCAGATATGATATGACTATGAGGTTGAGAAAAAGGAGAAACCGAGGGAGGATAGCAGAAAAGAAAAGGGTTCGGTCCTTTCTCGAAGACTGAAATTCCAAAATTGAATTGGGCCTTTTGATTTTCTACTAATCTCACCATTTTAGGATATGGACTATGGACCATGGAAAGTGGAAACAGCATGCTCCCACCTCTCTACAATACCTCCTTTTACTTTTCTCAACGTGCTGCCTGCCGTGCATCACGGCCCCAAATTCTAATGAAAATGGGTAGGGTTCATGTCTCACCCCGGTCCAGTTTTCAAGACCCAAATACCCCAAGTCCCCAACTGATCAATCTTCATAGGATACAAGACATCTAACATAACAGATGGAAACTTAAAATGATGGATTTACATGAATGAAACATATAGCTACTTTATTCGTAATGACAAAAAATTCCAACGCTGAGAGTGACTATAATCAAAGTTGACTTTTGGGTCAGATCGTCTACAAATGATGGTATGTGATATCAGTGGAATGGGCGAAACAAAGGGGAGCAAAACATAATAAATCAAGTGAGCAATTGATCATGGATTGCATTTAGATGCACTTGTGAAGTTAACTCCGAGGGGTAGCTCAGTTAGCTATAATCACGGTTTGTTTTTGGAGGTTGAGGGTTCGAAACTGCGCTACCACATTGGGACCACAGAGGATCTACCCGACTCTGCCGGAGCCCGAAAGGATTAGTCCGGCCCAAAAGACCGACACCCTCCGATATAAAAAAAAAAAAATGCATTTGTGAAGTTGGAAGAGGGTGGCAACAAAAAGCATATGAGTGCAATTCTAATGTTAGAACGGTTTAAAATGGCCAACCTCTTGGAGAGCTTATAGTTTGGTGCCACAGTTTAAATCAATGAGCTTAAATCAAGTAAGAGGAGCCCCAGACTATAAAATTTCTTTTTTTTATTTTTGATGAGGGTATCCCAATCTCATTTGACCATATAAGACTGAACTAATCCTCAGCCTGTAACATGACTACACCTTTGAATGTTACCTCGGCTGAAACTTTGGCTAGCATAAGCACAAGACCACAAGTCTCATACCCATATAAAAATTGCATTTCGGGTTTGCTTGGTTATAATATCAATGATCTAATTAATGAGGCAACTGTCATTAAAAGAAAAACATTGGTTAGGATGCTCGAATTTGGTTTATCTGCTAATGTCCCATCCGTTAATATTCTGTTCATCCGTGCATTGGGGTGGTTGATCCACCTCACTTTGAGTGACCCTTTCTTTAAAGCCTCAATTAAAGATATGTTTATCTTCTCTTTCACTTTTCCATTCCATTGACCTTTTCTTTCATATATAAACTATGTGCTATTAAATACTTCATGCCCTTTCCTAAAAGTTTCCTTCATCTCTTTTGATTTTCTGTGTTTACTGTACCAACTACTGAGACAATCTTCAGAAGGCAAGGACTAAAATAGTGAGGAGAGATAAGTGATGGTCGCAAAAAGCTGTGTCATCTTCTTATAGACCGACCTTCCAGGCTTCTATTCAATGCATCTGCTTTCATTAGAATATGCAATCCTGAATAATAAAAACTAGGCATAAATTCTAGTTGCTTTTAATGCTCATTATTCAATAACGAATGGCATAAAGGATGCGTTTCCATGATGTCCTCTGTCTGTTATTTGGAAGCTTGTAAAGTATGTAAATTAGTTAGTTTCGGAAAACAGGCACATGGTTTATACTTCGTTTCCTAGTTTGGGTGTTGTACCTTAACAGTGTAAGAACTCAAGGAATTCCTTGAATTCTGGTATGAAAATTCCTAAATTCTCTAACATAGTGGAATTCCTTGATGCTCCCACCAAAATACAAAGATAGTGAAATTCCTAAATTTCCAAAGGTTATTTAGGACTTTTCATGTGGCTGGAATTCTTAGATGCTAGGCAAGAATCATGAGATGTGCAAATGCCATGTGACATCATGTCTCAAAAACCCAACATCTAGAAGTCTTATTATAAATTCTAGTAAAGAAACATGCCCTCGTAACCAGTGGAGGTGTCAACAAGGAGCTTGAACTCATCTATATATGGTGAGGGATGGATGCACACGAACATTTTCATATATGGCGTTATTATTTATTTAATTCCGTAAGATGAATTGTCCCCAGGGTGTCAATGACTTCAAGCCCAATAGATCTATGTAATGTTTGATATAAGATTATTTCTAAGGAGTTGGCTAACTAAAGTAAGATTGTGTTGGATAAAATTATTGGACCTTTTCAGAATGCGCCTTTGTGGAAGGGAAGAGGATATTTGATAATTATATAATTGCTCATTAAATTCCCATTCCTTTAAGAAAAGGAAGATTTTCTTATTAATGGTGCTTGATGCTTTTCACTTGCATTAAAGTTTCAAAAAGTCTACTTGGACATACTTTTTGGCATGAATCTTGGACAAACCCCTATGTTGCCCCTTGAATATCACTGATATTCAAGGGGTAACATAGGGGTTTGTCCAAGATTCATGCCAAAAAGTATGTTCAGGTAGCATTACTCTTAAAGTTTTGTCCGCATATGATCAATGAATGGGTCTCCTCAATCTCCATTTCAGTAGTACTTAATGGTTCTTCCCTAGGGAATTTCACTTCATCAAGAGGCTTAAAACATGAAGATCCTTTTCTCTCCTTACCTATTTATTAGGGGCATTTGGTGAAAGGTCCTTCAACAGTACCTTTTATAGCCTGTGGTCCAGGTTATTTTCTCATAAAGGCAGCGGTCCCCTTTTAACATTTAATGAGTCAAAAAGACAAAAATGCCCTCTCTTTATATACTCTATACGTCACCAAACATACATTGCTTTAAAATATTCCGTCATAACACTCCGAAATTTAAGCAAAATGAAGATTCTGAAATCAAAGATGAAGGAAATTGTACAAAGAAGTAAAATCAACTCATCAGTGACCTCAAGCAATCGAATCATCTTGACTTAAACTTAATTGAGTTTGATATAAGTTTATCTAAGTTTTAGTTTGAATTTATCTGAGCTTAATATGAAATTATTTGACTGTGACATGTATTTATCTAAACTTTATATAAAGTTATCTTAGTCTATGATCAATTAAATATGACTCTAAATGAATTTATCTGTATATTATATTATTTTTCTGAGTTTGATTTCAATTTAACTCTGTTTGTTATTAATTAAACAAGGTTTCAAATGAAATTATGTGACTTTGAAATGATTTTCTCTGAGTTTTTATTAAGTTTATCTGCGTTTCTTATGAAATAATGAGTTTGGTATGAAATTAATTAAATTTCACAAGATTTTATTTGACTTTAAAATGTATTCAACTTGGTTTTAAATGAGTTTTTTTTTTAGTTTGCTGTGAATTTATCTAAGTTCTGTATGTGTTATTTGACTTTGGCATAATGGTATTTGACTTTGGCATGATGTTATATGTGTTTAATATGAATTTATCTAAGTTTGATATGAATCTATTTGTGTTTGCTTTGAATTAATATGAGTTTGATACGAATTAAGTGAATTTATCTGAGTTTGCTGTGAATTTATCTAACTTTGATGTATGTGTTATCTGAGTTTTATATGTGTTATCTGACTTTGGCATAATGTTATTTGACTTTGGCATGATGTTATCTGTGTTTGGTATGAATTTATCTAAGTTTGATATGAATTTATTTGTGTTTGCTTTGAATTAATATGAGTTTGATAAGAATTAAGTGAATTTATCTGAGTTTGCTGTGAATTTATCTAACTTTGATGTATGTGTTGTCTGAGTTTTGTATGTATTATCTGACTTTGGCATAATGTTATTTGACTTTGGCATGATATTATCTGTGTTTGGTATGAATTTATCTAAGTTTGATATGAATTTATTTGTGTTTGCTTTGAATTAATATGAGTTTTCATACGAATTAAGTGAATTTATCTGAGTTTGCTGTGAATTTATCTAACTTTGATGTATGTGTTATCTGACTTTGGCATAATGTTATTTGACTTTGGCATGATGTTATCTGTGTTTGGTATGAATTTATCTAAGTTTGATATGAATTTATTTGTGTTTGCTTTGAATTAATCTGAGTTTGATACGAATTAAGTGAGTTTATATGAGTTTGCTGTGAATTTATCTAACTTTGATGTGAACTTATTTGACTTTGGCATGTGTTTTTTTTTTTTTTAGTTTGCTGTGAATTTATCTAAATTTTGTGTGTGTTCTATGACTTTGGCATGATGTTATATAACTTTGGCATGATGTTATCTGTGTTTGGTACAAATTTATCTAAGTTTGATATGAATTTATTTGTGTTTGTTTTGAATTAATCTGAGTTTGATATGATTTAAGTGAATTTATCTAAGTTTGCTGTGAATTTATTTAACTTTGATGTGAACTTATTTGACTTTGGCATGAGTTTTTTTGAATTGTTAAATGAGTTTTTTTGAGTTTGCTGTGAATTTATCTAAGTTTTGTATGTGTTATATGACTTTGGCATGATGTTATCTGTGTTTGGTATGAATTTATCTAAGTTTGATATGAATTTATTTGTGTTTGCTTTGAGTTTATCTGAGTTTGATACGAATTAAGTGAATTTATCTGAGTTTCCTGCGAATTTATCTAACTTTGATGTGAACTTATTTGACTTTAACATGAGTTTATTTGAGTTTATATGAATTTATCTGTAATCACAACCAATTTGAAAACAAGTTATGTCACTTTGATATGATATTATCTAACTAGATTTGGTTTGGTTTGACTAGATTTAGTTTGAATTTATCTAGCTTTGATAAAAATTTAACTGAATCTAACAACCTGTCCCATGTGACTTTATGCAATCAGTTGTTCAAGCAATCTCTTAGTTTTCTTCTTTAGCTCTTCATTTCTATTGAAACAATGTCTTTCATCAAGGTGCTCTTCCAATGTCGATAAAGAAAGACTTTCCTCAAGGCTGTTCTAGGACTAGCCATGAGGATTATGAAGTAGTTCACTTGCCATGCTCCAAGACCCAACCCGTTACAGATGGTAAGGATTTGTAAAAATAATCTGGGAAAGACTGTGATGTCATATGCTTAGGGACCACACACCCATTTAAATGGCTAGAAGAGCAAAAAGTCATAAGAAAAATCCGATGTCACATGCTTAGGGACCACACACCCATTTAAATGGTTAGAAGGGCAAATATGTCATAAAAAATATGATGTCACATGCTTAGGGACCACCGCCTGAATTAATTCCATGCGCAAGGGACTCTACGCCTTAAACCGTAATGCTATATCCTACAGACTTTATAACCCAATAATGAGGGATCTCTCCCTAATTTACCCTATTTATTATAGCGACGGAGGTGTTATTCAGAATGTTGATTAAGGTCACATTTGGCAACCAAATCTTTATAGAAAAGATTTTCAGTTTTCCTAAAATTGTGGTAAATAATGTTTGGCAATTGTAAATTCCTAAGGATTTGGATGAATGGAAATCTTCATTTGTTAGGATTCTCAAATTCGACCACTCCCCATAAGATTTGAAAATTCTCACTTAAGTGGATTTGCACATTGAACCTTATTTTTCTCAGTTATATGCATCGATACACACCAATATCAATGTGAAATCATCAACTATACAAATTCTCATTGATGAATCCTTTGTTCAAGTGGTAGTGAAGAATCAACAGATGTATTGATTGCTCACCTGTTACCAAACATGTTCTAAAGCGAAAGAGAATGGGCTTATTCATGGGGTCAGGATTACTAGAAATACACCTAGTCTCCCGCACCTTGTGTGGACGATAGTTTTATTTGTTGCAAGGCAGCCATGGAGGAGGTTAGAGAAATTAAGGACCTCCTTTATGACTTCTTGTGAGATTTCTTATCAACTAGTTAGTTTTAAAAAGTCCCCGAACCACTTTAGTAACAGTGCGAGTTTGCATAGGCACAGGTCTTTCGCAGCTATTTTAGGTGTGAGATTAATGATCGAGAATAAAAATTACCTTTGAAATCCCTATTGGAGGAAATAAAATTTTGAGTTTCCAAACTCTAATCTCTAAGGTCAAAAGTAGAATCCAAATTTGAAAATACCTCTCCTATCACAGGCTAGGAGAAGCACCCTTAGGGCATGTTTGTGTAGCCCATTTCCGCGGAAAAGTTGACAGTTTTCCGCGGAAAACCTACTTTTCATGCGTTTGGTGCGGTAGTTTTCCGCGGAATCACTTTTTTGCCACATCAGCTTTTTCCTTCCTTACCATGGAAATGGACTTCCCATGGGGGGGTATGGGAAGTCTATTTCCACAGAAAATTGGCCCTCCTTTTATAAACTCCATTTCCTACCCATTTCCTACCAAAGAGTAAACACTTGTTTTTTTTAAGGAATCCGCAGCCGCACCAAACAACATTGCCACTAATTCATCAAGGAAAAACTTTTTGCACCAAACATGACTTTTTTACTTCCCCGGAAAACCTTTTCCGAGGTATTTAAAAACCATAGAATTTGATGATGTGGCAAATTCTTCTTTCCATGGAAGTTACATGTACACAAACGTGCCCTTATTAAATCTGTTGCTTTAGTCATACTTGTTTACAATAATGTTGGTACTTTATCTCCCTAATGAATTCTTAGAAACGTTGGATAAGCAATATATAGGGACTTTTGGCGGGGAGATGGGGAAGCAAAAAAGAACATTCATAATATAAAATACAGTTACATTTGTAAGCCCATAAGAGAAGGTGGCCCTGGGATTAGGGAATAAAAAAGAATATATAAGATGGCCCTGTTAGCCAAAACATGTTGGAAATGTTTATTTGAGGATCACCTCTTATGTGCTAATTAAAACTCTTAAGGCTGGGCATCGCCCAAACAAATCATTGTGAGAGTCAAAGTCCAAGAGGGGTGACTCTTGATTTTGGAAAGAATTTGTTGAAGCGGTTAATTTTATTAAGAAGAACATAGGATAGATCATAGACAATGGAGAATGTATCTCTGTTTGGAACAATAATTGAATCCCTTGTAAAGAGGGTCAAAAGAAGCCTTTCTCAATTGTTATTGACCTTGACCTCGACCTTTGAGTCATGAGCTCATGGAATTCTAATTATAAATGGGAGGTTAACCTAGTTAGAAGTTTGTTTAATCACCCAAGGGATGTTGATGATATTCTCAAAATATACATCCTAAGCCTAAGAGTTATTAGTTTAGATAAAAGGGTGTGGCCCTTTTACTAATAATGGAGAACTTACCACTAAGAACTTACATATATATATATATAGGGAGATGCTCCCACGAGAGCACCTCTCACCTTACGATGAGAGATAAGATGGGGCCCCTCACATACATATCCAATGCCAACAATTTAAATGTGAGGGCCCCCACCTTATCTCTCATCATAAGGTGAGGGTGCTCTCATAGGAGCATCTCCCATATATATATATATATATATGGAAAATTCTAAAAAATACCCCCTATATATACATATATATACATGCATACATACATATACACACATATACATACATATATATAGATACATATATATCAGTAGCCCCATCAAGTGGCATTGGTTTAGGGGAATTCCCCTTCCCACAAGAGTTCTCTTATTTGGGTGAAAGTATTTAAAAAGAGCAATTTTGATTAGGGCTATCATATCAATCCAGCACTTTGAAGAGGAGGCCCGGCGTGGCTCAACCCAATAAAACCCACAAAAGGGAGGGTTTTTCTTTTTTTCCTAAAGCCTAAGGATATGGTAGGGCGTAATTTTAAAAATCCTGCAACCTTAAGGGTCGAGTTAGGGCTTGACTTAGGCAGTCTAAGGGGGCTCAGCCTGTCTATTTGTCTATATATAACATAAATCATATATATATGCAGATATGGATTTTTACTAAAAAGTTATAAAGAATTAGCAATTAATGATAAATACTTAATATTTTCTCAACAAATAATAACCAAATCTTTGGTAAACTTTTTTTGGGAATATCCCCATAGATTATAATATTGCAACCTATGTCAACACAATGAAAAGGAAATTGAAGTTGTCATTGATTAGATTGGTTTTTACCATTAATGTAAACTACTGAAGTTTGAGAGTTTGAATGAATGGCCATGAATATCATCATTGAGTGAGTCGAGCTTCAATGACAAGCTACTGATGGATGCCTTATATCCTCTTACTTACATGATTGTTGTCTCATTCAAGTGGACCCCACATCTGGAGTTAAAGCTTGTGACTTTGACCCACATTTAGATGCATCAGATCATCTTCATCATTCATCTTAGGTAGTCAAAAGTTTAATTGCTTTGCTATAAAATTCAATGGTGATGTTTCAAAGAACTACAATTTTGGGTTAATGCAATTCAAGAGTGGTCTAATGTCTATTTGAACCACACATACTAGATAATTTATTTTGAAAATATCTAAAGCCTATTTGGAATTAATCCATTTTAATTAAAAGAGACTTGTCAAACATGCATTGATGATCCATATTATTGTTTTATAAAAAAATATAGTACATGAACTAGTAAAAAAGGCTACGACTAGCAGAACTTCAAGTGCAATAATCTTACTAATAGCTTAACGACAAATAATATTTGGCACATTATTTGAGTTATTACGGTTGCTAGTCTGCTAAAGTCTTTAATAGATTCTTCCATGTCTTGATTTCATGTCACAATACTATTAAATTAGCTTACTTCGTTTAATCCTAAATAATATTTTTATATGAGGACAAAGTAATTTATTTCGTACATTCTTTTAGAAGTGGCACAAAAAGAATGACTTTTGCATTTAACCAATTCTTAGCTCGAATAAAGGAGGGTTAGCATTGTGGTATAGAATAATTATTATATAGAATAATATTTTTTTCAAAAAGAGATCCTTTCAGCCTTGGCCCTTGAGGGTAGGGTAAGTGCTTTAATATTGTAGGCCCACCAAGGCGCCTCAAGGATTTGGATCGACCTAGGCTTGGCCCGCATGCATAAGGGTAGGATAGGGGCTTACCCCAACCCAGCCCGGGTCTGGCTTTTGACAACCCTAACTCCAGTACACGACTTCTTATACTCTAAGCTTAATCTTGGTAGTTCCCAATGCCTCATTTGTGAAAAAGAAGAGGAATCGGTGGAACATGTTTTCTTCAAATGTGACATGTCAAAAGCTATTTGGTTCAGCCTTGATTTGGGTTTATGCATTGGTGATGGACCTTCTGTGAGATTATTGGAATGGTGGAAACAAAACATGGACCCTGATAGTCCGACCTCTCCTTTTTCATTCTAACCAACTTTCCAAGGCTTGGATCATAGTGATTTGGTGGGCCATGTGGAAAGCTAGAAATGATTTAATTTTAAAGGTGTGGCTATAAGCCCGCCCAAAACCTAGATTTGGCTAATAAGATAATATGGGAAACCCATGATAGGATGGAAGCGCTAGTGGATCTGCTTCCTCCGTCCACAACAAAAGGCCTAATACTGAATTTATATTAGATCTGATGTTTAGTTTTGCAGATGTGGCCTTTCCGGCCTTCAATTGAAACTCAAGCTTTGGTTTTGCTATATGGTTTAATAGCTCCTTCTTACGTGCAAGGGTTGCATGTGGGTCATGGGTCTCCTCCACCAAAGAAGCAGAAGTGTGATCGATCATTTATGCCTGAAGGAAGGTTAATGGTCTTGGCTTCTCAAAGATCTACAATTTTTCTATTCCATGGAGGTGATTGAAGGCATTTATGGTAAAGGGGATTGGTTGATATATAAAGGACATCATTTCATATATTCAGGCTACTGTCAGATTCATTGTTTTTGTTTTCTTTTATTCTCAAGAGTTCAATTCTCATTATCTGAGTAGCCAATGTTTTTCCCTATAAGAGGGATCTCCTTTTGGAGGGTGGTTATTTTTTAAGGTGGGTCCTGTGTGATCTTCATCTTTGGTAGGGTTGTGTTTTGTCCCCTCTTTTGTTGGTGGTTGCTGCTTTGTATTTTTTTAATGAAATTCTCATTTTTCCATTGACATGAATTATATATAAGCCAATTTACAAACCTAAGTCCAACCATCTCGAGGGGTTTTCACTAATAGGATGCATTCGGGTTGGTTCTGAGTTGCAACCATAGTAGATCAGGGACCAGAACCATATTCTAATTTGCAGATCCATTTCTAGCTCGGATCGAACCTGTTTGTAATTTGGACCAGGTTCTAATAAGAGGACTTGGATCCGGCTCCGAAACTACTTCCTATTAGATAATTGGGATCTCATTCCAAAAATAGGTTCTAACTTCTTTCTTTATTTTTTATTTTTTACTTAAAAGAAAGATATATCATTCAACCTATAATAGCACATAAGTCTATTGCCTCCATAGTTAAATATTAAAATGTCCCGCCAAAGTTGATCTTGAGATACAATTTGCAACATTAAAGACTTGTATAAAAACTATTTTCTTTCTTTTGCTTTATAAGAGATTTAAACTTAAGCATCTAGACATGCAATACCACCTCCAATGAGCTAAGCAACGGCTTGGGCCAACCAAATCCACCATTTGCGAGACAAAGGAATAATAGAATATGTTCAATTTCTATATTTTAATTGATACATCCATAATATATATATATATATATGAGATGTGGAAAGGTATGAGCAAATAGAGGGTGGTCCTAGGCCATGAGTCAAAATCTATATGGATCTAGAACCAGACCCGTTTATCGATAGAAACCTAATTAAATTATATTTTTTTATCAAGACCCATTTACAAATCAAAACCTAAAATAAGTTGCAAATCCTTTCTTTTATGAGCCGAATCTTTGAACAATCGGAGAATCGAATCTTTTTGCATCGCTAGTTTTCACTAATGTTTACCTATATACACAATAGATGGGTTGGAACAGAAGGGCTCTGTATATTGATTGTATTAACTTAAAGACTACCTTACAATTTATGATTTTGATCATTAACACCATCTATATTGCATGAACTTGATTAATCTATTTTGATTGAAATTTAAGCTATATGCATCCAAACATTGTACCTTTTCCAGCCACCATTTTTCATGTCCTCTCTCTCTCTCTATTTCCAACAATTTTTGAATTCTAAAAACGTTCGGTGTGAAACATGCGTTAAACCTTTCAAATGTGTGCCACTTTGCCCGTATTTTTCTATGGCCTCCGTTAAAGTAGCATCCAATTTCAACATTGACCATTTAGTGGAACAGTGTACAAAGATGAAAACATGCTCCAATAGAAAGCAAAATCAAAGGGGAAAAAAAAAAGATACAGACACGTGCGTTCTAATCTGTGACCCAAGAGTAGATTCTTTTTTGAGTATGTGAGTTGGGCACGCAACCTTGAAAGCTTTCCCAATGTGGTTCTCTAACTCCTTTTATCTTTATCTAAAACTCTAGATCACCACCATCATCCTTGTATTAAAAGCCTTGTTTTTTTAACTTTTTTTTTTTACTGCAGTATAGCGGGCGAGGCCCATGATACCTATCACGCACGTATGGGAAAAGAGCACGCACAAGCAATAAAATAGCCTGCATGGGTGGAAAAGGACAGCAGGGATCAAAACCTATGTAGCTTGGTGTTACTGACTAACTAAGCAACCCCTCACTCGATCTTAGCCCTTTTTCCATTAAACAATTCAATAAACCACCACTCTTATGAAATTGTAAATGGCTAGATTTCATTGATGCACACCATTGTATTAAGTTGCATGTAAAGGGCATGATTAACACCCAAAATAAAATGAGGATTGTGTATTTTTTAAGAGAAAATGATACATTTACAAAACTTCCAACTAATGGCACTGGGGCAGCTATGACATTTCTTATGCTATCAATTTGCAGGTGGTGAATAATTGACCGGTTTGTATTCACAAAAAAAAGTGAGTTACATCATAGATCAATGAGAAAGACCAACAACCAACCTATTCGAGGACTTCCTCCACAAGTTTGACATTGGGGTTAAACCAGTGGAATTTTCTCTCCTTGTCAAGGAAGATCCAGTGAAATTATGGTTCCTTGGTTATTGATGTAGGCCTCGGCCGTTTGGCGCGTCCTCCACGCTGTTCGGTGCAATGATGAAATCCAAGTAGAATACGGGATTTTATGCATTTTTTCTTCGCGGGAGAGGATCCCAGGTGGCGGGTTCCCACCTCCGCACGTCGGAAATGCAAAGTCCCGTAAGAGAAGGGGGCCCTACGTTGACCACAGAAGGGTCAATTGATCCCACTGAGTTCTAAAAAAATATTTTAAAAAAATTATATCATAAATAGAACTTACAAGAATCTTTTTACCCCACTCAATGCCTACGTTAATGGACTATCTTTCTACCAAAAAAAAAAAAAGTTAATGGGCCCAACCTTTAATATTTAAATTTTTTTCCTATTTTAGACATTATGTTAGTGACTATTCATTTACCCCAACTTAACCCCTAAATACGGTATTCTCCCCGTGTTAGAATAAGTTGCGTAACCGAATAGGAGATCAGTAAATGAATGATTGTTTGGTCACATATATTGAAAATGATGAGTTTGCTAGTGCATTTAATAATGAAGCTATTATGCAACGATTTCAACACATGAAAATCCATCGAGGGCCGCTAGCTGTATGAGTTTATGTATTTGAATTTTCTTTTTAGATTAAGAATTATTAGTAACAATGTATTAAAATTTTGTTTATTTTTGTTTGAAAATTCAATGTTATCTTTCTCGGATTATCGGAAATAGATTATTTGAGAATTTTATATTATGTTTGTCGAATTATCCAAAGTAGATCACAGATGTTGTTAAAGGGGAAATAAATTTATTCGATTTGCGGAAGATAAGTCTTTTGTTGACCCCACTGACTCTAGTTCCTGGAGCTGCCACTAAGAGGAAACCCACAAACGCGCCCCTAATGTTGAGATCTACATGCCACAAACGCGCCCTTAATGTTCAATTCTACATGCGATGCTCCTGTACGAGAGATCTTTTCTAAACTCTAATAAAAAAAAAACAAAAAAAAAACTACGGCCTCAATTTGGATCTAATGTGCTAAACATGGATTATAATCAGGGTCCAATTGTCACAACGGGTTCCACGCTGATATTGGCACTTGTTGGTTTTTTAGTCCTCCACTAAAGACTTCGAATTCAAACCCTAATCAGTGCATTTGAAATTTGAATTCCAGCTAAAGTTTTGGATTCTAGTTTCTGTCCATATCCACAGCTTCAGTCAAACTGGAATCCTAACAGGCGATCTTATAGAGTTGACTTTGGTTCTTGTGACTTGGATCCAGACCAGGAATCAGATCTTCCGATGCTAATCGACCGAACTACAATAGTCCAACCAATTGTACTATGTAAGTTAGATATCAGAGCAAATGACCACTATTTGGTGAAAGACCTTTGAACCGATGGTTAGGATTGTAGATCCACTGATGTGTATGTACTGTTGGGTTCACCAAGTAAAGAAATAGGTATCTAAAGTCATGTGGTGTGGGTTCTGACTTCTGACATTACCTTTCATACATGCATATGCTAGTAACTAGTAAGCAAACAATATACAGCTGGTGGGTTTTGTTTTATAGGCAATGCTACATGCTTAGGTAATTTTGAGGTTCTGTCATTTTCTTTCATCGACACTGAAGCATGAAAACCCTGTTACACCTGCTCTCACCCTGACATTGTGAAGCCCACATATTTTTATATTAACATCATAACTAACAAATAGCACACTGACCAAACTTCAAGTTACAAACATATTTGTTTCCATATATGCCTAACTCAAAAACTCACATTCATAACTCCTTCCCATTCACAACATGTGTAAGGAGTTTGCGTGGTAAGAACATATGTGTCTACTAGATTGAGAAGGATAGCTAAACTATAAGTGATAATCAGTTGAGATCTTGGTCCCTATTGTACTTACTATTTGTGGTCAACTTTAATTAAGTAGGCCCACTTTAGGTATGAGAATAAGGTAGTTAATGGTCTGGATTAGGTTGGGTCGAAGCTTAGCCTGGGACATTTGATCATTGAGTCTAATATTCATTCTTGAATCCAATCCACAAGCTTGAAACTAAGGCCTAGGCCAGCACATTTACAAGATACATTAGCTTTTGTATGTAAAAATGTCTGGTTAGGGCAAAGCCAATATTACAAATAGTAGCAAGCACAACTCATTTAAGAATTGGGCCAAGCACAACCCACAGATGTGAAACTAGAGCTTAAGTGTATATTTATGTAGCGTCCGTAAAAATAGAATCCCACGGGCTTTTACTTTTCTTTATGACAATCCGCCTTCTCTATATCCCCATTTAAAAGTCTTTTCCGTAGAAATCAATCTAAATAGTTACTTTTCTCACCACAATTTATATGCACCAAATGATGGAAGATGATGTCTGCGAAAAGTAAAAATAGTCTCCCAAAATAGTCTCTCAATCCTTTTCCTAGAAAAACAGTGTTACACTAACATGTATAAAATCTAGTGCAATGTGAGCCAAGCTTGAGTTGGCACACCCATGAGCAGCCGTAGAAGATGGTGGGTGGGAATGTAGAAGGTCTTGTAGATAGAAGGTGGGTTAAGTTTCACCTTCATCCATTTAATGCATGCCTAACATTAAAAATAGGATTTTTTTTTTTTTTACAAAATTTTGAATTTTTTAATGAAATTTATAACGGTAGACATTGGTGTCTTAGATATGCAACTTCACCCACCATATGTGATGGAGAACAAGTTACAGAAGTATTCCTAGAACTAGAAGATCGCAAGAAGTTAAGCCGGAAAGTTAAATTCATAGTGTCGACTTCAAACGATCATAACTTTTGATTTGGGTATCGTCACGGGACCTATAACTATGCGTTTCGAAGCTATCGACAAGCTCTACACACTGGACAACAACCAAAGGCTGTTGGAGTTGTCAGAGGCCAGATTATGCCATTTTGAATGCCAAAATGCAATTTTTGTGCGAAAACTTACTATTTATAATAAGTTGTCTTTTTTGCTTATTTTAGGAGTTTTTTTTAGTCTGTTTGAGTTTGAGTCTTTGTCAACGATCAACGGGCTTTGATGTAATTTTTTATCTTTTACTATTTTTGGTAAGTTTGTTATTTCGGGTAATTTAGAATTTTGGGACCCTATAAGATCAATGTGATGCTTCTTTCTATGAATTAATACGAATTGCAGTTTGGTTAGGGTTTTCCTATCTCTTCCTTGTGGAGTTAAGGTGTTGATATTGGGTTGAAGAGAGTGATTTTCTTCCTTGGTCTGTTTCTTTTTGTGCTTCCGCTACGCCAAAAAGTAATGTATTTTAATTGGTGAATCCATTTGAATCGTCTCTAATAGATTGACTATCATAAAAAAAAGGGGGGAATACCTGTCATAAACTGGTTTATAAATTACTAATTTGTTATCAGGAGAATTAGACAATGATAATCAAACGGACTAAGGTAAAGCTTTTATTTTTTTACTTCTAGGGATACATCAATAAAGATCCACCACACTTCCCATTCACCTCCTCCCACATTTGGCTTGCAGGCTGGTAACTCTATCACAGTGGCAGGGAGTACCAAAGGTAATAGAGGACTGGGACTTGTCATTGAGCTATCTTTTTTCAACTATTGTGTTTGCTGATTCGTGCTCTGATTTTTCAATTCAAAGAAGACACAATTCCACTTTGTTAGGTGTGAGCCATAGACTAAATCACATGATTCATTTTTTCTATCCAAGAAAAATTGGGTCTGATGGGAGGCCTTTGTTTGGTGTGACCCATAGCCTAAATCATTAGATTCATTTTTTCTACGTAAAATTGGGACTGATGGGGAACCTTTGTTTGGTGTTACCTGTATAGTCTGTCCAAGTAGGTGAAACTTTCTCCCACGGGACTTCCGAATTCAAAAGTCAAAGATATGGAGCTCCAATTTATAAAATCTTGACAACTAAATCTCAGAGCACTTAGCATGATTGCAGGGATGTAAGCATGCGGAATGTTCGTAGAAGAAAATTTCTTTTTTTTTTCTTATAGTGTTTATGAGAAAATTTTGGTTCCCGCGAGGCATGGCGTGTGTGAATCTCTTGGTTGGACATATTGATTGAACTCATTCTTAGCGACCCTTTCATCAAAATATGATGGGACACCTCTTACTCATACAACTCATTCAATCCAATAGTAATCCATATAAAATGGAACATGCCAAATATCATTCCAATTGGAGAAATATTTGGGAAATTGAGGACTAGGTTTCCTACGTCAAGTCATTGTATTATTATAAATAGCTATTGGATATTCTAAATAAAATTACCTTAGAAAATTTGCTCAAAATGCAATCTCTAAATTTTTTATATACTAAATGAAAAAAAATCTAAAATAGTATAGTCTTACTGAAGCAGAAGGTTATGTAACATTAACTTCTATTGAAGTGTTGAAAGCTAATCACATTTTACTTTTACATATACTCTATTCATTGGAAAATTTCACTCCAATTGGAGTGATAGCTTGGCATGTTCCATTTCACATGAATAGTGATGGATTGACCTAATGAAAGGAGAGAAAGGGCAAAGCCACAAAATTTTCTTTTGGGGGTTGAGCGAGCCCCATCAACAAGATAAGCTCCAAAGAAAGTTATACTGGAGAGATTTCTGATAATGTCAACTAGAAGATTTGCATTTAGACATGAAGAAGTAAGCCTAGAAACACCAAATCTTAAGTAAAATAAAATTCCCCAGAATCTAATTCACCAACCTTTATTCCTCACTGTAGTTCCCTTTAGCATCTAATATGGGTTACTGTCATGTTGATGTTGGAACAAAGTACTTTAAGATCTAAACTATGGAAAGATTGTCATCCTTTGAGAAGCTGTCTGCAAACAAAAATGATACTAAAACTAAGGCAATATTCTTAAGATAAGGAAATGTTACAGTAACCACCTTCCTTTTTTACTTGCACAAATTCTTACTAAACTAAAACTCTCAGCCAACCCACCTTGACATGCAATCAAATACCACCTTTTGACTAGTTAATGAAATTCAATGTATTTCACCATAACAAATGAAAATTTTCTTAGATGTAACCACCTAACAAATAAAATTAAGAGCATTAGTTGTGATTAAATTGACCTGGATTAAATGGTCTATTCACATTATTAGCCGAAATTATATCATTTCCCATACAAAAATACAAAGAATTCCATCACAGTAAAAAACACACTAATGGTCAAAGTGGTTGATTGAGATCTTTAAATTACTATGGTGGTTTTTTGAAATAGAAAAGGCTAGGGCTATTATAATTTTCAAAAATAATAGTGGCCATATGTAAATTTGCCCTTAGGATAGCAAATAGCTATTATATCTAATCTTTGATGGTTCTGGATTATGCCCCACCCACAGTGCCACTCATCCATGTTGACTATGGATTTGAACTTAATTAGACAAATTAATTTTCAATTATAAAAACTCCTGAGACCAAGTTTTCATTCCACTTCCATATAAAATCAGCACTAGATCTGCTAGGAAAATGTTGTCATGCATGATGCTAGTGATCTTATCCAAATGAATCCAAATCCCATCCAGGTGTTATGGTTGGATTGACTCCCAAAGACTTAAAACATGAAATTAGAAAAAGAAACTGTCACAAATACCATGGTCCACTAAACACTTGTATCATTTTCATCTCTAGATGGACCCATTGCAAACCATCTGGCCACCATGATCAGGAGTGTTGAGGACCACCTCCACTCCTATTATAATACTGTATCTGCATAGTGCATATAAAGCAAACAAAACCACAATTCAGAAACAGGAAAAAGGAAAGAAACAGATCCAACTACAAACTCTGTTTGGACTTGGAAGCTCATAGGCCACCACAACTTTTTATGAGCATCCATCTACAGCACCACCTCCTTCTTCTCCAATCTCCACCCAGAATATCATAAAAGCCCACAAAACAGAAACACCCCAAATCACCTCTCTCTCTCTCTCTCTCTCTCTCTCTCTCTCTCTCTCTCTCTCTCTGTATCCTTGAAAACATGGCCTCCAATGAGAACCCAACACCAAACACAGAGTGCACAAGATTCAGGAGGAGGAGACTGCAAAGGAACTCAGTCCTTGAAAACCCTCTCATCACTTCTCATTCTTCTCCTCCCCCTGAGACCACTCGCTGCAAATCTTCCATTTCTTCTCTCTTCCTCTCCACCTTCACACCCAACACCTCTTCTTCTTCTTCCAAAAAGAAGGGCTTTGCTTCTGCTCTCGGATGCGCGTCTCCGTCCGAGGTCTCGTCGCCGGCTGCCATCCGACCGTCGGATGATTGGCAGGCCAAGAGGGTCAGGAAGAAGAAGCAGAGGAAGAAGAAGCAGCCCACCGGACCTGCCGTCGTCGTTCCCGACGTTTGGTGCTCTCCCGGCATCGCCTTCGCCGCCGATGCGGCGTCGGTCGACTGCGTTGTTTCCCGGCGGCCGCCGGCGGCTAGAGGGAGAGGCGATGGAGAAAGAAATCAGGGAGAAGTATGCCCATCTTATCTCTCTTCTGTTTGAAATCCTGTTTTGGGGTGTTTTTATTACATGGGTTTGTTCATTTTCTGGTTTTTTGTTCTTCTTTTATGGTTTTCTGAAATGGGGGTTTTGTAGTTTCTTTCTGTTCTTCATCTTTGTGGAGAAAGATCTGCTCTTTGTGTTACTAGAAGCTGGTTTACGTTATGGGATTGGGTTTCCCATTTACAGTATCTCTGTCCATTTTCCTGGATTGGAAATTTTTGTGTTTGGATTTTTTCCCTGATTTTTTTTTATTGAGGTTTGTTTCTATTGACTTCATTGTCATTTCATTCTTCAAATTTGGGTTTCTGTCCCTTTTCCTTGTAACTTTGTTTCTTCTGTGTTTGGGGGGTTTCTTGAGTCTTTGGGAAGGATATCCTTTTACCCCACAGAGAGATATTTATTAAGTTTCTTTTTTTTTTATAAATATATCTACATGTGATGTGTTCTTATTTTATTTGCATCTTTAAAAAAAAAATTGTATTTGTTATGGCTCTTCTACATCTGATTCTTCTTTTAAGGCAACATTAGTATTTTCCAGATATTTCTGGTGCAGTTTTTCAGTTTGTTTTGTGCTTTTTAATTTTTTTTTAAAATTTTTTTTCTTGGGAGTTTTCTTCACAGGTTAATTTATTTGTCATTTTTTTTTTTCAGAATCTTATTGTTTGCTTCTTCTTTTATAGTAATATATTTAGTCACAAAGATAGATTACTCATATCTTGGTAATTGATTGATTAACTTTTTCCTTTTTCTTTTTTCATGCTGCAATTATTTTTCTTTAGCTTTTTCCTCTCAGTTTCTTCTCTTTTCCTTTTTTTGATTGTTCTTACTTCTTTTTCCCTCTCGATTGTAGTGTCTTGAATTTGCTTTTGTTTTCCAGTTTGCATTTGTCTTTTAACTGTTTTCTTGTTTGTGCTTTTCAGATGGTGAACTGGCTTATGTGGGTTTCTTTAATCCTCTTTTTCAAGTTTCAAATGACTTTATTTTTCATATTATTCTGCAACTCTTTTTGAATGGTAGTAACCTGTTTTTTCCCCTTTTCTCATCATTGTAGTATTCAGTTTGTATTGGTCTCCTTGGATTTTCATCTGGATTTCTTACCTTTGTTCTTGTTGTTTTGTTCCAATAATGTGGTGTTTATTACTGATTTGCTTTCTATATGTGAAATTCTTCTCTCTTTTGGAGAAGTGCTTCTCTGATCATTGGACATTGGTTGCTTTGACAGCGTTCATGCATTATTAGGAGGAACAACATTCTCGAACAAATCTCCACTATGGGTTCTCCATATGCCCTCGAAACACAGCGACCTGGGTCTGATCTGTTCGCAGCTGGACATTATCCTCATCTGCGAGGATTGCGTCATTCTCCAGGAGGGCTTGCTGAGGTGCTCCTACACTAATAATCCTCATTTTCTAGTTTTCTTCACATTCACCATGTTGACCATTTTGGCATTGAGCTTGTTTTGGATCTTCTCTGACCGGTAGTGATCTTAGTGGTTAAAAGATTTTACACATGCGTCTGGTCTTGATTAGTTGTGATGTGATCCAACACGATCATCAATCAGATTAGTGTGTTTATCGTATTATTTTCCTTCTTGTGTTGTCAGTGCCTTCGGTATCTTTTCATTTCAGAATCGCTGCTTGACATAGTTTTTAAATAGATTTTCTGATGTTAATTAGATGGGTAAACATATATAAGATTCTTCTTTGTCATAGATCTTGTTTTGGGTATTTGAAGCCTCATCTCTTGTGAAACTGCTTTGATGTGTTTTCATTGGGCAACATTGGCCCTATTGAGCTGTTTTCTATTGTTTTTCTAACAAATGATGATGAAATGGAGTTAATATTAAAACCATTCAGGAGAATGAAATCAACATATAATGAAAAATATGAAAAAATAATTGCAACTTGAATATGTTATTCCCTGAACTGAAAATAAAATATTTTGTAAAGCAATGGATATGCCATCATTTGGAAAAGCCAGATTTCCCACCAAGTGGATTCTCATCATGAGTCTTCACCTTAGGATTTGGAACTTCCATTGAGTAGAAGTAAAGAAATGCTAGAGAAAAAGGATATCCAAAAGTTGAGGAAGGGATAAAGCAACAGTGGAGAAGATTAGGAAGGGATATCCCTCCCTCTGTGTGTTTGTGTGCATGCGTATGTTATCTTTTCTAAAACTTTTATAATTTTTTCATCTTTGTGATGATCCAAACCAAACCAAGCCTTTTCCCACTAGATGGGGTCGGCTATATGGATTTGATGACGCCAGTCAAATCTGTTTAGAGTCATGTCCTCCGTTAGATCCATGTAGGCAAGGTCATGTTTAATAGTTTCTTTCCAACTTCTCTTAGGTCTCCCTCTCTCTCTCCTACTCATGGCAATCTCCATGCTTTCACACCTTTTAACAGGTGCCTCCGTTAGACGCCTTCTAACATGGCATAACCATCTCAGTCGATTTTCTCTCATTTTATCTCCAATCAGTGCTATTCCTACTTTGCCCCTAATCTCCTCATTCCTAATCCTATCTTTCCTTGTGATCCCGCACATCCATCTTAGCATTCTCATCTCCGCAACTTCCATCTTCTTGACATGATTATGCTTTACTGCCCAACACTCTGATCCATATAACAATGCTGGTCGTACCGCCACCTTATAATACTTTCCTTTAACCTTGAGGGGGACTTTCCGATCACACAACCTTTCTTTGTGATGATCATCGATGCTTAATATGACAACCTTTGCTGCTGAATCGATTGGTCTAGCAGCCCATTTTAGGCTTAATTCTGGCCGAGTCCATTGGCACAATGTTTGGACCATGCTTCAGTTTCTTCATATTTAATCCAGCCAAGCCATTTCATGTGTTCCTGTAAGGATGGGCCCTACTGGATGGCCCTGCCTGTTCTTACTATTTGTAGCTGATGGAAATGGTTCTTGCCGGGCTATAGTTAGGTTTAATGCACTGGGCTAAGCCGACTTTTACTGGAAACATTAGTCCATTGTCTAAGTAGGATAAGCCCTGACTTTACCCAGTTGTGCTATGCCATGACACCCAGACAACTAGATATCATTCTCCTATCTAGAAAATTTAAGTGAGAGCACATAGTACCTGAGTGGATACACATGCATAAAATGAACACGAAGCACTTCCAATTGTATTGCTTTCATTTTGTTTGCACACTTACCTCCCAGTACTCTGTGAGGGTGGGGTTTGATATATAAAGTTTTGAGGATAATGCTTCTAATATTGACTAGGAATAAGGATGTCTTTGGTACTGGTACTACCTTGTAGTACAAGCTGATCCCTTTTTTCATAGGTTTGCAATCTTTGGTTGGTGTGTTAAACTTTGTTTTGTTGGATACTCTTTCTCCCTTTGCTACATTTTGGGGCCTAAGGTAATAAATACTATTACCAAGCCATTTTATTTTAACGGATGCAAGCTATTGACCAAAGCTTACATGATTCATTTAGTATGTGTTCAAACGATATTCTGATAATTATTGTTGAGATGATGATCTTCAAATTGAATATATTGGTCAAATCCATTTATCTCTCACCAGTTAGGTAAATGACAAGGGCTAGAATGACACCTAGTACACAACGAATTAGTAGGCAATTGCACAAGGTTGTATTTTGATTTCTTCTACTTAAGGGTGCACAAGCTTTTGATATTGCCATTCCTTTAAAATCCTTTGTGGTATATGTCTAACAAAAAGAATGATTGAGTTTTGGTTTTTAAGATAATTGTATCATAAAAGGGGGGTAGTATCTGGTCAAATTCCATATTGGTCACCATTCTGGTTTGCCTTGAAATGAAACATTCCAGCCGTTCCAGCGTTCCTTACCTGAAAAGATGCTATTAGAAAAGAAAATAAAAATAAAAAGTTAGAATAAAAGGTAAAACGAAAAAAAAAAAAAAGAGTTAAAACAACACTTCAAAGTAAATGCATCATGTAACATAAAATACTTCTAATTATGTCACATAGGTCATTGTTATTCATGTAAGTCATGAGTTGACAGGTTTATTGGCAATGAGCAATGAAGCACACATGTGAGCAACTAATGCACATTTGGACATACATTATCTCTCTGAAGTCTTTCCATTTGATTTCAAGGTTAATGAACTCTTAAGACCTTTAATTAAGCCCTCCAATTATGATAGGTAAAATAGGTGAAAAAAGGGAAAAAAAAAAAGAACTGCAAAAAAATTACTTTTTGGTTTAAACAGGGTGATACAAGCTGGAATTTTCATTTTCCTTTACCTTTGGTGTTGCAATAGTGAAATCTTTCATGGTGCAACGTGCCCTTGTCATTTGGAATTGACGATTATGATAAAAATCGAACTACTACTCACCAACTAGATTCAATGCCAAGGACTGGGCTTAGGTTTGTATCGTTCTGATGAGAACTTTTCACTGCACCTCTCATTGGGACACTGTATATCTCAAAAGCACCACATGCCAATACTTGATCAATGCTTCATCATGTACTTCTACATTGAGACATTTTGGCTGGAGGAGCCTTGAGGTGGTGAGTCATGTGAACCAATCATAGTTGTCAATTGACTCAATTCCATTCCAATCTGGCCGGAATTGGCCTTGGGCAAAACCAATGGCCCCCTAAAAGTTTCCGGTCTCAATTCCGGTCACTCTGGTCCCAATTCCACCCCATTCCGACCAAGGTTTCATACATCCATTCATATGTAGTGAAAACTAGAAAATGGTCATTTGTAGAGTGTACTTTAATTTAAGTTATGTAAATATGCATTTTAGTATTATTTTAGCATTCAACTATTTTTTTTAATATTAGGTATTCTTTTATATATATATATATATACACTAGTGATTGCTCGTACCTGAAGGCACGTCGCACTATGTTCTGAGCACAACTAAATATAATTACTCTTCTTTTGACCACCTAACAACTAACCTGAATTTTGGCACCCTATGAGGGGTAATTCGGTCCACCATAATTAACGATGTCCTAATTAGGTCCCGAGTCAAAGATCACCTATTATTCCTGGACCTCTTATTGCCCTAGGAATTGGCTCATTGCAATCTTTTTGTCGAGGGCTTTCTGTCCATATATAGAACTTCAAGATCCAACGGGCGGATCAAAAATCATAATAGCAGGTCCCGCACCCCCGGGGTGCCCACCTGAAAAATCACCTATCACTTCTAGACCCCTGATCGCCCCGAAAGTTGGCTCATCGCGATCTACTCATCGAGGGCTTTTCATCCATATATAGAACTTTGAAATCCGACGGGCGGATCAAAATCTGCGAAACCTAGGTCCCAGTGATTATTGCCCAGATCGGACCCCACTACAGCCCACCTTTTGGGCCCCAAACCTCTGATCCAGACCCTGAGGGGGCCCTTAACTAAACCCGTCAGACCTAACCTGAACCTGATCCAATCCAACCCATCAAACTCTAGCCCAAATCAATCCGAACCAAATCCAACCCAAACCCATCTAACCTGAACCTAACCCCAAATCTGGCCTAGACTCCTTGACCCGTCGCCTGGATAAGGGAGAAAGAGTCCAGGGATCTGGGGAAGTAGTGTCCCAGATCTCTGGACTCTCAAACCCCCTTAAACCCCTCAACCCCTTTCCTCTTAATCTCAGCCCTAGGATTTATGTACATAAATCCAAGGGTCCAAAATATGGTGAATTCAAAAACTGAGCTCCCTTACAAAAGAAGATTTTTTTTGCTTTTGACACATTTTTTTATCAATGGCAGAACAATAAGAAAGTAAACACTCTTGCTTTTCTTTTAAATGAAAAAGGGATGGCAATACCTGTAAATAACTCAAACTTGCTGCCCCATTTTTGCGCCGTACAAACCAAGATGTGAACGTGTAATGGGGATGGCAAAAACTTGTAAATTTCTTCAACTTTTAGCCCCTTTTTTCATTCCCCTCTTAAATCCAAGGGTCCAAAATATCCCTAGAATATACCGGTTGATGGAACCCGACATATTTTGCTGCAGAAGGATGAAAATCTCTTTACATCTGGCTTGACTGGCATTAAACACAAGGAGTTGACACAAAAGGACCATTAAATCTTATTTTATTTTACTTGGGTCAACCCCAAAGGGCCCGGATAGTTCTGATGGCATTATTGTCCTTTTAACTACAAAATGTACCAGATTTTGCAACTGGTTGAAAACTGGCCTATGAATGCTAGTTGACCAGGATTACTAGATTAGTAGAATTGGTTACTTGTAAAATGAAAAATAGGAGGTGATTATTTGTTACTGTAAAATAACACACATAAATATTGGGTAACTGAAGTAAAAGTAGTGAAACAAAAGCAAAAGAATTAGAAATGGCTAGATGCCAGTGTAAGAGTTCAAGAAATTAACTTCAACCTTGATCAAAAGTAAGACAAAAACCACTCAGAACAAAAAAAAATATTTCTAGGCCGCATTTTGAATCTTGGCAGTTATGAACATGTGGACAATGGAATTTCTTCAGATTGGTGGTTCCAGATAAGATGAAGTGCTTACAAGATGGTTATAATTTCTATGCTGTATATACCAGGGAGCAATTTTTCAGTTCCTTAAGTTGTGTTGTGAATGGTAATAACATGTTTTGGAAACTAAAGTAAATTGCTTGCAGATCATGATGTTACAAACTGGCTACATGTTAAGTGGACCAGATGGCTATGACCGCTACCGGGATTGGCGTTTGGATGTTGACAATATGTCATATGAGGTGCATGATTTTCTCCCACCTGGGATTGCCTATTCATAGTTTTTCATTGACAATAGTTGTTGGTGCCATCTCATTTCTTCCTATTGTTGGACAGGAATTGCTTGAGCTTGGTGATAGGATTGGCTATGTGAGCACTGGGTTGAGAGAAGAGGAGATAGTGCGCTGTCTCAGGAAAATGAAGCACTCAATCTTGGATGCTTTGCCACCGCATTTATCTGCCGGGATGGAATGGAAATGTAGTATCTGTCAGGTAGGTGGAGGGGTTGTCCATTCCAAATTGGGTTGCATCTGATTCTATGATCTGGCAGAATAGATGATCTACCTTCTGCTTTATTTGGTGGGGGTGAAAAAAGCAGAAATCACATTTATTGGATGGGAAAGTCTCCCACCAAAATGTGTGTTCCCTTTTTTTTTTTTTTCGCATTAGTATCACCAAAGCAGGTGACCCCACATTCTGATAAGAATATTCAAACTGTATTTGCTTTCTGGTACTCCAAGAAACACACTTTAGTATATATGATAAGTTTGACAATGTAACTTATGTTTGTGTAAAATACAGGAGGAATATGAAGCAGAAGATGAAGTGGGGAAGCTAGAATGTGGTCATTGCTACCACTTATATTGCATAAAGCAGTGGCTTCTGCAGAAAAATGTATGCCCTGTTTGCAAGGTTGCTGCCGCCCAACAGTGATTTTGAGTGACATCGCATGCATTCCCTTTCTTGCCTGGTGATTTTTTATTTGGTATTATTATGATTTTGTCTTTTTTTTTTTCTTCTTTTTTACCCAAGGAATGTATAGTCTTTCAACACTAAAATAAGCAGCATTCAATTCTTTGGCTTGTAATTCCTGTCATTTCCATTTGCTTCTGTAGTAGTTTGTGGCCATTTTGTGAGGCTCCAGAATCTTTAGCTTTTCCTATGGTGCCCGCTTTACGCTAATTATGTCATTGTAGCCTTTGGGTTTTGAGATTAATTGTTATAATATAAAGCGTTAGTTTTGGTGTAGACGAGATTGAAAATCACCCATTTTTATGATTTTCACTCTTTGATGTCACTATTGTGATTGTTCATGAATAAGCCCCACAATCAATTTGAATCTGCTAAATTGATGGTTACATGTTCCACGGGCAGCAGGCAGCGGAATAGGCAATCAATCACGTTACATGCAATATTAAGGTGACCCTAGATTGATGGGATAAAACATCAATTAAAATATATGGGGCATCACTTTCCCACTTTGCTATGCTATGTCAATATCTTCTTTTTGGCTTCCTCGATCCAAAGGGAGAAAAATTATATCCCACTTGTAAGAAAATCCTACACCAGTTCCCTGGACATCAGTTGAACAGTTGTTCAATTTTTCCTAGTTTCCTTATTTAGATGAAAACAATCTCAATCCCTGTTGTTGCATCTATTCTGAGGGTTTTGCCCATTTATCTGCTCTCAAGTGGTTCTTGTCTACCACAGTCACGGGTGTGTATGGATCTGCACTCTGCAATGCAGATTTTGTTCACAATTTTAGATTACAGTATCATCTCAGCTTAAGTGTGCGGGTAGGTGACATCATACTTGTTAGAATGGGAGAGCAGAAATTGCAGGATGAGATGATGTACTACACAACTGTCAAAATGAACGTGGAGGCTTCTTTCAATGTATCTGCTTATGTAATGTGGGTGGCCAACATGTGGTCATGGTCACTCATGGCCCATGGTTGGTGGTGATACTTGATAGTGTGTTGTGTACCATTAATCGAAAGACAAGGAACATGAAGTGATTGATATTCAAGTACCATGGTCATCTTCATAGGCATTTCTGCATTAATCGAAATGGCAAAGCAACGAGGATTCCAATGAGGAGAAGGTAGATGATGTGGGCCGGTCTATTATAGGCCAGCACCAAGTTTGGATGAGAACTTTGATATTAAACCCATCTACTGAAACATTATCATATTATTCTAATCTATTTCTGTATGTAAGTACTATAAATGAAAGCCAAACCAAGGGTGATGTGGCCTTCTCTTGTGTTCTTTCGTTGGACCAAAAAAAAAAAAAAGAAAATCATTTTCTGTATTGACTTCACAATGTTAAAAAGAAGGCTGCTGTGTTTGTATACATCTCATTATTTTGGTTTCATCAAGGTAGGTTCTTCTCCCACCAAAAAAAGAAAAATTTAGGTAGGTTCTCCATAATAGCTGAGAGAAAATATCAAGTATTTTTTCAGACTATATGGAAGAAAACCTGAGATTTCAGACATGCTGTATGTATTTGGAAGTAGAGAAAAAGAAATTGACATTGTGGTTGATCATCATCGAAGGCTTCGAAGCCTGATCCATCTGTGGGGTCACCTTGAATTATTATTTTTGAATCATTTGTTGGAATAAGGGAGTGTGGCCCACCTGACCACATGGGCTCACTTCCTTCTAGAACATCCAATAAAGGATATTTTCCCCATGGTCAAAGGATTTAAAATATTGCCTTAGAAGTTGCTCAATTAGGGATATATGATTAGAGAGATTTTAGATAACTTATTTCTTGGCTTCCATCAATTTGCTAGAGAGAAAAGAAAAGGTTCAAGGAAGTTGTAAATCCCTCCTCGGTTTAGCCTCAGCCATGGAATCAGGTATAATCTTAATTACATTAAGTTTTTAGTATTATTTGTTTGTATCCAATGTGTTCTTGGCATCATAGAAAATTCTAACATTTGGTATAAGAGCCAAGGTTCTTGGTATAGCAAATAATCGTTTACTTTTTATGTATATATATATATATATTTTTTTTTTTTTGGGGGGGGGGGGGGCTTTCTGGTTTGTCCAGAAATTAAACCCAAATACCCAAATTAATGAGATTTTGGGTATTTGATAAAAGATATTCAAGTTATTGAATAACACTCCTCAGAAAATGATGATTACAGTGCCCAACCCAATCTGAAAGAGATGGGAATAAAAGATTTATTTTCATGTTCATTACAAATTTATTGATTTAAGAAATTATAGTAAAGTTTGGACATATGTCTATTATTATTCTTTGGTTGTTGAAATGAAAGTATAAAAAAAAAAAATCAGCGCACAGTACAGCGAGTCGGACAGAAACTGTACAGCGCAGCCGGACAGTTTCTGTCTGAATCGCTGTACAGAACCGCTGTACAGTGCTGCTTTAGCCCAATCTGTAAAGGTGGGCCGGGCCAGATAGGTTGGGCCGACCCGACCTGCAACTACCCAGCCCGCTAGCCTAGATCTGGCCCATGGCTTAGAAAATTATTCAGATTTCTGTACATACTGGTACTGACTGAAGCTTCAGTGTGACCTGTTGTCTAGATCATTCTAGATATATCTATAGTTCATGTAAAGATGTAAAAGATATATCTAACTGTAAATTAAATACCGGTAACATATATAGGTCCCTGATCTGATCAAATCAAGGGGGTATAAATTGATCGGGTAAATGTCAAATTAATCTTTGACACTTTTTAATTTATCAGATCAGAATCGTTAAAGTTTTTCATCGGCATTTTAGTAATTTCTGTAAATCACTGATCAAGATCTAAGTTGATCATGTTGGCCATAAATGGATGGTCCAGAACATATTTTGATCATATTGGACTCATATGAACTCAGAATTGCGTTGTATTTTCTCCTATGGATTCGTATTAATTGGATCTTTAATCTTAATGCTTCGGATCCATTATTAGACTTCTCTAATATTTTGGTACATTTATTGAACATGTAAATTAGATTCTTAAAATATTTTTTCCGCATTAAGTTTGATATTATAATTGTTTATTATATTTCTTTAGTAATAATAGTTTGTAGATCTATTGATTAAGTTTAATTTATTTATTTTTTTTGCCATATTAAGGACATTTTGGCCTTTATAAACTAAACTATTAGATCATAATGGGCAATCTTTGAATGTCAAATAAATTTTTTTTTATGACACTAATTTGGTGTGATTAAGGACTTCTCCAAATCAGTTGGTCATTTGACAATCAAATGATAAATTAAGTGTTATCATATATATCAATTGGAAATTATTTTTTGATTAACTCGTTAGCCGCCAAAGCGACACTGGTTATGAAAATAAATAATTTCTTGAATTGAGTTTAATGAATCACCTCTTATTTGAGTGATTATGATATCACTTAAGATTGCGATTTCATTAATGGAGGTTCACCCAAAGGTGAGATCACCCGAACAGTTAGAAATCGGAATTTGACATGTTTATAAATCTGATATAAATTTTTGAATGATTTACACCCAAAGGTATGATCTTCTTAATTTACATCACATTTGTTAGCATGGACAAATTAATTATGGAAAGCAATAATTCACATGTTGTTTATCCACCCAAAGGTAGATTTACATTAATGTATCCATTGCTTTGTTCCAATTACAGAATGTTAACATATGAATATTTATTGTTTTATTTTCAGTAACCAGATCATTAGCCGCGCTTTCCACTTTAGGGACCATACCCACTTTGGATGGTTCCAATTTCGTTGAATGGTTGGATGCTTTAATGATTGCTATAACGTTCTTGGACTTAGAAATTGCCTTTGACGAACCCATGCCTGAAAATCCCACTGAAAACTCTACTGCCGAAGAAAGGACAATTTATGAAAAATGGATAAAGGCAAACAAAGTGGGAGTAAAGATCATCTTAAATTCTATTTCGCGTACTATCCGAGGGTCCATAGGAATAAAAGATAAGGCCAAGGACCTCTTAGATACAGTGAAAAAGCAATTTACGATAACTGATAAGGCAGTAGGTGCTTCGTTGATAAGCCGCCTTTCAAGTATGAAATACGATGGAACCTTGGTGCTTCGTTGATAAGCCGCCTTTCAAGTATGAAATACGATGGAACCTTGGGAGTAAGAGAACACATCCTTGCAATGGCGCACATAGCGTCGAAATTGAAAGAGGTGGACATGAATGTATCTGATCAATATATAGTCCAATTCATTTTCAATTCTCTTCCTCCCGCTTTTGGAGCTTTTAAGGTAGCTTATAACCAAAGCCCAACGACATGGGACATAAATGAATTAATCGCTAGAGCCGATCAAGAAGAAAGAAGGTTGAAGGCAGAGGGACAAATGACGGTTAATTTTGTCTCTCGATCTAAGTTCAAGAGCAAGGGTAAAGGCAAGAAAGGTGCAAATGCTCAAGCCTCAAAACCAGAAAATGCTCAAGCCACAAAACCAGAAAAGAAAGACAAAGGGATAATGAAGAAATGTTTTTTTTTTTTTTTGTGGAAAGAAAGGTCATTTCAAAAAGGATTGCCTGAAACGAAAGAAGTGGTTTGAAAGTAAAGGTAAAAGTCAAACTCTTGTTTGTTTTGAAACCAATTTAACAGATGTTCCATCTAATACTTGGTGGATTGACTCTGGTGCAACCATTCATGTTTCTGGTTGTATGCAGGGATTCCTTTCAAGCCGGAGTCCAAATGATGGGAAAGGACCATCACCATGGGGAACCGAAAGGAGTCAAGAGTTGAAGCTATAGGCACATACAGGCTGGTGTTGGACACCGGATTCATTTTGGATCTCCACAATACTTTCCTCGTCCCGGATATTTCTAGAAATCTTGTTTCTATTTCAAAACTTGATTATGATGGTTTTAAATTTGGTTTTGGTGATGGATGTATGAACGTTCTTAGAAATAATAAAGTTGTTGGAAATGGTTTTTTATGTGATGGATTGTATAAATTAAAGTTAAATTCTGTATATGAACAATCTCTTCACACACAACACATTAATTGTGGCATGAACATAGGACTTAAAAGAATGGCCATTAATGAGAACTCATCTATGTTGTGGCATAAAAGGTTAGGCCATATTTCAAAAGAAAGAATGGCAAGATTGGTGAAAGACGGATTATTACCTAATCTGAATTTCACCGACTTTACAGTTTGTGTTGATTGCATTAAAGGAAAGCAAACCAATACAAGTAAGAAAGGAGTCACAAGAAGTTCGGGTCTATTAGAAATAATCCATACAGATATATGTGGAAAAATCCACATACCCTGTTTTACAGGTGAGGAATACTTTATTACTTTTATCGATGATTTTTCACGGTTTGGTTATGTCTATTTAATCAAAGAGAAATCTGATGCTTTAAATGCCTTCAAAATATTTAAGGCAGAGGTAGAAAAGCAATTAGATAGAAAAATCAAAGTCGTGAGATCAGATAGAGGTGGTGAGTATTACGGTAGATACACGGAATCGGGTCGTAACTTGGGCCCATTTGCTAGATTTCTTCAAGAGGAAGGTGTTGTTGCCCAATACACAATGCCTGGTACACCTCAGCAGAATGGTGTAGCTGAAAGAAGAAACAGGACACTTATTGAAATGGTCAGGAGTATGGTCAGTAATACTTATTTACCCGAGTCCATGTGGGGTGAAGCATTAAAGATGGCAATGTACATCTTAAACCGGGTTCCTACAAAGGCGGTTCCAAAAACCCCTTTTGAGTTATGGACTAATAGGAAACCCAGTTTAAATCATTTTCGCGTATGGGGATGTCCATCTGAAGTAAGAGTCTTCAACCCACATGAACGAAAATTGGACCCTAAAACCATTAGTGGATATTTTATTGGATATCCAGATAGATCCAAAGGGTATAGATTTTACTGTCCTAACCATACAACTAGGATCGTTGAATCGGGAAATGCCAAATTTTTGGAGGATCATTTGAATAGTGGGAGTGGTCAAAATAGAAATATAACCTACGAAGAAATTAGGGTAGATGTTGATCTACCTAATAAAAGGAGTGAGTTTGATGTCCCACTTGGTATCGTGATCAACGAAAATCAAGAGGAACAACAACCACAAAATGAACAAGAACCACAGGAAACCCAATTACCTATTATTGAACCACTTCCAGAACAGAATAATAATCCAGATCCTGAAATTTTAAGGAGGTCAACTCGTACGAGAAGACCTGCTATCTCGAATGATTATGTTGTTTACTTAGAAGAGGCCGATATTGGGATAAAAGATGATCCTAGGACATTTAAAGAAGCTATAAAATGTCAGAATTCTGATAAATGGTTAGATGCAATGAAAGATGAGCTAGAGTCAATGGCCACTAATGATGTTTGGGACATCGTTGAACTACCTAAGAATTCCAAGACCGTTGGTTGTAAGTGGGTCTTTAAGACCAAAAGGGATTCAAAGGGAAAGGTTGAACGTTTCAAAGCCAGACTCGTGGCCAAAGGTTTTACTCAGAGAGAAGGGATTGATTACAATGAAACTTACTCTCCGGTGTCTAAAAATGATTCATTCAGGATAATTATGGCTCTAGTAGCTCACTTTAATCTTGAGTTACATCAAATGGATGTCAAAACAACATTTTTAAATGGAAATCTAGAAGAAGATGTGTACATGGTACAACCAGAAGGATTTGTAAAACAAAGTGAAAATAAATTAGTCTGTAAATTAAAGAAGTCGATTTATGGCCTTAAACAAGCTTCCCGACAATGGTACCTTAAATTCAACTGTGTTATTATAGCATTCGGATTCTCCGAAAATGTGGTTGATCATTGCATCTATCTCAAGATTAGTGGGAGCAAGTTTATTATCTTGGTGTTGTATGTTGACGACATTTTACTGGCTAGCAATGACCTTGGTATGATTCGTGAAACCAAGGAATATCTAATGAATAATTTTGATATGAAAGATATGGGTGAAGCAACCTTCGTAATAGGAATTGAGATTTATCGTGATAGATCTCGAGGATTACTTGGGTTATCACAAGAAGCCTATATCAAAACTATTTTGAAAAGATTTCGTATGGAAGAATGTAAAGCTCAAAATACACCTATGATCAAAGGTGATAAGTTTTGCAAGGCTCAGTGTCCAAAAAAAATGAGATCGAAAGGATAGAAATGGATAAATTTCTATATGCCGTTGCAATCGGTAGTCTAATGTATGCACAAACATGCACTAGACCCGATATAAGCTTTGCAGTAGGCATGTTAAGTAGATATCAAAGTGATCCAGGTATGCCCCATTGGGTGGGAGTTAAGAAGGTCTTGAGATATCTAAGTGGGACTAGGAATTATATGCTCTCTTACAGGCGATCTGATCGCTTAGAAGTGATCGGATATTCGGACGCAGACTTCGCAGGATGCCTTGATTCCAGAAAGTCGACTTCAGGATATATTTTTCTGGTAGCTAATGGGGCAGTTTCATGGAGAAGTGCGAAGCAAACCCTAGTTACCCCATCCACATTCGATGCAGAATATGTGGCATGCTTTGAAGCTACAGGTCACGCTCTATGGATGCGTGATTTTATTTCAGGGTTGCACATTATGGATACAATCTCCAAACCATTAAAGATTTATTGTGACAACGATGCAGCTAGAAGATTTGCATATAATGACAAGGTTGCAAGCAAATCTAAATTTTTGGAAGTTAAATACCTTGTGTTAAAAGAAAATGTACGAAATCAGTTGGTGTCTATAATTGGAATTCCAACAAGCATGATGTTGGCAGATCCTTTAACGAAGGCACTGGCGCAAAAGCCTTTCAAGAGCATGTCAGAAGTATGGGCTTGAATGAATTGTCCTATTAGAATTTGTAAAGACACATCTTGATTGTATACATTATAGTTTTGTGATTTCGTATATTCTTACTTTATTTTGTTCACATGTGTTTAAAAGATTTGTAAAGTGAGAATAGTAAGGTGAATGACATTAATGAACCCATTAAATAGGATTGTCATGAAATGTATCCTATTTTACCCTAATTAAAGACTTGGTTAAGTGAATATGGAGATGCAGTAATTATGGAAGGGACCATGTCATTTAAGACGTGTAACCGCCATAGTTCTCATCAACAGGCTTACTTAATCAGTGGTTAAAGATTGAGCTTAAAAGTTTACATGGCAAGTGTTTTGAAAAATGGTGCGCACCAGTCAGAGTCTTATTTTTCAATTTTTTTTTTCCTCTCAAATATATATAATTTTTTTTTTTGTGGTCATTGGGCCAAGTGGGAGAATGTTGGAATAAGGGAGTGTGGCCCACCTGACCACATGGGCTCACTTCCTTCTAGAACATCCAATAAAGGATATTTTCCCCATGGTCAAAGGATTTAAAATATTGCCTTATAAGTTGCTCAATTAGGGAGATATGATTAGAGAGATTTTAGATAACTTACCTTGATGGGAGGATGCTCTCTCTATAAAAGAATCTCTTGGGTTACTTCCTTGCCGACAGTTAATTTCTTGGCTTCCATCAATTTGCTAGAGAGAAAAGAAAAGGTTCAAGGAAGTTGTAAATCCCTCCTCGGTTTAGCCTCAGCCATGGAATCAGGTATAATCTTAATTACATTAAGTTTTTAGTATTATTTGTTTGTATCCAATGTGTTCTTGGCATCATAGAAAATTCTAACATCATTGTCTTTATTATGGTCATACCCACTCAACATTCAAGTGGGATGAGTTGATTGTAATGGAGAGCTTAGTTATTAGTTTATAGCCAGGCACATGATGCGCTTCTCGGTGCTGAGGATGGATGATGGGTTTGACCCAACGCTCCAACCTCTAGTTACATTTAAAAGGGTTCTATTGTAACAATTCTATTTCAAACGGATCTTTATTTCAAAGGCCAAAAAATGATGTGTGTGATTGCATGGATCTAAACCGTCCATTAGGTGATAGTGGGGATGTAAACGGTGCAGTTCCACTCTGGGTCTATAGTGGATTCGGAACTGGAACCGTTAATGAGAAGATGAAACTGGAGCTGAGACTAGGACGGGTTTGGTATAGATAAAGAATGATATGGGAAAAAAGGCTAATTTTTAGGAGGGATTTTCAAAAAATGAGGCAATATGTCGGTCTCGGGTCCACAAGTCAGACCTAAAGTAGAACCGGACTCAAACTCATGAACTTATCAGAGCATAAATTAAGGATCCAAACACGATTCTTAATAAGTCGTGACTTCAAAATAATCAGAGAATCTGGATCCCATCTATATCTCTAGGCGGTACCCACAGTTGATAAATCAGTTTGGAAAAATGGCACTCGTCACGTTTATTCATCGGTGGTGTATAGATGGAAGGGGTCGGTGGAAATGTTGTCAAAAATTGATTTCCTATGCAGGGAAGAATCCTGGTTCTGATCATGAAAATTTTGACCAACCATGCATGATGGCCCCACCGAGAGATGGTTTGGACGGTTAGTGGAGAGAGAGAGGGGATTCTGTTGTTTGGATTGGGATTGGGATTGGGATTGGTGGGACCCCTTTATGCATGTATGCCAAGTGTACATATGGCAGTCCACATCACAGCCGCAAACAACCCTTAAAACACAAGGGACATAAATTCTTGGTGGTGGAGTGGGACCCACTTCGAATAAGCAAGAAATAGGGCAAGTTCAATTCAACTGTCATTTTCTTATTTCATATGCAATAATTTGGATCTTGAAATTAGGTAAGTAGTGGGAGAATGGCAGTTAGTGCAGTGCAGTAGAGCATTCATTCATCTCTAAAATCTGACAGTCATCACTTGGCTGCCACTCCACTCAAATTTCTGCTAAATCAACAAGTGTTTAAGAAGAAAAAATGAAAGTAGAAAACTTTTAGTTGTTCTAAATCTTAAAAAGATATCATTCGACATTCGAGTGATATCATAGAAATATTTGAATATAGGCCTTTTTTTTATAGCTAAAATTGGATAATATAATTATTTTAAGCTTTATATATATATATATAGGTGAATGTTCATATGCATCTTTCCCTCACCATAGAGTGAGGGACACTCCCTTTTTTGCACATACACGGATGTCCTCGTAGCATATTTACCCGACAGGACTATTCTACCTGGCTCGTACACAATCCCACAACACTAGTGTGACAAGTAAGTCTAGGTGGGACTCGAACACAAGACATGCAAAGCAAATTCACCATTTATGCCAGGGAACCCATCACTCAGGGGGGGTAAGGCCCAGCTGATGATGATGGTTTCACTTTAAGTCGATAGCAAATTGGAGGGGTTAGGCCCACTGATGATGATGGTTTCACTTACCCCAGTTGATTTGATGGAGCCAAGTTCCTCAAGAGGAGGATTGGCAAAAAAAATTTGAAAGCCTTCAAACCTTACAAAAATAACATACACATAAATGTGGGAGTTCTTTACTTTCATCTTTCTAGAGGAGTATGTTAAGTTATCAGAGTGTTTTATCTCCATTCTTCTCTATTTTATACAAGGATTTTAGTATTTTCATTTTCTTCTGAAAGTTTAGGGTACAAGATCTCTAGATTGGTCCATTCAATAAATCAGTCCACTAGTGTGTAAAAAATATAATCTACGCAGCGAAAATAAAATCACAAGCACATACCACAGGGACACCAAATTTAAGGTGGAAAACCTTTTTCGAGTAAAAAACCACCGATCTAAACTGGATCAAATCAAACACTATGAATTTCGCAATTACAAGAAATTCAGATTTCCTCCCCAGATATCCCCTATCTAAAGACTGAAGTTACCTTGTGTCGCTTCACGCTTCAACGATTTCACACCGCTGATTGCAACAGAATCAATCCAGCGCTTGATTCCTCAAATCTTCTACGGAAGAAGATGATCTTCTAAAAATGATGTAGAAGAACCTGGCTCTCTAAAGTACTTGGCAGCACAACTCTTTAAAAATCTCTAGAGAATTTTTCTCTCAATTAGATCACTAATTCAGAACTTGAAAGATGATTTGTGTCTTTTTAGGTTGTGAGAAACACCCAATTTATAGCCCCTAATTCGTGCATAAGACTCCTAAGAATAATCCACTTAGAAAAGAAGTCTATCTCAAACTCTAATACAGAGTTTGGATCCAACTTATCTACCTGCATCACCCTTGCTATAGCGAGCTTTATCCTTACTATAACGAGACATGATTCTGCCTCGATATTGGCTTTGGCCTGACAACGCCTGTTTTCAGCCGTTTTGCAAACTCTACAGCTTTTTGATTTTTTTTTTTTTACCTTGCATCTTCCTTTGACAAATTGACAATATTTTTGCCTTTCTCTTTTTACTTGAGACTTTTTTGAGATTTCCACTCTTCATGTAAGTACAAATGTAAGATGGTGTAATCATTTAATCTTGGGCATCTCGCTAACCCTCAACCTAAAATTAGTGAGATTTACATCAAAGATAATCATCATGCGGATTGTTGACTAGGGGAATTCTTTCGATGGGATGCCCTTTTGTCACTTGAATGTGGACTGGTTCTTGAAGTATGAAGAAAGGGTTTCAAAAAAAGCCAGTAGACAAGAAAATGGTGTTGTTTTAGATTAACATTGTGTTTATTATTAATGCTGTTAACCATCATTATGACAATTATTTAGTGCCTTCCTGAGACATTATACTTGTTGTGTGAAGATAAATGTGCTTAGTAAGAAATGTGGAAAATGATTAATGGTGGGGAAGGAAGGAGAGGGCAATTTAATTTCACCTATGAGACTCATGTGCTGCTGTGTGAGAGTTTCGTTGGGAGCCTTTAATGCAGGGATTCCGCTTTTAAAAACTATGGGGAATAAAGATTCTCACTCTCCTTGTGCTGTTGATCTTGTGAGTGAAAATTTTAAAGAAGATAAGGAAATTTGCTGGGCTTATTATCTTTCAACGTGGATTTTATTCCCTTCAGGAGTACTGTATAGTTGGTTGCTGTGTGGAGGGCAATTGCTGAAGTTGCTAAATGCCAATGTGGCTCGATGCTTTTGAGTGTTGGTTGGGCAAATGTCATTGAGATTGTTGGTTGGGTGGAACTGTTGAGAGAGCAAGGAAGGGCCCAAGAAGGCACCATGTTTGGGAAAGCAAAGAAGGGTAAAAACTATTGAGAGAATATAGAGCCTAACATGGAGGTGTCTTTCGGAAAGGCAAACACTCTTGAGGGGATTTTGGACATCATTGCTTTTACATAATCTTTTTGCTTCAATCTTCTTGATCTAAGATCAATAATACAATTGTTTCTCTCGTTTCCAAAAATCTGAATGCTTGTCAATCAGCCTATGCAATGTGCAATACAAAAGTTTTTCAAAAACTCTCCATCTCCAGAATCAAACATCTAATGAATAAATATGTTTCAAATGTGCAGGGAGCTTTCTTACTAAGTGAGAGGGCAATTGATAAAGTTATCATCGCCCAAGAAAACTTTCATAATATGGCCTAGAAAAATTGAAAACGAAAACTTTGCACTTTAAAGGCATCCATCCACAAGGCTTATGACACAATATCATAGAATTTTTTTTGTCAATTGTCTTTCTGGTTTAGGATTTAATTAGTCGGTTGTAAAAATCGAATCATGAACTGTTTTTCATCAGTCCCATATAATATTCACGATAATAGCTAGTTTATGAATCCTATTATTTCAACTTGAGGCATGAGTCAAGGGAGTTTTTTGCCCCCTTATTATAAATTCTCCATGGGGTAGCCTTTTCTAGATCCTTTGATAGACTTGGGACCCCCTCAAAGTCCATTTTCAATAATTAATCAATACTACAAGGAGGGATATAAATAGGTTAACAAATTAATCAAGTCATGGAGTTCCATGATAGGATAGGATCCTAGTCCATTTCTATGTTCAATACTGATAATTGGTCTGAATACATGGTTATAGCCTACAATAATGATCAGATAGCATGAAAATATATTAGGCCCTATAATAATAGTAACATTATTATTGCAGTTATTAAAATAGAGTAGAGGTTCTATAATATTATCATTCCTGCTACTATCCTTGGATTCAGGTCTGTAACATACTTTAAAAACTGAAACTTGATTTTTTAGTCAGAAAAAAGTCGAGTTCAATTGGTATATGGAACGTTTGTGCACAAAATTTTAACATTTTGAAGTGCAAGTTAGAATATGAATCCACTTCAAGTGGTCCTCTCACGAACACAACAAGTGTAAGCAGGTTCTTACCAAAAAAATTAAAAAAAAAAAGTGTAACCATGCTACAAACTTTTACCAAAGAAAAATACATGTAAAGAATCCACCACTTGCTCCATAGTGTTCTGAAGACTTTCTTGTTAAGGTGTAATTTTACTAAATGTTGACTTTCTTGTTAATGCCATAGTATTTGGTGAGACTGGCCCCAACAAATGACTTTCCAACTGGGCTCAGATATAGATCCAACAAATAAGGTGTGAATCTAGGCTGGTCGAGATAGATCTCGAGCCCCACAGTACCCAACTGCAGAGACTTTTTCTTTATTTTTGGTAAAACTACTGCAGAGACTTGCAAATATATCTTCCGCCCTCTTCCACTCCCTTGCGCGTGGCCTCTGTTTGGCCGAAACAGGGATCCGTTTCTATCTTCCCTTACATCATATAAAGAACAAAAGTACCAAATTGTTAATAGACATCTCTTTTTGCATGACAGATGCAGCCATGTAGGAGTGGGTAGGCAGGTGAAAGTTCCCTTTCAAGAGTAAAGACAATGGTGTACCATTCTAGGGAGGGGAAAAGAGGGTCTGCAACGATTGTGACAAAAGGGTAAACAAGATAGAAACCAGAAGAAGAAATCAATCCCACTCCCAAGAAGCTACTTCTAAAGAGGCTACCTCCATATGTGGGTCATCACTCATCACTCACAAGTCACAAGTCACAACTACCTTGTTCAATGATATATATATATATATATATATTGACTGGGCCCATCAAGGAATGAGAGAGTTCACCAGCCTACATTGCATGCCTTCCTATTTGCCTCTTTTCCATGAGAAATGACAACTGCATACAACCAGCAGCAGTACTAGGTCGATCAACTTTAAAAAAGAATTCAGATGTACCGGCAGGTGACAACATGTGACAGCTTTAAAGACAGTGATATGAGATGGTATGCATTGATCATGGCACGTGTGGAGACAGTTCATATCCACTCGGTTTGATCAAGCTGGATTTTCCAATTGAGAGCAGAGTACCCATTGACTGGATGGTACCCCCCAAGAACCCATACCCATATAAATGTGGGTGGGTCCTCCTCTCTCTCATTATATAAACCGTACACTTTTTAGCCATTAACCTGCCCTCAGTCATGTGCCCAAGGAGAACCCATCTCTATATAAAATTATAAATAGTATAGAGTACCCGTAGAATGAGCTGGACTGATCAAAGGGTTGGGCCCATCATTCAAGGGACGTGGCTTGGAATCGAATAAAACCCAAAAGGTCAAGTCTTCCACCATGTCACTATCAAAAACTATTCAGGTGTGATCCATGGAACATCGGTGGGTAGGTTTCTGTTGGGACTTGGACAGGGGCAAGGATTTATTCTGAGTGCAGAATATATAAAAAAAGGTTTGTAGGATAGAGATATTGGTCCTTTAAAAGGGAAAAAGAAGCTTGGCATAACCTGGAGGAGCAATCAGTCAATTCTTTGCTGGATTGCTTGGATCATCTGATGGGCCATTCATAAGCTCAAAAGCCCTTAAAAATCAGCTGTTTCAAGTGCTCCTGAGGCTCATGAAACTGGCCTAAAATTTCTCTGGCTTCAGTTAAACTAGATGGAATTTTAGTCTTTATAGAGATTTTGGAATAAGTCAATTCAATATAATGGCTTGTGAAGACTGAGGACTTTCTTGAAGACCCTACCAAAACATTAATATCTAGCATAGTGGAAATCCCATCAAACTACTTCCCAACTTGAAATCAGACAAGTCAAGGAGGAGGAGAAGAGGGTCAAGGAGCCTATAAGAAAGGGAATTAAAAGATGCCAACCAGCTGGTACCTGGGTACTAGCATCATCAATAGCATAAGTGGTGCATGCAGAGCAGGATGGAGACCCACTGGACAGATGAACTGACATGGTACCCACACAAGTGTATATATTATAGGCTCGGGTTAGGATTTATAACAATGTCACATTTTAGTCCACCTATCTGATTATGTAAAGAAAAAACTTACTATCTAAAAAAACAAAACAGCAAACCAGTAGGTTCGGGGTACTATACAACACATAACTCTCTTATGTCAGCAGAGGCACAACCTTTCTATCTAGAAGACTAGAAGTGATATGATGGGAACTGGGTCGGTCCCCGGGATATTGTTCTTTTGTGCAATATGCTGACTAAAAGGAAAATGGTGGGAAAGAATCAGAATCCCGTTTCTCCCTCCCCCACCACATAGGGTCACAGCTTTGCTTTGGCGCCATCGTTAAATCTGAAAGCCTAATTAGGGATGTATTCACCACAGACAAAACCCCGTTGCCAAATTTCCAGTTCCGGATCGTGGAGACCATAGGCAGGATCCTGTTCTAATATAAGTCAATCAATCACATTCGACTGGGGAACTATCCATTATATATGGGGTTATCATAGATTATATAAATCCCTAATATCTCACTTGAATGTGCAACCATCTTTAATCTCCTCAACTGGATGGACCTACACCCAAATCAGATAAATGCAATCCAGAATAAGCATGAAAACGGGCAACCCAACTAAGAAAAATTTCATCCGATTCAGGTTTGGGTCCAGGACCAATAGAGTTATAAGAACTACATGAAACTAGACCAAAACCAAACATTTTCTCGTCGAATTCATCATCACCACCACCACCATCACCATCAAAGCCTTGTTTCAACTATGTTAGGGTCGGCTACACAAATTTTGTTTTTCCATTCCGATCTATCTTGAGTCAAATCCTCACATAAGTATCTTCTGGTCTAATTGAGTAAGACCAAATTCATACTAAAAAATTAAACGGGTCCAAGTATATACCCAAAAGATATTTTCATGAGTAGGGTATGGGTAAAATGGATAATCATTGACACCTTTACTGTTAATAACAAATAACGTATGGTATTGAAATAATTAAAATGGTGTCAAACCCCTAACATAATCCCCCTCTCCTCTCCACCTCCTAGGAAGTTCTAACACGTACCTCTAAATTGAGTCTCATGGGAGAAAGAATACCAAAGACCAACTTCTTGCGCAACACAGATTGAATCGGCCTCCACATGAGATCAGAAGGCAAGCTGAATTTTGCTCATTTATATTACACACTGTGGAAACCAATCCAACAACACTGATAACCACATCTATAGAGATGACAAGAAACACTAGCTACTCCTAAAACAAGTGTACAGAAATGAATAAATGGAAGCAGCCAAAATCCCCAATTCTACAGTCCTAAAATAATTCCAATAACCGGATGCATACAAATGGGGGAAAAACCAGGTTGACTGTTTAGAATCTGTCCAAACCTTCACATGATAGCATGAAGGACATAAAAGCTACAATTCCTGGTTCTAATAAATGATAGTCCAAACTCATATCATCAAGCAGATACAAACAAATAGGAAGTGAAAATTTTAAATCTACCCCCACAAAAGAACAATGAACATAAAAGGCAGGATTCAGTGATTCTAGAGTGGATAAACAAAAGCAATGCCTTTTTTTTGTGTGGCTACATATACCAAAAAAAAACAAGGTAGAAACACATGAGGAGAAAAATCCAGTAAACCTATATAAAATCAATCTTCTGGGTCAATTTAATGCGTACAGCTCATAAAAAATAAACATGGAGGGAGAGCTATACACATCTTGACTCTACTATATCAATGAGACCAAGGTGCTGAATGTCAATTTAAGTCTTCTTTAAGCCAATGGTGAAGCAGGCAGCCTTGCTCAAACCAAGTCTCATAGATCCAAGAGTCATAACAGATAAGATATGATACAAGACAGAATACAGTTCATTAGTCCATGATCCTTTGCCATTGTCAATGTACATGTCTAATTGCTCATTAAAAAGGAGAAATAAAGAGGAAGGACATATGACTCAACTTTCTTCTCTATACTTATTCATTAATCTACACAAGACCACACACCATTTTCAGAAAGAAAAAGAACTACTATGATCCCAGATCACCCTTCACATGCACAGTGGCAATGACATAGAAGGAAGATAAGAAACCCAGTTCCTTATTTCTATCACAGAGACAGACAAACAAATTACTATAACAAGACCCTTACAAGTAAACCTCAAGTAAAATACTACCAAGTATGATTCAATTCACCCACATCCACCAAAATTGATTGCAGATTAGAACTTGCCAGGCCCAAACAACTTACAGTGGTTGTGAGGTTCTGTTCTGCTTGGCATTTGCAGCTGAGTGAGGCGGCAATGGAATCTCAGATATCATCGCTCCCGAGCTCACTGTTTGGTACTGAGGAGCCAAGGTGGCAGAAGTTTGCTGAGTATAGTATAATTGGGCGTGCAAAGGATCAGTGTACTCATAGGTGAAATTTGCAGTAGCAGCAGCTGCGGCCACTGTTTGAGATGGGTGATGCAGTTGATGATAGCCCATGTATTGCTGCTGCTGATCAGATACATGAATGAGCGGTGCTGCTGCAGCCGCCATAGGGGGTGGTGCGGCAGCAGTTCTGTATAAATTGGCAGCTAATTCGGGTTTTGGGAGAGGGGCAGACACAGCCGTCGGATAGGCAGGTGAGGGCGGGCGTTCCTTGTAAGCTGCCGCAGAGGAGATGATGGCAGGATTTGCAAGCTTGGTGGAAGGATTTGAATGCGGGTCAGGCAAATTCGACTGAATGGGTAGATTGTAAGCTTGATTTTGTCCGACAGGAACGAAATACATCGGATACTGATGATCAATCCGATGCTGCTGTGGCTGCTGAGGATGAATTGGGTAGTAAGATGACATGGGCACAGGCCCAGTAGCATGGTGGTGAATGTAATGGGGTGTGGTGTGAATGAATTGCTGCTGTTCCTGTTGTTGTATAGGCAATACAAAACCAGGGTCTTGAACTTGCACCGGAATCCGATAATTCTGATCGGATACATCACGTTTCGGATCTGAAACAGAGCTAACAGCAGTATTGGGAGAAACCCTTTCCCGGGTAGGGACAGGAACCACTGTTTCTTGATAAAATCCTGCTTTCTGGCGAGAAATCACACCAGAAGAATCGCTACCATCCCTAAAAAATTTAAAAAACGAAACAAATCGTTTCATTTCAGAGAAGTTTCTTAATTGAAGTAAGAACATGACTATAATTCAGAGAAATTGGGCATAAGAACATGACTATAATTCAGAGAAATTGGGCATACCTTGAAACAGCATCGTTTTGCAATTCAAGAGCAGAGAATTTCTGCTGCGGTTGAGAGGGAGGCTGAGGGGGTTTCCTGGCCATCCCCTGCTCGAATCTCTCATCATCCGAAAAACCCCGACTTGGGTTCTCTGCCGCCGGTGAGATAGCCGCAGCAGCAGCAGCCGCGGCCGGCGGGCCGCCCCCAACATTCATCTGCCCAAAATGTTCCTCCAACCCCAATCTGTGGTCTTGCGTCCTCAGCCCACCTTCATCCACATGCACCCGAATCGGCGGCAGATTCGAGAGGCACGACGCAGACGACGTCGACCCGAACGACGACCTCGTCTCCATCATCGGCGAGTCGGGAACCGACTGAATATCCTGCCCAACCTTCCCCACCTTCCCCGATGGCGATTCAGGAAGGTGGGGGTTCTTCGCCCCACCGGCGGAGGCGCCTCCGCCGTGGCTCGAGCCCTCTTCCAGGCCTAGCAGGGAATTAACATCCGGCGAGGAATCGGCGGATAGGCCGCGGGGGATAACTCCGGCGCCGTTGAGGGCGTCTACGAACCAGGTCTCGGATTTGGAGTCCTCAAGCAAGGATCCGATAGAAGAAGCGGACTCCGGCTTCGACGGCGGGAAGAGGAAGAGGCGGAGGCGGGAGTTGTAGGAGTTAGAAGACGAAGAGGAGTTGGAGGAGCCGGCGAGGATCCGATCATACTCTTCGATCATGTTATCAAGATCTTCATCCGTGGAGACTGAGATTAGAGAATCGAGATCTTCGTTTGGGAGCTGGTATTTGATGGAGAAGGAGCGGTTGTCGAGGAGGGAGGAGGAGAGCTTCGACGATAGGGAGGAAAGGGAGCTAAGGCGGTCGACCACCACGATGCGGGTGGTGCCGCCCAAATAGCAGAGCGACTTGTCGTGAGGCCGGGGGACTATGTGGCCGCCGTAGCTGCACATGAGGCGGAGCTTAGACGGTCCGGCGTTCGATAACGGCGGCTGAGAAGAAGACGGAGGTGAGTCCCAGGAATCGGTGTGTCTGGATCGTGGTGACGAGTCCACCGAGTCGGCGTAAACGACTGGAGCAGCTGTTTCCATGCTGTAGAACTTTTCCTTCTTGCTGCTGCTCCTTGTTCGTCCAAGAAGATTTGGATTTTGGAGAATAAAAAGGACTTTGATTTGAAGAGGCTGGTGGGTTTTATTGAGTGGAGGAATATGTGAAGGAGGGAGTACATTTGTTTTTGTAGTCCTGCACAAGTTGCCTATGTTTGGGCTTGGGCAAGTAAGTCTTAACAAGATGGAAGACGTGTATCACTCTAGATGATTTTGAAGTGGGTGGGGTCCATTTAATGTTTCAACGGATGGGAAATTTTGCTGGCCCATCCATCGGATGTAACACACACAAGTCCACTTGTTGTAAGATTGTAACTCATTGAGATGGACTAAAAAGAGTAGGGGCAAGACTCAAGAGTCTTGTAGGAAAAAGAGTAGGGAGTCAAAAATTTCTTGTAGTTCAGTTCAACTTCAAACCATGTAGTACAAATCACTTTTACCTAAAATCAATGGATATAGGATGATAAAGTAGAGTGATATTTTGGCCAATCTCAAATTCACTGCATACATACAGCTCTCATGCATGGTACTTTTTACATTCCTAATTGTTGAAATTTGAACTCAGGTGGTGTGACTGAGGCGATTACAATTTTACAAACAAGTGAAATGGGCTTATTATTACAGTTTAGGGGTGTTGGAGATTTATGGTGCTCATGTGAGCTATGCTCATTGTTTTGGTCGCTCTCTCTTTTTTGTGCATTTTCCTTCGGATCCGGAGTGTGGCAAGTGGGAGTGGGATTCGAATTTCGAGAGAGAGAGAGAGGGAGAGAGAGGAAAGACGGAGAAAAACATGAGAGATGCCATTGCCAACGCGGAATGAACTTGGTTTTTGGGTACGTGGGCAGGGGACGCCCCCACGCACGTGCTGGGGCAGTTCTCGAATCCCTGCTAGTAGTCTAATTTTGAAGGAAAGCTTCTCAAGGGTTCAGTTTCAATTAATTAAGACTTTAATAAGAGTCTTAGCTCTGAAGGGTAACTTGATTATTATCATCCACTTCATGTTCTTAAATTAAATTGTAAAAAACATTACTAAAAAATTATATAAAATCGTCAACTTTCTTATCATAATAATAATAAAATCTATTTTTTTTCTAAAAATGGAAAGAAATTCATTTTATTGCGTCACATAATCCTCCTTTCTCAATCCAGCCAATTAATGCGCCCGATTATGAAAGATATTTGATTGCAACATATACACTTTTCGTATCCTTTTCTAGACCAACGGTGAATATCACCTTCTATCAATACTAGGGGCAAACCCAAGTAGAAGGGCCTGGAGGGCCCTATCTAAGGAAAAGCTTAAATTCCTTAAAACCTCCCTACAAATTATGAGAATTTATATGTATTTTTTAACAGTTGTTCATTCTCCCAATATTTTTTTTTTTTTTACATAGAGCCCCCTAAAGTTGAATTTCCTAGGTCTACTCCTGATTGATAGATGGGTAGAGGTACTCATGGGCCAAGCTAGTGCAAGCTCGGGTCAAGCCTAATCCACTTTCACCAGGATTTCGGCTTTAAGCGTTAATACATGGATTGCTCTTGATCAAGAAATTTGGCTCAATTAATATATGGGTCAGATTTAGTTTAACCAACAAACAATCAAATGTCTGTCTGGCCTAAACAAGTAGGTTTTTTCGTAAGGTTTGTTGTAAACTGAATGTAGCAAAGAAGAAAAATATTGAGATAATGTGTGGTACAAGTAGGAAAGATAGAATAAAAAAGAGCACTTTCGAGAGCATTCAAGGTTCACATGAATAGGTGATAAAATTAAAAAAAAAAATCGTTTGATGTGGTTTGTACATATCTAATATAAGCCAGCATTAACGTCAATGAGGAAAATGGTTTTTTTATTCAAGTTGATGGCCCACCAAGTGGAAGAGATAGGCCGAAGAAGACGTGGCTGGAAGTAGTAACTATAAACCTGAAGAAATATAACGTGTCCAACAGATTTGGTTCATGATAGATCAAGATGGAAAAATAGAACTCAAGTAGCCGATGACAACAAAATTGGGAAAACGCTTTGATGATGATGATGATGTATGGTGGTTGTTTGGGGAATTCAATGGTACTTTGAAACGAAGGGAGATGAAAGATACAGAAACAGGAGAAGAGGGAAGGGGGAAGAGGAAATACGAGAGACAAAAGAGACACGAGAGAAGATGGAGATGAGAGAGAGAGAGGGGGGGATAGAAAGCCCAGTACTTTCTGATTAACTAGATGGGCAAGCCCCAGTCGCACCTGATAGATGCAAGCTCATGTTAAGCACTTATGACTCCGATTGGATATCAGTCAGGGAGATCTTCAAATAAGGCTTTAAGTTTCTACATTATTTCAAAAAGGACGTAAGTTTTAAAACTTTCAAATTACTTCTTAAGTTTTTCAATTAGTTTTAAGAACATCCGTCCATTTAAAGCTATTTTCCGTTGACCTTTCCCTTAGTCTTTTAAAACTACTCATATTACCCTTCATTGAAATAAAACCCTACTTCAATTCCTTTATATTCTCCTCTTTTTCTTAACCACCATTCCACGGTAATAAAGGACAACCAACATCCCCACGACGATCGGTTGCATATAGTGGCTACAAGAACCATGTCATGACTTAAAATGAATGGTAATTTGATTGTTTTTTAAAAAAATGAGGAAAGATCTTCAGAAAATATCTTTAAATGGCCGAATGTCCATAACCGAAAATCCACTCAAAAACTTAGATACTAATTTGAGAAGTTTTAAAACTTATGTCTTTTTACGCGTGAATGGAAGATTCATTAAAAGACAAGGCCAAACACACCAACAACACAAGATCTGGACCTAACAAAATAACAAAGAGAGGCTTATCCACATTGAGGTTGTGTGGGGTATTTCCAAGATACTAAAATTATACTAGCTTCGGTAAGGGTACCAGTTAAGCATGTCTCGGTCTCGGCCATGTGCATATCAGCAACAATGCCAAAACGCCTGTTAGTTTTATGGACTCAATCCAGTTGATAATATAATAAATTGATTAATTTCTTTATTTTATCAGTATATTCATGCTTTCCTTTCATGAGATGAATTGTGATTTATTATATATTTGCACATAACCAATACGAATGACATGATGGTTCATGAGATGAATCGGAATCCACAAGTATATTAGATGTAATACATGTGTATGGATGAGATCCACATATGGGAGACATGTGTGACAAATCTTATACTTAAATATCTTCACAATTAATGATGAGACTGGACATCTCATACTCGCAAGGTTGCAGCACTTTGATCACTATGAGATAGTGTGATTTGTCTTGATTATCAGAATGTAAGATTCTGGATCATAATGCTGGTACATTGGATGTATTGAAGGACCATGAGAAACACCTTATTAACACTGTCTTTACTTTAAGGTCTGCTCTCATAATTCCCTAGCAATAGGCTCTCAATCCTTAGATATTAATGAACTCAAGTTTCAATCTATTCATTTACTTTGAGTCACCAATGAGTGAGGCCAACTGTAGGTCAACACCTCGGTGATTTGGGTACGTGGTAGTAGAGCTGTGAGAACATTCAATGGTCAAGATGGAATCTATCTCTAATATCCCCTTGTGTCAATTAATGGATTTATCATTGGTAAGTGCGCACCCATTCCGATTAAGAGTTAATTGGAAAGGTACCTATGATCATTATAATTAATTAGGGCTCAAGGATAATAATGCATGGATCTAAGTTTGGAAGACATGTCCAATTGATCAATGGATATTGATTGAGGGGCCTATTTGTGGTAATGTGGAAGTTTAGGGTCATCTATGTAATATTCCTAAGACTGGAGTTCAATTGCATTTATATAGTGAAGTTATTTGCAATTAACTGTGGGTCCGGATTGCACATGAGATGTGGGGCCGGAGGTCCCAATTGGAGCCAGCTTTCTAAGGAATCCCTAGTGGTCCTCACGCTAGCTCAATTATTAGAAAGATACTAATTTTAGTTGAAATCTAAAAGGAAAGTTACTTTGAAGTGAGACTTCTAATAGTCGTAATAGTAAGTTACTAATTTTAGTAGAAGTGAGACTTCTATTTTAATTAGAAATGAATTAGAAAGTTACTAATCATATTTAAAGTGAGACTTCTAATTATGATATAGTAAGTTACTAATTATTGTAGAATTAAGACTTCTATTTTAATTAGTAAAAAAAGAGACTTACTAATTGTTAGAGAAGTAAGACTTCTATTTCAATTAGAAAGAGGATGTGGCTTTATGGCTATAAATAGAGGATGAATTAATGGCTGGATATCCCATGCAATTCCTTGATAGGGATTCATGCCCAAGCCTTGATTGTGCAAGAGTTGCACATGTCTTTCTCATCTCCCTCTTCTAGTTCTCGTTCTAGTTTCTCCTTTGAGTTCCTAGTAGTCTTATCTTGGAGATCCCACCATCTTCTTGAGAAAAAGAGAATCTAATACGGGTCATAGCGTAGAAGATCATTGGGTCTTGAAGAAACCTATTTGATTCGCAAAAGAGTTCGTCATCAAAGAAAGTAGCAAATTCTCTACTAGAGCACAACCGAGCTCCAAAGGTATAATCTACTTCCTTGCATGTTATAGATTTATTTGTAGCTTATATGTTGCTGGTTCTATCTTCTAGATAGATTGTATTTACTGATCATGATGGGTGAGATTGAGGGTTTGCTTCCTAGATTGGGTTTTAGAGCCTTCTGGATAATTGATTCCTACATCAAGTGGGTTAAAAGTTTTTTAAAACCTATCCTAGAGGCCCACAGCGCTAACCAAGATCTATGTCATTCCCGACCTCGGCACCGTGTCTTGGCCTCAGTCACGCATCTCAGCAGTAGTGCCAGAATGCTAGCCGAGACGGACACTGACAACTGTACTTCTATGGGTGTTCAACCACGTTACACAACGTGCAATAAGACAAGGGCATGTATAGGTAGGGTTGAGAAGTCAGCCTTACCGCCTAAAATCCCTGACAGAAAGGCATTCAGCGGCTATGTCCACATCAGGGTAGGGTCCCAAGCAGAGTCCGATAGGACTCTGCCAAGAAGTCAACAGGGTAAGGCCCAATAGGACTGCCATTTAATGAAAGGTGGGCTAATGGGACTGTACCTCTCAAGTACCAGGATCAAATCATGGGATTCCCTGTCACAAGTCACATCCTACTCAAAGTCAAAGGGCTCTCTCCTATAAATACAAAGAGCCATGCCCAGAACAAGTAAGACATACATACACACCTCTTGCACTATACTCTATCTCTCTTTTCTCCATCCTTTGCTTAGTTACAGAACTGACTTAGGCATTGGAGAGCCTTGCGCTGACTGTAGCCAGGGTCTTTGACTGCTTTCCTCTCATTCCCTTTTAGGTTTCAGGCATTTCATCTTCATCAAGGAGTTCTAAACTCATCATAATCCATCATTCTAAGTCCGTATATTTTTAGGCACTTACAGAGGCCATCGTAATTTATCCCAATCTTTGAAAGTTTTTAAAATTCTGTACGTTTTAATGGGATTTGATTTATTGATTTGGCAAGATCATGAGATTCAACTATCCGGTCTTCAACCATTCTACAGGCATCACCTATGATATCTTGGCATTCATAGAAAGTTTGTCCCCAACACAGAGTTCCAATTTGCATGTTAAAGGCCTTGCGCTGGACAAGTTTGTTTTGGCCTTGGCCAAATTTACCACTAATCAAGACAGTACAAGTGGTTACCCAAAATAGAAGGATAATGGAACAATTAACAACAATGTCAATATATTAATTGGAAGAAGTCAACTCTTTTGATTGTTGGGCCAGTTTGGCAACTCAACTAATAGAGTAAAGTTGATTTTGAAGAAAGAATATAATATAAGTGGGTTATAATGGTATTTTATTTTTATATATTTGTTATAGAATCTTTTTTATTTTTTGTATGAGAAAGTGGAGTTTTTTTGTATTTTATTGGATAAAGGTGGTTGATTTTTTACTTTGAAATAAAGTGCTTTTGATGTGACATTTTATCTGATAAATGAAGACTTTACTTCACTTTTACTATATTAGTAAAGTGCCAAACTAGCCCAAGAATTGCAATCCAAGGAACTTCATAGTTTCATATTTTTAGGCAAAAGCATTTTTCACATTTTTTGTAACTTTTTATTCTTTTGGGTCGGTAACAAAGGTTTCTTTAAAAAAAAAAAGGCAATACTACAAACATAAAGAAAACGAAACTATAGAGCAGCAGGGTACAAGAGAGACCTGCCCCTCCCGCAACTAAATTTACAAAACAAAACCCTCCCAAAGACACTCCTCTCAAGTCTCAACCCCTTCATTTGGCAAGAGCGTCAGTCATGTAGTTGGTCAATCTAAACTCATGATGAAAGACAACATGAATGATATAAGATAAAGCTCGGGTTTCATTGAAGAGGAATTGGAGTTTTTTTTTCATGGACTGGTCTTCTGGCTTGACACCCACAAAATTGCATTAGAAGAGCCATGAGGCTTCCATAAAAAGATTTCGAAAAACACCGAAGAGCTTCCATAATAACAAGAACCTCCGCTTCATTAGAGTCATGAACTTTTCACATTTTTTATAAGTAGATTTAAACCTAAAAACAAGAGGATAACCATTTATACACTCTTACATGAGGGGTAAAAAATACATTTTACAGCGAAGAAAAAAAAAGTTTCACCACACCAGACAATCTAAAAACTTAAATTATTGAATATTCTCAATCATAATTCTATGCAGAAAATAAGATCAATATGAAAATAAAGGTTTGTTTGGACACATTTGTGGAAAGTGAGTTTTGCACTCTACCACATTAGCTTTTTCCGTAAATGGTGGAATCTCCTTTCTATTTCCTTTCCTTGGAAATTAAAATTCCACGCGATGAAAGGTAAATAAAAGAGCACACCAACAAGGGCCCATGTTTTTGTAAGATATCTAAAACTATTTGGAGGATATTTAAATTCCCAAATGTTATCCTCAACTAGATTTGCAAATGCTATAAGACAAAAATGACAATATTGCATGAGCTTGAGTTTTTGGGATCTTACAAATTAAATGAATAATTTCAAATACTAGGAGACAATAACTAACCCTGCATTAGAAATTTTTAACATTTAAAATTCCTTTCAAATATTCTTTCAAACAAATGTTTGTCAATATTCTTTTGTTTTCCAGTTCTTTGCATGAAATTTCCTGAAAATAGTTGAAAAAACTAAAAGTTGACATGACTAGGATAATTCAATGTTTTTTTACATGATTCATCCTACCCTAAATGTTAGGAAAGCATCCGAGTGAGCCCCATGAGCTAGACCACATAAGCATACTTGGGGTATACTTATAGGTGAAAATCTTTCTAAATTTGATAGCTTAGTGGTGAGCTTCACTCTCACTTGTTTGCTTAGCAGAAAGGAAAGCAAAAGAGGAGTGAAAAATGATACGATATGACTCTTTTTTTTTTTGCGAGGAAGATATCACTCTCACCTCCTTGCAGTTGATCATTGGTAAAACTCTAAATACACGGCACTATATATCGGAAAAGGCCCCAAACACTAGCACTGTGGCTTCTTTTTTGTGTCATACTATTTGGATGAAAGAAGTAAAGTAAAAGCAAAATTGTGATGTGACTATTTTACTTTATTATTACATTTCGATGGAAAAGGGGGAAGGGGAAGTAAACTTCGACGTGGCACCACTAGTTCCTTTTACTTTATTATTACATTTCGATGGAAAAGGGGGAAGGGGAAGTAAACTTCGACGTGGCACCACTAGTTCCTTTTACTTTACTTTTGGCTTTATTTTTTCACTTCAACCAAGTATATTAATTTGGAGAGAAGTAAACTTTTGTCTTCCAGTGATTTCTATTTTAATCCATACTCTTTTACTAAATTCATAGTCGACCCTCCACTTTCTTTTTACTCCTCTTGTAAACTAACTATCCCTGAAAACAAGCTGGATCAATACCAGCAATCAGGGGCAGACCCTGTCCCCCCCCCCCCCCCCCCCCCCCCCCCCCCCCCCCCCCCCCCGCATCTTGAAACTCCCCTCAAAGAAAGGCTTTGGCCCCTCCATTATATGGTCATCCATTAATTGATGGCCCCTCCATTGTTTAAGACTTTATTTAACATGGTTTTGACTCTAAAAAAATAAAAAAAAATTTACTGATTTTGGGAAAAGCTTAGAATGAAAAAAAGGAAAGGAAAAGAAAGGAAAAAAAATGAAGGAAAGGAGAACAAATAAGTAAGGTTTGATGGTGATTGGAGAAGAAGTTTCTCAATATTCATTCTAAATTATCTACAATTGTCCCAAATCTTTTGATCCAAGAGATGAGAAGAAAAATCACGTCTTCTTGTTAGATATCGTGAAAGGAGTTGTAGGTTACAGACTTGCAGAGGCTTTGAGGTATGATTCTATGAATAAAGAAAAAAATGACCAACTTACTTTCTCTTTTACAATTTTTTTTTTACATCGCATAGATGTACCGATTTCACTACATGTCATTATGTATTTTCAATCTTTGTGACTTATATTGAAATCTAATTTGCATAAAATTAATGTCCACTTGCTATTATATTAATTTTTAGCTCAATTGGAGTTTATCCATCGTGGATATATAAATATAGTTGTATTTTTTGTTTTGATTATTATATTCCATATTAGAGAAATCAGGTTAAAAAAAATATTTTAAGGAGATAAAAACTAGTGGAACCATGCTTTTTAAATGGTTTAGATTTTAAATATGTTGTTGTTATTACTTTTCTTTAAGGTTTTAAATAATAACATTTTAAATTGTGATTTACAGGTTACATGCATAGGTAAGGATCGGTATCCATATTGATATTTCTCTTGTACTTTAGTCTATATATATGGTAGATATACTAATGCATTATTAACCACAAAGATTTTTAAAACTGCACTTCGCAATATAATGGATGATAATTTTTTACGGACTCAATCATGAAGAATGTTAAAAGTGCACTTCGTGACAGAATGGAATATGAACTTTTTATGAATTATTTAATTATATATATTGAAAAAGAAATCGCAAAGAAATTTAGAATTGAAATAATAATTGATAACCTCAACTCAATGAAAGAACATGAAGCACAACTTCAATATTTTGATTACTACATATTTTATTACTACATTTTGTAATTTTATTTTAAGTTTTTTTTTGGCCCCCTACACAAAATTCCTAGTTCCGCCCCTGCCAGTAATGTAGGTGAGGAACCTGGTTAGTGTGTGAATATTTATGAGATCCAATATCACAAGTGGGCAATCCTAGCCATCATTTTAAGGAATGTAAATCAGTGCCAAATTCTCAAACAGCCTCGTTTCGTCGTAGTGCCACTCTGCCAGCAAGCATTGGTTGGGGAGTTACTTTACCCAATCAACAAGGTTTTTTCACCACTTCACTGCCACACATATTGATATGGTGGAAGAAGATAAAAACCAAAGTCTGGAATAGAGATATTCGCATACCTACCATACAGATTCCTTAAACTAGGATGTATCACTTGGTGACATTTTACACTAGACGACAGAATATTCACTTTCACATGATAGGAAACACCCCTGGCCGATTTGATTGGCCATTTGAAAGGGGTACATATATGATATATGTGTGTCACAACTTTTCATACCTAAGATAAAGAACCCATTTTTTTTCTCAATTTTTTCTTGAGTTTTTCAACAGGTTTTCACTCGGTCTGTTTTGATCCCAACAAATTACGTGTTGGCGTCTTATTTGCCAGATGATTTGCCAAATCATTCTCAACAGAACTCTACAATTATCTATGAAATTATTCCTGAGTTTAGGAGTTCATGTAATTCGGTACTTAGAAAATTATGGTCAAATGAGATCTCACAAAATATTATTATTATTTTCTCTAAAGTCCAACAAAAGATTATTAAAAAGGTGCCAAGCTCGACTTTTCGACTGATACTATGACTGGGTATGCATTTCAATCCATCCATTGATTAATTTTCATTGAAAGAGATATTATTTAATGGTCGTTTTTTGATATGTACATTTGTTTCTTTAGCTTTGGCTATTTTTTAGAAATACAAGTCTTACTCCTAAGTAATCGATTATATGAATGTAAACTGACCCTTTTTTTATTAAATTGCTAAATTTTATAGAAGAGAAAGTTCCATCTAAAAAGTATTTAAAGAAGTGAAGAGTGAAGAAGGTAAGATAGGAATCTAAGATTAAACCGCTGCTTTTAGGATTTTATTTGCTAGAGTAAAGGGTGGGTAATTATTTCTAATGGCACAAAGGTTATTTCAGGCGCCAACAGTTTTGTCTTTGGTCGATATAGGCATCCAAGCCATGCTTTCATTAGCATATGGGCCCATTACTAGGCCTGCCTGTATGGCCATGAGAGCCACAATGGCTACATATATTGACTCGGTCCATGAGTCAATAGCAACAATTTTGACATCCTTATAATTTCACCTCTCTATATGCCATGATCAGAGGAATGTTTTTTTTTATTTTTTCTCAATTACTCATAGACAACTCAATGACGGACCCAAGAATTTTGTTCGAATGGACCAAATACGTTGTTGGGTTTTGGAGTGCAAATCCCAAGTTTTGATGTAGGTTTGGGGTAGACCCAGAATTTTCCTGTGAATTTTGAAAGCAAAACCATAATTTTCATATGAATTTTGGAAACAAATACAAGTCCGACGGGGCGACCGCCCCCAAACCCATGCATGTAGGTCCGCCCCCCTAGACAGCTGACTTTCATGGGGTATTCTAGATATATACACAACCTTAGGTGAGTTGAGATGATTATGAAATCGCCCAAGAAACAATATGATTAGTATAAAGTTACATATGATTACCACCCTAATGGATCCCTCTCCCACTAGACATGTATGAAAAAAACCCTTCAGTTTTTAAGCAATAGGAATTATAAAAGTTGGGCGCCTTCCCCACTATCATCTACAATCTAGGACTAGAGTATTCCAATACAAGTCTAGATTATGTGCAACTTGTACAGCAGGAAGCTATTAACGAGATGAGTTCGTAGAGGCCATTGGCCTTATGGAGGTGCGAAGTTTTCGAATTAAGCTATTTACAACAAATTGGGTCCATTAAACATTTTAAGTTATAATTCATGGCATGAAACTTGGACCACCATGTATTTGATACCCTTGGATCGGACAGTTGACAACTTAGGAAAACTTATTTGTGAAATAAGAGACTTCTGCATTTTAAAATTTTTCATGAGGGAGGAATCCTATATTCCACCCATCTCAGAAATCAAAATCCTTCAATCGAGAAAAATTGGTTCATTATTTTTCTTTCTCCAAAGAGATATGTCGCCACAAACAACAGAATAGTGGGCGAAAGATTAAAGTTCTTCCATATCATACACAATCTTTTCCTGTGATGCCAAATCGTAGATAACAGCAACAAGAATTCAAAAGCTTCTAAACTGAGATCATCTATTAATTCTAGCTGACCAACCCAAAGACACAGTACCTTCTTAGTTTTTTCTTGCATTTAAGAAATGATCAAGCAATCCTGCATTAAATACTTTTGATATAGTATTTTCCACCTAAAGAAACTTTTAATATAGCTTATTGTATTGCAATCCTGGTCAAAATATTGTGATCGTGCCATCCTTTTCTTCTATAGTTCTTGTGGGTGGGTGTCACTAGATTTCAGAATAAAAAAGTCCACAAACTGAACAGAAAAATATTGCTGTAGCAGCCATTGATTACCAAGAATGAATTTTTGTGTCATCTACAAGCTATTGTTTTAGACTTGGTACCAACTTTTATCTGTCTTCTAGTGCCGTTCCTTTCGACCATGGCCAGAACTCAAGGGGAAAAATTATATATGGTTTACTTTGAAAACAGAATATCTTGTTTATTTTCTGTGCTTTTGGGTCCACTCATGGTCAGTCCGGGCCACCACAAACATCTCTATACCTTGTTAATTGGTTGGTGCTCACCCATCACTTATGTTAAAATTTATACTAAGGGCTTTTTTATTTGTATTAAAATACATAAGAATTGAATGCATAGGATTTATCTAAAAAGTAGTTAAAAATGAAGGCCATAGGTCAATCTTGAAAAGTGATCATCCAATAATCATTGTTTTTATGGAAATAGAATCGAAGAAAATAAGGGCGCTGACATTTTCCTTGATTCTATTCTCTTGAAAGAAAAGGCTACCTGATTTTTATTTTTTTAAGTTTACCTTTAGCATTCATTTTTAACCAGTTATTGTATAAATCCTATATATTATAATGTAAACAAATAAAACCAAAATATTGTGGCCCTAAAATCAAAGGTCTACATGATATCATAATTGATGATATTTCGCCAATCCCTAATCATCATCATACAGCTTCTATCTAAAATTGTGATTGGCATCCATTCAGGTGGAACCTAGAAAACCCGATCCGCATTTTTTAATGTAACGCCGGCCGGTTCTTCCAACCCTCCACATCAACCATAACCTACATTGAATTGTTTATTAAACAAATCCCATTTCTCTATTTTATTTAACAATATTAGATTAATGTATGAGTAAGGATAACATAAACAAACAATTAAATCTAAGTCATCAGGAGTTATGATGCATGAGGCTCGTTTGTCCGCTTCTCTGTTTCTCCTATGAAAGAGAAATGAATTCAATCTTTTATGAGTTATTAAGGTTTCGACTAGCTGAAACGTGTCGTGTCAATGTTAACATGGATGGTGGCCATCAGATGCTATTAGGAGAATGATATGGACAGATTTATTCAGAATAAATGGAGAACTTTGATTAGTCCTTGCTTTTTCTGGTTGCATGCGCAGTTGGGGCTTGCTGTGTGGCCATTACATAAGACTTTACATGAACACAGAAAGGGACTTCGACTCCACAAGGGACACGATAAGGAAACAAATAATTAAAATATTGACTACTGACTATGATGTGGTTGTAAGAGAAACAAGGTTTATTGGATATTGTTATCCCTTTGTTTCATGTAATTAAGTTCCCCTAATTCTAAGATTTGTGTTTGTACAAGTGGTTAAGTATGAAAATGATCATCAATTAATAATCTCTCTTTCAATAAAAAAAAATTTAATGAAGGAATGATGAAAAATGAATACTCAACTATTACCATAGTAATTGAAGATTTTACTTAACCTTCTATTTAAGCCTTAACACAGGCTAAGGTCCTTTTTCAGATTATCTTGTGAATTCCTAACACAGATAATTAAATAATTAATCTAAAAACTAGATAATTATCAATCACCACAAAATAGCACGAGACACAAGTTTTTACGTGGAAAACCCAACTTGGGAAAAAACCACGGGTGGTAGAGACCACCTAAAGCAAAGCACTATAATTTGAAGATTACAAGTGAACTCACTAGACCTTTGTCCCAGTTGCAACTCAACCTAAAAGGACTGTGAAGAACTTGCCGACAGCCCGCCGTTCACCTTCCACGTGCTAGCTTGAAACCCACCTTGAATGCCCCTTCAAGGTGCTTGATCACAGGGAAAGAGAATGAATCTTCAGCACAATCTCCCTTGCATAATAAAGCCCACAAAACTCTCCAGAAGACAATCTCAAGAACTCCAGTGAATAATAAATCTTCTGTCTCTTGTTTGTAGATGCAAGGGGTCTATAAATAGCCCATGGTTCGTGCACAATACTTTTTGTAATGAAACAGGACTCTAGAAGCAAGTTTGGAATTAAGTGAATAGTAGAGTCCCGTTTGCCAGAAATTCCCAGCTCGCTATAGCGAGACTGCTTTCTGTCTTTGACAGAACTGAAGCTCGCTATAGCGAGATTCAGTCTCGCTATAGCGAGACTGGGTTCTGTCAACTTACCTTGTACACGAGAATTTCGTCCGGGTAGCTCTTTCTTGATGTGATTTGTTTTCTTTGAAACACTTTTAAGTGTATGAACATCTTCTGAGGAAGTCTTCTCAAAACAAACACTATCTTCACAGTCCTATTCTAAACTAAATAGAAAATACAACTCGATTAGGACTCTGAGTTTTGTTCAAGATAGAAGAATTAGCCAACTAAAATTCTAACAATCTCCCCCTTTGGCAATTCATGAACAAAACTCCTTATACAAAGTAGATCTTCTATCCCAGTACAAGATAAACTTTAAAAAAACTTTTTAAACAACTGAGACCAATTGCCAACGAAGATTATTTGCCTGATATGCAATCCTGAAAATAAACCAAGGGAAAGAACAAGCATAAAATCATAGAACTAGAATTAATCAGTTTGCTTAAACAGTCTGTCTAAGTTTAAAACATGAGGTCTAAGTTTAAAACATGAGGTACTCCCCCTTTTTGTTAATGGGTTGGCAAAGCAGAAAATAAGGAAGAAGAAAGTTAGTAAAGAGACATAAAGCAAAATGCAGCATAGAAGATAAACATCAGTGTTGAGACAGGTCACTGATGGCGAAGTTGATTGAACATGTCTGTTATGTGATTACGAAGATCAGTGAAGCCAGACGATATTCTGCCATCCAGTTGTTCAATCTGAACAGATTGATCATATACGGCATGTTCTAAAGCAAGGAGACGAGTTTCAACTGTGTTTTCATCGTCATCGGCAATTTGAACTTGAGCTTGCTCCCCCTGAATGCGATTCCGAACATGAGTGTCTGACATGCTTCTTGTCCTGCCATCAATCTTTTGCCTCTTTGGAACAGGTAGTTCATGTGGGTAGACATGGCAACCAGCTTCAATAAGCAACTTGCTAATCATTGCACCGAATGGAAGTTGAAGCTTCCGAGGTTCATCAAAGATTTCAACATGCAGTCAATATTGTACGCGGAATATCGACTGAAGTGCCTGTACCCAAGTAGTAGAGAAGGAGAGCCTGGGCTAGAAGTAGATCAGAGGAATGTCCTCTAGGCTCAACATTTTTGACAACAAATGTGTTAAGCAAGCGATAATCTGATTGCAACCTTGAAATTTTCAGCACTGGAGGATGCCAAGCAGTTGGTTGGCCACAAAGAACAGTAGCAACCTCATCTAAGAGATGGACTTGATCATCCAGATCAGGAAAAGGATAAAGAGGTTGATCAGGTCGCCGAAGATGTGTAAAGTTTGACGGGGGTAGAGAATTTTGATCAATAATTCTTTCAAAAATCACCGTTCGGTCTTTGAAGGTGGATTCAAACCAAGTGGAACTCTCAGCATCCCGAAACCGATCAATATCAAATTGAGATGAAGAACTTGCGGGACGCTTCCCTTAGATGATTTGGGAGCCATGCTGATGCCAAAAATGCAAGAAAATGTCAAACTTCATTGAGGCAATATCCCAAACACCTTGTGTGCACAAAATCATAGAGTTATTCCAACTAAGTTGGACAACCTTCCAAAGGACCCCAATGTGCAAGAGTTTTACAATGAGAAGAATAAGAAGAAATCCATCAAAGAAACACAATAATCTTCCAAAAAAAATAATATGTGCAAAAGGATCAATGTGTAGAGGGATTCCATCACAAACTCATGAAACTAGAAGATTGATAAATCCATCCATCAATGAATGTTCTCTAATGCTCATATGTGAAAACCAAGTGCCAAAGCAAGCAAACCAGTACCAAACACACCAATGTAGGCATTGTGGAAAATCATTAGTGAGAAGAGGAAGAGAGAAAAGCATACCTTGGAGGAGTAGAAGAAGCACAGATCGGAATTCCTAAATGGAAAGAACATAAGGAACAATGGAGTTGTGATAGAGAAAAATGGAAAGGGGAGAAAAGAAAGCAAAGAAACCCTAAGCTGAGAAAGAAAGGAAGAGAAGATGAAATAGGAAAAGAAAGGGGTTCTCGGTTTTAAAACAGAACCTGTAGTCTCGCTATAGCGAGATGTAGTCTCGCTATATCGAGACTACATACTGGAATGCGAAACAGATGTGCGCAGGCAGTAAGAATTTCCCCCTTTTTTTTTTTTTTTTTTTTTTTTTTTTTTTTTTTTGTTTTTATATGTGTGTTCCATCTATAATTAATAGTCACTGATAAGATCAAGAGATGCACCTTAGGAAAAATTGTGATAGTGTGTGAAAAATGATATGCTCCCCCTTTTTTCTTTTTTTTTCGCCGTCATTGGTGGCTTTCACACTATCCGGAGATGGTAGCCTTCTCCATCGAAACTTACTAATCGAGTGGAAGCTATCACTCATGACCGTAGGTAGCCTTGATCCTCTGGTCATATATGTATATATTGCAATTTGTTTCTCCCCCTTTGTTTTTTTTTTTTTTTTTTGTTGTAGGGTTTTCTATGAATCGTCCTGGGTGACTTTCACACTAGCAGTCATGGTAGCCTTCTCCAACGAAACTTACCAATCAAATTGGAAGCTTTCACACATGTCTGTAGGTAGCCCTACTCCTCTGATTCAAAAATTTGTGATGCATATGAATTTTTTTTTATTTATTTATTTGGAGAGGAACAACCATTGTGAGAGAAAAAAAAAATAATTCCAATAAGGTGTGCAATATCATTAATCAAAATCATATGCACTAAAAATCATAGAGTGGAGTGAGCATTGTGCATGTGTAAAAAAAAAAAATTGAGTAAAGCGAAGATTTAAAGACAGGGGGAAATCCCCAGAGACTTGCGAAGAGATTCGAATCGATTTGGGTCCAGAGGTTTGGTAAAAATATCAGCCAGTTGATTTTCAGTAGAAACTTTATCAAGGACAATGATGTTCTCTTCGACTAACTCACGGATAAAGTGATGCCTAATATCAATGTGCTTGGTCCGGGAATGTTGTACAGGATTTTTGGATATGTCAATTGCACTTTGATTATCACAATACACAGACATAGTGTCCTGAGAAATTCCATAGTCAGCCAACATTTGTTTCATCAAAGAAGTTGAGTACAACAACTACCAGCAGCAATGTATTCGGCTTCAGCGGTGGATAGGGAATTGAAGTCTGCTTGTTACTGTGCCAAGCAACCAAGTTATTTCCAATAAAGAAGCACCCACCAGACATGCTCTTCCGATCATCGACACTTCCTGCCCAATCAGCATCTGAATATCCAACAATATTTGTATTCGTGTCTTTGGTTAGCCAGATGCCAAAGTCAACGGTTCCACTGACATATTTCATGATTCTTTTAACCGAGTGAATGTGTGATTCCTTTGGTTTTGATTGATAACGAGCACAGACTCCCACACTGTAAGCGATGTCAGGTCGACTGGCAGTGAGGTAGAGAAGACTCCCAATCATGCTTCTGTAGAGTGTTTCATCCACATCTTTGCCAGACGTATCAATGCTCAATTTCACGTTTGAGCTCATTGGTGTTCTTGAATGTTTAGCAGATGTCATCCCCAAATTTTGTCAAAATATTACGAGCATATTTTGATTGTGATACAAATATTCCATTATGACACTGCTTGATCTGCAAACCAAGAAAGAAGGAGAGTTCTCCAACCATGCTCATTTCAAATTCACTTGACATACTACCAGAAAAATTGTCGACCAGCACTGATGATGTAGATCCAAAGACAATATCATCCACATAAATTTGAGCAATTAACATGTGAGGAGGTTCTTCTTTAATGAATAAGGTCTTGTCTACACTTCCTCTTTTGAAATCGTTTTCCAGCAAAAAGACAGTTAGCCTTTCATACCATGCTCTTGGAGCCTGTTTTAACCCATAGAGAGCTTTCTTGAGTTTAAACACATGATCCGGGTAATGGGGATCTTGAAATCCTTTGGGCTGTTCCACATATGCTTCCTCATTTAAGTATCCATTCAAAAATGCGCTCTTGACATCCATTTGATAAAGTTTGATATGAAGAAAACACGCAATAGCAAGTAACAGACGAATAGATTCCAATCGAGCAACAGGGGCAAACGTTTCATCAAAATCAATGCCATCAATTTGAGTATACCCCTGGGCTACCAGTCTAGCCTTGTTCCGTATGACCTGACCCAATTCATCGGTCTTATTCTTATAGATCCACTTGGTGCCGATGACATTGGTGTGGCTCGGTCTAGGAACCAATTCCCATACACAGTTTCTTTCAAATTGTGCAAGTTCCTCGTGCATCGCATTAATCCAGCAATCATCAAGAATGGCTTCTTTTATATTTTTTGGTTCAATTGAAGAAATGTAGCAAAAATTACTTACCTCCTCGCGTACCTGTTTTCTAGTCTTTAAAGACTCAGTTGCATCTCCAAGCACTTGAGAAATAGGGTGACTTTTCATTACCTTAGGTACAGGACGCAAAGTCTTGGATGCACTTTTTTCTTCAAAATGCTGAATGATGTCCATAAGATCAGAAGTTGATTCTTGATTGATCAATTTTCTTATCTTTGGAATCATTATGCGTTGATGATGTATTTGGATCTTCAGGCTTACTTGAACTTGTGTTATTATCCTGGAATCGAAACTGTACATTTTCCGATTATTTTTGTTTTGCTTCCATCCCCAAATTTTACTCTTCCCTCCATCACAGCTTTCAAATGAAGTAAACAAGGATCTATTTTCCAGTCATGTGTCCTAGAACATCCGCATCCAAGTACCAAACTTGCGAATCTGTAGCTTTGAGAGCAGTTAGGACCACATTGCAGCGAAGATCAGACTTAATAACCCAGATAGATTTAGTCTTGATCTTTTGAGGAGAATTATCCTCACCCGATGCTGATTGTATGTTTGAAAATTTAAATTGATAACAGTGTGGTCTTATGTGCCCTTTTATTCCACAAAATGGCAGATTGGAACAAATCTGGGTTTTGACACATATTTGGTTGCTCTTGGGTTCGCAAGGTGAGTATTTAGGGTAGCACGCATGCCGGATTGCAATACTGGTCCTTTAACAAAAACAGATTTACCTGATTGCTTAGAAGAAGAAGACTCAGAGATAAATCCAAGTCCTGTCTTATGTTTATCACTCCTTTGTTGCAACAGAATCTCATCAAGAGTCATGGATCCTTTGTTCATTCGATCAAGCGAGGATTTGGCTGAGGTTAACTCTTGTAGAGCCATCCGAAGTTTTCCACAGACATTATTTTTCTCAGCTTCCAGCAAGTTGTACTCAGTTTGCAAGAAATCCAGTTTCTTTTTGACAGTCTCATATTGTGTAGTGGAAGCTTCCTTTTCTTTTCCTACAGCAATAACTGTGTCAGATAAAATCACACGTTGAGTTTCTAACTGGGTTACCTTGAGACGAGCATCACTTAGTTCAGCAGTAATGATTGCATTATGAGATTCTGAATCTTTCAGCTTTTGAGAGAGCTTATCGTTTATACGAGATAAACGTAATGAGTCTTTGAGAAGTTTCTTATACACTATTTCAATATCCTGGTCTTCATCAGAAAAATTATCAATATTTGTCTCGTCATCTGACTTGGAATCCTTGTCAGAAGACCCCTGCTCAAGAGATGAGTTAGTACTAGATATAAAAGCAACAAATTTAGCAGACTCAGATTGTGACTCAAAGTCACTGTTCTCATTCTCAGATTCTTCTTCTTCCCAAGAAACATTTAAGGCTTTTCCTTTGTTTTTCTCCAACCTGTTAGCACATTTAGATGCTGGATGACCAAATCCTTGACATTCAAAACATTGAATGGGTTTATTAGCTGGTTGGGATGAATTTTTATCATTCTTGGGCAGTCCTTTTGTTTTATTGAATCCTTTGTTCTTTGGGAATTCCTTTTTGAGATTTGGTTTGTTTTTATTCAAATATTTCTTAAAGCGTTTAACAAACAAAGCCTCAAGTTCATCATCAAAATCATTATCAGACTCATCATCATTATTAGCTTTAGAAGACATGAGAGCTATGCCTTTGGATTTTTTACTAGAGCAGTGATTTGCTTCAAAAGTCTGTAAATTTCCAACAAGTTCCTCAACAGGAAGTTCATTGAGATTAGTGTGTTCCTCAATGGCAATTACTTTGGACTGAAATCTTTCAGGCAAAGATCGAAGAATTTTCTTTACCACTTTTGAATTTGGAAAAAGTTCTCCCAGATTGAAACTTGAATTTACAATATGCCCAAGTTTGGCATTAAATTCATCAAAAGTTTCATCGTCTTTCATACGAATAGTCTCAAAGGCAGATGTCAGATTTTGAATTTTGATTTGCCTGACAATATCAGTGCCTTCATGCACTGTTCTTAAAAGATCTCATGCCTCTTTAGCAGTGGTACAAGTTGAAATTCTCCGAAATTCTGAATGAGAAACGCCATTGTACATAGCATTCATAGCCCTATCATTCCAATGAGTCTGATTCTTTTCTCCTTGGGTCCAGTCAGCTACTGGTTTGGGAACAGTTCTCCCTTCAATAACAATTGTTGGTGATTTGTAGCCATTCACCACAGTTTGCCAAACATCATGATCAAGAGAACGTAAAAACGCAGTCATCCTTACTTTTCAGTAAGCATAATTGCTACTACCCTTAAGTAATGAAGGCTTGGTGGTAGATGTGCCTTCCCTAGTGAATTCCATAGATCAGATCTGAGAGGATCGCACTTTAGAGTTGTGCAACTTGCTCTGATACCACGTGAAGATTTTACTTAACCTTCTATTTAAGCCTTAACACAGGCTAAAGTCCTTTCTCAGATTATCTTGTGAATTCCTAACACAAATAATTAAATAATTAATCTAAAAACTAGATAATTATCAATCACCACAAAATAGCACGAGACACAAGTTTTTACGTGGAAAACCCAACTTGGGAAAAAACCACGGGTGGTAGAGACCACCTAAAGCAAAGCACTATAATTTGAAGATTACAAGTGAACTCACTAGACCTTTGTCCCAGTTGCAACTCAACCTAAAAGGACTGTGAAGAACTTGCCGACAGCCGCCGTTCACCTTCCACGTGCTAGCTTGAAACCCACCTTGAATGCCCCTTCAAGGTGCTTGATCACAGGGAAAGAGAATGAATCTTCAGCACAATCTCCCTTGCATAATAAAGCCCACAAAACTCTCCAGAAGACAATCTCAAGAACTCTAGTGAATAATAAATCTTCTGTCTCTCGTTTGTAGATGCAAGGGGTCTATAAATAGCTCATGGTTCGTGCACAATACTTTTTGTAATGAAACAGGACTCTAGAAGCAAGTTTGGAATTTAGTGAATAGTAGAGTCCCGTTTGCCAGAAATTCCCAGCTCGCTATAGCGAGCTTCAGTCTCGCTATAGCGAGACTGCATTCTGTCATTGACAGAACTGAAGCTCGCTATAGCGAGATTCAGTCTCGCTATAGCGAGACTGCATTCTGTCATTGACAGAACTGAAGCTCGCTATAGCGAGATTCAGTCTCGCTATAGCGAGACTAGGTTCTGTCAACTTACCTTGTACACGAGAATTTCGTCCGGGTAGCTCTTTCTTGATGTGATTTGTTTTCTTTGAAACACTTTAAAGTGTATGAACATCTTCTGAAGAAGTCTTCTCAAAACAAACACTATCTTCACAGTCCTATTCTAAACTAAATAGAAAATACAACTCGATTAGGACTCTGAGTTTTGTTCAAGATAGAAGAATTAGCCAACTAAAATTCTAACAGTAATTTAAACTGTAGGAAAGTCAAGACCCATCGACATGTCGACTTTATATATATCCTTCACCATTCGCCTCTTTAGTAATCCTTTTACAGCGAATTCCTATATATTCAGTCAACATGCAATCTCAAAACCTTCTTTTTTTCTTTTCATATTTTTTATCAGCAAAACTCCTTTGACTTTCTAGTTCGTGCTCCAAGCAGCTATTTTTAGTGCTTCAGTCCGAAATAATCACACATGAAAGTCTAGAATTGCCTGGAGAATGGGTAAAAGAGTAAGACTGGAGAAACTAAAAAAGCAAATAGCACCCCAAGTAAAAAAATTAAAAGATTCTTATCTATGAAAGCAAATAGATTTATCTCAATAGCAATAAAAATAGTCTCAAGCAATATTACCTGAGCACATACAAGTGTGGAAAGAAAGGAGGGAAAGAGGTGAGAAGTACTGATCAAAAGATCTGACTTTGACCATACACATCAAAAATCTTCAAATGTGAAGAAGGAATCTACTCCCAACTGTGTTAGATCCACTACGATAATCAGGTTGCTAGGGAGCCTAAATAAACTGTTTTTATTGTCGGTTTCCATAGAAAAGGGGATATATTATAACCCATAACTTCCATCAAGTTATCATTGTCAAAGGGAGATCATTTGAAAAAAACAGCATTTTTCAGGCTGATGAGGACAATATATATATATATATATATCATGCAATTAGCAACTTTGCCTCTTAGGTCCACATATCCTGCTCCCTCAAAACACAATCTCCTAATATGGGAGCCATTTCCCGATTGGATTTTTGTGATCAGGTCAGCAACAGTCCATTTTTTTCAAAATAATCTCACTGTCAACATTTTTTTTTTTTTCTCTTCAACAAACATCAAGCATCCTCCATCAACCCATGTAATGAACACTTTTAAAAGAATTAAAAGTGATCCAATCTAATATATGGGCGGCTGGCGCCAACAGACTCAAAAAGAACGAGGTTTACAAGACGAACGATGATGGCCAGTAAAAAATTGTTGATGGTGCAAGATTTGAAAAGCGACCGAGGTTTATATTTTCTATGTTAACAATCACATGATCTTTCAATAAAAGACATGCGATTGCGGGATTGTAATACAGACATCCGATTGGATAAGTTAGAGTTAAGATTAGATTGGTCAGTGGTTAAATATTTTAGCTAAAGCTTGAATTTTGAATAATCTCCTTCTTACCTGGTAAAATTTGAGAAGATTTCTTCTAATGGGAAGTATAGTGAATTTAATTCAAATGCAGTGCCTTTTTGAAAGTTTTCATAGTAGAACTTGAACTTACATTAATGTAAAGAATTGGGCCCCCGCTAGGTAATCACTTAGCTTGATCCGAAGGCAGATCTTTTAAATTTATTAGTTAGATGAGTCTTAACAATGTCATTTGCACTTTCAAAGCTAGATCATCTGCCTGATATAAATGATAAACATGATTATTAAGAACATGAAAAGATAACCCAATACCCCCAACGGTCAACGAGTCATTATTGCGAATGAAGTGGAAATAATGGGATATATATATATATGGGACTTTTACTATTTAATCCCTCTTAAAGCTATATTCCATTAGATAACGACCAAAGACTCCAAAATGATAGCAGCGCAATTTGAAGTTTTTATATTATTATCTTAGAGTATCCAAGTATAATAAGAGGGATTAAACCGTAGAAGGCCCTAGTGGTTTTTAGGACTCAAGTTTGCTGGGTTTGTTTTGCAGTACTAACAGATGGAAAAAAAGAGAGCCCAGGCTCACGGGCATCATTCCTTCGTATATAAGAGAATAGAGAGCATGTTCATGTGCTTTGGGGAAAGGGAATTTAAGAGGGACCCAGTTGGGTAATGTAAATGCTTTTGGGAACAGGTAGCTATTCCCTCACGAGACGGTTTTGTTTTCCCAACTCCAAGTCCCTCGATCACCACCCGTTGCTAACTGCAATGTCATTGGGAAACTAGCCTGTCATGGATGTTGTTAATGATATACCTCTTATTTTATAGCCTACTGGTACAATGTATCTTTATTCTTTTTTTCATGCACGCCACTAACACCCCCTCATGTCTAGGCGAAACATTCCTTGGTGGGTTACAGTTTAACGCAGAGGGTGGTGGTGTGAAATCTAACAAAAGTCTAGGATATCAAATTAATTTTCAACTCAAGTGAAACTGGTGACATTTGAATTGCAATGATAATAGTTGTTGGGGTTGCCTGATAGACCCTCTAACGGTGCATTTGTCATTTGTGTACGAGCCGCAGAAGAGAAATTGCGGCATCCACCGGATTCTGTCATGGGCAGTGGTCATCCAAAATTTTTATTTGAGGGAGGGCTTCATAATGATCAATTGAAAACTCTAATAATTACTTTGTTGTACTCTCTTTATATTAACAATGGCAAAAAAAAATATTGCATTTAAATAGTTATAAAATATTTAAATGCACGTCCTAACATTCTCTCATTAGAAGTCATATCTCGATCCATACATCAGCCCATTGATCCGAATTGTGTAAGATTGGCTCACCACTATGATAATTTATGGCCTCAAAATTGCAATTGAACTAGATGTTATAATCATCTCATCGATGGTCCACTTTTTTCTTGCATGGGCAAAAGATATGGTTACACTCCACACAACAACAACAAAAAAAAAAAAAGTGGCTTGTTAAATGATCAGGATCATTCAATAATTAATGTAATATTTGGGATATTTTAAATGGTTTCGTACATCAAAATGGGGGAGGGAGAGAGGAGGAAGGGAGGGTGTACCAGGACAAGGGGCGACTACTAGTTTTTTTAAATGGAGGCTGGGTTGGGCCAGATAGGCTACATAGCCCTAATGTGCTATTTCCAGGACTGGGGGCCCTTGAATGTGGGTCCGCCACTAGTCATGGGCAGGTGCAATTTTTTTATCCCCTCCAACGCATATGATCCGCTGCAAAGCTTCTTTTTCTCCTTCAAATCATCGCTACACCAAATTATATATGAAAAAGGCAGCGGAGTTGTCTCTTTCCATTTCCACGGCAAAAGCTATTGCACAAAGATCTTCTAGAATTAAAATCAATTATACTCCAACAAGCGCACAGAATTAAAAGAAGGGATTTGGTATCACTTTCATTCCGACTGGGGATTATTTCCCATGCTTAGTTACGGTGTGTGTAGGATCTTATGCACCCCCGGGCTACTAATCCTTTGTGAGTTTTATGTAAATAAACCATAAATGATTCTAATGGTTTTTTTTTTATGTGCACTGGCTTATTTAGATACACTTAATGTATATGTGGATTTATTTATTATTCAAGAAAATATACGTGGATTAATTTGAGCGTATATGTGGGTTTATTTGATCATGATGCTTAGTGATTCTTATGTGGGGTTCTTATTAGCATGGGAACACTTCTCTTCAATTATTAGGTCTAATATTTATCCTCATATTCAGATTCAATCCAATAGCCTACCTTTTGGTAGGGGACAGCCTGTAAAAAAAAAGTGCTACAAAATTTCAATGGCATGCTGTGGAGAGATTTATAAGATATTTATATAAATATATATAATCCATTTATTAGTTCAATATTTAATTCATGAGAAATCAGTGCAATGCATTCGATCAAAGGCCTATATAAAGACAAGCTTTACCAATACCATATATTTTCCGACCACTAGAATCATAAAGTCACTTGTGTAGGAAACTCATATTAACATGGAACATCAGGCGGGAGATTAGCATTTGGACTGCTAATTTAATCCACCATGGGACGCACTAAATACACTTTACCCTAAAATACGGCCGTTTGAGAAAGCCATTTGAAATGGTTTAAGGGCATGTCTAACGCTGACCTTATTACCATACCATATGGTTAATCTTTACAAGTCCTTTTATGAGTAAATCTCGTACATCATATCTAATATCCAACATACAGATTTAAAATGAAAGTTTTTAATTAAATTGTTCTATACATGTATACAAATAAAACACTGAAAAGCATTTTTCTATAATTTCAAGGAAAAGTCTTCATAAAGAATCATATTCTTAAAAAAAATTTAAAAAATGACTATAAGAAACAATATAAAGTACATTTAGCAAAACAAACTTCAGGGCACAAACTCCCTCACATATAAAATCATACTAAATATGTTCAATCTAAAATTGTTGTATTAAAAGTATCATACAAAATAATATTCAATAAAAAAACCTCAAGACATATTCACACAAATATATATATATATGTATATGCCAAATTCTTTTTCTCTAATTTTCCAACATTTTGGTATTTTTTCATTTTTATTGTCGAATTTATACATATATTTTGAGTCATTAATCTGAATAAAAGGCAACATATGCTAGAATGTATTATTATTTTCACGAGATGAGTTCACTCTCGCTATCCTCATCATCATTAAAGCCTTATTCTAATTGTATTGGGGTTGGCTACTTGATTGAGCTAAATACTTGGATATATTACACATCTTCATATCTATTCTTGCCAATTCTTTTGTTGCCCTCTTTGTCTTACGCTTTTTTTTTTTGGCGGGCCATCAACTTGAATATGAATTTTGTTCCTCAATGGTGTCGTTTTTGGCGTGTGTTGGATATATATGTTTGAACCATCTCAAAGGAGTCTTTTTTTAATGAGTTTTTTTGCACATACCCGCCTAAGGTTTGTAGTATTTGTAAATAGGCCCCTAATATTTTAGTATTTATAAATAGGCCCCTGCCCTTTCTTTTTAATACCTTTTATGTCCCCAAAATCAATATTCCTAGCAAGAATGGGCACCCACCATGAGATTTGTGTTGGATTCTTATATAAACGACAGCTTTGCCCTTACATCCATCAATAAAAATGAGTATATTATTATTATTTACAAAAATTGAGGGTTTAGGGTTTGAGATCTCTAGATTGGTCTACTCAATAAATCAACCCACTGGTGTGCAAAAAATAATAATCTACGCAGCGGAAATAAAATCACAAGCACACACCACAAGGACACCAAATTTAAGGTGGAAAACCCAAACCGGGTAAAAAACCACCGATCCGTACTGGATCTAATCAAACACTATGAATCTCGCAATTACAAGAAACTTAGATTTCTTCCCTAGATATCCCCTATCTAAAGACTGAAGTTACATTGTGTCGCATCACGCTTTAACAACATCACACCGTTGATTGCAACAGATCCAGCGCTTGACTCCTCAAATCTTCTACGCAAGAAGATGATCTTCTACAAGGGATGCAGAAGAAACTTGGCTCTCTAGAGTACTTGGCAGCACAACTCTTCAAAAATCTCTAGAGAAAATTTCTCTCAATTAAATCTTTAATTCAAAACTTGAGAGATGATCTTTTGTCTTTCTCTTGCCTTTGGGTTGTGAGAAACACCCAATATATAGCCCCAAATTCGTGCTTAAGACTCCTTAGAATAATCCACTTAGAATAAAGAGTCCATCTCAAACATTATCACAAAGTCCGGATCATACTGGGCTCTGCGCGTCACCTCGCTATAGCGAGGCATAATTCTGCCAGCAACGAATTCCTTCTTCTTCAGCCCCTTTTGTTGACTTCTGTCAAGATGTGATTGACATCACAAGTTTACTGTTGCTTTTTGACCTAACAATCTCCCCCTTTTGACAATTCGTGGACAAATCTCCTAGAACAATACAATAAGATCTACCCAAAAGAAAATTCCAAAATACAATGAATTTTTAAACAAAAAAAATCAGCACTGTAGATCTTGAATTGCCTTAGCTTGTAGAACTCTTCTGGGCTTCATTCTTCTCCCCCTGAATTGTCCATAATTGACAAACAAAAATTATCATGCAGCTTCCGTCAATCTGGATCCAGCAGTAGCTCCCCCTCGATTTTGACTCCCCTTCACTATGATCTTCGTATCAGCACTGGGGATGGGAACTTGACCTCCTTGATCAGGGCTTTTTATGATTAGCCGCCCATACTTTTGTAGTTTGAACTTTCAACATAGTGTGAGCAAACTCCTTAGGCAAATCAAATTTTCTAACCCATATTTGAGTTGTCTTGGGTGGAGAAAAATCCTTCCGCCATTGCTTAGTCTTGGGTAGACTTTGCAGCTTCTTGCAATGGGGACGAATGTGTCCTTTCTTTCCACAATGGTGACAAGTGGATATGCGTTCAGTATGTGACACATTCTTTTTCTTGAAATTACTCGATACATTATTTGAAAGTGCAGTATCTGGAGTAGCATGTGCAACACTATAAACAAAAATTATTTTACCTTTATCTTTTGAAGTGGATGCACCATGATCATAACCGAGACCCTTTCTGTCAAACTGAGACTTCTGACTACACAAGATATTTGTAAGAGTTTTCGAACCAGTGTTCATCTTGTTTAGTGAAACTTGTTTGATTTCTAACTCAGACAGAGTGGTCTTCAGTCTTCCTTGCAAATCTTCTTTTTCAGATTTAACAGTCTGCAACTCCGTCTTCATATTCTCAATCTCTTGCTTCTTTTCAAGTTTTTGACTCTCAGTGGTCAAATTTTCAGCCATGTAGTTTTTTTGACTTTCCAAGAGACGAATTTTTTCAAGTGCTTGCTCTAATTCAATTTTCAATGCATAATTTTCTTCTTGAGCAGCTTTAAACTTGATAGAGATCTTGTAGCCATACTTGGACATCTTCACACAATCATTAAACGTGGAGTAATATTTTTTCTCCCAATCTTGTTCTTGATCTGACACTTCATCTTCATTATCATCATCAGACATGGAAGTTCTTGCCAAGAATTGACTGAGTATCATTCTAGAAATCTCTTATGATCAAACACAGCAAATTAGTATAACCCGCTCTGATACCAATTGAGGGTTTAGGGTTTGAGATCTCTAGATTGGTCTACTCAATAAATCAACCCATTAGTGTGCAAAAAATAATAATCTACGCAGCGGAAATAAAATCACAATCACACACCACAAGGACACCAAATTTAAGGTGGAAAATCCAAACCGGGTAAAAAACCATCGATCCGTACTGGATCTAATCAAACACTATGAATCTCACAATTACAAGAAACTCATATTTCTTCCCTAGATATCCCCTATCTAAAGACTGAAGTTACCTTGTGTCGCATCACGCTTCAACGACATCACACCGTTGATTGCAACAGATCTAGCGCTTGACTCTTCAAATCTTCTACGCAAGAAGATGATCTTCTGCAATTGATGCAGAAGAAACTTGGCTCTGTAAAGTACTTGGCAGCACAACTCTTCAAAAATCTCTAGAGAAAATTTCTCTCAATTAAATCTCTAATTCAAAACTTGAGAGATGATATTTTGTCTTTCTCTTGCCTTTGGGTTGTGAGAAACACCCAATATATAGCCTCAATTTCGTGCTTAAGACTCCTTAGAATAATCCACTTAGAATAAAGAGTCCACCTCAAACATTATCACAAAGTCCGGATCAGACTAGGCTCTGCGCGTCACCTCGCTATAGCGAGGCATGATTCTGCCAGCAACGAATTCCTTCTTCTTCAGCCCCTTTTGTTGACTTCTGTCAAGATGTGATTGACATCACAAGTCTACTGGTGCTTTTTGACCTAACAAAAATACAATTATTTTATCTCAAGTCTCAATGACTTCTCTCAATAACTCTATCATGCACATGACCGGGGGTGGACCTATGTACAAGGGGCCTTGGGACTGAAGCCTCCACCCATATCTGAGAAAAGTTTAAGATTCCTCCCTCCCCCCATAGATTATGAAAATTAACATATATTTTTTATATTTGCGCGCTTCCCCCAATATTTATTTTACATAGAGCCAAACACCACCCCCCTCGCAAATTCTAAAAATTAATATATTTCTTTTTTTTTTCTTTTGCCCGTTCCCCTAATATTTCTTTTACACCCCCTACACATCAAGCATAATCATATATTTTGAAACTTTCATCATTCTAACGATGGGTCATGTATAGATTGGATAATTCATAACAAGTTATAAGTACAAGTGTTGATTAATCATATATTTTGAAACTTTCATCATTCTAACGATGGGTCATGTATAGATTGGATAATTCATAACCAGTTATGAGTACAAGTGTTGATTGTCATCATGATCAATTTGAATTTAATGAAATGAGCCTTGTATTGATATATATTTTTTACTTTTGTAGGGTTATTCTCTCCCACTAAGTGCAATTGTTAATGTTGCATGCTCTATAAAAATAATTGAGTCTAAGCTTTTGAAATTATGCATATAAGGATAAAAGAGATGGACAATAGTGTCATTTTGCTCTAAAAACCTAAGGCGGTTGGAATACTATTGATTTTGTGGACACGGAAGGTATTAAAATGAAGATGCAAGAGCCTATTTGTAAATACTAAAATCTCAGGGGCATATTTACAAATCCAACAAACCATAGGGGGGTATATGCAAAAAGCTCTTTTTAAATTTATCTCCTATTGATGCTACCTCGAAATGCTCCCGATCGAAAGAACTCATTTATTATTCTATATTTTCAAGTTTTATCACACATCACACGAGTTCACTTTCATTGTATCATATTTAGACTTTTATATGGAATGAGGAATCTGCAGGAATCTGGTTGCAAACACTGACCTAGATGGAGGAAATTTGTGTGTGTGTGTACATAGATCCAAATCAATAGATAAGATATCTCATGCCTGAGGCCTTTTTTTTTTGCTAACGGAGGGTTCCCCAAACCTTTGGGCTGGACTATTCCCTCCGGGCCCAGAGAGAAGCCAGGTAAAATCCCTGTGGCCCCTAGGTGATAGTACAAGTGGACTCAACCTTCGGTTCCTGAAGAGGGGGGAATCGAGAGTCGATACCAAGACCTCTAGTTCTGAAAGAGGGAGGAACCGTTGTCCTGACCACTCGGCCAACCCCTTAGGATTACCTGAGGCCATATGAGGAATGAGGATGGTTGCATCGATCTGGAAAGGGATCTGACTCTGCTTTCTCTTTTATCTGACTTCATCGTCAGGGCGATCAAAGGTTTCTTTGTGCAAGATATTATTAGAATTAGAGAAGACCCTGTGCCAAATGTCTTAAATTTGAAAACTGATGTCAGGTACTCCCAAATGGTCTTAGGATTTTGAAATTTGATGCGGTTGTCATCTGAAATTTGTGTGAGTGGATTTAAGATGGAAAGAAAAAAAAAAAAAAAAAACCTGGTCACAATAAAATAAAAATGAATAAAGAAAATAAGTCATAATAAAAAATATATATATATTACACAATAGGGACAAAATGAATCTTAATGTTGATTAATATGTTGGCATCACTAAAGGTTAACAAACAACATAAATATATTAAAAAAAGAATGAAAAAGCAAAATGAAATAATTATTGTCTGTGCATAGCACGGGGTTTTTACTAGTTCAATCTAATAGGAGGTAGTCATTAAATGACTGTCAATTTATGGTGAGGGCCAATTCAAAGGACCATCTAAAAAGGGTGGTGTGATGAGTTTGTTTATGATGTTCAGGAAGAAGGGAGGAGACAAAAGAGGAACATAAAAAACTAGCCCGTTTCTTTACTGGAATTTATGACTAAAATTTGGGAGGTTGGGGTTTTTTTTAGACATGATGTGACATCTTGTCCTCTAACATTTAAAATGCTGTGTTTCTTTCATTAGAATTTCAAATTCCAACCACCTTAAAGCCCTTTTGGAATTATTAGAATTCCACTTTTTATACATTTGTTGGAATTTCAAATCCTCATTCAAAAAGATGAATTTAGAATTCCACCCTAGGGGATAACTTTTGGAGAATTTGAAATTCTCTCAGACATGAATTCTAGGAATTATGATAAAGAAACAGGCACTTATTAGTTTATTTCATTCTACTAAATTGAATTACATCAGACAAATATATAAAAAACTAAGAACAAACCTCCTAAATAAGAGTCTTAACCAAATTGGGAAACACAATTATAAAAGATAGCCTTAAATCTAATAATAGATAAAAAAAACTAATTAAATAAGAAAAAGTATGCATAATCCTAATCTAATTACCATCACCTGCCCAACCCCTATGGTGTGTTCAGCACTGACTTCAGCATATGATAAGTTGGATTCTTTAGAAAAAATAATGATGAATGTTGAAGTATTTTAATCAACCATTAACTTTCTTTCCTATAAGTGCTATGAATGGTTTGGAACTTTGGATCGTCTGATAAGAATGATTTTAGGTCTGGTCCATACATGGTGAGGCTTGCTTTGATAGGGTTGCTGATGACTGAAGACAGAGAAATGTGACAGACACTTCACTGCATTAAAAGCTAGAAGAAGAAGAGATTCACGAGCCACTCTTAGACAAAGGCTTGGTTTGTACTTTTTTTCAAACCTTTCTGTATTAATACCCAAGAGAATGAGAATAAAAGATATGATACTTGGTGTCTAGTTAGAGAATATGCCAGTCTTGTGTAAACACTACAAAACTCCTATGGAGATCCAATTGCACTGTGACAAATTGCAATCTCTCTCTCTCTCTCTCTCTCTCTCTCTCTCCAAAAACACAGCAAGAGATTTATCAAATGGCTGCCCTATAATAAGAAAATGTTTAAAGCAACAAATGAAAAGCATCTAAAGATATAGGGGAATAAGTACCTATAGTGTGGACATGTCTTGTGAGATTAAAGGCATGTTTGTGTACACACATTTGTCTGGATAGAAAAGCCAAGGATATTTATTTAACTCAAAAATGCCCTGTGTGCGTTAAAGGATAAACATTATTGGGACCCATAGACCAACACTCTGGATGGCTGAAATGTAGGCCGAAAATGCGCCCCGCAGTGATATGGTGAACCCACTTGACCACCTCCTGAAAGCAAGCAGGGTCAGCTCTTTTTTTTTTTGGTAAATGGGTCAGTCAGCTCTTGAAACCAACACTCTGGATGGCTGAAATGTAGCCTGAAATGCGCCCCGCAATGATATGGTGAACCCACTTGACCGCACCACCTCCTGAAAGCTAGCTGGGTCAGCTCTCTTCAAGTTCATCATCATCAGTAACCAACCCGTTTGGTTCATGTTAGGACTTACTACTTAGGAAAGCACGTACACCTTTCCCTTTCTGTGTGCAAATCAATGGGAATAAAAACAATACAACAACAATCCACAAATAATAAATATAAATAAGAGAGCATGAGCAAACACCATATTTTTTTTACGTAAAAAATCAATCAATGTAAAGGGAAAAACCCTGGGACTAAACTCCAAAACTTCTAGAAAATGTGTTTACAAATGTCTTCTCTAAACACAACTAGAAGATCTCGTGACAACAACGGAAAGACAATAATACAACCATCACCAATCTCCAATGGTAGATCACAACAAGAAAAAAGACAAGAAGAATACCTTAATGGGGAAATAAAACCCCTCCAAATCAACCAATGATATGGGTAAAGCTTTTGCTCCATGGTGTAGAGTGGATTAGACTTTCATTCTTCTCCAATCTTGAGCTTTTGCTCTTGTTCGAACCCCGGCCTGAGAAAGAGATGTAAAGTCCCATAGGGGTGTAAAAAAAAAAAATGAAAAATTGTCTAACAGACCGAATCGAACCGATTAATAACTGTGTTTTATGGTTTCGATTATGATTACGGTTATTAAAATCAAAAAATCGTGCTTCACGTCTCAGTTTTGATTTTTATTCTCAACTCACGGTTATTAATCGAATCGAGCCATAAAATACGATTCGGTTAATCATTTTTCCAAACACACACGGTTAACCAAACCGTTACATCCCAATTTAAAAGGAAAAAAAAAAAAAAAAGAAGAAGATAGGGGGCATTGTGTAATTTTATAACTTAAATAACCCATTTTAACTTTTGAGCCCTAATTGTTGGAACAAAAAATGAAAGAGGGAAAAGTGAAAGATCAAGGATGTGTTTGCTAGAAAAATGCACTTTATTATTTCATTTGTCTATGTGAACATTTTAATGCTACTTTAGTATTTTGAAATTATGTAATTTGTTATCTATGATATTTGGTTTTGACTTTTGAACTTGTATTTTGCATTCTGACAAAAAAAAAAATGCATTTTAAGTGACAATTAATGGTAACCGAATCGTCTAATACGGTTAACCGCGGTTCGGTTCTTTAACAGTTTTTTAGGATACAGTTACGGTTACGATTTCTAAAAACTGCAAACTGTAAAATATGGCTCGGTTAACGGTTTTCCCAAAACATACGTTAACCAAACCGTTACACCCCTAAAATCCCATTTTCTTCTTTATACGGTGAACCCATCTAAAAAGTGATTTTTTCAACTCCTTTCAATGCAAGCAAGCCCAACGATTAGTATAACTAATGGGCCAAACCTTTTTGAAGATATAAAGCCCAATAATGTGCTTATGTGCTCCAAACCCATGAGTGGTAAAACCCAATCTATATTACTAAAGGGATGTATACACTTCCTGCAGGAGGACACTTGGCATGTCTTGGAGATGAACACGTGGCAGTAGCCAGCCTAAAATGGTATTCTGCTAATCTCTCATTCTCCATCTAAAATTTCTCCATCTCTCCCTCCCTAAAATCTCTCCTTCTCCATGCTAATGCAATCCCTAAAATCTCTCATTCTTCATCTAAAATTTCACTTCCAAGACAACCACACAAAATGGGGAAGAGGAAAATCCCAAATTGTAAAGGATTGAAATATAATCCTTAATTCCATAGAAGAAATCTGTGCTCTCTGTGGGGCCCACTTGGGGCCTACATCACTGTCAAGGTTGGGACCCACTGATCATCCTAACCAATTCAACAGGAACCCACAAATTTTAATGGCTTAAAAAGAAAAGAAACAAATAGAGTGGTCGATTGTGGGCTCAATTGGTCAGAATGGGTGCAAACCTACATGGATCCATTGTGATTCAGGGTTCATGGGTTCGGCCCGCATCATTTGATTTTATGGACGGTTAGAATAAAGATGGCGGACCCCATTCATCTGGGTCCCACTTAAAAATATTTGGTCAATTTGTTAGGTCTACGATCATTTGATCATTTGATCTTTTTAAATCAATTCATGGGTCCCATCCCGCATAATATGATTTTATGGACGGTTAGAATATAGATGGTGGACCCCATTCATCTGGGGGTCCCACTTAAATAGGTCAGGTTTGGTCAATTTGAGAGGTCTATGATCATTTGATCTTTATCAATAAATTCATGGGTCCCGGCCCGCATCATTTGATTTTATGGACGGTTAGAATAAAGATAGTGGACCCCATTCATCTGGGTCCCACTTAAAAATATATAGTCAATTTGTTAGGTCTACGATCATTTGATCATTTGATCTTTCTTAATCAATTCATGGGTCCCATCCCGCATGTTATGGTTTTATGGACGGTTAGAATAGAGATGGTGGACTCCTTTCATCTGGGGGGTTCCACTTAAATAGGTTAGGTTTGGTCAATTTGTGAGGTTTATGATTATTTGATCTTTATCAAGCAATTCATGGGTCCCAGCCCGCATCATATGTTTTTATGGACGGTTAGAATATAGATGGCGGACCCCATTCATCTTGGGGGTCCCACTTAAATAAGCTAGGTTTGGTCAATTTGAGAGGCCTATGATCATTTGATCATTTGATTTTTATCAATCAATTAATGGGTCCCGGCCCGCTTCATTTGATTCTATGGACGATTAGAATAAAGATGGTGGACCTCATTCATCTGAGTCCCACTTAAATATATTAGGTCAATTTGTTAGGTCTACGATCATTTGATCATTTGATCTTTTTAAATCAATTCATGGGTCCCATCCCGCATAATATGGTTTTATGGATGGTTAGAATATATATGGTGGACCCATTCATCTTAGGGGTCCCACTTAAATAGGTTAGGTTTGGTCAATTTGAGAGGTCTATGATCATTTGATCATTTGATCTTTATCAATCAATTAATGGGTCCCAACCCGCATCATATGATTTTATGAACGGTTAGAATAGAGATGATGGACCCCATTCATCTTGGTCCCACTTAAATATATTAGGTCAATTTGTTAGGTCTATGATCATTTGATATTTCTTAATCAATTCATGCCTCACCTAAAGAATAAAACATTTGAAAAAAAAATATAAAAATCAAATTGGCAAAAAAAAAAAAGGACTCACATGTTTACTAATTAATAAATTTATTAAAAATAATTCATATCAGTCTTCTGTGCATTTGATGGTTTCGTGGTTATCCACGGGGTTTTGTTAGTAAATCTATGTCAATGTTTATCAAGAATTTAGGGCTGTAGATTACCTTATTAGTAACTATTGTCCAATAAAAACAAAGACTAGACAATGATAATTTCGAATCACCAGAATTGCGCTGGTCATGAATCTGTCCAATCTGCAAGGACAGGTCATCCAAAAGAACAACCATAGTAATTTTGTAAATGATCAGCTAAGCCATGTAGCTTGTAATATTATTATGAGCAACCATCCATGTGGGACCTAGCAGAGTGTGAATTGGCATCAGATCCAATTTGCCATTATTCCGGACTGCATCCACCATTTGACTTCACGTTTAAATCTTTTTATCAATGTTCAGGCTGCAGGTATTTTTTATCTGCCCCTTATCCCTGTGTATTCTTTCATTTCTTTAAACAGTAAGAAAACTGGATACGCCAAAGCTTTCATGTCTGATAATCTCATGATGTTTACGAGGATCAATTTTTTCTTGAGCCAAGAAAATGATAACCTGTTTGAAAATTGTAGGCTTATACATGTAATTACTTACTCATTTGCAACTGTGACTGATGACTTTCGAATGTTTATAACATTTGTGGGTAAACGTTGAGGCAGGCACAGGAGCCAATTACCTCAAAAAAGTCAAGGAAAAAATTGGGGTTCAGAGCAATTAAGGTATAATTGTGAACGCCCACTTGACATCTGCTACAGATGGGTATTCACTGTATCCAAAGTAGTCTTCAGTGCATATGGTGTCTGCCAAAATAAAATTATTCCACACTTGGGGCGTGTTTGTTTGGATGGAATAAATAGAAATTGAATACATAAGAATCCAAGGTCAAATTTGCTCCATGTAAAGATTATGAAAGAAGTGAGGTGGAGAAGGATTGAGAATATGAGGTGTGGGATGAAGGATAGATCTTTATCAATCATAAAATATCGCAAGTGCACGGGTGTCTAGATGAGACAGTGGCAAGAACGGGTCGATCCCACAGGGAGCTAATTAAAGAAACTTTTAGATTAAGAAAACTAATTAATTAACAATTAAGAAAAGTTTTGATTATTTAAAAATAAAAGAAATGAAACCTAACAATTAATAAAAGTGATTAGAGCATAGGAATCCAATAAGCATCCACCAATTATTTATCAAGTAACCCTAACTTGTTCCAATTTTTACTTCAAATCAAAGACAAATCAATATTTTTAATTTGAAAAATCTAACTTTTAAAATCTCTTTTTAATCATAAAAATTCAAAACTAAAGACTTCTTTCATCTCATAAAGAATAAAACGATCTAAGCACTACCCATCAAAAGTAAGCATAAACCATAAAAAAGATCTAAGTCCTAAGCATGGCCTATCAAACCTAAGCATGAGTAGTCAAAAATTAATCTCTATTTTTAGTTGGATGGTTGCCTTTCTTTCTTCATTTATACTACTTTTACAAAATACAATGTCTTAAAATACCTACGGATTCAATTACAAGAAATAAACAGACCCTTTAGAGCCCATTTAGATGCTGAGAAAATGGCAAGTGGAGAATTTCGATCAGACAAAATAATAGAAAATAGCTACGATAAAAGAATCCCCTTCGCGGAGAATTACCATTTTTCTCTAGCAGTGAACTTGCACTTCATTTGGTTTTGAACTCTAAGATGAATCATTTCAAAAGCATTTTATAAACGTAAAATTAACTATTAAATAATTAAATGCTAATCTTCATTAATAAGACATTCATTTTTCAGTAGCAAAAGGAGTGTTTCCTTTGCTTCCTTGGAAGAAAACTTCCTACTTTTTTGTATAAGTTAGTTACGAGGAGAATGACTTCTCTCCCTAGAAGTAGATTTAAAGAAGGAAATATGTGTTTCACTAAAAGGGTCTATTTGAATGTAGAGAAAATGACAAATGAAGAATCTCACTAGGTATAAAAATGAGGAGAAAAACAGGTTCAGAGAACCCCCTTTAAGAGAATCACCATGTCTTTCTAGTAGTGACCCTCCACATTGTTTGGGTCTAAACAGAGAAAGTTATATAGGATAAATTTTCTTTTAAAAATATATTATAAATAAAAAAATTAAATTAAATTGTCAACTGTCATTTCTTATTAGTAAAATGTTCATTTACTTGACAAAAAGTCTTTCTTCTTTTAAGTTTTGGAAGAGTAAACCAAGAAGAGAATAATCTCTCCTCCCTGTTTTTCTTTGTATCAAGAACTTAATTCCTTTGTACAACTATCCAAACGGGGCCATAGTGGTTGGCAGTAGGGGTGTACATCGGGTCGGGTTCCGGGTTATCGGGCCGGGTTTGACCCGACCCGATTAGTTTATGCACACCGGGAACCCGACCGAATGGCCCGGTTAGCTATAACCGGGTTTGTCGGGTTCGGGTTACCGGGTTTTACCGGGTTACCGGGTCGGGTTACCGGGTAACCCGGTTACAAATTTTAAAATTTTTTTTTTTCAATCTAAATCTTTTTTGATAAAATGCATGGAGATAAAATAACAACTTCTGTGAAATGAAGATTTCCTCATCTAAATCCAAGTTTAACCACAAAACTTTCCACAAAACTTTATTTCAAAGTTTATTTCTAAATCAGCTAATTAGTATATAAAAGTTATTTTTTAAATATTTTTTTTATAACCGGGTTATCGGGTCACCCGATAACCCGATTAACTAAAAATCCTTAACCCGGCACCCGGTCCGGATTAGTATGTTCCGGGTCGGGTTTGACCCGACCCGGTATAAAACCATGTTACACCCGCCCGAATACGTCCGGGTCGGGTCGGGTTACCGGGTCGGGCCGGGTTTGGAAACCCGGTGTACACCCCTAGTTGGCAGGCTTTGTAAAGTCCAAATAACTGAGCTTGCAAATACCCATATATACTGTGTGGGGATATTTCCGAGACACCAAAGACCACCAGCTCAGCAGGTCTTGGCCTCCTTCGGTAGTGCCACCTCTTCCCTTTCAGCGGGTCCTGGTCTCAGCGTCCTCCAGGTCGGTCGCATATCTCAGCTCGGCCAGCTCCATCTCGGCCAAGTGCTCCCACCTCAGCCCATGCTTCCATCTCGGCGGACTCCACTTCGTCCAAGCATTCCACTTCGGTCAAATGTTGCACCTCGGCACCCGTGCCAGGTTGCCAACCAGGTCAAGGTCGCTCCCGACCTCGGTCATCCCTAACCTCAGCAACACGCCCTGACCTCGGTCACGCACCTCAACCATAGTGCCAGAGAGCTAGTCAAGGCAGGGACTGACAGCACGCTACAGGACGTGCGACAAGACAAGGGCGCCGCCCATATCCCCTGATAATCATCCATGCCGTCCACAACTCCCAAGGCGTCAGGGTATGGCCTGATGGGATAGATGAACAGCGATGGGACTTCCTGTCAGAGCTACAGAGTCCTTTCTCTCTCCCAAGGTCAACTCTCTCCCTCTCTTCCGTTCTATAAAAGAAGCAGCAGGCGCAGAGAGCAGGGACCCTTCCCTTGAACACATACAAGATACAACACCACACGCTGGTATCATCTTCTTTCCCAAATCTCCATCCTACTGTTGAGTTCCCTGAACTGACTTAGGCATCGGAGAGCCCTGCGCTACCCAAAGTCAAGGTCTTTCAGCGCTTCTTCCCCTTCCCCTTTCAGGTTTCAGGCATCGGATCGCTTCCAAGGAGCCTCGTCTCCATCATCCTAAATTTGTGAGGTTTTATGCACTTACATATACAATGCCCTTTATATTCGTTTTAAGGAAGAGGCTCATTTTTTTAGTTTGATTACTCATTACCCATTCTCAATGCTGGATTGAGTTGGACAGGGCTTAAGGTTATCCAAGCTTACACAATTTTATTATCATGCTGAACCTACACATACATTGTGTGCAAGTCCCAATCCAATAGACTCTGAAATTGATCCCTAGGAGATGCCTCCTCACTGGAGCTATAAGTGGATTGTCAAGAGAAGAGAAGAGAAAACGCTGCTCTTTTTTTTTCTTTTAAAAGGGGCAATTTACATATAACAACTTCTATTTTTTTTTCAATTATACAAGTAGCTAGGCACCTACCTTTTTATATTATTTTATAAATAACCTCCTCCACTCATTTTAAACAACCGTGCTACGGAGCCCGGCTTTCGTGCCCTGGCTCCGGCTCTTTAGTCTTTTTGAATTTTAAAACACAGTCAACATCTTTAACCGGATGTAAATGGGGTTAGGTACGGGTTGGTTCACAATGGACCTGGACTCGCACTCTTTTTCCCCCCCAAAGTGCAGATAGTCTTAATCAAAGACAAGGAAAATGTACATTGTTAACCTCTAGGCGTGCCCCCAAAATTACAATCCAAAGATAAATAAAAAAACCTTATAATTATCATTAATATAATACTTAATTACGAAGCATTATTAAATTTACTTTATATACACCTGGTGAACGATGTGGGCTCGGACCAATTAGGCCTCCAAAATGAGTCCACGCCCAGATTTTTCGAGTTGGGTCCTTAGATCCCACCCAAGAAGTTTGCATACCATCTAGGGATGTAAACGGGTCAGTTCCAATCCAGGTCCATGGTGGACTCAAAACCGAAACCATTAATGAAAGAGTGGAACCGACACGAGAACCGAAACTGTTAATAAGAAGATGGAAACAAAATTGGAACCGATTCCATATAGGACGGGTCCAAATGTAGGTAGAGAATAATATGAAAAAAAAAACTCCTATTTTTTAGGAGAGATTTTCGAAAATTGAAATAATATGTCAGGTCCCAAGTCCACGAATCAGAACCAAGGTGGAACAGGTCACGGGTCAAAAAAAAAAAAGCCAGACTCAGGCCCACTTACTTATCAGAGTTTATAAAAAAGAAGCAAATTCAGATTTTAACTTCTCATAAACTGGGGAATTAGGGATCTATTTACATCCCTAATACCACCGGACCTTTTTTTGGTGATCATTATCGAATCTTTTGTAAACGCTGCGTGGAAGGTACTTTTGTCACAACCATGCCACGCCTCCTTGAATGTTGAAAGCTGGCATCTATGGAGAATTCTTATCTGGCCTTGGAATGTTCCAAATGTTCGCTATGACAAAAACTCAGTGCCTGCTCTCAGCTCTATCTGGCCCTTCAATTCTAGTAACATGTGTCCACAGATTAGACCACACTGCCATCATTGTGGTTCTCTCGCAGCTACTGGACAGGAACCGTGTAACATATCTTTCCTTTTAAGATGACTTTCATTTCATTCTCTCCATTGGTATATTCTCATATTTGGGCTCAAAAGCAGTGGGACCCACCATCCGGTTTAACACATGATAGAAATGTGATTAATATCATATAAGCAATAATGTCGCATCAGTGTTAGCCACGTTTTCAATTATGTATTTAATCTTAGGGTGTGGCAACTCTTATTAAAGTGAAATATGTTGATATGTATGTAGAGAGTATAGGATTCATCTTTAGCAGTTTGGATTATCAGTAGTGGGTCCACGATGGAGTTCGTGTTACACAGTTTCCATGTAATAGTTACGATAGAGGATACCGACTGAAGTTCGTTCAAGTGAACAACAAAAATTGATTTTTAGAGAGCTTCCCCGCTTGAGCGAACAAGTACCCACTCGAGCGGAGGTTACAGGATTATGCTCCATTTTTCTAGCATATGTTTCATCTTTCCAAACACTTCAATTCCGTCCTAAGGCTCACAAATTGAACTCCATTCATCACATAACAACTCCAAACATCACAACTCCATCATCCACTACAAATCTATCGAAGAGAAAATTATGCATTCTATGCCTCTTTGGTCCAAAACAAGATTCCCTAGCTTGATCTCCAAAATCCAAGCTCTAGACCTCCAATCCAAGCCACTAATCTCACAAACGCTCCCAAAACACAGATCTACAACCAGGGGCGGCTCTAAGGTAATTGGGGCCTTAGGCGAAACTCCAAAATGAGGCCTTATAAAATAGTATATTTAAAAAATAAATTATTAATAAAAAATTAGTTAAAACATATTCTTCTAGCTTTTTGAGATGCAAAATTACTTATCAAAGTTTTATATTCTAAATTTGTTAATATATCATTTTCAATTGATAATATGGCCAATTCACTTAATCTTTCTTGCATCATAGCTAATCTTAAGTAGGATTTTATTAGTTTTAGTTTTAAAAAACTTCTTTCTGCAGAAGCAATAATTACAGGTATTGTCAATAATATTCTATAAGCAATACTTGCATTTGAAAAAGCGTCTAATCTTTTTAAATAGTTTAATGTTTCAATTGGAGTTTGCCAAAGATTAGAGTTGGGAAGCACCAATAAAGGAGACAAAATAGGATGGTTGAACTTGAGAGGATGACGCAGATTAGAGTCGGGAAGCACCAATAAAGGAGGAGACAAAATAGGATGGTTGAACTTGAGAGGGTTTTTAAGTAGTTTTTGTACTTAACAAGCAATCGAAATATTATCGCACGTAACTATGAAATGGTTTATAGATTAAGTCCTTTTATAGATAGATTTTTAGTTGTTAATTAATATATACAACGGTAAAAATATTAAATAGATTAGGTGTGAGATTTTAAATGAATTAGGTGTGAGATTATTTTTGTTTGTCAAGTAACGGTAAAAAAATTAAATGAATTAGGTGTGAGATTTTATAGGATTTCTCGAATTAATTGCCAACCCAATTTTATAGGATATTGATTTTATGAAATTTCGTTTGAATCAATTGGCAATTAATATATTTTAAATAAAGAGACGTCATAGGATTAATTGATGTAAGAGACTTCATAAATGGGTGAAGAGTTAATAATTCCTTCAATCAAAGAGATTTAATAGGCCTCTTTATAAATAAAATTTAATTAACTAGATTTTATAGGGATAGGGTTGGTCGATGCTATAATAAAGGAGACATTAAAGAGATTTTTTTAGGATTGATTTTATTGAACTTCGTTCGAATCAATTTGCAATTAATATCTTTTAAATAGAGAGACGTTATACGGTTGATCGATGCAAGGGATTTTATAAAAGAGTGAAGAGTTAATGGTTACTTCAATCAAAGGAGATTTAATAGGCCTCTTATCTTTGAAGAGTTAATGGTTCCTTTTATTAAGGAGATTTAATAGGCCTTTTTATAGAATAAAAATTAATTAACTAAAATTCTATACAAATAGTTTTAACGTTAAATTTTTGAGGCCTTATCATTAAATATTTTTTAAATATACCTATTAAAGAAAATTTTTAATTGCGGGCCTCCCTATTTTGGGGGCCTTAGGCAACCGCCTACCCTGCCTATAGCTGGAGCCGCCCTTGTCTACAACTCTTGCACTCAGATCCTAAGGAGAAATTGCTTAAGAGAAGGGGATTCTAAGGAAGAAGGGAGATCTGTAAGAAATTAGAGCTGAGAATAGAAACTCACCTTGTTGTGAAGGAGAGAATGAGATCTAGCTAATGGAGATGGTCTTCTTGCTCAAGGAGGGTTGTAGCTTCGAAGATCCTAACTTCCTTTGATGGTAGAGACCCTAGATCTAGGAATTCTTGCAGAAATTTTGGAGGGAAATGAGAAGAGGAGAGAGAAATGAGTGCGAATATGAGAGAGGAGATATAATGGTTGGAAATGGGGAGGTGAGTTTAGTTATATAGGCTTGGGTTTGGGGTTAATTGACTAGATTGACCCCCTTGCTTTGTTTTATGTTTGAGATAAAGACATGGGCATTTATAGGGTATTTTAGGTTTAGTTGTACAAATCATGAGAAACTCCTCCTATTTATTAAAATCTCATCTAAGGGCCTCTATCAAACTAACAAACTCTAAAAAGTCCAATTAGACTCCTATCAAGCTATAAAATCTCAAAAGACTCCTAATCCTATAAAATAGACCTAGTTAATCCTAGGAAAAGACTAAACCACCCATACTAACACCTATTAATTAGCATAGATAGGTATAATTGACATATAATTAAGCTATTTAAGGGGCAAGGCCTCACAAAGATCTATCCAAATTACAATATAGCTAAGCAAATCCTCTTGTTGATGTTTAATGAGATAGGCTTGTTGCATATTGGTATGATTGTTGAATGTGTTAGGAGCTGCATATTGGCATATATTATTTGGTCCATTTAGGTCAAGAGGAATAGGAGGTCCTTTCAAGATATGGTAGTTTCAGTACTTGAGATTGCTATGAGAGTACACTCTTTGGTTATATCGCAGGCCCATTTATTTGTATTTAATTGAATTCCTAGAATTTATGGTACAATGGGTTGCAAAAAAAGATTGTTTAAAAGGCGAGGATGAAGGATATTAGGTGGAGATTTACATGGGAACATAATTTTTATAGGATTTAATTTACTAGGTGATGTCTAGGTATTCATTTAATCCATTTTTCATTAAAGGAGACTATTAGATGGCCCTATTTGGATCTTTGCATTTGTTCCTTGTTTTAACCACTTTTGGTAATACATTCTTATAAGTCCTAGGAATTCAATTACATGCAAATAAATGCACCCTAAATAGTGTGTACATATTTTCATTCTCTGATCATTGACGTGGATTCTTGAATGGTGATGCTAAACCCTTAATTTTATTTATTTATTTTGTTTTTGCCTTGTAGGCCTGCGAGCCTCGGGTCTCTATTGAGATTGTATCAGTAGCACTGTAGCACTGCAAGTCTTTGAGGCTTGAGCTTAGAAAATAAGATTTCGAACTAGAAATTGATATGAGTTTTCTCTTTTGTCATTAGTAATATGAAGAAAATAATTTTAAATAATAAATAAAGTTTTCAGTTGACCATCATCCACCCCTCCCAAATGAAAATTATGGGTCCGCTACTGGACCTACATATATGCTCTAGGAGTAGTCACTCCCATCAGACCTGCGTTCGCTTTCAAAATCCACAATAAAATTTAGGGCCCACTTCCAAAGTCAAAATAAAAATCCTAGATACACCACCATTCCCATGGAATGTCCTCACCATCAATATTCTCCTGCGTGTAGTATGCAGTTCAACGAATTCAGACCGTCCAAAGGTGGACCTCTCCTGAATTTCACCATCATGTCGGCAACCACTGGCATCAATATGTTTGAATGCAGTGGGCAGTGGGCAGTGGGCAGGAATACATTTTCTTGAACTTTGGTGTATTATGACAGCCTTTGCTCAAACAATAAAACCAATTCCCAGCAAGATAAATGAAAAGGGCAAAGATGGTAGAGACAGGAGAAGAATACCTCGACAACCTAACCCATTGTTGAGATATGTTCCAATATAAATTAAAAAAAATAAAATTTTGGGACTCAAAATACATATGGTTTCTTGTTTGGTCTTGGAAGTTTTTGGTTAATACATCTTTATGTTGCTTTCAAATAATTAATTTTCGATTTTAACGTATATAAAAGAATTCTTTTATGAAAAAATTAAACTTAAACTCTAATTAGACGAATAAATATCCAAAAACATAAAAGCAATTGTAGAAGGTGCCACATCTGATAGGAATTAGGATCTTCCATTAACCGTTAAAACCGCGGTCCCTTCACAGTGGAAGCACTGATGCAAACACAAAATGGGGCAAGTAATTGTAGGAAAAAAAAAATTTAGTCCACACAGCCCGAAAAATGAGCCCGGGCAGGTGCTTTTTCGGGCCGTGTAGCACGGCTGGGCTCAAAATGAGTTGCTAATACACCTATCAAGTACTGCTCGACTTGGCCTGGCATGTACAAGGGTTCCATATAAATCAATTTAATTAAATTAAACGTTTACTAGAAAGTCCACAAAACTGATCAAAAGCCCGACTTGGCCTGGCATGTATGAGGGTTCCATGTAATTCAATTTAAAATTAAATGTTACTAGAAAGCCCACAAAATTGACTAAGCGGGCGGGCCTCGACCTAACTTTTATAGCCCATTTTGGGCTTGGCCTAAATTTTGCCAGCATATACCTCAGCCTAGCCCGGCCCAACCCATGTACACCCCCTACTATTTAAGGCATAAGTGAAGTGTAACCACTTTTCCATATAAACACCACAAAAAAAACTGATATTCGGTAGTCGGCGAACTGCGACCAAATCACGCGTCCCGATATCTCTGATTGGATTGAAGACGGTTAACATGGGGTAAGATCTGGATTTGCGTCAATCCTTTTATTTGAACGTGGAACAGGTGACGTCCCATTTCTCTATGTGTCTCTCTCACTTCCCCTCTCCCCTATGTAATCAATCCCATTTCATTCAAAAAACAAAGAACCAAAAGACGAAGGTCCCCAGGTCCCATCTCTATCCTCTCCTCTTTTGACTTTGAGACCCACCAAAAAGGGTGTTTTGTGCACCCCTTTTGATTCATTTTGGGGCCTTCGCATCCCAAGAATCCAAGCTTTGTCCTGCCATTTGGGTAAGCCTCTTCTGCTTTCCTCAAGTTTTTTTTTTTCCTTCTTGTTTTGCCATATTTCTTGTTGGATTTTGTTGATCTGTGAATGGTTTTGATAGTCTGTTTTATTGATTTTTGCTTGAAACGCATGGTTATTTCTTGTTCGTGTGAGTTTTTTTTTTCCTGCTTCTATGGTTGTGTTGTCATGAAAAAAATGGCAAGGGTATTGTTGATTTCTGTTCTTTTTTTGCTTGCATCAAGGTGGGTTCTCTTGGACAGGTGCTAATTTCCCTTGGATATGTATTCACTTGATTTGGGCTACGGAAAGGGTTTGGGAAAATGGGTTTTGCTCCTTGTTGCCAAATGGAGGGTTCTGTTAGAGAGATTGGGGGAAAAGTCCACGGTTAGGACTTTTGTTTGTTGACTTATGTTGAGGGGATTGGAGTTTTCTTGATTCCAAGTTTATCCTATCCTGGGAAGAAATTAAATCTGTTTTTTGTGTGTTTGAGAGATTTGAGGATGATATGCCTTCTTTAACTCTAAAAGCTGCTTTTAATATACCTCAGTTCATAGGCAAACTAACCCATTAATTTCATTTTGGGTGGAGAAAGACATGTCTATAAGCTTATGCCATTTTCAACGCTGCCCCAAATGCTGTAGTGCCAAAATATGTGAACAATTTGCAAATTGGAGTAAATCTAGATGCACCGTTAACTTTTAGGAAATGTGCAGTATAAATGTTTGGTATGTGATAGTTAAAATTTTAGTATTGGTGTAGGAAGGCAAACCGAAGAAAACACACAATGTTTCCAGTAAATGGATTCTTGTGGAGTGCCTTTTTCACTCAACTTCATGCCCTGTTGCTTGTTTCGGAAAGCTTGATGTATCCATCTTGGTGAATTATACTACAGATGTGCATTTCATTTGCAGTGAAATATGCCTGTAGTGGATACCCACCTGCAAACAAGCACAACACTGGTTGCTTCATCTTCAGCAACATTGGTGGGTTTCCCACTTCCCATGAGGCCATGAAATATACCTGGACTAAGTATCTTAAAATCAAGGCACAGGCATCCACAAGGTTACATGTTTCCAGTAAATGAATTAGTATAGAAAGAATCCTCTCCTTAACCTGGGAACTGAAAGAAATGTTCTAGTAGATATTTTATATTTTATTTTTTTTAGAAAATTTTACCTAACTCATCGAGGAACCGATCTTGAGTTTAATTGATGCATACCAGTTGGTTCGTGTGAGTGTAGAGTTTCTGTCATTTAACATGCATCTTAAACCTGGTCATTATTTATATTGCAATATATGTCATATATAGATCGTCGATATTTGCTGACAGCATACTGTTTTCACGCCTTTCAAGTCGTTTTTCTGGGATTCTCAACATCGTTTGATGTGTGGCTTTCTACTGCATTTCAAATGCGCAACTATGGAATTTAGTTCTCCGTTTCAAGATCTCTGTGTGTGCGCGCACGGGTGTGATTTGAAGATGCTTTGAAATAGCTGTGTGTGCATGTGTGTGTGGAATGGGGATGCTTTTAAATTTCCTTTTTTAATGAAAACTAACCAGATTATTTCAATAGAGTTGATGGGAATTGGTAGTGTTTTGTAAGATCCAATTCTCATTGTGAGGATAAAATATTAGGATTGAGGGTTAGGATGAAAGATTCCATGACAATAGATGCTAGCCTTAATGCTGAAACTACTGGTTAAAACATGTGGAATTAAATCTGAGACCGCAAGAGGCAAGTTCTACTGGCAATTGATGCAGCCCAAGGCTGTGACTAGAAAGGTGTATCCTGGGCACCACTCAAAGGATTCAGGGTTCTCGTGTCCAAAATGTTGCAACTCCAGACCACAGTGGCACTCTATAATGGAAAAAACAGGTGCACAAGCAAAAACCACGTGGAATACATTGACCATAAAAGTAGAAGATTGGCCAAGTACAAACACACAGAAGTGCAGAACACATCCCTGTTGGGATTATCAGCAATACATGTAAATACACACTGAACACATTTGGCCCATATTATTGGCCTTGAAGCAGAGGAGAAGCCCTCAGATAATGAGGGCCACATATGGACATTTAAATATTGCCTATATGTTTTTATCTCAGTCTTAGAACAAATAGCCAGAAGGCAAAAATACCACTATTGGCAGAAGAGAGATCCTCAGACAATCAGGGCCATACATGGTTGTTTAAATATCGCCTAGATGTTTTAATCGCAGTCTTAGAGACATTAACAAAAGCCCAAAAGGTAAAAATTCCACTACAGAGTGTGTCATAAATCATAATGTCATTCTCAAACCAAAATTAACCACTATTCAGTATCTTCATCTTGAACCTTTAGTCCTGGGAAATTAGTTGGTTGCTCACGCATTTCATAGCAAGATTTTATGGAGAAACGAAATTAAATGAATAATATTTTTACTCAAAACATTAGCCATCGCTTTATGGATTCTTATCATATTTATTGATTCAGGTTTGCTTTGGCAATTCTGAGTAGTTCCCACTAGGCTTATTACAGTAAAGTTCAATCGATCTGTGTTTTGTTGCATCTACCTCCTTTTGGAATCACTACAGTCTACAGCATCAGTGCTTTGTATTAGTTGTTATGAATGTAATGCACAGTTTGTTCTTTTGTATGAATTTGTAAGGATACACAGCTCTAATTTTTGTCTTCCTAGTGTATTTACGAACAGGACAAAATGAGGGAGGTTCAACTGGGTGCACACACTGTCAAATCTCATGGAGTCAAAGTGGCAAGGACACATATGCACGACTGGATAATACTTCTACTCCTTGTTGTGATAGATGTTGTTCTGAATGTTATCCGTCCATTCTACCGCTTTGTTGGGGAGGAAATGATCAGTGACTTCAAGTACCCCCTGAAAAGCAATACTGTGCCATTCTGGGCAGTCCCGGTGGGTAATATGTTTTACAATGCCATTATCATTTAGCAGAAACTAGTGCCTATTTATAAGGTTCAGCTGATGATCATATTTTTTGTTTCATCCCGATAACCAGGTGGTCACCATACTGCTACCCTTTGCCATTATCATAGCAATCTACTTTCGTAGGAGAGATGTGTATGATCTGCACCATGCTATACTAGGTATGGCATTCTTTCTTTTCATATGATAGCTGTATTACATAGAGGAATTAAAATGTTGCCAACCCATGGATATCCTTAGTATGCTGCAGCCTTGAGTATCTACAAGTGGAACTCTTGGCTCAGATCCTGTCTCTTGGTTTGGCAGGGTTCACTGCAGAAAACCATACCCAGATATATCCCAGCGGGAGAGGGTACTCGCTGTTACACCCATGAAGCTGTGGGTTTGATTCATATTGCCTACATAAAAAAGCCCACAAGTATGGTTAAAAAATAATGCCACTAAGCAATCAACAGAAATAGATTCCCGAACTCTATATTGTTAACACTTGCAATTTGGATTATTCTAGAGCCATGGTCTATTTACAGATTGTTTTCTTTTTTTTTCTTTTTTGGTTCCTCTGTGTGTTGGGGAGAGAGAGGGGGTTGTGGTGCTTTCATAATCAAGGCCTGGGGGGTACCTTGCCATCCTTGGTCATATATCATACATTTCCTCTACTACAAAACAAGAGTTTTTTTACAATGTTGATGAGGAAACTATTTAGAGTTTTTCAAGCTGCTGACATGAAGATAATTCGGATGAACAGGCCTTTTATTTTCTGTACTGATAACGGCAGTTATAACGGATGCAATCAAGGATGCCGTAGGTCGACCTCGGCCGGACTTCTTTTGGCGTTGTTTCCCTGATGGGAAGCCAGTACGTTCCATTTTCACACTTTTCATTGCTTAGAACTGTTTATTTTTTGTCTTAGTGTCAATATTTTCCATACAACATTCTTGAATTCAAAACAATCTATAATTTGCTCAGGTTTATGAAAATGTCACAAGAAATGTTATTTGTCATGGAGATGACCATGTCATCAAAGAAGGACACAAGAGTTTTCCAAGTGGCCATACTTCATGTAAGTACCTTTATACTTCTATGAATCCTTTTGGTAGGAAGTTTTTGCAGAACCTGAATAGAAAACTATATTATGCCAATGCCATAGACAATAATAGGAAGATCATGAGCTGGTACATCTTTTGTACCATTTACTAAATGATATTGGTACAAATCATTTTATTTGAGGTACTTTGCAATGAATCAGAACAGTCAATCTAGGGGACCATCTCTTAGACAAGTTATAACCCTAAAATTTTTAGGTTATATGAGGTTCCTTGCTACTTGATCCACCTCTTATATTTTACCTTTCCTTTTGAGCAGTGGTCTCATCGAAGAAGTCTTCATCTGTTATTCGGCGTAGATTGGTTGAAATATGTGCTAATTACAATTGGAAACCTGCGAACTAATAATTAGGGAAAGAAAATAAATAAATAAAATATCCCTAAACTATCTTGGGTGGGACCACTTGTGGGCACATTCTGTATCAAATTTTGTTTGACAGACAATGTTGATGCCTTGACAGCCTGCCCAGTCAGCATTCGCATAAGCGGTCAGATGAAGAGGATTATCCTTTGGATAATATAAATCACGAGGGACAGTTCGTAGCAAATAGCGAATAATCCGCTTCACAGCTGTCAAATGAAGGTGTCGATGAGCTGTCATAAACTGGCTCACAAGATTAACAGCATAGGATATGTCAGGTCTAGTGATGGTGAGATAGACAAGACTTCCCACTAGACGCCGGTAGGGATGAGGATCAGGAAGAAGATCACCATCATCTTTACTCAACTTGAGATTTACCTTTACAGGCGTATCAACAGGTGAAGAATCATGGAGGTCAGCCAACTCGATAAGATCTGATGTGTATTTGTGTTGATTAACAAATAGACCTTTGGGAGATTGATGCACCTCTAAGCCCAAAAAATAATGCAATGGGCCCAAATCCTTCACACAGAAGGAATCCCTGAGAGAAGCTTGGAGAGATTTGATCATACCATCATCCGTGCCAGTGATAATAATATCGTCAACATATACGAGAAGCACAGTAACACCAATAGATGTGTGGCATAAAAAGAGAGATGGATCATAAGAACTCTGGGTAAAGCCACTCGCATAAGCGACTCTTGAAGGTTTCGAACCATGCCTGAGGAGCTTGCTTTAGACCATAAAGCGATTTTCGCAGGCGACAAACAATCCTCTTTAAGGGAGAAGGGACACCTTATGGTATTTGCATATAGACTTCTTCTTGCAGATCCCCATGGAGAAATGCATTTTTGACATCCATTTGGTATAAAGGCCAGGATTTAGATACAGCAATGGCGAGAAGTAACCGAACAGATGTCATTTTTGCTACAGGTGCGAACGTTTCCTCATAGTCAATGCCATACTCCTGTCTGTTTTCGAGTGCCACAAGTCTAGCTTTGTGTCTATCCAAGAACCCATCAGATTTAAGTTTGATCGAGTAGATCCATTTGCAACCAATGAGTTTGACCGTTGAAGGACACTCCACAATATCCCAGGTGTGATTCTGATACAATGAATCCAATTCCTCTTTCATGGCCTGGTTCCAACAATCTTGTTTTACAGCCTGCAAATAAAAACTTGGGATAGGGACAGAAGATAGGGTTGTCATCAAAGAAGTATGGGTAAATCCATACCTCTCAGGCGGCCTAGAACATCTGGAGGATCGACGCAAGGCTTGAGTTGGCCGGAACCATTGGTCGGTGGAGGATCAGGAGGACGGCCATCTGCAGTGGTAGGTTTTTCCCGTCGGTGATACACAAAATCAGAATTAAACCTAGTAACAGTTGTTTGATCCGAGAAACCAGGGAGGAGAGCTTGTGAAGATGGTTGAGGACAGTCTGTGAGTTTGGAAGAAATACTGATTTTCAAAGAAAATAACATTTCGAGAAACCCTGATACGACGTCCAATGGGATCATAACAAACAAAACCTTTTTTATTAGTGGCATAACCCAAAAACGCACACCTACGAGATTGTGCGGTTAGTTTTGTTCGTTCCGTGAGAGGTAGATGAACAAAACAAACACATCCAAATGTATGAAGGTGATCAAACACAGGTTGATGCCCAAACAGTTTAAAATGAGGTGTAAAATGATCAATGGTAGGTGATGGAAGGCGATTTATGAGATAAACTGCTGTGGTGAGAGCTTCAGTCCAAAAACGAGGGGGAACGGAAGATTTAATGAGAAGTGTTCTAGTTACATCAAGGAGATGTCTGTTTTTCCGTTCCGCGACTCCATTTTGTTGTGGAGTATACGGACATGTACTTTGAGAAATGATTCCTTTATTGTTCAGAAAAGGTTGAAAATCATTGGACGCATACTCCCCCCCCCTGAGTCTGATCGCAAAATCTTAATGCATGTGGAGAATTGTGTTTCAACATTGCTATATTTTTTTTTTAAAAGCATGAAGAACATCAAACTTTGAATGTAATAAATAAATCCAAGTAAATCTGCTGTAGTCATCAATGAAGGTGACAAAGTACTTAAAATGACTATGAGAAAGAGTCGGAGCAATGCCCCAAACATCACTGTGAATTAAGTCAAAACATGCAGTGCTCCGTGTGCTAGAGTGTGGAAAAGGTAAAATTTTACTCTTTCCTAATTTACAAACATCACATTCAAACGAAGCAGAATCAAGAGGTTTATGTAATAATCCATATTGAAATAAAGTAGACATTGTAGAGGCATTCAGATGACCAAGTCTATTATGCCACAACCGAGAATTATTCTTAATGAAAAAATAAAATAACTGATGTATAGAGTTATTCAGAATAAATGAAGACACTGGTAATGAAAAAAGCCTTCCACGCTTAGGCCCCCTCGCGATCACTTCCCCCGACTCCTGGTCCTGCACAACACAACCAGAAGGAGAAAAAGAGACATTGTAATTATTTTCAACAAGTTGACCCACATAAACCAAATTGGTAGCAAGATGAGGAGAAACTAAAACATTGGTTAATGGTAAGGGGCTAGGGGTATCACCAACAGAGGTGATGGGAAGATGATCTCCGTTGGCAGCTTGGACAGTAAGATGACCGGTGTAAGGAACAACATTTTGTAATTTTAGGGCTAAAGTGGTCATATGGTTACTGGCACCAGAATCTAAGTACCAGGTATTGGAAAGAGAGGAAGCAGTACCTGCGATGTTCATGGAAGCTGAGGCATTGATGATCATTTGGTTTACCATCTCAGGGGTGAGAGGAGCTGGTGACGCAGATCGTGAGAAACCAGGTTGGGAGGAAGAATGATATTGCAGAGAACCACTAAAGTCAGATGATGCATATGGTGGAGTGGTCACTGTGTAAGCACTAGGAGCTGATGGCACGCTGTAAGTACCAGGGGCTGACTGCACATAGTTGCGGGAAGTAGAATTGCGATTCTTCTTCCTGCATTCTTCAATAACATGACCAGTGGCCTTACAATATCGGTAGATTTTTGCCTTACATTGATTTGCATAGTGACCATATTTCTTACAGTTATGGCACTGAAATTTACTGATGTCCCGAGGAGGTGGTCTGGTTGTAGCAACATAGGCAAGGGGAGCCTCAACATATCTCTGTTGTTCCAGAGTAGTTTTAGTGACCAGACATTGTTCTTCCTGTAGAAGTTCCTGAAGACAGTCATCCAAGCCAGGAAGAGAAGCCCTGCTCATCAAGTTAGATCTAACGGTCTCAAACTCCAGACGAAGTTTCATAAGAAACTTATCCCGATGGCTACTTTGCTGTAAGGGAAGTAGTTCAGGTAGGAGAGCTTCAGATACCGTGGCAAACTTTATCTCATCATATTCGGACCACAGTCTGCGAAATCCATTGTAATACTCCTGAACAGATTGGGTGCCTTGAGTATAGTGAGAAATATCAAGTTCCAATTGAAATTGACGAGCAGCATTGCTTTGTTGATAGATCTTTTGAAGATAGTCCCACATTTCACAGGCAGTTTTGGAAGGTCTGAGGTTGAGGATAAAAGATGGGTTAACTGAGCCTAGTAACCAGGTTTTTATTTAGCATCGTTAGTTTTTCAAGCTAATAGCTTCTTGTTATCTTCCTCAGGTTGAGGTTCAGATCCATCAATGTGGCCAAGAGTTCCTTCCCTTCTAAGTAAATTTGAAACTGGAATGCCCATGGGGTATAATTTTTCCCATCAAACTTAACCAGGGTAATTTCAGATTTGTCCATGACTACCCAGAACAAGCAATCAATTCAGAAAGCAATAATGGCAGTAACTAGCAGAAGGATGAATAAGCAATCAAACCAACAGAACTAACAGCAGTAACTAGTAGCAGCAATGACAGTAACTAGCAGCAATAACTAGTAAAATGAGGAAGTACAGATGCACGAGCAGGAACCGGCAAAACGTCCAGACAGCAGACAGGAGGAACTAGCAAGAGCAACAGAAGGAACTAGCAGCAGCAAACAGCAGCAACAAAAGGAGGAGCAAACTGCAGTAATAGCATGAACGAGCAGCAGTAGCTTAAATCGGATTAGCAGAAGAAACTACCAGAATGAAGAATTAGAGAGTCCTTAACAGAACAGGCAGCAATAATCAACCAGAACAGAATGCAGGAGCAGAAATGTCCAGCAAAGAACCAGAACAGTCAAGCAGCCAAAAAAATTCCTGAATCTAGCACCCAAAACCCAAAAACGTCCAGGTCATCAGGGAGAGGAACTGAACCTGGGCCCCACCTGATGATCTCTTGATAGGTCAGAGAGTGGGGATGGGTGAACAGGATAATCACGCAACTATTGGAAGTGGTCCCGGTCAAATCAGATGCAGATCCTGGATTTTGGATGGCTGAGATAAAAACAAGTGGAAAAAATTGAATTTCCACAAAAATAGGTAGAAGACATACCTCTGAAGAGCAATAAATGTTGGAAAAAATCTTCATAAACAAGAAGATATTCAGTCGACCAAGAGGGAAGAATCCGCTGAGATTCACAGGTGGGCCACGCCTGATCAGAGAGGATCCAGCTGAAGAAAATGATCACAGATGGCTTGGAAGACGACTCAGGAGACGATCAGATGATCGATTTGGCTCTGATACCATGTCAAAGAAATAGAATGGAAGCAATTGTGAGAGAGAATGCTCAATATCGTCCCTCTGAGGGTCGACTGTTGTTCATATATATAGGGGCTCAATTCCCTAATTACAATCAATTACGAATCTTAGATCCTAAATTGTAGCAACAAATTAAGTAATATCCTTTGACTAAGTACAATACAATAAATGGGCCTAAATGAATGGGCCTGGATTGAACATAGACAACTAATTGCTATATATTAAAAGTAATTTGATTTTAATTCATTCGGTTCTAGAAGACATTTTTGTCGATTCTTCAGTTTTAAAGATACGGTTGCTAATGTATACCAGCAAATTCATTGCTGCGGATTTTGTTGTCTATTAGGTTTCTGGACTATTTTTTTTAATTATGAAAATTTCAAGTACACGTATTTATAATTTGCTGCACCTATAGGCTTATGATTGCTACATGCTATCTATGATTCCACATGCTGCTCCATAATATACTGCAGAGATTAAAGATTCCTCTGCGTAGGCATACTTGTATTGCACTACTTCTGATGCTGACACAATAGATTCTGGTACATTGCTTTGGATGTTTGTGTTTAGCTTTTTCCGAGTCTGGGATGAGATGAATTTGCATTTCATAGAAAACTGGGTTCCTGTTCCACTCTTTCCTATACAAATTCTTCATTTGGAAAATATGGCATACATTTATCCCAGTACCCACTCATAAAAAGATTACAAGCATGAGTATTATATAAAAATTAACTTTCTAGAACTGATAAATGTATATTACTGAATCTACAGTTACTGGGACTCATCGAATTAGGTAGTTCATAAGGTTTTGGATTCTGACTCTCTTGCCGTGTGCTTATGAAACTTTGACCAGTACAATTTTGGCAAATCAATGATTCTCTGCATATACTCGTTGGATTCCCTATTACTTTATCTTGCTCATGAGGACTTGACTTCATTATGCAGGGGCCTTTGCAGGGCTTGGTTTCCTTTCGTTGTACTTAGCGGGAAAAATTAAAGCATTTGATCGTAGGGGCCATGTGGCAAAACTCTGCATTATCTTTCTCCCTCTGTTAGTTGCTGCCCTTGTAGGAGTTTCTCGAGTGGATGACTATTGGCACCACTGGCAGGATGTATTTGCTGGAGGTCTTATAGGTTTGTGCCATCGTGTATTAGTGAATATTTCTGTTTTCAATAAAGACCACTCAGGAGCATTAATGATGGTTAATCTTACTGTTACAACCTATTGTATCCAGGCAGCACTGTGGCTACCTTTTGCTATCTACAGTTCTTTCCAGCGCCATATCATACGGATGGTACGACTTTCTCTTTCTACTATATTTTTTTGTCTTCTCTTCCTAGTTCTTACTTAATCTTGTCATGTTTGTGCTTTCTATCCTCTTTTGCTTAATAAATTCCAAGCAATCATGGTGAAATACTTCCATTTCGTTGTGTTCTCCATTGCCAGAATGTAAATTGATGCATTGAATGTGTTGAATCTGTTGAGAAGAACCTGTGCACGGTCAACTTTAAGGTTGTGGGTCCGAGCCATGTTACCAATAAAAAAGAACAATATGTTGAATTTGTTAACTAGAAATTACTAAAATACCTTTAGGGCCTGCTTGTTTGCATTAGATTACATAGGAATTCAATACGTGGACAAATGAAAAAGGTGAATGTGAATGATATGAGGTGAGGAGTGAAGGAAATAAGCTAGTGATATAGATGGGGCCTTGACTTTCGTAGGAATGGAGGTTATTCATTTCCTATGTTCCATTGATTCAGTTTCCATTATAGGGAGGTTATTTGATATTTTTGTATATTCAAAGTTTTCATTTTAACCACTTTGTGGCATGAATTCCTATGTCGTCGCCGTCGACATTAAAATTCCCTCCAATAAACCATGGGCCAATCCACTGAGATATTGCGCCTGAGAGCAATTCCCAAAAACATCTCTCATAGACACTTCATTTGGTCCATGTACATTAGCCCCCACCTACCCAAGAGAAATCATCCTTGATACTCCTAAGCTTAACAGCCAGTACCCTGTTTTGAGAACATCCTCCATCCCCAATATTTCATCATTCCATATAGAGATAAGGCCCCAATGCCCCTTCTGAAGGTACCCATTCCCACCCACATTTCCGCAATTATCATTTTTCCGGAATGATGTGCTCAATATCTGTGGAAATTCCCTCTCTGCCACCCTTTTCTCCAGTTTTCTTATCCCCCTTATATTCCAACTTATAATTGTTGCAACTTTCTTCACTATTTAAGCACCCCCAATAGACCTCCTAGTTCATGCTGTCTTACCTACAGCAACTTATAATTTCTTTTCCTTCCTTCTCAATGTGAGAAATACAAAACATCAACTCATGTTCATTTGGCCCCAAAATTGACTCCTAGCTTTTTATCAGCATTAGCCTCTGCCATAAGAGATAACTGGCTCTTAGATTGGTTTGAAGATAGACTCATATACTCTGATGAACAATTCTCCTGCCTTGGGTGGGATTTTTAATTATGCCAAGCTGGAATACCCCTCGTTACTTATAGATTCTAGCTGTGCCATGTTATTGTCCTTTATTTGAAGTTTCAGAGATTTCCCTAATCCACCACATATTGAGCTCTTCTTCACGTTTCTATTAATGCTTTCAGAAGTCTCTTGTGGTCTCTTCTTTCTCGTCTCCTCTCCAGACATTATTGAGCATAAAACGAAGGAAGTCCCCTCATCATCTTCTTCTTGTCCTTCCTGCAAAGAGATCATTTCTCTTCATACACCCTCCCTCTATTTCCTCCTTTCTCCCATCGCCTAGGCTAAACAGTTATTGTGTCGGGTGATGCTGCTATTCTCCTTGGAAACAAATTTCATGTCATCCCCTACGTTGGGTTGAGCTTCAGTATTTTCAAAAAACCCACACACTGGAGACCCATTCTGGTTGGATCTATACAGCACGAGGTCCATGGACCTCATTGCTACAATTTTATTTGCTGTGAGCTGCGTCAAGCCTGGACATTGATCAAACTGACCCAGTGTTTGACCATCTGTGGTACCCGGCATGCTAACCCCTCTATGCAACAAGATATACATTGGGAAATAACCCCAGTCCACATGTCTCCTTCCTTTCTCATGCAATTGAAGACTTTTTCCTCATTTCTGCCCCCCTGCCCTCCTTCGATATACATTCCATGCCCTCTTTGTTACCTGCGTTGCTGCCTTCCTCCTCAGTTTGAGATTCAGCCCTTCACCACCTCTCCTCCTCTAAGATGTTTTTTGTGCCATCTGCAGGTGCTTGGTCAACCCTCACTGCATGCTGTAACGAACAAGGCTTCGACACGTCCTTCTCATAACCAAACTGTTCTGAGAGAAATTCTGTTGTTTGGTATCCATCGATCCAGGGAAACAAATAGTTCAGCTACCTCCTCCTCGTGTTTCTTTATAACTGACCATGCAACCTCCAGGTCTTCAAATGAAATAAGATTCTGCGACCCCACTCCCACACACCACCCCCCAACCACACACACACTCCCACTTCCCACTTTTGCCATCTTTACTTCCCTTATACCACATGATATACACATGACATGTTGCGAATTTGAGATATGGTCCCTCCCCTCCTCATCTTCCCAATTAGACTTTTTGCTAGCCATTTTACCCATGACAATCTCTTTGTCAACATGTATGCTTCCTTCCATATCAAAAACCCCCTTCACAATATCTGCAAAGGATCTGTCCCCTGAAATACTCCAGCAACTTTGTTTATCCCCTGGTTCCCTTCTCCATCTGTATTGGGCATATGTGCTTTGTTAAAGTCGTCCTTGATACTCTTGATGCTGGATAGACTCTACTCTTAATTTGTTTCTTCTTTGAGACCATCCATAAGAAGCTATCTTCACAACTATCCTTCTGCCAATCACACTACTTCCCTTCAAAGCTTCAATGCATTCCATTGTTGTTCTTTTCTCAATGAATCTAACAAATCCAAAGCATTTTCCCTCTTCTGCTAGATTCTGTTATGAAAACATCAACAACTTCACCACACCTGGAGCATGTTTCTCTCGAGTCTCAACCAGTACACAGCAGTGAACTCAGGTCAATTGTCCACATGCACAGTAGTGACATCCTCCCATTCAATCTTCTTGCTTCTCATAGTCTTCTTGCTTTGTTGCTTAATCCAGCCACCGCTCTTCATCTCCTCTCCCTAGAAGAGTAACTTTTGGCAGGGTTTATTTTGGTAAAATATTACCATATTTTCCTCAGCATACCTGGATAATGTGCTTGTGCACAAGGCACCTGGAATCTCTTCACACACAGACACACACACAGCATCGTCGCTGTCGTCGTCTTAAGCGTTATCTGATCAATCTGGGTTGGCTTACCGTGTTCTAATTAAGAGATTTAAGATAGCAAAAACCTACTGTTAATACCTCTCTTCTGTTAATAATTTTGCATGTTCACCGCGTTCTATGTTTTCACTTAGTTCAATATGCTGTGCAATAAATGAAACTATTGCTTCAACGCTGAAGACTTTGGTTCTATTCTATATTCTTTCATTACTAGTATGTAAAATTAAGACTCCACACCCTGTTCTATGTTTTCACTTAGTTCAGTATGCTGTGCAATAAATGAAACTATTGCTTCATTGGCGAAGGCTATAGTTCTCTTTTCATTTTTCCATTACTAGTTTGTAAAATCCAGACTCGACCAACTCTTTTTTTTTTTCCTGACTTATCATCCAATGCCAAGTTGCTGGGTCTCTTTGGTAGCAATCTGAGCACTGAAACAATCACGTCTTCGCAGCCCCACTATCACACAGGACTTTCAGCAATACTAACCCAAGGTCTCTTGTGCAAACATGCATTTGATTTGCCAACCCAATCAGTGCCAGAGAAAATTGGAAAAACTTGCAGGTTTCCTCATTGCCTCTACAGTTGTGAGGGTGTTTCATGGCATAAGCAGGGCCTCATGGTGGGGTGCTATCCCAGGTTGTTTAATAAAACCATTTTCATGGCAGGACATGGTGTTTTCTATCCTTTTTTTTTTTTCTCAATAAAAGCATCCTTTCTTTCTAGTTTTGGTAAATGCAAAACTACACTACTTTATTATTCAAGTACGAAAAAGAATTGAAAACTGAGTACTGAATTTTTTGCCCTCCTTCCACAACTTCAAAACTGTCATAAACGAAAAGAAAAAGAAACTGAACTATTGCTTCTTAACATTTGTTTTTTTTTTTTGGTATCATAATATGATTTTTTTTTCTTTTAATCAAAGCTTGAAATGCAATTTACTTCTGTGATTCTTCTAGCTCATTGTTTGATGGTATCTTGATCATCTGGAAACTATAGGATGGGGAACTTATGCTTATTTTCAAATGTTGGAGGAGTCACATGGCAGTGCCCAACGAACTGATAATGTGAATCCGCTTCATGTACAAATGACGGGGTCTGAAACTGTGTACCAGCGAGGCGAAAGAAGTAATCACGTGGTATCACATAGAGGGCACGATGATGGCATCATGATTGATGAAATGGAAGCAGGGAGGAGGTAGTGTCATGTCAGAAATCCTTATATGGTAGAATTCTCATGCTCGTGTGCTCATCTTGATTGACTGGTGTAAATGCAAAAATTTCCATATGCTCATGCTTTCTAGAGAAAACCATGTAGTTGAGAACAAATGTGTTTGTAGATATGATGATCATAATACAATTGGTAGTGTTGAAGAGAAAAGATTAGAAAACAGTCTGGAGGTAGTGGTAGGATTGTAATAGAAGGCAATATGATTGTATTCTCATGTGGCAAACACCAAATTCTTGTGTTATGATAAGATTTCTTGGTTTTATTGTGTTTTGATAGCTGCTGGGAAATTGCCAAGGATTATACATTGATGTTCTCTGAGGATGTGTTGGGATTATGCTGAATTACTAATCTCTTTTTTATCCTCTTTTTGTTTTTTCCTGTGGGGGTGGGGGAAGGTTGATGGAGTTCTTTTGGGAACATTTCAATGTAAGAATGAATGGAATGTTGTACAGTATGGTGTTGATTTGCAGCTGATTATCTTAATACTGCAATGTTGATCCTGTATGCGGTAACACATTGGTTGCTAGAAGAGAGAAGGTACATTTTTTTTTTTTTGACGGGATGATACTACCATTGGAGTCTGGAGTATGTCAGCTTAAGAAAATTATAAAATCAAAACAGGGAAAATGAAGGCCTGCATGCATATTTGTTGGCATGTGAGAATGGTTTGAGTTCATGTAAAAATGGTTGATGGAAGGGAGATAGTCAATTGGATGGACACACACTCTCAACTCTCCAGTAATCTGTCTGGTTGGATAATCTTCCATTCACAAGTTCCTGTCTCATAGATAACTGCACAAGGAATTAAAGCCGCTTTGGTTATTTATTATTTATATTAGCAAGTCAGTTGAAAGCATATGAGCAGATTTAAAGTATCTTTTGTGTCAAAACTTTCTACTACATCTGATGTTTTAGAATGTCAAGGCAGCATAAGACAAGGCTTTAAAAACCAACTGGGAAAGAAGTGTTGAAAGTAATGAATATATTTTCCTCTCCTTGTGAGGTTTTGATTGTTTATGATGTTATTATATCTCCTATCGAGTTATTTTTCAAAGAGTAGTTAGCAAATCAAGTTTAATGTATTGTGTTTTAAATATAATTTATAGTATAATACCCAAATTGAATTGATTCACATATATAAGTTTTAAATTAATAATATTTTGTAATATTTACCCAAATATTTATGTTTTTTTGTACCAAACATATGGTTGAAGCATAGTCAAAGACTCTTAATGAGCCAATGCGGGCCGGGCGTAATCCTTATTAGACCTTAATTTTGAGGGATGAGGTGGCTAATCAGGTTTGCAATTAATAGTTGTACGGCTGTTGCATCAGATATGTGAGTCCTTGGGTAAGAAATTCATGGGCCTGAATTAAGAACAGGTTCAAATTAATACTGGACCCATGCTCAGTTTATTCAATTCACGTTCTCTGTAAAGAGTATGGACTTGGGCCCAGTAATCAGTCCAGTCCAAAAAGAGGGCCCTAAGCAGATTTCTCAGGTTGGATCCTTCCAGTAATCAAGGTGATAATAGGGAGATAATTAAAATGATTTAAAACAAGTTAAACTGGCCGGAGGAATCATATAAAAGAGGAAAGCAAAACAGTAAATCTTTGTTTAGCTTTATGGAGCCCACTTTGGCCCACCTTTGTTTAGTGCAACTACTTGACAATCTTCTCATCCTATGATACGGCATCGAGCCTAATTTTACTCGCGCTGAAGTTTCACTCACCGTTGGATTGAATCTAGGAAATATATATATAGAATTAAGACATTTCCACTTGCAGTCCTCCCATTGATACACATGCATAATCCAAAAGTCCTCTAAGGGCTTGATCTACCTAGGCCCTGACCCTACCCCTCGAGAGCTAAGGTTTGAAAATAAGAAAATCAATTTTTAATTTTTTTATTTCTACACTGCCATCGAGTATCGATAAATTATTCATACAATTATAGTTGATACTGCCCAAAACTTATAAGACAAAAGTGTGCACCTGCCAAGAAAGACGTGTGCAAAAAATGATAATAGATTAATACTTATATTAAAGTTTAAAAATAGTCCTATTGGCAAATATTTTAGATATTCAGAGGAAAATTAAAAATATCAAAACCTTTTGGCGACTGTACGTAGTTAAACAAAAGTGTCCAAGAAATATTGAATATAGATGAATGTTCAATATTGGCCATTTGGAACCATAGATGTTAGATATTAAAAAATAAAAACAAAGGAAACTAACACCAACACAATTATTCATTGTTTGTTTTTTTATTATTATTATCTTTTGTTTTTGGGATTTTCACCACTTTTGATGTATGTTATCACAGTCTACCCTCATGCCATTTTTCCTACCTTTATTCTTCTATTGTTCAAATCCGGCCCTTCTAATTAGAAGGCCTGCAAGATCTCCAAGAGGACCAAGACTGACCCGAGGGCTTTTTTTATAAAAAACAAAAGAACCGAATTGAGGGACCTAAGCAATATACAATCTGCTTGTAGTTGTAGGAGAACACATTCACCCTCAAAACATGTCCCAAACATTAAAAAAGACCAATTTGTTATGTTGTAACCATATGAAAATAACAAGCGACAAACTCCAAAGATACTGCTGAATCAATATGAATAAACATTTCAAAGAAAAGATGGTGGCCTTTGCAATCTCGAAAAGGTGCCTCCCATTATGCCCAAGAGGAGGACTGGACCATAGGAAGGGATATTCGCATCAACAACTTCTTCATTGATCTTATCCATCCCTATTCCCTCCTCAATACCTCATTACCTCCCAACCAACGTTGACATCATCGCCAACTGCACCCATCTAAACTATATATATACATATACTATATATACACTAGTGAGAGAAAGAGAATCGCACCATGGAATATTCACATCCAACACATTCAAGATTCTCTCTCTACGCGACGCCGCGACCTCGGTAACCCCTCCCCGACCCATTCTTCCATCTCTTCTTGTCTTTCAAGTAAATATTCTCTCGGTTTCTTCCACTTCAGATTCCATGCATGATTCCCTCTCGTTTCGCTGCTTCTCTTATTTAATTAGACCTTTCTAATGCATGCTCTTGCCTAACATCTCCTCCTCCTTTTATATCCTCAGTAGTAATCATTTTGCATATTCTAGCTTGTTAGATAGAGATGGATTATGAGGAGAAGATGCGTCGATGTCAAGAGTACATCGATGCTTTAGAGGAAGAGAGAAAGAAGATACAGGTCTTCCATCGCGAGCTACCTCTTTCTATGCATCTTGTATCTCAAGGTACTTTTTTTCTGTTCTTGGAACACCTTGCTTAGGTTCTAGAGTTTAGTTTCAATTGTAGTCTAGTGATGGATACAATCTATAAATGAGTAACAAATTATGGTTAGTGTGGCCGGGTCCACTGGAATGGTGGGTGTCATGAGGGAGATGAGGTTTATAGTAAGGCTACAATGGTTTAAGCAGCTACACAAGTGATAAAAATTATATAATGTAAAAATTTTAGTGGTGTATACCGTTGAGATAAGTCTGCAACGAATGGGTTTCACTCTAGAGAAGAAAATTGTTTTGATTTTCCGTCCAGCCTGCTCTTCTTGGTTAGTAGGACACCATTTTCGTATGAAAGGGAAAAGCAATGAACTGGTTTTCCTCGGCAGGAAGTTAGGAATGCATGACTCCTCTCTCTCTACCATGAAAATAGAAATCTAGCTGTTGGCTATAAAGAGTTAAAGACATAACATTCGTCCGGTGCGAATTCATGGGGTAGCAAGTGATTGGAGGGAGATGGGATCATTAACCCCATAAGGGGTGTAGCTAGGCAGCTGACCTGGTCATCTACACGTGTGTATTAGATGAAATTGAATTGAAGTGATGATCAAAACATGGATTGAGTGAATTGCTAGGATGAAAAGAAATGGAGAATTGAAATTAGGAACAAATGAAAATGATTGTTCTTGGTTTCTTGCAGCCATTGAGACTTACAGACAGCAGATAGCGATGGAGTCTTTGTTTTACGGCCGCTCAGAATGTGAAGAGCAGGCTTCAAGTGAAGGCCAACCGGTCTTAGAAGAGTTCTTACCCCTTAAACCGAGCTCTTCATCTGAGGAGGACAAGAGCAAGGAGACACATGATAAAGCGGGGAAGAAGAGTGAATGGCTGCGGTCAGTCCCTCTTTGGAATCAAGACCCCCCACATGAAACTGAGGTAATTGGGAAATTAATCACATAGAATGCCTTCAATTTAATATCTTTGTATCAATGGTCTTACTACTAGTAGTACATTATCTTTGCCTATTAGAATTTTCTTCTTGTTGGTGGTGAATTGAATTGAGAGATTGGAGGAATTTTGCAGGAGTCTTCGAGGAAATCATCAGCAGCAGGAGTAGTTGAGATGAAGAAGGCGGAGGGAGCTTTTCATCCTTATCATGGAGATAAAAAGATGTCGGGCACGCCAACGGCAGCCACTAGCTCCACTGCTGAGACGGGCGGCCGCCGAGAAGAAAAAGAAGGAGAGTCGCATAGGAAGGCAAGGCGATGTTGGTCGCCAGAGTTGCACCGGAGGTTCTTAGACGCCCTCAAACAATTAGGAGGCTCCCATGGTTGGTGAATTCTACTATAAAACTCCATTTCACCTCTTCTTTTTTTTTTCAACACTTAATACTTTAGCATACTTTTTTCCCCCTCGTGTTGCAGCTGCAACGCCTAAGCAGATAAGGGAGTTAATGAAGGTAGATGGACTTACAAACGATGAAGTCAAGAGCCATTTGCAGGTGAGTTTGTGATGGGTTTTGTATAATGTTTCCGTGAAAAAAAAAAAAAAAAAACAAAAACAAAAGGATACCCTTCTTCTTTATTAAATATTTGGAGATTCAAACTCACACACACCCATTTTTCTAATCAACTGAGCTACAGTCAAATGACGTTCTTGAAATTCACTTGATATAAATATGCGTCCGTAAACTCTTGTGAGGCGTATTGGATTTTGATATCATAAAATGGCTGAAATGGACTTTTAGAGTTTCTCCATATTTCAGGATTTTAAATGCAGTTCTGATGTTAGCATTAATTCCAATGACATATTTTCTAAAGAAGCATTTGGGGAATTAGGAGACTCTTGTAACTCTACATGAATTTTCCAAATTCATGCTGTCAAACATACACATAGACTACTACTTCACAGTTTAGTACCTGGTTGATTCAATGGGGTTAACATGTCTTCCACTGACACCTAAAAATAAATGCCTTTCATTGTCTACTTAATTGAGAGCAGTTGATTTTTCACGTGGGTCGGTGTAAGTCCCGTGGGGAAACAATGTACCTTCTCCTTTTTCCGGTGCCTCAATGATTTAGATGCTGTTTTAACTTTTGGGAGATTGGTTTTGGATTTAGTTTAACTTTTTGGAGATTTTTAAGGTAAGATATGAGTTATGATCGATAATAATGGAAAAATAGGGATATAATTTGATATCTTCTCCATCGTTTTGTCGAATATACTTATGTTCAATTAAACAACATTACAAGAAATTGAAAGCGACAATTCCCATCGGCCATTAAAATTTAATATGGGATCGATGATTCCTATCATATCATGTGAAAAAGTAGAGGGAGTATACGTTAAAAGTAGAAGATAATGAACAAAAGAGAATGGCTGGAGAAGAATTTCTCACATGAGGTGAGATTTAGTTTGATATGAGAGAGAGAGAGAGGACATAGCTCATATGGGGCTATTTACTTTCATATAAGATACTATGAGAAACTATTTACTCCCCCAAATTGGAAAATTGATGACCACTTCGGAACTAAAGAGGATGAGAAACTATTTACCATCCAAGGTGGAAAAGTGGTGGAAAAGTGATGATCGCTTTTATTATATTTATCATTAATCCTTCACTCTTCACCCTTGATCAATGCCAATAACATCTTCATACTGTTCATTGAATGTATGAACATTTTGGTTGCTTTATTTGATTTTGAGCCATACATAGTTTATTCTGATTTTAATGTGTGATTGGACTTGTCTCAGAAATATCGGTTGCACACAAGACGGCCTAACCATGGAATCCACAGCAGCAGTAGCAGCAACACTCAACCTCACCAATTTCTTTTGGTAGGGGGTATATGGGTCCCACCACCCGATTCTTCCACAATGACGCAACCTTCTGGCGGGCCAACGAGGAATGGGGTCTATGCATTGGTGCCTGCATTGCCACAAATGTCATCAATTCCACTGCAACAAGGTGAGAAGCAGACAGGGATAGGGCCATTGCATTGGGATGAAAGAGGCAGCTTTGAAGAGGGTCATGTTAATTCCAGCTCCCCCACCACCTCTTCCTCCTCCCACACCACCACCACCTCCCCAGCTTTTTAATCCCCACCCAGAAAAAGAGAGAGGGGAACATGAATTCCTCTGTAACAAGTCAACCACCCCTTCTTGTTTTTGTTAATTTTTTGAAATAATATGAGGAGGGATACTATATATGCTTGAGTTTTAGAAAGAGAAATAAGATGCTATAAGGAAGATTTTCATTGCCTCTTTGTTTTCCAAAGAGGTAAAGTAAAAAATGGTGGGAAAGTCAAAATGGTCGGTGGAAATTTTCAATTTACTCATGTTTAATTGCCCCCAACAAGTGAGAAAGTAAATTCCAAAACCTTGCGTTTACTTTTTCCACCACCAAGAAATTTCATTTTAGAGAAAACTATAAAAAAAAATGATCATAGATGGCCACTAACCGAAAAACAGGTCACTAGACAATATTGCACGGAAATGGTTTCCTGTGACCACTTTCGTTTTTTTTTTATTAAAGATTTAAACATGTGAAGACGTCGTCGCTTAATCGCGTGAAACCCATTTTCCATATTTTCCCCTTCTTCCTCCCATTGTTTTCTCCCTTTCTTTGGCGGTTTCCTTTCCCCCTTTCTTAGACTAATAAAAGGGAAGAAATAAAACAATGAGTCACATTCAAATGTCCATCGATGAATGAGAAAGTGCAAAAGCAGATGCAATGAATATGAAGTGGTTGAAGGGATTATAATTGACAAATGGCAATATGAGAGAAAAGTAGGCAAAAACTGGCTGCCTTTTGTTCTCTTTTTTTTTTTAATTATTATTATCAAGAATATGTCATAAGAGAAATTATGCATGTGGCATCCACCTAATCCCCCTATGATAAGGCGCCCCTCCTTACCCCCACGCCCTGCGTTCATATTCCCCAACACACGCAGACACCACAGCCCTCCCAGCTTCTGCAAATTGAAAATCCATCATACTCTAATATCCTATTCAAATGAGACTAAGGCCATGGGTTTGAGAGAAAGCACTAGTCTAAGAAAGGGGGAAAGGAAACCGCTAGAGAAAAGAAAAGAAAAAACGATGGGAGGAAGAAGGGGAAAATGGGGGCGTCACATAACATACGTTTAAATGAGATATTAAGCGACGACGTCGTCACACATTTAAATCTTTAATAAAAAAACAGAAGTGGTCAAAGGGAACCACTTCCGTTCAATATTGACTAGTGGTCTGTTTTTCGGTTAATGGCCATCTAGGGTCCTTTTTTTTTAGTTATTTCTTTATTTTATGAAACACAAGTAAACTAATTGTTGTACTAGTTAGCTTCTTATTGCATTCCTCTCTTTGTGTCTCTAGTCTCCCTCCTCTCTCATATCACTTTACCCTCGGAAGGTAGAAGATGAAGGAGGGTTGATTTGACATTAACTTTATATTAATTTATTCAAATTAAAAAAACGAAAGGGGGCAGGCAATGTAAGACAAAAGGCCAAGGAGAGAAAAGATGGTTGTAGACTTGAGTTGTTTGATATAGACCATTGATTTTGTGGGTCATGCTGTGGTTGAAGATCATCGGATCGTTGTGAGTTCTGACAATCAGAGTAAATATTGTTTTTAGGAAATTATCATCCCCAAACAATGTCGGGATCTTTTTCAAATTTGAATTATTTCTTAGGATATTATAGGATAATGGCGGTGCGAAATAAAATAATTGCATAATAAAAAAACAGTAAAATTGAAAATAAATTTAAGTCATTGTTAAAAAAAAAGTCATATAAGCACAAAATATTAGAGGAGAATGATTAAGTGGAGATCACAGTATAATTAATTGTGACAGCAAAATTGTAACAGTCCTTGCAAATTGCATTCGGCGTCAGAATCAAAATCACCTGGACACCATCTCACTGAACTTAATTATATCGGAATTCTCAGAATATGGGCTTGCTTGCCATCCAACCGTAAATTTTAGGTCTCACCTCTGACTCATTGCACCTTCACCTTCCTCAACATAACGAGCCAAAAGCTGAAATTCAAGGTTCGGGTCAATATTTTAAGCAGAATTGGTTCATTCATATTGATATCCTTGGTACTAAAGTCAATCCATACATTGCCAAGCCCGTACTGTGATGCTTCACCAAGGGAGAGTAGGGGATGGGCAGACTTCCAGGTGGATAGTCGGTGGGTTAAGTAATCACATTTCTTATATGCCTTCAAGATTTGAAGTGTTTTATACTGGTTAAACTTTTGCGATTCAGTTCAGTGGTGGATGGAGAACGGCCACTTACCTCATTGATAACTAGCGACAGTTCTCACCTGTTTGCCCAGGGTTTAAACCCTGGGTACATCACATTTTTCCATTTGTGTGGGCTTTCTATCCGCTTTAAAGGACTCATTTTTTACTTGTGTGGACCTTCTTTCCGTTTGAACAGGTGTCTTTCCGCGTGTGTGCAGGCTCTTTCTTGGATCCCACTCTCCTTAATTGGGCTATCAAAGAAAATTTCAATGGTGGATGATGGTCATATCAGTGTCAAATTGGACAAATACTAAATCACAAGTTAGGTGTCCATGAAGAGATTAATTGATCATGGGTACTGAGACTTCTATCAAATTAGAAATGGTGCATTATCTAAGACTGGCATTCATTAGAATTTATCTTCCTTGATTGAAATTAAAAACAGAAGGGGCATTTTTCAACGAAAGCTCCAGTAGATTATGATTTGTGAAGGTCAAGAAAAACTGGCCTTAGAGCATTGGAGGGGGCATTTGGCATCCATTACAAAAGGTCAAACACAACTTTGGTACTATGACCCACCTCCAATGATACCAACAAGATACTTGGAATCTTCTTTTTCTACTCTCACGAACTAGATATAATTGAGTAATAACAGCAAGATGGGATTGACCTGACCCCATTGGCATATATTGTTTTCCTTGCCTGAACATGGGATGCCTGCTGCTGCCTTCCTGTGGCCCTTCTGTATGCATGAAGTCATGATAGCATGGGTATATTCCCTGGAGCCTTGCAGACAAGGCTTATTAAAATTAGATGCATCGGTATATACCCATTTGCTCTTTTTCTAGACTAGAAGATGGCCTTGGCCATCATATATGAGCCTTGGTATCTCTCCTAGGTGGATGTGGGGAAGATATGGAACCCGATTATATAGAAGAGAACCTTATAATATGACAATATATACCAAGCAGCATCTGATAAGTCATGAAGCTTGGAATTCCAACAAGAGCTAAGGACAGATACGATATAGCATTTTCTTATTTGATTTGATTTATATCATTGTTAACTAGCAAAATATATCCGTGCTAAACAAATCGTACTTTGAAAAAAAAAATGCATAAACTATTAAATTTTTTTTTAAAAGTAAATAATTGCAGAGAGTGCACTGATTATAATTATAAAGTTGTTAAGTGATATATATGAGTTTTTTTTTAATTTATTATCAAGAAAATGAAGTTTCCCCTTTAAATCCATTTTTATCAGCAGGTTTTTAAAACAAATAAGACAATCATCTTTATTAATATTTGATAAAAAATTATTGAAATTGATTTTTTTTCTTGTTTTTAAATTTTTTAAAATTAAAACTATAAGTTTATGTTGGTTCAATTCTTTTATGGCCCAATGACTAGAAAAAAGAAAAAAGAATCAAACAATATGTCAATTGATATTTAATATAAATCAATAAAAATTCAACAAATTTAATATGAAATATTACTTGTTAAAATTTAAATTTGGTAATCTGTAATGGGAAATGCTCATTAATCATCAAACAAAAATAGAACTTTACATGATGTATCAACCATCAATGAAAATTAAAAAGATCACGAAAATATAGATAATATTTAGGATTGAAAATCTTCAAAATAATAAGCATCATCGAACAATGTCGTTTGATAAATTAAACTTCATGTAATTTACATCATTATACATTCCTTTCGACAAATCCAATCATACTTTTCTTTCTATATTGTAGAGCTTTCATAGTGAAAATCATCAGTTAATTAAACTTCGTGTGATCTACAGTATCATAGATTCTCTTTAATAGGTCCAGCCCATTTTCCATCCCATCTTGTAGAGGCAAATCTCTTCTTTAGGAAACATCGTCAAATAAACATATCTATAAAAAGACTCATTTCTACTCTTCTATTAAAAACCTCAACAAACAGAAAAGAAAAATGTGAAAATACAAAAAAAATAGAGTTGAAGAAGAGTCAAATAGAATTAATAAACCTATCGTGGGTAAGAATTGTTGCTTCCATAGTATTGTGATCAAGTGATACATTTTATCATAATACATACTTTCTCTCCAATGGAGATGCTAAAAGTGCAAGCTAGTGTGCACAAACACTTAGGGCACGTTTGGCATAGGTCCACGAGTTGGAATCCTCCCCATTTTTCCTCACAAGCATGGAAAAGTCAGGTTTGAAAATGGGTTTCATCGTATGTGAGGAATCATGAAAATACACAAAAATCTTCAAAAGGCAAGAAAGTTCCCATAAGACCTCCCCCCATCGGATGGAAGAAAGCTACGCATGGAGAAAGGTGGATGAACAATACTTGTTTGGAGTTACACTTTTTACTTTGAAACACCCTTTTTGGGTCCCACATTCACTATCTAAACCGTTAATCATATCTAAAACGGCTACATCATCAAATCTCAACCGTTGATTCTTCATAATTTCTATGGGACCCAAAATGAAAACCCAAACCATCTATCAACTCTAAAACATAAAAAACGCCTAAGGGTTTCAATTTTAGGGCTTGATTCATGGTGGATCGTGAGAAAATTGCAAGAAAACTTGTGAGCATTAGCAAATCCATATATTCCCTAGTGTTTGCCAAAAAGGGATTGAAATGGATCTTCTACATGTGAAATTCTCAATGACGATATCATTGTATAAGAAGAATAAGGGCACGTTTGACAACAGTCCATGCTTAGAGAGAAATCTTTGGTTTAGAGGATTCTCTCCATCTCCAAAGAATCAGGTATAATTCCGTGGCTAAGAGATCCATGTTTGGTCTGTTTTGACACCAGTATGCATTTTCTTTAAACATTAATGACGTTTTGATACATATCTCGAGATATAAGATAAATCAACGGTTGAAATTTGATCACCTTACCGCGCCTGACCTTCACGAAATAATGAACGGTTCCGATCTTGATTGTGGATCCCACAGAAACCAAAAGACTGGAAAAAACGGACTGTTTGGGTACCCGGTATGCATGTACTGTTACCAGTAATCACATTTTTACACATATCTCGAGATATAAGATGAATCAACGGTTGATATTTGGTGAGATAGCCGTGTCTGACCTTTCCGAAATAATGAACGGTTTCGATCTTGATTGTGGACCCCACAGAAATAAAAGAAAATGCAAAAAACGGACTGTTTTGGCACCTGTATACGTTAACTGTGATTAACAGTGAACAATAATAGCTTTTGGCACACATCTCGAGAAATAAGATGAATTAACGGCTGATATTTGGTGAGGTGGCCATTTTGAAGTTTTTAAAAGTGACTAACGGTTTGGATCTTGATTAGGGAATCTAAAAGGTACATTCCCAAAGCAAAAACGTATTAGGGCCATATTATATCCTTATCGTTAGTGTGCATTACTGTCCATTTTTTTTTAAAATATCTTATGATCTAGGATGAATCAACGGCTGAAATTTTGGGACATAGCCGTTATGGACCTTCTTAACACAATCATCGGTTCAGATCTTGATTGTGGGGCCCATAAAAACCAAAAAATTACAAAAACCGGACTGCTTGATATTAACGTCAGATGCTACTGTAGCTCCGCAAATCCGTCAATTTGCGGAATCAACGGATCCGAGGGGGAGAGGTCTGACGCGAAGAATATTCAATCGCATGGAAGTCTTCAGTCCATCCTCTCCAAATCCATGCTGATCCAAACACGAGAATCCGTGCGATCGCGGATTTTGGGCGAAGAATCCTCGGCGATGACGGTTGTCAAACGTGCCCTAAAGGAATCCTCTAAATGGAGATTTTCTCTCTAGTTGCCAAACGTCTACATCAGCTGTGGGGCACACCTCAACGGTAGAAAGTGGCGGGAATCTGCAATCTCTTATCTCTCCATTCACGACCATCTCAAATGTTTTCGTTTTACCGCTTCCTGTTTCCCGCCACAGAATAAAAATAACTGAAAATTCAAAATCTCCCTCGGACAACGTAAGTGAGTACTGCTTCGCCCGCCAAAAACCAAATTCAAGATCATACACCATAAACAAGTACAACCCAAAACCTCCAATTTTTTCCAAGTTCTGACCGTAGCATAGTAGCCAACTACCAGACCATGGCAATCTCTTCTCCCAAACCCCACAACAACAAGATGAAGGATCCTCTCTCCCCTTCCAGAAGCCCCAAATCACCTTCCATTCGCATCAATGGAGCCCAGATTAACGGCCAAACATGCCACCAGGTTAAAAAGATTAAAAAATTTCGAAAAACCCACATCACATTTTCCATCCCATTTGCAATTCATGCACTGATTCATCTATTTATCATTTGCAGTGTCGGCAAAAAACCATGAAATTGGTAGCTTCTTGCAAGAACACAGCAAGGGCAAAGGGGCCCTGCCCCATTAAATTCTGTGACAAATGCCTTTTGAACAGGTTTGCTTTTCTCTATTATGGTGTCTTTCTTCTTTATTTGTATGTAAAAAAACATGTATTGATTGCCTGCTTTTACAGATATGGAGAGAACGCAGAAGAGATGATGAAATTGGGTGATTGGAAGTGCCCCAAATGCAGAGACATATGCAATTGCAGTATTTGCATGTAAGAAAATATGGGAGTTTCCTTTTCACATTGTTTTGCAACTTGGGTTTATGATTTGAATCGAATGCTATCATAATAGGAAGAAGAAAGGGCAACAACCGACCGGAATGCTTGTGCATGCGGCCAAGGCAACTGGGTTTTCTTCAGTTATGGAAATGCTGCACACTAAAGGGCCAGATGGTTTGGGTGTTGTAGAGATTTTGAAAGATACGTGCACTCATCTGAACAAAGCAGCAGTTTCTAGTAAGGTATAAAGGTGTTTATTGGGTTAACTTCCAATTTTTTGGTTGATAGGTAGTTTGGGTTTTTCATCCTTTTGGGGATTGTGCTAGGTCTCTTATTTTGGATTTCATGGTAATGTTGGATTATAACAGGAGTTGTTGTCTTCCAAAAGAAAGCACGGAAAGGAAAATTCTCCTGTTGGGGTCTCAAATATGCAATGTGAGGCTTTAGAAGTAGGCAATGATGCAAAATTAGAAACCAATATAACTGCAAGGAAAAAATTAAGATTGGATAATGGTAATAGTAATTCATCTAAAATGAGAAGTATGGATGATGGACCGAAGGGGAAAGAATTGCAGGCACAGGTCTTGACGAAAGTTGCTGTTGATGTCATGAAGGAAGAAAAGAAAATGGCTGAAGTGTTTAATGGTAAAAACTTAAAAAGACCAGCAGTGAAGCCATTTCGGATGCCAAAACGTTATAAGCTGGAAGAAAATCATACAATGAATAGCGAGGGTGTGAAGGTTGAGGTAATGTTGCCAAAAGGCGATGAATTAGTAAGTGTAGCTGGCATTGAATTTCCTGCTGATGATGTTGGACCAGCCCTTCAATTTTTGGAATTCTGCAATGCTTTTCAACAGGTAAGATGTAAGTTATTTACTTTATCCTTTTTGTTATAGCTAATTAAATGGAGTTCCTATTTCAAGCACCTTGTGACATAATGGCTTGAAATGATGAATTGGTGAATCTTTGCATCCAGATTTTATGATATTCAGGTGTTTGAGATGTATTACTTAATGCACCTTCAGGAACTTATGTATGACAGTAGTGCATTTTCGATGGACAATGCTCTTAGTTGTCTGTTTTTGTTATATTTTCAAACATTTTGTCATATGAAACCTCTTAGATGATATTTGTGGCTTGAGATTGATAGCAGGAGCATTATATCTTGACGTCATACTCGAAAGCTTCATGCAACATTGATGACCTCTGTTCTTCTCTGTATCTTCCAACTGAGAGACCGCAATGGCAAATAAGAAGATGGTAACCAAGCAAGTGGATGACCTAAAACATATAGGCCGTTTTTCAGTTTAATGACATCAATATGAGAAGAAAAGTGTTTCCCCCCCTCATGCTGTGTTGGGTGTACAAAGCGCATGAGAGCTAAACACCACTCCCAGAGCTCTATATACTCCTACACTAGGGCAATAGTGCTAATGTCACAAGAACACACAATCCAAGACACCACATGCGACTGAGTCATTGTTAATTATTCCATTCTTATTCTGAAATGACTGGGTCACTTCTGCGGATTGAAGTTTTAAACTTAATACCTCCATTTGTAGTTATTAGCAACATTCAATCTCGTAAGGCAAAAATAGCATGATTATGACTATTTGTGACTATCTAATATTGGTACATGTGATTCAACAAATCTTCAAAACATAAGATCTGTGGATTTGGCACAGTGCTTTGATGAGTTTAAACAAATATTTATTTTTAAGCAAATTATTGTGCAAAATTTGAAATAATAAAAATAATGTGAACAAAGTAACTCTAAGCAATTGAGCAATAACCATTTCAATATTTTAGTTAGATTCCAATAGAAAAGATGTCATTATGTTTAATTGGTTGCAAAACAATGTTTGAAGTAGAACCTATGAACCCTTGAAGAATTCTCTGCTGTATTCTGTCCAATATATTTGACACTGGTATGCCAGCCATTTCTAGGACTCTATTCAACATAGCTGTAAGCGGCAAATTTGTAGGTGGTTTGGAAATTTTAATTTTGGGACCTTATCATACAGCATGATAGCATAATCATGATGCAACGATATGCAATTCAACATTTACACTGGTGCATTTTGTGTCATATATGGTGTTACCCAGAGGTTCAAGTGTCATGATTCCTGCTGCTGCATGTAACGTTTAGATTACAAGCTATGTGGACTGCTTGACTTTTCTTTATGCATCTAGGATACAGGATGAGTGGCCAAAATGTCACTATTTTTAATGTATTTAGTAATCAAGAGAAGCAACTTTTCAAATGAATGTGAACTAGTGGAAACCCTAGTGTGATCTTGTTTAGCTCATGGGAAACAGTGGTTTTTGCTGCTTAGTGTGACTGTGGAGTAAGGGTCTTGGATGCATAAGCATTAAGCAACAAGAGTTCCTTCATATTAGAAAGGATGTTAACCATTTATTAGTGTTTCTTTTAGATGAGTGCTAAGCTCCTATTTTGCAATAACATGGTTTAGATATGTCAAAAACTGGATTTTCTGTATATAATCATTGTTGTTCTGGGATTTATCTAATGCATTTTTTTACTCTTTAGGTTCTTAATCTAAACAAAGGCCAAGGAGAGTCAGTTCTTCGAGAACTAATACGTGCTCGAGTTACACGCCGTGGAGTGTATTCCGCAAATATTCAGTTTCATATAAAATTATTGTCCCTATTACAGAAGGACAAAGGAGAAGTGTATAGATCTTTGCCTGCATGATTCTTATTTGGCAAAATGTGAATTCTTGCTTTCAAGTTTATTTGGGGAAGTCACTGATTTTCTGCTGTTTGTGTAGGTCTCCTCTATCATATTCAGCAAACATCGGCAGTTCATGGTTGCACATTCTTGGAAAATGTATCTCTGAATCCCAATTTGCACCAAAAGAATTGCATCTGGACTGCCTTACGAAGGGAACTGATGCATATGATAAACTAGGTTCCTCCGAGAAGCTTAGAATCTTAAATCTGCTTTGCGATGAGATGCTTGGCACTAAGTAAGTGTAATGCATCTTTGCCTTGTGATATTTTAAGTTTTTTCCTATTTATGATGTGATATTGTACTGGATTACATGTTCAGCTGTGTGAGGAGTTATATTGAAGAACAACATGCAAAATATGTTGAAAGCAAGAGGGAAGAAAAATCCAAGATTCAAGCTGCAAAAGAAAAGGTGTTTGATTTTAAAAAGCATGATTCATATTGATCTTTAAGTGGCCTTAGTGTGGAGCCTAGTTTCCAATTATGCATTTATTTATTTATTTATTTTTTTGTAGGAAAAACTGATGAAGCAGAAGTTAAAGGATGAGGTCGCACAGATTGTTCTCTCTTCAAGAGAGGAAGCTCCACTTTCCATTATTGAGCATGAGAATCTTGTTTCAAAAATAAAGGCCGAGACACAGAAAGCTCATGCTGAGATGGTAGAAGCAAAGGATATGGTTCCTAAGAGTATGTTCTAGCTTCTTTGTCTTGAGATGCTTGGCTTATTTGCTATAAGTGTGACATTTCAGATGATAACCAATGGGCAAATGCAATGTTTATTTTTAAGTTGTTTTTTGCTAGTGTTACAAAAACAAGTTAAGAACTATTCCTATGAACTGAACGTGAATCCTAAGTTGCATCAGGTGCCAACCTTTGCAAATCATCTTTATATTTGACTTAATGGGAGAAAAATGTGTTTGCCAAAATATTTATTAAGAGGTATAGTGAATTTTGTACAGAAGTATTATTTCAATGCAATAATTAAAACATGGCTGTTTCTTTTTTCTGGTTCTGCAAAACTAAAATGCTTTTTTTTTTATGCATTTTGTTTACACAATAGATTCCACCCTTGTGTAGTTGAAGCCAGAGACATAATCCAAGGTCCTGGCTACATCATATTTGCAACGAAAGAAGTCCTTTTTTATGTAGTTTGAATAATGTTTTGTGCTGACTATTTGGTCGGACTTAGATTTTCTTGTTCAATATCTTTGTTGAGATTTTCTCTAAGCTTCTATAATGACATAAAGCAACAACACAGAAATTGAGGTTAAAAGGTAACTTATAAGGAACTAGATTTTAGTTTAACACATACCTTTGTCTCCACATCTTTTGTGAAATTGCATTAGGGTGATCTTATATGACATGAGCTTGATTAATGTGGTGTGGATTGTTTTTAAGTAATGGATTCCATGAAATTAATGATTTTAAGATGATGCAGAGCACTGCTTTCACATACTTTTGATCTCAAACTAAAGGACATTTTCTACATATATGGGTATATGCAAATGGTGTTAGGATTCTATCTTTTCTAAGGCTTGAAGCCTTGTTTTACAAAATCAGAAACTAAAGGTTCCTAGTTTGGCTGCATACGAAAGTAGATAAAAAAAAAAGGGTGAAGGGTGTTTCGGAAACCCCTCTCATGGCGAGCCCATTTACTGTATCAAAACTACAATATAACAGACTTAATGTTGATAGACTATTATTGTCACCAACTTCTGAAACATCTAGATTATTATATGGAAAATGGGGTATATTTATTGCAAATTGTTAAGTCAATGCACAATTCTGATATGAGGCACTCTAGCCCAAAAGAAAATAAAGGAAAATCAAAGGGCTTTAATGGTAAAAATGTAGTGAAAGAAAAGCTTGACATGCTTCTCTTTCTATCCAGTTTCTCATAACATAATTGATGTACCTGTGTATATAATTCTGTACTGTTAGTGTCTTTTATAACTAATATTTGTTTGTTTTCTGTCCTTTTTTTTTTTGGTGGCTCCACTGCCTGATCGTGAACTATTGTTGTAGAGAAACAAAGATTAGATGCTGTCAGGACAGAGCCTCTTCTTTTGGATCAAAATGGTCGAGCATATTGGAAACTTAGAAGCCAATCTGATGGATCACATATTTTGCTTCAAGGTTCTTACCATCTGAATTATTTTTATTTTAATAAATGAGATTGAAATTCTGGAACCCCAATATTGCTTCACTTACTATTATTATTTTCACCATTGTTATGTTTCTTTACAGATATTGGGAACCAGGATTTGGTAACACCTCAAGACAAGTGGTTTATCTATGATGATGAACAAGAAAAAGCTGTTCAGAATTATATTTCTACTACCAGGTGGGTGGAAAGTTGATCCAATACTAATTTATGGTTCAAACTATATATGCAAATTTTATTCTTCTGCTTGTGTCATTTGTTCTAGCTCATTATAACTCCCATAATTTCTATCTTCATGAAAAAAATAGTAAGATTGTAATCTAGTATGTAGTCTTTTCTTGGCAAAAGATGTGGCTTAAAATGCTTGAATCCATGTTTACTTTTCGAGGGGAACAGGCAGAAATCTCTAATGAGAAAGGAAAGAAAAATAACAGAGACAACTAAGGTAAAGTAATGTTCATATCATGATGTAGCACTTAAAAGTAAATGAATGTAGGTTATTTGAATGTAAAGAAGATATTTAATAAAAATTCAAGGACAATGGCAACTTTAAAAGGTGTTACAATCTTAATAAAGTATAGGGTCTGGTATGATATGAAGTAGTCTTAGATATTCATATTTAGAAAATGTTTGGTCCTCTTTTTCAGACATTGGAGAAGCCAAAAGTGAATAATAGCATAAACTATGATTGAGTTTAACAACTATTGCAGTATCATAATCTATGATCAAATGCTTATTGACAGTAACTACTACACAAGCACTGCCTAGTTTGACCCTAAATGGGTACTTGGTTACTAAATTACCTGAAAAAAATGTCATCACGTAATTAACTAAAGCCATCCATCGAGGAGGTTGATTGGCGGCATGATGAATGTTCTAGCTTCAATCTCATGGGTAAGGTTAGGTAATGCAGGTGTGGGATCATAGTATCTTGATATAAAAAGTTAAACCTCAAAAAGTAATAAAGAAATGATTTGTTCAATTTCATGGCATTCTTTCGAATTGCATGACAGACAATGTGATCTCAGTAGTAATCCATCTTTTGTGGTGCAGAGAGAAGAGGCACAGGTGACAGGAAAAGCCTTATCCCTATTGCATTGGGGAGTGATGGCACAAATTTGAAGGTGTAACTCCCTTGGTGATTCGTCATCAATGAAATGTTCAACTCAAGGTGTTGTAACACTATCATTTTTGAAAGAAAAGACAAGGAAAGATATGTGTTTGGGGGGTTGGGTGACTTGAGTCAGTTCTTTACTCTTTATTTATAAAGGTGTTTGAACAGCATAGCCATCATGTGGGTGCCTGGAATCAAGGGCATATTTTGTATTTCTACTACCATTGATAGTGTGCTCGAATGCACTTCTGTAGTAGTTGATTTCAATATCTTTGGGTAGAATGGAAATGATCGCTACTTGATTTCTTGTTTTTGGCATTACTGTGTAAACTGGCAACTGAGTTTGAGTGATCTTGCTTCTCCAACTTTATCCAAAATCATCTATTGTTTTCACAGATTTCATGGGCTTATTATTGTTATTCTTTCATTGAAAGTCTCCTTCAAAGGGTAAAAACAAAATAAAAATAATAACCCTTAGGCCATAACAAAAATAGAGGAATATCAATAGTAATGTGGTTTCTCAATTTTCTCCTAAACAAAGTTTTCACAATACTGTAGTAATTCTCCTCAGTAAGAAATGTATGGGTGTAAAAGAATTACTGAAAAACCACATAATGGGATCAAAGGATGAAGAGAACTTAACCAACCCTTGTTTCACCAAAGAGCCTTCAATAATGGTAGCAAATCTTCCCATGACAGAATACTACCTGCAAAGAAGTGGCCAAGGACCTAATCTCTTGAGAGCAGGCAGATGAAAGATGAAATCTCTATTACATCCACACCTATATGCCTGGGATATGCCAAGAACAGTATTGAATCCTATGACTGCTTTGCATCCAAGCCCATGATCTAAGTATCACATTTCTGTCTTCTAAGCCCCTCTTTGTGTTAGGTTTGATGAGTCCCACCATATGTTTATGTTTTTGGATTTCATATCTTTATATCTTTGGGAATGACCCTGACATTATTCATAAATCCTAAATCAAAAGCATATTTGTGGACGGCTGGCTTACAAGCATAGTAATGATACAGATGACAAAAGACCATTCAATGAACGGTGGAGCCGCACCAAGAGCTTGATCAATAAACCAAAAGAGCCTTGGCCACCGTCCATCCTAAAGTCCCAAGTCTTGGCCTGCATTCATGGCACACAATTCATGAATGTGGGGTATCCATCACCCATTCCTTTTCCACACCCGAAAGCCTGACCTGTGTGGGGGGAAATCTGATCTGACCCGCAAACTTAATGTATTTGACCTGTGCATCTTATACGGGTCAATCGTGAGTTAGATAAACCTGACCCACTGTAGAAAGGATTAGGTGAGGATCGATCCGCATAACTCACATCATCTCATCTGCAAAACCCATTTAAATGTGTTGGGTTAGAATTCACCTTCATATCTATATTGATTTAAAATGGTACAGTGGTTTAATATTTTTGTATTTTGTGCTTTTTTCAGATTGTTAAATGAGCTGACCTTATGTTCAATGTGACCTGCATTGTGTGCATGTTGGATTACTTTACCCATTTTACAAAAAATGGGTTGAAAGTCTTATCTGCATTGGTACTCTACCTTTTTCTGGCTCTGTTGATGAAGCAATGGCCTGTGCTTTTTAGCATCTATAGAGATCAGATAATCCAGTCCATCCATTTTCTTTGTGCATGCACAACACAGGGGCACATAAATCCACACCGCCCAGATCCATCACATATTTATCAGATGCCCCAACCATCTAAGCCATTGACCTAATGTGGACGGCCTTATCCCCACAACTAAACAGAGAATCTGAAATGAATGTCAGCAGCAACGATCCAAGCCGTCCAAAGTGGGGTGCAAGGATCTCGATGTTGAATCAAAATAGTCATATTTATCACGTGGACGGTGGATTTATGAATTTGCAATGACCCCACCACTCTCTGAGAATGTGACATTGTGACTCCAATAAATAAAGACCCCCACTAGTAGCTTTTCTCCTCCATCTACCTCATTACAACCTTTTGCATTCCAACCAGCTAATCAATCCACTCACTCACCCACCAGCCCAGATCAGTAGTCTTTCACTTGAGCTCCATCCATGGCTGCAACCTCAGCTATCAGAAGCTCCTCTCTCTCCCTCAATCTACCCAACCCAAGATCATCACCCACCAGCACTTTTTCCCAATCCAAATCTCTCTCTTTCAACCCTCTCACCAGGAACCTGAAATTGAATAAAACCCAGTTGGGGTTTTCCTCCCAAAGGTCAAAAATCATACCCAAATCACTCTCACCAAAGATTACAGCTTCTGCAAGGCCAGGTTTACTCCAAATTACCTTTACAACCTCCTTTTATTTTCTCTTGCTGTCTTCTCTTTCTTTTTCCTCCTCTTATGTGTCTTTTTCATTTTGATTTTTCAGGTGATGTTCAGGAACTGTATGTGTATGAGATCAACGAGAGAGACCGTGGGAGTCCTGCCTACCTTCGTTTAAGCCAGAAATCGGTCAACTCTCTCGGCGATCTTGTGCCTTTCAGCAACAAGGTTTTTAGTCTTTTATTCATTCTCTTCCACTAAAAGTATTCATAATTGTAGCGATTTATGAGTTTCTGGATGCATCCAAACGCACCCATCTTTTTTTTTTTTATGTGGCAATGTTACAAACATCCAATTATTATTATGCTCGATCTAGGCCCAACTTTCTATGGGCCGGGTTCAGGTAGGGGTATTAATGGCTTGAGTCGACCGCCCTAACCTTAGGCCCATATCCGGCCCAAGCCCGACACAGGCTTTAATGAACTCGACTTGGGTCATAGTTGGGAAATCATTATCGACCTGAACCTAACCAACATTCACTGCCAAACCCACCGTGGGTCCGGTTAAAACGTGACCCATTGCCATCCCTACTCATAGCTTCAACTGCTTAATCAAAAGGCACATTTTCCCAATCGTTCCTGCATGTTTGTTGAAGAGGGGGTTTGTAGAACCCACATTTGCACATCTAGGACCAGCCACTTGGCAGAATGGGTAACCAGGCCTGGGCGACCAGTTTAGCGGCTTGGTTGCAGTCAGGTTCAATCGGGCCAAGTTTGCCAATATGCAGTCCGTTATTGCTGTCCTATTTAATTAGATCAATTGGATAATTTTGTGCTTGGTTAGATAACTAATCTGATGATCTATATAGTGTTGATTTGGATCCCCATAAAATTCGGTATATTTAAGTTGAAATTTGTCACCCATTTTAAGTTCTATCTTGACCATCTAAAGCTTGATTTGAGCCCCTTTTCTTGATTGGGCCCTCATTAAAACGGATCAAGACATTGTAATCTCGATGAAATCGATTCAAATAATCAAAAGCCTCATCAATTACAAGACCCATTAGGCCATCTGCTTGTGCATCATCACCCAGCCAAGCCTGAATCACTAGTGCTTGTAATTAATTTAGTGACTGATTCACTCGAACAAGTAGTTGTTGAAAACAATGGGTTGCTTAATTATCTGTAATTTTAGTTTTTGGTTTGTAATCTAATATTGAAAATGAAGCTGACCATAGAGAGAGAGATGTCTGTTACAGTTATATCATGGAAACCTTCAAAAGCGAATAGGTATAACGTCCGGCCTCTGTGTGCTGATCCAGCACGTGCCGGAGAAGAAAGGGGACCGTTACGAGGCCATCTACAGCTTCTACTTTGGAGACTACGGTCACATATCCGTACAGGGACCGTATCTTACGTACGAGGATACGTATCTGGCCGTTACGGGCGGGTCGGGCGTGTTCGAAGGGGTGTACGGCCAGGTCAAGCTTCAGCAGCTCATCTTCCCCTTCAAGCTCTTCTACACCTTCTATCTCAAAGGGATCGGTGAGTTGCCATCCGAGTTGCTGGGTCAACCCGTCCCACCGAGTCCGGCCGTCGAGCCCTCTGCCGCTGCAAAGGCTACCGAGCCACATGCCTGCATTCCCAACTTCACCAACTGAGGCAGCGTGCATCGCACACGTGATCTGTTATTGGTACATCAGGCTCTCAGGAGTCAGAACCCTACTAAGAGCACTTTCTTTTTCAGTTTATTGGAAGACCATTGCACCCGGTAGTTGGTATCATTGTATGTATTGTTGGGATCTTTACATTTGAATGTGTATTGTTGGGATCTTTACATTTTGAATGGTGACTTGTTTCTGTCATTCAATGGGTGAATGGTATGATTTTGTTTGGCATTCTGTGTTGAAATTAGCACTGGAGTCTTGGGGTTGGTGAGAAATTTTCTTGCTAGGGGTGTTTATTTGGCTGGATGATAGATTTTAGGTTTCTTTCTTATAAGAGATTAGTTGTTTGAGATATTAGATTTGGATTTAAATTTTAAATAGGGGAGATGTCCTGCTGCACTTTATAGTCCAAAGGACAGGAATGTAGGTGTAACTCAGGGGTCCTGCGTTGGGGGACGGTCTGGATGAGTGCTCCCTTGTTAGGCTGTATGCTGGAGAAGATATAGGATTTCAATAGGGGTAGAGGCTGTGGTAGTCCTGACTCATCGAAATTGCTATAAATGAAGGAGATGAGAACATTGGTTGATCATCCAAAAAGTCTAATATCATTAGCAGCGAGTTCATAGGATCTATCTCACACGGGATCACACAAAAGTTCTTGATAAATTAATTCAGTTTCGACACCAATCTGAGACCAGCAATTCCAACAATGAGACATTTATGAGCTTGGAGCCTTGGACTGTGTCAATTTTAGGGTGCACTCGTCACCTGCAGAAAAACTGAAGCATGTTCGTTTAATTCCGGGGGTTATCTTTGGAGAAGATTTTCCCTATTTGGGGCTACCCTAACAAATACTTGAACACTTGAATATATGGCTCTGGTCTGACCGATTTATTAATCATGAGTTCAGATCTCCTGAGGAAGATGATAGATGGTGGGCTTCATGGGCAAGGCGGTGGGGGCTTACCTGGGAAGAAATAGTTTGGGGAATGAAAAGACTATATTACTGTTAGTGGGGCATGAAATTTCAAATCCTATCAGCAGATTTGATATAATTGAGATATGGGCCTCCAAATCAATGAAAAAAAAAAAAAAAATACAATGAGATCCAACCACGAGAACAAACCTTTTTTTTTTCTCTTGGTAAAATCAAAATATCATTAAAGAGAGAAAGAACAACAACAAAGACACCAAAAACCAAAACAAAGACATTAAGACCCAACTCCCCTAACCCCCAAACCCACAAAATAAGAGTTCTTAGCTAAATCATGAACGATAATAGACTTCAGCTTCCTAGAAATACAAGAAAAATTTGACAAACATAAAATTAGAAGCAAAAGATTCAATGTCATGCAAAATTGGCTCAAAAGGCTGATCAAAAGATTTGTTGATAGCTCGCACCACTACTAGAGCATCAAACAAAATGTGAATTTTGTAGAAGTCACGAGCCCTGGATTCATTTAGGGTTGCAAGGATTGCCCTAGCTAGCCTCAAGCTTTTTTTTGGAGGAAGACACTTATGGCCTATTCTATTCACTCAACATGCACCCATCATAAAACCATTAAGTCAAATAGCAAAACCATACCTAGATTTACCATCCACAACTCTAAATGCTGCATTCGAAAAAATGTAGGCTATATCTCGTGAAAAACTCATATTTAGGCCTTGTTTTTGATGAATTGGTTCCAGGTGACAAACAAATTTAAGGCAATATTTAGGGAGTCGAGACTTGATGAGGGTAAAATTGAGTTTGATGGTAATTTTGGGAAAGTGAGTGAGGGGGAGGTCAGGAGGATGGAGTCACGGTAGAAAATACAAGTACATGCCTTAAATGCCTTGCTCAAGAGTATCTGAATTCTCATGTCAAATGTAAAAGCTGCCAACAATTTTGCCTCCATCCTCATAGTTATAGGCCCAAGTGCTGGTAAATACGTATGGCCGATCTATGGGGCATCTCGGCATGATTTCACAAGGAGTCCGGACTTTCTAAGGCTCAGGCTTGCGAGAAATTTGTGATGGCCCTTCTCGTTAAAATTTGAATCGATCGAAATAAATGCATTTTTTTTTAAACGAGATTTGACTAAATTTCAATTCAATAAACGTTTTGAGCATACCATAAAACTGACCATGCATTAAGATTGAAAAATATTGTAGAAGTTTATGAGTTTTATATATGATATATCTAATGGTGGGCCTGTCCCTTGTCAGAGTAAAATTTAGTAAATGTTCATACGAGTGGGTTATTTATTTTGAACACTTCAGAATCTTAGTGTGGACCCCACAATGAACCTCACAAATTTCGCTTGAATCTAAAGACCTTTTAGAGGTTTTTTTGGGAAAGTTAAGTAGGGGTGTTCAGGGCCGGGCTGGGCTAAGGCATATCCAGGCCCGGCTCGGCCCAAGCCTGACAAGGGCCATAAAAGTTGGGCTCGAGCCCGCCCATTTAATCAATTGGGCGGGGCTGAACCGGGCTTTTCATCACTTTTGTGGGAATTAGAACACTAGTTAAATTCAATACATGTATTTCTTACACAAGCAGGGCCGGGATGGGCTATGGGCTTTCTATCACTTAATCCAAGCCTGGCCCAATTATTAATACATATTTAAGCTTGGTCCAAAGCGGGCTAGGCCCGGATCTAGCTCGGGCTGGCCTAGCCCATGAGCACCCGTAAAGTTAAGTTAAAATCTTTATTAGAAGTAGCATCAATTGTTGATCAATTAAGAGAGACTCATTTGATATTGTTTGGACATGTCTAATGTAGACCAATACTGACATCGATGAGGAGAATTTTCTCCATGAAAGTTGATGGGTCCTTAAGAAAAATGGATAGGTTGAAGAGGACGTGGATGAAGTCGTAAGAATATATGTAAAAAAGTGTAACTTATTCGAAGATTTGACCCAAGATAAATGGGAATGGAAAAACATAATTCATTTAGCTAACTTCAACTAGTTGAGATAACGCTCAAAGATGAGGACGACATAAATATATGTATTTGCAGGTAATGTCACCCTTGGAGCAATACCTTTATAGGGGTCACTTCTAGGACCCCTTGTGTTGCAGCCATTCTCAAAGATGAAGGATCTCTCCATTTTTTTTTTTTTGAGGAGTGGGGGATTTAGATTAATACTCAACAATGGCCCCTCCAAGAAAATTATGTTTCCAAGTTGCCCCTCCAAGGCATGTATCCTTACTAGGGGTGTAACGGTTCGGTTAACCATTTGTTTTGGAAAAATCATTAACCAAACCGACAGTTTTTCAGTTTTTAAAAACCGTAAACGTACCCAAAGAAATCGTTAAAAAACAAACCACAATTAACTATATTAGATGGTTTGGTTACAGTTAATCGTCACTTAAAAAAAATCTATCTTTGTCCTTTAACTCTGCATGTAGAACAATACTATCATTTTTCACATACCAAACAAAACAACACTATTATTTCTCACGAAAATAAACACAACTAAAAGTCTAAAATGATACTACAAAACATCTATTATGCAATACATTTAGGCCATTTAGTTTTTTTTATTAGTGTAACGGTTCGGTTAATCGTGTGTTTTGGGAAATGGTTAACCGAATCTATTTAACAGTTTGGTTCGGTTAATAACCGTAAGTCGAGACTGGAAACCGTAACCGAACCGTGAAGCATAATTTTTCAATTTTAATACATGTAACCGTAATCAAACCGTGAAACACGGTTATTAACCGTCGATTCGGTTCGGTTCGATCGGTTAGGCGGTTTTCCATTTTTTTTTTTTACAACCCTAATCTTGACTACCGATTTTGCACAGCTCCCAAGGGCTTACAAAGCTGTCGTCCGTGAGACCAAAATTGTATTTATGTATGTGTATGTGTGTATATAGAGATTTATTTCATGACATTCAGGTTGGACTTGAATGCACTCCTTTGCAGAAAATGGAAACAACTAGATCATGGGAGGTATTGTTCTAAGCATCTCAAAATTGTTCTATCTTTAGCCATTAAATAAAGCAGGATGGGTGTAAATCTTGTGTTATGAATTGGGTCCTAAACAATTAGGAAGAGAATCAAATTTGGACTTGTGGCAATTCCAAAAGAGGTTCAATGGATACCATATATTTCTTATCGTGCAGGCTTGAACTTGAGTTCAAAGATCCGTGTGGGATCCATATATTTCAGTGTAATGCCTCCTACCTTTTATATTTTTACCCTCTTTTTTTTTAAAAAAAAAAAGGTTTTCTACTTCCATCTTCTAATTAACATTCTGCCCTGAGTTTCATTATGAAACAAATCTTCTTAATCTTTTGAATGACATAAAATCAATATCATCATCTATGCTCCTTCCCCAGGAAAGAGGGGCTCTTTCTATACTCTTGAGAGAAATTCAAAAACAGGTAGTGTTGAAATCACAGGCTCGCACGAATGTCCAAATGCACTTATTCCGACGAACATGCCTGGGGTCGTAGTCCAACTGCAATTTGTCTGAGCACTGGGCACATGGCTAACGTCCCCATTTCCTGCTGTGTCGCATTTATCACTTTACCAATCGGTTGTCTATCTCTGAGGGATGTCGTGGGATGTGGTACACTCAGATAGATTCCAGAATTTGCCAACACTTGAATTACAGTGCACCAAATATCAGTTCAAGAGTTTCCTAAATAGTCACTCAATGATATATACAGGGGACATGGATTTCAGGTCTAAAATTAGTTTTCATGTACCCATGTTTGTGGGATTTCAGAAGTCTCAAACAGGCTCTTGGTCAAAACCATTCAAATAAGAACAGGATCTGTCTAATTACTTAAAACTTTATTTATTACACTCTATCCAAGACAGTAAATAAAGTAAAGAAAACTCTTTGATTAGGTCTATCTAAATGCACCACTCTATCACCATGGTCATAGAAATGATTGAGGCTGAATCTTGATAGATATCAAGATGTCTTACATATATATAACTCCTTCAACTGATTAAGAACATGTGATGTGTGTGGGTGAGTAAGTTCCAATCTTTAAAAAGCTTAAAAAGGAAATCCTTCCATATCTCTTGGGAGGTCACTGGACTATACATATATTTTGCATGTCTGCTCTGGGTTTTGTGGTGGCAGCAGATAGGGATTGCTGCTTTGAGTCTTGATGGATGTGGCTTTGGGCGGGCACATGCAATTATATAGATTGGTGTATACTTTGTGTAGTCCAAAAAAGATGCACATCACATTTGAAAGATTGGAAGTGAGGAACTGTAGGTACAAATCCTCTTCCACACATAAATTACATTCATCGTGTAGTATGCACATGAAAATTCATTCCAAAAAGGCAAACATACCCTCTTAACTAAATAGTTTGGTATGTCTTGAAGGAAATCGTGTGGCCCACATGTCACAGGTCCTACATTAGATCAAGCAGAGATGATGCCAAAGTAGAATGGAATCCTAAGTAAGACTTAATCTGATCCTACTAATAAACTCCCAATAAAATTAGTGAATGTGAGTTTTTTGACGAAAAAATCTCTAATAAGTGTGATTTTTTGAAACTTGTCTATATAAAATAAGAGAACCTAAAGATAGATATTATTTTATTTTATAATAAAGAGAAGAAAAAAAAAATATATATATATATATATATGGAGCTTTCCATTCACCGAAACACGTATAGATATCCAACAGCGTGTGGTCCCTGGGAAGAGGTATCCAGAGTTATTAAACGTTGCAACAGTAGTAAGTACGCCTTTGCCCCCATAGAAGATCGAAATTCGAAAATTAGTAGAGAGAGAAGGAGAGACAGATCACAGAAGCCCAATTTACTTTCTTTCTTCATTAAATGCAGATGCAGGCAGAGGCACTCAACACCATGAACCCGGCAAGAGTACAATCAAGATATTAAAAAACAGTAGAAGAAATCTATCTACCCATTAAATGAAGCTCTAGATAAGCCAAGGTCTATCTTACCCAGAAATAACTCTTGTGATGAATCCAAGTGTGGCCCACGACGTCGACATGTGAAGTTGGGGGCCCCCATTGTCTATGGTCGGGCTCTGCTGCTGCTTTCATGACGAATGACAACCACATGACGTGCACATAAACTATTCGTCCACCCCCCATTCATTATAAAACCCAATCCTTTCCTACTCCTTTTTACAGGTTGAAAACAACCCCACAAGGGCAAAAGTTTCAACGACGGGAAAAAAGCCCATATTCCCATGAAGATAACACTGTATAATAAACTCATGTAAAAGACAAAAAGTTCTAAGAAAGATGATAAAAAGAAAAAGAAAAGAGAAGAAGAATCTCTGTTATATTACAAAACCCACAAATCTTTCACTCAGTCTATTTGCTCTGTTCAATGGAGCAACCTACTCTAAGTACCCACAGTTGTGAAGAGCTAGACAGCTTAGATCTAAGGGATGAGTTTTTTAAGTCTTGCATTACTAGGGAGAGCACCAAATCAAGAAGATTCTCAGCTTCCAACTTGACAAGCTTTAGAGAAGAAGCAAGATCCTTTAGACATGCGCCCACCATCTCCAGCACAGCTTCTTCCCCTGGATACACATCTACAGGTACTAAATAGTTCTCTTTCTTTCTTTTGTTTTTTTTTTCCTAGTCAACTGAAGACATCTCTTACCAATCAATCGCTTCTCTGAAATTATCATCTTGCAGAGCTTATCGACCCATCAACGTACTCATTTACAGAGGCTCTCAAAGGTAAGCTAAATTTGAAAGAAATGGCGGCAATGTTGATTTATAAGGATTTTGGCTTTGATGGACAGATGGATCTTATACTTTATTATTATTATTTTTTATATGTATTGTTGTTGGCAGCTCTTCAGATGAGGGCCGGAAGGGAGTCTCTACCATCAATTAAAAGCAGTACTTCTAATGAGAATCCTTTGCATTCCAAGTGGAATGAGGCTGAGAGGTATATATGCAACCCACTCTCAGGAGAAGTCCCTGTAGAGTGCTTATCTGCCAAAGCATTGAGTGGAAGGTTATTAGGAAGGATTACCATGTCTACTCCACTGGCATTTTCTAATGCCACAGTTATACAAAGTAGGCGTACCATAACTGATGAAGAAGAGCTTCCACTCACAGGTCCTTGATACTTGCCTTTTTGTCTAGTGTTATTAATAAATAAATAAAAATTTTGGGTCTCCATCATGTGTCTTCTAATTGCAGAATTGGAGAGTTGCAGAAGGTTTGGGAGCCGTAGGATTTTGACTAGAGATAAGGGCACTCAAAGCAGTCCACATGATCTAAGTTCAAGCAGTAACAGCCCTGACTCAGCTCCCTCCATCAAAGAGATTACAGTAACAAGCTGTGGAATGGAAGGAGAGACACCAGAGTTTCATGACCAACTAAAAACCAAGGAATTTGAGGTGAGTTTGATTTTTGCTGCTTTGAAAGATGGGTTTATAGAGTAGATGACAAACAGGAGTGATAATTTTAAAATTTAGACTCCAATAAGTACTGGATTTGGTTACAGGGTCCGAGATTCTCTGATGGCTCTGCCCCATAAATCCATCAACACTAGGGCCGCATAGTTAGAGTTGAATCCATCATCAAATTGATTACACTCGGGGATATATAATCTTGCTCTCTTACTTCGTGTATTTTAATCACATTTTTTTTTTAGAGGTGATTAATATGATGGGAGACTAACTTTGGTTGGAATTGGATGCCCCAGCAGGCTTGGATTTCATAAATGGGCCCCATAGATAGATTTATAGGCCAGCATTTGGAGAGGATTGGGACTATGGCAGACATGGCCCACTGGACATATGTCCAACATAGTACTCAGTGTAATTATTGGCCAAGGAGGTCCACCTCATTAAACCTAAATTTCACTGTTTAGGACCACTGTTGACACTGTCCTGACAGGGCTTTACAGCTGGCAGTCTCCTTGCGAATCTCAATGGACCAATCAAGTCACTCTCTTTCTGATTGGGCCCCAATGGTATGGCCACTCATTTGTTCTGTAACTTCTGTCTCGAGAGTGGGGCCCACCTGTGGGCTCATTTGGCTAGCCCCATCCATGGCCATTGCTGGTAGGAAGGCTCACTAGAAACTAGAGCCCTAGACCCCGTAGCCCCAGCTGTTAACGGATCCATTCATGCACGTAGTCCTCTTTCTTGACAATCCACATGCCAGAGCCCACAAAAGTGATTTCATCCTCCCTTGCATTTTGGGGTGTTCCTTATAAATTTTCACACAGGGCTTACTTAGCTTATGATCTATCAAATCCATTCACATTTACACAACTCTCTAGAATCCATTGATCGTTTTAATAGGAAGGTATGAATCTCTGAAAAATCTAAAACGTTATGAACTCTCAGAATTGAAACCACACAGTTAAAAGCAAACTTGACACTGACCTGCATTGATGAGCCCATGGCCCCTGGGAAGAGGTGTTTGATCAATGTGATATCCGACTTGGTCTCATTCAAAATGGAAACAATGGGAATCCATATGTTTGGTGACATGCCCTTACCTACTCCCAGTAGGGTTGGTAATCAACTGGCAGAGAGAGTGATGGGAATGAAATCTTATGTTCAAATTGTGGGCAGCATCATGTATGCGATGCTGTATATGAGATCAGATATTGCATTCGCCGTGGGTCTCGTAAGCAGATTCCTAAATAACCTAGGATTACAGCATTGGTATGTGGTTAAGAGGATTCTTCGGTACATCAAAGAAACAGTGAACCTTCACCTATGTTATCAAGATGAAGTTGTGGAACTGCGCGGCTACTCAGATGCAGATTGGGCCGGTGATTTAGACCAGAGAAAGTCAACAACCGGTTATGTGTTTACCCTCAGAGGAGGTGCAATTTCTTGGGGTAGCAAGAAACAGACCTCTACAACTATGTCAACAGCTAAAGCAGAGTATATAGCCTGCAGTACAGCAGTTCAGGAGGCTTTTTGGTTAAAATATTTCCTAACTAATTTGGAGATAATTAGAGAAAAAGAGCATGTCCCAATGAACGTGGACAACACATTTGCTATATCCATGGTGAATGAGACAAAATTCAACAGCCGATCAAAACATGTTGAGATAAAGTATCACTTCATTAGAGAGAAGGCTGAAAAGAATGATATAGAAATTTTCTATATATCTTCATTTTCTATATATCTTGAGAGGAATTGATGGTTGATGCTCTCACCAAGGCTTTGCCTGGAGAGGTTTTTGCAAGGCATGTAATGTGTATGGGACTAAGATATATTTGATGTACATGGCATTCGTGCCAAGTGGGAGATTGTAGGAAATCGTGTGGCCCGCATGCCACGGGTTCCATGTCAGATCAAGCAGGGCTGATGCCAACAGAAAATACAATCCCACTTAATGTAAGACTTGATTTGGTCCCACTAATAAGACTCCCAATAGGATTAGTGGATGTGGGTTTCTTAGCGAAGAAGTCTCTAGTAAGTGTGACTCTTTGGGACTTGTCAATATAAGATAAGGGAGCCATAGGATTGGAATTATTCCATCTCATAGGAAAGACAAGAGGCGAAGAGATCCGCGGAGCTTCCCAATCGCCGGAACGCATATAGATCTCCGGCCGCGTGTCGGAGTCTACACATCCAAATCCATCAATTGGTATCAGAGCAAGGTTCCGTGCGTTTCGACGGTTTAGATCGTAAAATTGCGGTTTAGATTGGAGTAGATCTCGATTTTTCGTCGGACCCAAGTCGCCTTCGTTTTCTCTACAAACCCAGGTTGAGAGGAGGAAGACGAGAATCGCCTTGGACTTTCGCACGTCATCAGGAAAAGCAACACAGCTTCTTTGTGGAGCCTCGAGTTCCCCGCGTCATCAAGAAAAAGAGAAGACTTCACCACAGCACACGTACAGATACAATAGTGAGACGAATTGGTTACTGTTGCTTACAGTTTCCATCTCCTCGAGAAGCACGGCACAGGTACACGCCATTGCAAGTTGGGTCAGATCAAGACCCGACCCGACATGACCCAATCAGGCCCACACCAGTAGGCACTGGTAGGTGTGCTAACGCAAGCGGCGGCGACTGGCGACGTCAGTAGATTGCTGATGCAGGCAAAGTGATTTTTGACCGTCAAAACTTCGCACTGCGATATCTTGAGCATCCGGACTCCGATCGACGAATGGTTTGGTTCTGCGGAATCCTTGTCAGCAGATCTACACAGTAGCAGCAAGAGGAAGACGATCCACCGGTTTAAACAAAAAGGATGATTTTTCTCCTTTAACGGTCAGTGGTATCTGAACTTCTTTTTCAATTCAGTAATAATTATGTATTCCAAATCAGCGTTGCATGATCTTGCTAAGGCTGATATTTTTAACGGCAAGAACTTAGTCGTGTGGAAGCGTCGGATGGACGCATTGCTGCACTTTGACGGATTAACATATGTGATTGAATTCGATCTGATCTCAAAACCCGCTGATGATGCCCCTAAGGATGATCATGATGTGAATGAACAATGGGTATTTGATAACAAATCAGCGAGACATCTTCTGATCGAATTCATATCCAGCGATTTGGTAAAGCAGTTTGAGCACTTTGCCACTGATAAAGAAACCTATGACTATCTGTGGACAAATATGATGAAACCTCCAAATCTCACTTGATGGAAGCATTCAGCGCATATGTTAACTATAAGATGCCAGAAGGATCAGCTATAAGGGATCACATTGATCAAATGGCGGTCTAATATAGTAACCTTCCAGCCTTAGGTAAGGAAATGGATGAAGATTTTCAAGTCATGTACTTGCTGATGAGTCTTCCACCCTCATGGAAGAATGTGTCTCAGACCCGTAGCCTCCAAAAGGGTGTGACCCTCAGTGAGGTGCAAGCTAGATTGCTTGATGAAGGATAAAGGCAGGCTGCCCGCGGTGTAACACCTACAAACTCTGTCATGATTGCTAAAGCCAAGACTAATAACGGTGCGTTAACCGTCAATATGAAAAACAAAAGGAATTTCAAAGGCAATCAAAAGCGGAAAGGGCCTAAGAATGGTGTTTGCTTTAACTGCGGGAAGCCTGGACACTTTAGTTCTCATTGCAGAAAGAAAAGGGATGAGAGTAGCTAGCAATGTAAAGTGACCAAAGAGCATGGTGATTATATTGAGATGGTCACAGAGTTCATGATAGTGGACACCAATGACAAGAATTGGTAGATTGATTCAGGAGCCACTAGGCACATATCAAGAACCAAGGCTGGGTTTGTCGAATTCAAAGAGATGAAACTGGGAGATCAAAGTATCTACATGGGGAATGAAACATTTTGTGATGTGTTGGGTATAGAGAAAGTCAAAATTCCCTTACCAACCAGAAAATCCCTATATCTCTCTGATATTTTCTTTACTCCAGCTATGAGGAGGAACGTCATCTCTGTGAGCCAGTTGGCTATGAATGGATTCGAAATCAAATTTAAAGATAAAGATGTTACAATTGGCATGCACGGTCAAGTTTTAGTCAAATGTTTTCTTTCAGATAAATTGTATTTGCTGAACACTATTAATGATGAAATAAAATCTAGTTCTCATTATTCTGTGTGTGAATGTGTGCATGGATGGTTTGGCTATATTATGGCATATGAGATTATGGCACATTAACAAAAACAGAATAAGTAGAATGGTTAGGGATGAACTTTTACCAAATTTAGGTAAAGTAGAGTACCCTATATGTGAACCATGTCTAAGTGAAAAAATGGTCAAGAAACCATTTCCAAAAGGAACTAGAAGTTCAGAAATATTGACCTAATTCATTCTGATATTTGTAGACCATTGAATGTCCAAAATAGAATGGGGGAGGACTATTTTATCACATTTATTTATGATTACAACAGATATGGTTATGTGTACCTGATTAAATACAAACATGAGGCCTTAAAAACGTTTCAAATATATGCTGCTGAGGTCCAAAATCAAAAGGGTAAGAAAATAAAATGGATTAGATCAGATAGGGGGGTGAATATACCTCGGAACTGTTTAAAGAATATTGTGCACGTGAGGGAATCATTCATGAATATTCGATTCCATATACCACAACAAAATGGCGTGGCTGAGAGGAGGAATAGGACCTTAATGGATATGGTAAGGTCAATGATCAACCATGCGAGACTTCCGCTGTATTTGTGGGGAGAAGCATTAAACACGGCATAATATATCTTGAACATAGTACCCTCCAAAAGTGTGCCCAAGACCCCTTATGAATTATGGACTGGTGCCAAACCAAAATTAGAACATGTGAGAGTTTGGGGCTGCCTTGTACATGTCCTGCTACCACCACAAGAAAGACATAAACTGCAAGCAAAAACGAAGAAAAATTGTTCTTTCGTTGGCTACCCATTACATTCTAAAGGATATCATGTGTATGATCACGATAATGAGATAATCATGGAATGCCGAGATGTGTTTTTTCTTGAGGATCCGACGGTCAGTCCTAGAGTAGAAGCACAGTGTGTGGAATTATATGAGATCTCTAAAGGCAAGGGGGTTCAAGCAAGTGGGGGTTCCGACGAAGAGGACGTTGGACCTAGAGTTCCTGGCCATGGCCCACTTGAGGTGATTGAACAACCTGCTGAGCCGATTGGCAGGCCGATTCGTGCGAGGAAACAACCGGCATATCTAGATGATTATTGCTATTTATTGAAAACCGTGCAAGATTTGGATCCAAACTCCTACTCTCAAGCGATCAAAGCGCATGATGCGCAGTATTGGTTAGAAGCTATGAGAGAGGAGATATAATCAATTAAAAAGAACCAAGTATGGCAATTGGTTGATCTTCCAAAAGATCGAAAAGCCATTGGATGTAAATGGGTTCTTAGAAAGAAACTAAAGTCGGATGGATCCTTAGATAAATATAAAGCACGATTAGTAGCTAAGGGATTCACACAAGTGGAAGGAATAGATTACGAGGAGAAAATTCCAATCCATACGAACCTTAGCGGCATTGGTAGCATGTCGTGACCTTGAATTGCACCAGATGGATGTGAAAACCGCATTCTTAAACGGTGAGTTAGAAGAAGAAATTTATATGAAACAACCCGAGGGGTTTGTGGTGCAAGGTCACGAGTACAAAGTGTACAAACTTAATAGGGCATTGTATGGATTATAATAGGCTTCGAAACAATGGTATAGAAAATTTCACCAGGCAATTGGTGAAATAGGATTTGTCCCCAATAATGTAGACACATGTTTCTATACTAAACGCAGTGGGAGTGTTACTTATATTTGTCATTATATGTGGATGACATTTTGATTACTGGTGATCAATTGGAAGTCGTAAATGAAATCAAACAATGGTTAAAATCAAGATTTGAGATGAAAGACATGGGTGAGGCAGAGTATGTCATTGGCATTGAAATAACCCGTGATCGTCTGAATAGGTTATTAACTTTATTACAGAGATCCTATTTGAAAACTATGTTGAAACGGTTTGATATAGCTATGTGTAAACCAATTGATACTCCCATCTGCAAGAGTATAAAATTGTCCAGCAATCAGCGACCCAGAAACGAGCAGGATAAGGAAGTGATGAGAATGAAACCTTATGCTCAAATTGTGGGCAGCATCATGTATGCGATGCTGTGTACGAGACCAGACATTGCATTCACCGTGGGTCTCGTAAGCAGATTTCTAAGTAACCCAGGAATACAACATTGGTATGCGGTTAAGAGGATTCTGGGTACATCAAAGGAACAGTGAATCTTCGCCTATGTTATCAAGGTGAAGTCTTGGAACTGCGCGGCTACTCAGATGCAGATTGGGCCGGTGATTAAGACCAGAGAAAGTCAACAACCGATTATGTGTTTACCCTCTGAGGAGGTGCGGTTTCTTGGGGTAACAAGAAACAGACATCTACGGCTATGTCAACAGCCGAAGCAGAGTATATAGCCTGCAGTACAACAGTCTAGGAGGCTCTTTGGTTAAAATATTTCCTAACTGATTTGGAGATAATTAGAGAAAAAGAGCCTGTCCCAATGAACGTAGACAACACATCTGCTATATCCATGGTGAATGAGACAAAATTCAACAGCCGATCAAAACATGTTGAGATAAAGTATCACTTCATTAGAGAGAAGGCTGAAAAGAATGATATAGAAATTTTCTATATGCCTTCAGAGGAATTGATGGCTGATGCTCTCACCAAGGCTTTGCCTGCAGAGGTTTTTGCAAGGCATGTAATGTGCATGGGACTGAGATATATTTAATGTATATGGCATTCGTGCAAAGTGGGAGATTGTAGGAAATCGTGTGGCCCGCATGCCACGGGTCTCATGTCAGATCAAACAAGGCTTATGCCAATAGAGAATACAATCTCACTTAATGTAAGACTTGATCTGGTCTACTAATAAGACTCCCAATAGGATTAGTGGATGTGGGTTTCTTGGCGAAGAAGTCTCTAGTAAGTGTGACTCTTTGGGACTTGTCTATATAAGATTAGAGAGCCCTAGGGTTGGAATTATTCCATCTCACAGGAAAGACAAGAGGCGAAGAGATCCGCGGAGCTTCCCAATCGTCGGAACGCATATAGATCTCCAGCCACATGTCGGAGTCTACACATCCAAATCCATCACATAGAACTGTCAACTTGAGTCAGGTTCAAGGTGGTTTGGGGTTGAGAACGGCCTCTTTGCCTAGGATTTGAACTTAGACACCTTCCCTTGCCGGAGGGCTTCTTTCCCTTTTATCATCCGAGGCTTCTTTCCCTCTCCTAAGGGCTCTACCACTTGCTTGGGTTAACATAAAAAAGAAAAGAAAAAGGGCAGTTGGGGTTTGGGCTGCTTGACCCATTCCACCTCATTTATCACTCATATATTTATTAATGAAGGTTATATATAACATATTTAACATTTCTTCTTAGTTAGATGTGTCCATCTTCGACCACACATGATTCAGTTTGGACCCTTTGCATTCGGGATTTTGCTTTTCAAGATAGATATGTAGAAGAATTTGCGAATTCCATTGTCTCAGATAGATATAAAAATGCTTCAGGATCTACCTGGCTATAAAAGAAATTCTATCCATTTGGTGCTGATAGTTGTTTCTTATATGGCAATGAAATGAATGCACTAAATTAGAGTCACGTTTTACTAAGAGGTACATCTCACTATTCAAAGAGAGGTAATTTTATTCCCTTCAACAAATCCAACCCCCTTTCTTTCACTAAAACCCCGCAAAGTAGCATTTACCCTAATTTAACCCTAATATAAATTATACTCAACATTGGATTGATGGGATGATCGATCTTTTCCCAAAATCATATCCATAATGAGTCCTTTCTATCTATTATCCTTCCATGATTAACATACATCCAAGTGGATCCCACAAGAGCTTAGAGCTTTACGTCTCACCAAATCTGTGATAGTTATCTCTTTGTAGAATGCGACCTCAACAAAATTACTGGCAAATTTATTGTTTCAACTGTCCATATTGTGGGCTTAGATCATATTGTTATCAATCACAATTCCCTCTTGTATCTACTGGGGTTAGCGGGTTACACTTTGCCACGTTCCTCTTTTGAAAAGCAATAAAGAATGCCTGCAGTGGAGGAACAAAATCCATCGGTTCTTTTTCTTATTTTCCATAAAAGGAGGGCTTTCCTCCCTGCTCCAAATTTTCTGGTTTTGTTCTTTCATGAACTAGAAAAAGACATTTGACCATTGGTCATGGTCAAAGTTTTGACCAATATTTTGATGGAAACTGCAGGGGATTGAATGTAGAAAACAAAATCAGAGTAGTTGTTTTTAAGTATTAGAAAAGATTATATGTAAATTATTCTAAAATCGAAAAGGATGGTTGAGTTATGAAAACAAGGTATAAATGAGACCATGTTTAGCACAAAAAACTTACACGCTTCCCACCTCCCTTCACATTTATGCCTGCAATATTGGATGTGGACCCTAAATTTGTAATTCAAAGCATTTAAATCGTTTATTGAATTAACGAATGATTCGAGAAATTTAGTTTCATATATTAAATCTTCAGTAATTTTGAGAAATATATGAAAATCAAGAAAAAAAAATAATCAAATAGATATACTAATCAAACTGATTTTGGGTCCCAATTTTATGATCTGAACAATTCAATATTCTCATTTAAAAGGTAAAGCTCAATGTGTGAAGTTTAATCTCTTTGATCCTCACACATATCAAGAAATCATGTGAGAAACACAAAAGGTCTAATCTCACTTTTTTATTATCTGTAATTTTGTGGACCCTAAATTCATGATACAAATCTTTTAATTCTCGCAGCTTTTTCTTCCCATTCAGATCCTCATCATGGCCATTAAAAGATTTACCACAATCAATCAACAAAGGGCCGCCTGGAATACTTGTGGGGATAGCTTACTGATCTAACATGATAAGAGATGAGGTAAAGCTCTGATACCAATTGTTGAAAATAGGGTGGGCCTTTAGGATAGGTTTCAAAAACTTTTGATCCACTTGATATAGGGATCAACTATCCAAAAGGCTATAAAACCCAATCCAGGAAGTAAACCCTTAATCTCAGCCATCATGATCAGTAAATACAATCTATCTAGAAGATAGAAACAGTAACTAATAAATCTACAACATGCAAGGAAGTAGATTATACCTTTGGAGCTCGGTTGTGCTCTAATGGAGAAGTTGCGTCTTTCTTTGATGATGAAACGCTTTTACTAATCAAGTAGAAATCTCCAAGACCTCTTGATCTTCCACGCTATGACCCGTATCAGATTCTCCTTTTTCTCAAGAAGATGGTGGGATCTCCAAGAGAAAACTACTAGGAACTCTAGGGAGGAACTAGAAAGAGAACTAGAAGAGGGAGAGAAGATGGAGCATGTACAACTCTTGCACAAGAGGGCCTTGGGCGTGAATCTCTAGGGTGGGATTATTCATGGACGTCCAGGCTCCTTTTTCTCCTCTATATTTATAACTTTTAGTAACCTCTTCTTTACTAATTACAATAGAAATCTAAAGTCTTACTTCCATTAATTAGTAACTTACCATATCATAATTAGAAGTCTCACTTCAAATATGATTAGTAACTTTTCAATTCCTTTCTAATTAAAATAGAAGTCTCACTTCTACTAAAATTAGTAAGTCTACTATTACCACTATTAGAAGTCTTACTTCAAATAGAAATAGTAACTTTCCTTTTAGCGTTCAACTAAAATTAGTATCTTTCTAATAATTGAGCAAGCGTGGGGACCACTAGGGATTCCTTAGAAAGCTGGCTCCAACTGGGACACGCGACCCCACATCTCATGTGTAATCAGGGCCCACAGTTAATTGCAAATAACTCCACTATATAAATGCAATTGAACTTCAGTCTTAGGAATATTACATAGAAGACCCTAAACTACTACATTACCATAAGTAGACCCCTCTATCAATATCCATGTATCAATTGGACCTGTCTTCCAAACTTAGATACATATCTTATTATCCTTAAGCCTCAATTAATTATAATGATCATAGGTACCTTTCCAATTAACTCTTAATCAGAATGGGTGCACACTTACCAATGATAAATCCATTAATTGGCACAAGGGGATATTAGAGATAGATTCCATCTTGACCATTGAATGTTCCCACAGCTCTACTACCACGTACCCAAATCACCAAGGTGTTGACCTACAGTTGGCCTCACTCATTGGTGACTTAAAGTAAATGAATAGATAGAAACTTGAGTTCATTAATGTCTCAGGATTGAGAGCCTATTGCTAGGAAATTATGAGAACAGACCTTAAAGCAAAGACAGTGTTTATAAGGTGCTTTTCATGGTCCTTCAATACATCCAATATACCAGCACTATGATCCAGAATCTTACATTCTGATGATCGAGATAAATCACACTATCTCATAGTGATGAAAGTGCTGCAACCTTGTCAGTATGAGATGTCCAGTCTCATCACTAGTTGTGAAGATATTTAAGTATAAGATTTATCACACATGTCTCCCGTATGTGGATCTCATCCATACACATATGTTACATCTAATATACTTATGGACTCCGGTTCATCTCATGAACCATTATGTCATTCGTATTGGTTATGTGCATGTATATAATAAATCACCATTCATCTCATGAAAGGAAAGCATGAATATACTGATAAATAAAGAAATTAATCAATTTATTATATCATCTCCTGGATTGAGTCCATAAAACTAACATGTAGTACATGTAAAAATCAGTGCATAGGTTTAAGCACCTGATCATTGACATAATTGGGTGATTGCTAGCGTTCAATCTAACGCAAAATCATGTCGATTATCTATTTCATTGTCTTAGATCAAATGTTTAAATCAACAATCACTATTTCTAAAAAAGGAAAATTACAATTTCCAAAAAAATATCATGAATTGTATGGATCATGTTGTGGGACTCACCGGGCAGCATGTTATGTTGCAGGTAGTGGATTGAAAGGTCTCAACATGGATTATTAGTGTTCCAAAGATTAATACAACTTTATGATCATAATCATTTATTAAGGATCTGTCAAAGTTAGGATCTTTTGTATAGATGATTTCAATCATTAGATTAGTTTAAAATCCATATTAAGTCCTCCAGAGCTACATGATTTGTTTACTAAGGGTGTCTAGTTTTACTGATTGTCATAAGTCAAACTATAATGGATCACAATCATCAAATGATTTGCTTTTTTTCTCTACTGTAGGTTGCAGGGAAGGAAATGGAAATGGAAACAGAAAAGGACCAAGAGGAGAAAGTGGAAGAGAGAATTGGAATGTTTAAATGCAAGCTTGGGTCGTGTTTGGGGTGGGGTCTGCAAGTGAAAAAAAGATCAACAAAGAGGAGAGGAAGTGAAGAACCAACAAAAATGGTGGCAGCCTTTGGCTTAGGAAAAGTTTCTGTGGCAAGTGGGGAAAATAGAAGAGAAAAGGAGAGCTAGAAAGATTCCGGAATGGAATAAATGTCTTTGAGAGAAAGAGAGTGAGTTGAGGTACTGTCCTTGCTTGTGTTAGATTCGCCTACAATTTGTATGGTTTCTTGTTCATTTGCAAGCAAGACAGCTAGCATCACGTGCAGGTCTTTTTATCATAAGTTAGATTACAGGCCTGTTTGGATCTTGTGCAGCCCTTGGGCCACATGAAGCAAAGCCCTCTCATATTGAACACACCACTTTGTTCTATTTGAAAAACCCGCATAAAGCTTGAGTCCATCTGATTCTTAAAAATTAACATCTGGAACGACGGGCTTTAGAGATTAGTGATCCTTAAAGATTTTGATCCATTGAACATTGCCAGAATAATTCAGTTAATTAGCTTGCATTAATTTTATGGCCTTCCATAGGCTAGAAAATGATGTCCAATGAACTTGATTTTTTTGTAGACATCTAAACCCCAAACTTTCCGGTGCACCCCACAAACTCAACAGAAGTCGAATTCTAGGATGTTGTACCAGAGGGGGACTATTGAAAAGTTTTTATGCAGCCTTTATTAATGCCTCAAGATTTTGGTAGGAATAGTTAGATAAAGAAATTTAAGATGGTATTCGAGCGGGTTTGATAGTCACACGTCTCACATCACCCAAGTAAAGTAATAGGTTTGATAGGGCTTCATATACCTATTTGGCGTTACACCTATCAGCTTAAGCTTTTAAGTTGGTATACATGATATTTTACGTACTAGAGCACATCTGGATGTGGAGAAAAATAGCGAAAAGAAAACTCTTCTAGAGGACCTCTTTTCTCCTCTTTAAATCCCCATTAATAGAACAAAATAATTCGCTTCCCACTAGTGATATTGATATTTTTATTATTAAAAAGGACATCTAGCCATATTAATAATTGCTGTTTTACTCTAAAAAAAATTATTGTTTTACTAAAAGAGTTTCAAAAATGATTTTCTTCAGCATAGCTTTCTTCATTGAAATCCAAATACATGGAGAATCGCTATCTGATAACAATTAGTGAAGCTCAACAAGAACAGGTTTGAAAGATGGCGAATACTCTACACAGTTCAAATTATACTGCAACATTTTTCTCCTTTTTTTTTTCCCACCCATTTTCTCCACATCCAAACAACTCAAAAGGCATTCTTCACCTATAATATTTTCCTCTTTTCTCCATGTCTAAATATAATTTCTTTTTTCGAATGGGAGAGGATTCCAGCTCTCTCACACACACGCGCGTCACTAACCAGGTGGGGCTACAACTGGGGCGCACCCCCTGGATATAAATTGTTCCTCATTTCCCAACTTGTCATTTTTCCTTATCCATAAAAATGGGAGAGAAATTCTCAAATGAAAATTTGTTTGTAATTTTTGTATAAGTTCACATGAGACACAACGTTCATCTGGTGACCCCTACTGAGAAATACATAATTATTGAAGTTCAAACTAATCAAATGATCTTGATCACATGAATTGAGGATTAGAATTAAATCGGATGATAAACATTATTTTGGTCAAAGGCCCATCATTCCCGTGAGGCAAAAGTTTATATTCAGGGTTATATACCATTTTAAAAATGGAAGACCAGATCAGAAATAGACTGATAACTGGAGTCCTACATCATGTCATAAACAGAGGATATTAGGAACATTGAGTCCCTTGTAAGCTAAGTGTCCTAGTCCATCATAATGGGTCAGGCTAAATGGGCGAACCGCTCTACTTGGATGGGTTTTGTAGTGGTTTCGCCAGGATTGTGGATTGGTATATATGAGTTCATAGATTTTGACTCAAGTCAGTTCAAAGTGGATTCAGCACATGGTTTGAGGTAAGCATGAGTAGGTGTGAATGTGGATTTTCTTCACCCAATACCATATATTTTTTAAAGTGATTCTTTACGTACGGTAGATGCTTTGAAGAAACTTTCTCAGTTTCTATCTAGACAGGGCCCTCCACTTGATGAGATTAAATGTTTGCGGGCTTCTTTCAAGAGTTTTGAAGTTCGGTCGGAATGAGAATGCAGTGGCTCATTTGCTAGCCAGGCATGCTCAGTGTGTGAAAGAAACGTCGGTCTGGTGGTTTTCTTTCTTAGATCTGATCAAACAATACGCAACCATTGATTCCATGTTGTTTTCCCATCATTAATATAAAAAAGTTTTCCTATAAAAAAAAGGGATAATCTCAGTTAATTACAAGCATGATACTTTGTAATAAATGGTGATTAGGTCCACATTCAAATCACAAGCTTTTTGGAAAGCAAAAAGGATCTATGCAAGGGCCCTCTTTAATTACTTTAGTTGCAATGAAGGAAGCAAGACATCAGATTATTATGATGTTGGGAAAACGGGTGAATCAAGGAACACTAGCAGATGGGCTGTTAGAGCTGTTAACAACCTTCACTAAGCACCTGTTGACTTGGACTAATCGAGAAAGAGATGTTGAGATGAGGCAGATTTATAATTTACTAAACCAATCAGCAGTAATGACCTTGATCTTGACTTTCTATCAACCATTTAATGTCTAATAGACCAGTAGCAATTGATTCTGAATGTTGTTCATTTGTATATTGGAGCCCCACAGTTTATTAATCCAGACAAAGTGTTAGGTTTATGGGTTTTTTGGGTTTTGGCTCGTTTTGTAGGCCCAATGTAATTAGGGTTCAAGGGTAGTTTAGTATTTGAGTTTCCTATATATTATCCTTTGTGGTTGTAACCCTAGATGCATAGGAGAAAACTTTGATTAGTGAAAACTAAGAAGAAGACGGGCTTTGTTCGTGGACGTAGGTGTGAAATCACCGAACCACGTAAAATTGTGTTCTCCTTTTGTGTGGCTTGTTTGATTGCTTGTTGATCGCACGCTTCCGCACACACGATCACAACAAATTGGTATCAGAGCTAAGTTGTGGTACGCGATCAACAACTGTGATTGTTTCGTATCTCGAAGAGGTTCTTTGTTGCATCACACTGCCGTCGGTGAGATCAAGGTGGCCACACAGTTTGCTGTGTTTTTTGGTTTTGACTGTTGCTGCCAGAGGAAACAGGATCATCGTCGTTGACCGACTGGGTTTAAACCTTGTGATCCACGATCACAAGAACCGAAGACCGGAGAAGAAGAAGACAGAAGAGGCAGCGGTTTCCGTGGAACAGAGGGCTGCTCTCGTCGTCTTGCAGAAACCAGAGACAGAGAAGATCGCCGTCTTCGCCGGATTTGCAGAGAAGAAGTCGCAGCAGACAGCAGCACCACCGTCGCCGCAGACAGAAGAGTTCGTTCTGGGTTCTTGCATCGCAGAGAAGAAGTCGCAGCAGACAGCAGCACCACCGTCGCCGCAGAAGTCGTTGTTTGCTGCCGGAGTTCGCCCACGGCTTCTGTCAGTTTCGCCAGAGATCCTCTCCGTCGTCACCGTCTTCGCACCACTTCGGCCGCCCTCTGTCGACGCCACCGGAGAAAAAAAAGACAGGGCAGCATACTGCCCTGTCGCTGGTTCTGTCCCAGAACCGAAGAAGAAGAAGAGGAAACCCAGTTTTTTGTTACAGAGCCAGCGAAGAAGGAGACTCCAGTTGGGCCAGGTTCTGCGCAGGTCAATTCGGGTCAGGTCCGACCCGATTGCTCCAGAGGTCCAGCCTGCAGTGCAAGTCCAGGTTGGGTTTAGTTCTGGGTCGATTCTGCCTGACCCGTGAAGCCCAGTCCACAGCCCGGACCAGGTCAGGTCAGTCTGGGTCAGTTCCGCCTGACCCGTGAAGCAGAAAGCCCATCCAGCAGCTGCTGACGTCAGCGCCACGTCAGCGAACAGTACGGTCAAAGACAGATTTGACCAATTGGACGGCCAGAATTGTTTTGGGAGTTTCGGAGGCATCCGGACTCAGAATTGAGCTCCGTTTTTTTTGTTGGATTCGTATCGACTAGATCTACGATCTGAACGAAGTGGATTGTTAGTTTGACAGTCAGAAACAAAATGGCAAGCTCATCATCAGCAAAGACAACCATCTCGAATGCAAAATTCGAGGTCGAGAAATTTGATGGTACCAATAACTTTGGTATGTGGCAATGTGAGGTTAGAGATGTTCTAAGCCAACAGGAGTTGGAAATTGCTCTCGAGGATAAGCCCAAAGAGATGGAAGATAAGGAATGGCAGAAGATCAATCGTCAGGCATGTAGCACCATCAGATTATGTCTCGCGAAGGATCAGAAATACTCAGTGATGAGAGAAACTTCTGCAAAAGAGTTGTGGCAGAAATTGGAGGAAAAGTATATGACCAAGAGCTTGGAGAATCGGATCTATTTGAAGAAGAAACTTTTCCGCTTCGAGTATCGTCAAGGTATTTCTATGACTGAACATCTCGATGATTTTAATAAGATTATTGCTGATTTGATGAATATTGATGTGAAAGTTGATGATGAAGATAAGGCATTACTTCTTCTGAATTCACTTCCCGATAGTTATGATCATTTCACTCACACTTTGATCAACGGGAAGACTGAGGTTAAATATGATGTTGTGTCTGCTGCTTTGATGAATAATGAATATCGGAAGAAGGACAAACAGGCCCACAGGGATTCATCATCTGATGCATTGACAATAAGAGGCAGATCAGATGATAGGACATCTGGTAATAACTCTCGTTCTAAATCGAGAGGAAAATCAAAACCACCTGCAAAAGATGAATGTGCGTTTTGTCGCAAAAAGGGGCATTGGAAGAAGGCTTGTCCAAAGTTGAAAAACAAGGACAAAGATAAATCTGATGCAAACATTGGACACGATGGAGATGATGATTCTGATTTTAATTTGACTGTTTCTTCATTGGTATGCCATTCTGACGAATGGATTTTAGACTCGGGTTGTACCTATCATATGTGTCCCAACAGGGAATGGTTTTCCAGCTTTCAAGAGTTGGATAGTGGAACAGTTTTGATGGGCAATGATAGTGCTTGCAAAACAAAAGGGATAGGAAAAATCCGTTTGAAGATGCATGATGGAGCAGTTAGAGTTTTGACAGATGTTCGGTATGTACCGGATTTGAAGAAGAATCTTATCTCATTGGGTGCTTTAGACTCCAAAGACTTCAAGATTACCATGGAAGGTGGAGTTCTAAAAGTTGTTTATGGTGCACTTGTGTTAATGAAGGGTGTCAGAAGAGGTAATCTGTATTTCTTGCAAGGGAGTACAGTTGTAGGTGGAGCAGCAACAGTATCTCATAACTCAAATGAGACTGTTACAGACACTACCAGATTGTGGCACATGCGTCTAGGGCATGCTGGGGAGAGAGCATTGCAGGGTTTGGTTAAGCAAGGCTTATTGCAAGGTGCAAAGACCTGCAAGTTGGGATTTTGTGAACATTGTGTTTTTGGCAAGCAGACAAAAGTGAAGTTTGGCACCGCGATCCATCGCACTCAAGGCACACTATACTATGTTCATTCGGATGTATGGGGTCCTACCAAAGTGGCATCTTTGGGAGGTATGCACTACTTTGTTACATTCGTTGATGACTTCTCCAGAAGAGTATGGGTGTACATCATGAAGCACAAGGATGAAGTTTTGAATGTGTTCTTGAAGTGGAAGAAAATGATTGAAACACAGACTGGCAGAAAGATCAAAAGGCTTAGGTCAGATAACGGTGGAGAGTACAAGTCTGATCCGTTCTTGAAAGTATGTCAGGATGAGGGGATCGTGAGGCATTTCACAGTTAGTGGGACTCCGCAACAGAATGGGGTGGCAGAACGCATGAACCGCACTATATTGGAGAAAGTTCGGTGTATGTTGTCTAATTCTGGATTAGGCAAAGCGTTTTGGGGTGAGGCAGTTGCTTATGCTTGTCATCTCATCAATAGGTTGCCTTCTGCTGCGATCGAGGGTAAAACACCCATTGAGGTATGGTCTGGAAAACCCGCTACTGATTATAATAAATTGCATATATTTGGTTGTCCTGCTTATTTCCATGTCACAGAGAGTAAGTTGGATCCAAGGGCCAAGAAAGCTATATTCTTGGGTTTCAGCAGTGGTGTGAAAGGATACCGGCTATGGTGTCCAGATTCAAAGAAACTTGTTCTTAGCAGGGATGTGACTTTTGATGAAGCTGCTATGTGTAAACAGAACAAGCAAAATGACTCTCAGGAGGAAAGCAAGACCAATGGTAAATCGAAGCAGGTGGAGTTTGATATCGTCCCAGTTGAGTTAGAGGGTGATGATACAGATGAGGAGGAGACTCCAGCTCAAAAGCCTCTACCAGAGCAAGAAGAAGAAGATTCTATTGCAGCCAGTAGACCGAAAAGGAATATTCGAAAACCTCAACGGTACTCTGATATGGTGGCATATGCACTTCCGATGGTTGAAGAATCTGTTCGTACCACCTACAAAGAAGCAAAGTGGCATTTGGAAAACGCAGATATGCTGACCAAGGTGGTGACTAGGGTCAAGTTTAAGGACTTGATCAACATTCTGTGATTTTGAGCACCTTCGGGTGTATGGCGCTTTCGGGCGCATTTGGAGGCGTGTAATTGCATGCCAAGGTGGAAAATGTTGTGGCCTGCAAATCTCGCCAAGGTGGAGATTTGTTAGGTTTATGGGTTTTTTGGGTTTTGGCTCGTTTTGTAGGCCCAATGTAATTAGGGTTCAAGGGTAGTTTAGTATTTGAGTTTCCTATATATTATCCTTTATGGTTGTAACCCTAGATGCATAGGAGAAAACTTTGATTAGTGAAAACTAAGAAGAAGACGGGCTTTGTTCGTGGACGTAGGTGTGAAATCACCGAACCACGTAAAATTGTGTTCTCCTTTTGTGTGGCTTGTTTGATTGCTTGTTGATCGCACGCTTCCGCACACACGATCACAACACAAAGCCCCAATGTGGGTTGTTATGCACAGAGCAGTCCTGCAGAGAAGAATATAACCACTTACAAATAATCAATTAAGGGTGTCACTGGGCCTGAACCCAGGATCTATGGGTCCATTTAGGTGAGCCTGAACATGTATTTAGGTCCAATGGGCCATGTCAGGATCTATGTTTGGGGTTCAAAACTCTTAAATGGGATGGAAAGCCTGGAAGATTCTCTAGGCCCACTTGTATTTTATATGTAAATACTGGCATTTTATATGTATATATTATATTAAACCACTAGGTTTTGTGTCATATTTGGATGCAGGCTTGGACTTCTCATTTGTAAATTGACTAGGGTCCGGATCTAACCTTATGTTCAATCCTTTCCACTGAGCACCATCATAGAATCTCCTAATTAAGTGGGGCTGTCCACATGCTGAGCCAGTTTCACTTAGCTCAATCCAACCCAATTCAGGTTTGTGAGGCCTCTCAATGTATAGAAAGTATATAGATTCGAAAGCTAGCAATGCCATTTGACTTCTGAGATATTTGCCAAGTGGCCTAGTGATCGACTTCATCAGTGGTCCAATCACACTTCAAACCACGTAGACTAGAGAGAGGCAACCCCAAAAATTTCTGTGGCCCTTCCTCCTCACTTTATTAGTTAAAACAAATGATGTTATGATGATGCATCTGTTACTATGGTTAAGGTGTTAGACACTTGATTAAGATGCCATGAAAAAGGAATGCATGGGTGCAAATCATCAAGCAATTCATAGCTGGAAAGACATAATAAGCAATTCTTTGGAGATTGCTTAGGCCATTTTTGTTAACAAAATAGCTAGTTTGCTGGGATGTCCAATCCAAGAAAGAGAAGTTTTAAAAAAAAAAAATCTTCTTAGTAGGTAGTAGCAATATCAGGAGAGGGTCCTCCTTTTGTGGATGGCATGGATAAAAAATTGCCCACTGTTCACGTGTGGAATTCCTATGAGAAAAAAGCCGTAATTTTTACGGGCCAAATGTGACGGTAAGTATTGGTTTTGGACTCGTAACATGATAAACTGGAGCCCCCATGTATTTAAGTAAAAGAAAAGTTTGATTGATGTTGTTTTGATGAGCATTTATACAAGGTCAAAATTTTCAACATTATCAAGTACATTTCAACAAGTCTCCCTCGAGTGGAAGTGGAACCGATCGATGCATATTTAAGCGTTGAGTTATTTCTTATGAGATTTAAACTCGCGAGTGGTTGACTTTGATACTATGTTAAGCTTCCTCCAATTCTACCAAAACATCGAGGCATCGGTAGAGGGACCAAAAGTGATCAACCCCCAAAATACATGACCATCTTTTGAAAAATTCAAATCTTCCCCGCAATTAGTTACCTTCTTCATATTTAAGCAGTCTATTTACACTATTATCCATACTTTGATGGATGCCTAAAACTTCCCTGTGTTAAATGAAATATTGACCATTTGACCAGAAGAATTTCTAAAAGCAATTAAACGACGATTATCTAATGCAATTACCAGTGAAGTTTTATAATCTATACTTATTTTATGGATCTTAACTCAGGTAAAACTTATTTATTTTCTGTGAAGCTTTCTCAACACATCTCTAGAAAAGTCCAAATTCAAAAAGATTCCAACATCTTCCCTTACAGATAACAATTTTTGTAACAGTGAACCAATCAGTGGGCCATAACCAATATCAATAGTCCATGACCCCCATTAATCACAATTGGCATGGGCACATTCCAAGTACGACATTGAATGGCCCATTGAGATTATAGTGCCTGCCGGGATGCTACAAATAGAGTCCTTAAACAAGTGGAAGTTGGTGCAAACATAACAGATTAGGCGCTTCCCATCTCTTTCAATGAAGGTAAATCCCTTCAATCAAAGCCAGCAGCAGGATGTTATTATACATTGCTCATGCACTGCATGTCTTTTTCCCATCTAACTAATGGGGTTGCCATGTCAGGGTCTGATGGATAAGACAATCCAGGTAATTAACGGGACAAACATGATTAGGATTTAGGACACCAATGTGTATCAATATAATCTGGTGTGTTCTGAATATATTAACTAATGTGAGATGTGATTTAGATCTAAAAAAGTGTTAATAAAAAACTTAAGATCAAGAGGGTATAAATCCAGTCAAGCTAAGCTTAGCTCAATTTGGGTTTGACTTGATAAACAAACAAATTGAGTTCTAACTAGAAACTAAGGTGACTTAGTTTGGAAATTAACCAGCTGATTTGACTCGAGCTTGAGTTGAGTAGCTTTAGCTCGAGTTTGGCATTACTCATTGTATATCAACCTTGCTTGAGTGCAGTTTTGCATTATATGCTTCTCATATACATAGCTTATATTGAAGATATCGAATTTAATGAGGAGCATGAGCTAGGGAAAGTTTGAATCATCAAGAGGTGGACCCCTTATACCTCAATCATTTGGTGAACATATTTTTTCTTACTATTCTAGACAAGAGTTAAACTTTTTTTTTTCTTTAAAAGGTTCTAATTATAAAAAAACTAAGTTACATAGATCATGAATTTAAATAGGTTTAGAACTATACCATTGGATTATTATTTTTTTAAATGTTAAACATAAATATACACCATAACCTATTTATCTATCAGGCAAAGCCAATCTTAGACATGAGCCAAGCCCTTAACCAGCCTTATATTGAGCTGAGACCACCCTGCTGTGACTTAGCTTGAGCTTTGCTTGTGAGACAATAAGCCAAGCTTGAAGTAAAGCCTGAGTTGAGCAAGCCAAGCAAGCTTGAGTAGTTGAAACAGTTTTTTCTTTTCCTTTCTTTTTTGCTCTGGTACATTTCACACCATACACTCACGCTACTCAAGTCCCTATCCAACAAGACTCAGGAATCGATCCCTTGTTGTCCTGTGTATGGGGAGATTTCTTACCACTAGTGGGCTACCAGTGGATTGGCATGTTGAAACCCTTAGTTAAGATCCCAAATTGATTTTGTATTCACATAATGACATTAAAATTCCCAGATACAAAACTCCAGGGGGCAAGGGCCTCTTGGAACATTCAAAATCCTACAGAAAGGCTTCTCAGAAGTACTACATCCTCTCCTCATTAATGATTTGAAAGTGAGAAGTCTTTGTAATGTTTGTTTTCTCAAGACATTAAGACAGCTCTGTTCAATCAGACAGTTTGGTGATGATACGCCCGACAGTTAGAGAGCCCATGAACGAGAAGGATATGGAAAAACCAGTAAGAATTTGTGATATGGCAACAGAATCGAAAACCATCCACCTACCCAACTTCCCAGCGTCCCATATCACCTTCTGCTTCTTATATATATGTCTCTATACTCAGTTCAGCAGTCATTCCCACTATCCCTTCTCTGCTTCCCAGTGCATAGTCCACACCCCAACATGGAAGAGTTCAAATCCATTTCCTCTTCTTCACCCAAATCCATGTCATCTGAGTTCAAATCCATTTCATCTTCTTCACCAAAATCCATTTCATCTTCTTCATCCAAATTCATTTCATCTTCAAACAAGGTCCAGCTTGCTTTCTTTTTCTCCTAATCTCTCCACTTGCAAAACCAAGTTATATTAATGATAGAATAAGAGTTTTACAATTTGTTCCAATAGCTGCCATGGGCCCATAGTACTGTACTCCTTACATTTTGTAATGCTGTACTAAAGCCTTTTTTACATTTTGTAATGCTGTAATAAATCCTTTGGCTTTTGTATAGTACTTCTATAAATCATTCAAAATCATTTCTTCCTTTTTTTTTTCAAGAAAAGAAGAATATTTGGAGGTGGAAAATTCGGCTACGGCCACCTTCGATGGGACCCATCTTGATTTTCCTTATGTGCTAATCATTGATAGAGATGGGATCAGAAGGTCTTAATGTAAATTAAAGGCAGGCAAATACCAATACAATCTAATGATACTAACCATCTAATTAAGCTCCTCCAAAGTTTTACAGTTACCTATGCACTTATTAAACTTTGAGCTTTGTGGGCCTTAAATAGATGGTCACAATCATTATAGATTATATCCTGTTAACTTTATACCCTAGATCCAAGGTATGGCCTTTCAGATACATTCTTACATAGGATTGGCATGCTATTATTATTATTTTTGAAAACCTTGTTCTCTTGCGAATGTCCCCTGTGTTTCTTTCTTATTGAAAACAGCAAGCCCCCTCTATTTTTTCTTTTTTAAAGACAGCGGCCCCTTTAAGAAAAATTTCCTAGATCCACCCAGGGGCAAAACTGGGGGCGACGTGGGGCAAGTCCCAGCAAGAAATTTCGAAAAACCCCCTTTATATTGTATAAACTTTATGTATGTTGTTTTTATGTTGCCTACTCCAAATTTTTTTTTTCCTTTTACATAGTAACCCTCAGAGGCAAATTTCATAGTTCTGCCACTAGGTCCACACTGCTGCTATTTGTAACCAAACTTTCTTCTTCTGGGAATTATATTAGCCATTTCTTTTATTGGTAATTATAATAGCCATGTTGATGAGTCCTGTCATGTACTAACTACTGTTGTGACTTTAGCATTGTGTACCAGTTTAGGCCACTAAACATGACTAACATTTTTTTTTATCCATTTAAAGTGTCTTAAGCTCCCTAGTTCACAGTCATCATCAAGAGCAGGGCGATGCAGCCAACGACAACCATTTCGACTCCATACCGAGGTAATCAGTGTCTGAATAGCTATAAAATCAATGCTAGATATAAATATATAGTGAAATGTAAATTTATTGGTTTGTTATCTCTCTTACTAGATTCATATTCTTATATGTTAATGTTATAGTAATGCACAGCAGATGAGATGATGATAACATGGGTCATGTTTGCAGTCCAGGGGACAATTGAAAGAACGAGCATTTGTTAAAAGACTTCAAGAAACCAATGCCGAGGAAGCTAAAAATCGACTTCGCATTGCACAGGGCTTGCCATTGACTACTGATAAACCTGAGGTATAAGCAGTATGTAGCACTGGAATCGTTTACCACAAGGAAAGATTAATCTAAAAAAGAAAACAACCAATTCCAAGTTAACTAAGTTTATATAAATTTGCTGTAAAAGTTCTACCAATGATGGTCATTATGGTGAGCCTCACAAGCTACGGGTCCATGGTGTGAAGCCCATGCTGCTTAGTGGGGCCAAAGGTCATACACAAATCCATCCAGAGATTTTGAAACTCTCAAATCTCATAATTTCATATGCTTTCTTGAGGTTAACATTTGAAAAATGCCATCCAACTCATGAATTTCTTCATAGACTTTGGGAGATTTCAAACTTCCATATATGAATTCTCCAAGTTCTTACTATAAAATGGACCTAGTTAGTGGCAATTTATTTATGTTGTAAAAGGTTATCCATGTTTTAACAAAATTGAGGTCGGCCAGATACCATACAAGCCTCCTGTTAAAGAACAGACCAAGCCGGTGGAAATCAAGCTACACACACAACAAAGAGCAGTCAGGCGTGCTGGATTCAATGATTTGGTATGTTTCACATGAGACCGCCATATCTTTGTGTCCCATATGTTAGAATGAAATTCATGGCAAAAGGGGCTCCAACAAAGGAAATATTAAAGATGTAGTATTCGATTTATCAGGGTCATGGACTAGTATTCAATTTCCATTAAAGGGGAGAATTTCTTTATGGACATTTAGATCTTCAATTTTAGCCATTTTTAAGATGACATTTCTTTGAATCTTAACCAATTCAATTACATGCAAAGAGATAGGCCCCTCAAATATCAGAGTGGTACTAACACCTTACCATTGCTCATGGTATCTTGATTAATTTACAGGTTGCGACCAAGATGAACTGGCAAGAGCAGCAGAGGCAGCAACTAGAGAAGCTGTGCAAGGCATGAATATCCTTCATTAACATTTTCTCCCTAATGCAGAAAATCATTAATTGAGTGATTTGGATCTGGCACTTATCAAACTTCACCCTTCCCCTGGCCAAACAATAATTTATGCATCTCAGGGATGCTTTAGGTGGGGCTCACAAAGACTCATCTCATCATCGGCTGGAACCCCACTTCCAGACGGACCCCATATAATCAGATCAAACTGACCTTTATCCAAAGATCAGTATCTACGATGGATTGATGGTTTTATGGGGCATGATTTGCTTAATTCGTATAATGTTGGTCGAAAGACTTCACTAATTGTCACATAATCCAAGCCTATTGACCCATCAAAGCTCTTAAAACCCATTTATCCCTCCAGCAGATTCCCCTTTCTTGGCTCACAGGATCACTTGACCTGGTCTTGCCTCAAGGGATTACCCAGACGGATTGGGGTCTAACACTAACCGAAATCTGATTTTCAAACCCACACCATCAAGATCCAAACACTCTCACCTCTACACTATACTTGGAGACATATGGTTCCACTTCCTTCTAGCCTTTGCTCAACAGAGAAAATGAAGGAAAGAGAGGGAAAGCAATGTAGCTAGAAGAGACAACATATTACTGTCTTAAGAATGTACAAAGCTTGAGTCATATTGCAGGTTTAAGAACCTCAGTTGCATATCCACCAGATCTATTTTGAGGACCATTTATCCGAGTTCACTCGAATAGGCCTGATTTTTATTCACAAATCCGGATCCAGATTTCAATTTTATGGTTGACGCCAGATCCAGATCTAACACATAGGATCTGTCTCATACGGGATAGGATCCTGATCCATCCAATAAACGAATGGATCCATATCCAGACACACCATGATTCCCTCAATCCAACCCGTTTGCATCCCTAATTAAAGCCGATTGAATCAAAATAAACCAGTCACTAAACTGGTGTGAACAAATGTGGTTGACCCATAGGTGGGGCATGTAGCTCAACGGTCTGTTAGGATTAGTATTACTCTCAAAACATGAGGCCCACATGTTAGGAATAGTATTACTCCCAAATTCAAATATCATCCTAACCATCTGATGGGCAATGTGAGTGGGCGCAGACATTGGAAGAGGAAGAGATTAGAATGTTGAGGAAGCAAATGGTCCCCAGAGCCCAACTGATGCCCCTGTTTGATAGGCCCTTCTACCCCCAGAGGTATATAATTAAGAATACTCTCCTTTGGCTCCCAAAATATTGAATACCTGATCTGAATTGATGTCCAACATATTGCTTCCAAACTTAATGCATTATTCACTATATATTCTCTGTTGAATTACAGGTCTACCAGGCCATTGACAGTACCAAAGGAGCCCACTTTCAACTTGAGAAGCAAATGCTGGAATTGCACTCCTTGCAGTGGAGCTCATTACAAGTTTCAGCAACCTATAGGCCAAACCATGAAGCCAATCCAATAAATAATCAATAGCTTCTAAAAGATGAAAATATATATATATATATATATACACTAGTCATGGTGTGGTGATGTTTGAGTGTCCTGGTGTAAGAGATTAAACAGTGCATTCCAAGGGCCTAATGATTCACATTAGCTTCCCTAGATGATGAAGAGAGGCATGAATTTGGATGCATGGATATTATAGAAAAGGAAATGTAATTCACCAGATGTTTACCTTGTCGAAGTATAGCATAATTAAATAATAGTTGCATGGAGCGGTTCCATACCAAAATTCTATTCCAGCATTCAATGGTGCATTGCCTGTTTTTTTTTTTTCCCTAACTATTCTTAAGCCACATTTAGATAACGACAAATGGGTCTTTATTTTTATTATTTTTTATTTTGCTATCGGAGGGTTCCCAACTCTTTGAGCTGAACTAATCTCTCCGGGCCCAGAGGGAAGCCGGGTAAACTCCCCTGTGGCCTCAGTGTGGTAGTGCAGTTTCGAATCCACAACCTCCGGGTGCAAACCGTGGTCTTAGACCGACTGAGCTTCCCCTTAGGGTTAACGACAAATGGGACTCACCTTGTATTTCCCATTCATTGCTAAAATATTCATGAATGCCTTACCAACATGATGCCCTAATTATTAGATAAGCTCAGATAATTGGGTTCAGCTCATCCATCATATAGGCTCTACCTTAGATTACAAGATCACAATGATTATTTATAAAACATATAATAATTGTAGCAGGTTAGAAATTACCATAATTGGATCTTTGGCTTTTTTTCTTTTTGGTAAAAAATTGGATCTTTGTTTGGAGAGCAATGAATAACACAATTAAGGAATCTGAACTCAACCAATGAATAAAATATACATTTAATTTAGAAGCATCATAGGTGGGCCCCCTCACATGATTGATTAAATCTGTACAGAACGTTGGCTGCCACACCTGCTGAGATGTTCCTTAATTTTAAGTGTAATTTCATATTCTTAAATAAAATCAAACACATTTTGACTTTTATTGATACTAACCATTAGATGACCCTATCGTTTAAAAGTTATTAATCCAGGTGAGGCAAATGGTTGAGTAAAATCTGATGATTGAGCACTAAGTGCATTTAATTTCGTTGGGGCGTCCCCTACTTAGCGACGCGCTGTATGGTCCGGGTACAGTGATAAGTGAGCAAGGACCGCTGCATCGGCGCCCGGGTGCAGTGCTAAATAGGCAAGGGTCCTCACACTTTATTGGGCGAGTGTGGGGGGTAAGGAAGCTAGTCCAAAATAGAAGGCTGAGATTGGGCACTTGGAACATTGGGAGCCTAACTGGGAAACTTATGGAAGTGGTGGATACAATGGAAAGGAGACGAATCGCAATTGCTTGCTTGCAAGAGACAAGATGGGTGGGACACAAAGCTAAAGAGATTGAGAGGACCGGGTATAAGTTATGGTATACGGGACTTAATAGATCGAGGAATGGGGTCGGCATAGTGGTAAACAAGGACTTAAAGGAAGATGTAGTGAATGTAAAGCGCTATGGAGATAGGATTATTGTTATTAAGTTAGTGTTAAGAGAAGAGATAGTGAACGTATTTAGTGCTTATGCCCCCAGGTGGGCTTAGGAGATGGACATAAGGAGAAGTTTTGGGAAGACTTGGAAGGAGTGCTACTAGAGATACCCCAAGGAGAGATGGTCTTCATAGGAGGTGATTTGAACGGTCATGTAGGACGTGACGTAGATGGATACATAGGAGTACACGGGGGACATGGGTACGGTAATAGAAATGAAGAAGGGAAGGATATCTTGGAGTTTTCAGTGGCTTATGATCTCATGGTAACTAACACATTTTTTAGAATGAGAGAGGAGCATTTGGTGACTTATAAGAGTGGCTCATCGAGGACACAAATTGACTTCTTCTTAACTAGGAAAAGAGACCGTTTAGCTTGTAAAGATTGTAAGGTTATACCGGGGGAGAGCTTGACTTCCCAACATAGGTTGTTGATCATAGATGTGCAGTTACAAAGGTGGACTAGAAAAAAGAAGTTGTATAGATGCTCAAGGACTAAATGGTGGAACCTGAAAGGTGATAAGCAACTAGCTTTAAGGGAAAGAGTACTAGAGGAAGACGTTTGGGCGACAGAAGAGAGTGCAAATAATATATGGGATAAGGTAGCAGAGTGTATTAGGAGGGTAGGGAAAGAAGTCTTAGGAGAATCTAAAGGGGGTGCTCCGGTACAGAAAGAGGCATGGTGGTGGAGCGAAGCCGTCCAAGACAAGATAAGAGTTAAAAGAGAGTGCTTTAAAACTTGGCAAAAGGATCGAATTGAAGCGAACTTGGAGAGGTATAAAGAAGCAAAAAGAGAAACCAAAAAGGCAGTTAGTGAGGCCAAGGCAAAGGCATTTGAGGAGCTATATAGGCGACTTGACACTAAGGAAGGCGAAAGAGAGATATTCAAGCTTGCTAAAACTAGAGATCGGCGGACCAAGGACTTAAACCAAGTTAAATGCATTAAGGATGAGGATGAAAATGTATTAGTAAAGGAAGAGGAGATAAAGGAGCGTTGGAAGAGCTACTTCTACAAGTTATTTAACGAAAGCAGTAGTAGTGACATACAATTGGGGCAGCTTACCATTTCTAGAAAAGAAGCGAATCATATGTTCTATAGGAGAATCAGTAGGGAAGAAGTTAAAGAAGTATTGAAAAGAATGAAGAATGGGAAAGCGGTTGGGCCAGATGGTATCCCTATTGAGGTCTGGAGGTGCTTGGGGGAGGATGGTATTAGTTGGTTGACAAAGCTTTTTAATGTAGTGCTAAAGAGCAAGAAGATGCCTAATGCATGGAGGAAAAGTATTCTTATACCCATATACAAGAACAAAGGAGATATTCAGAACTGTGCGAACTACCGCGGGATTAAATTGATGAGCCATACGATGAAATTATGGGAGAGAGTTATTGAGAGAAGACTAAGAAGAACAACAAATATTTCAGAGAATCAATTTGGTTTCATGCCTGGGAGATCAACCATGGAGGCTATCTTTCTCCTGAGGAGGTTAATGGAACAGTATAGAGAAGGTAAGAGAGATTTACATATGGTATTCATTGACTTGGAGAAGGCCTATGACCGGGTTCCTAGGGAGATTCTTTGGAAAGTTCTGGAAAAGAAAAGAGTTTGTGTCGCTTATATTGAGGCGATAAAGGATATGTATGATAGAGTCGTGACATCTATAAGGACGACTGGCGGCGAAACTAAGGAGTTTCCTATCACGATTGGTCTACACCAAGGCTCAGCGTTAAGCCCGTACTTGTTTGCCCTAGTTATGGATGAGATTACAAGACATATCCAGGATGAGGTGCCGTGGTGTATGCTATTTGCAGATGACATTGTTTTAGTGGATGAGACGAGAGAAGGAGTGAATGCTAAACTTGAATTGTGGCGGAAAACATTAGAGACAAAAGGGTTTAGGCTAAGTCGATGCAAAACGGAATATATGGAATGCAAGTTTAGTCAAAGTAGGACACCTAGTAACATAGAAGTAAGTTTGGGCACACAAAGATAGTAGAGAAAGAAAACTTTAGGTACCTTGGATCTATGGTGCAACAGGATGGAGGGATTGATACTGATGTAAGTCACAGGATTCAAGCCGGGTGGACCAAATGGAGGAGTGCTTCGGGGGTCTTGTGTGATCGGAAAGTCCCCCTCAAGGTTAAAGGAAAGTATTATAAGGTGGCGGTACGGCCAGCGTTGTTATATGGATCAGAGTGTTGGGCAGTAAAGCATAATCATGTCAAGAAGATGGAAGTTGCGGAGATGAGAATGCTAAGATGGATGTGCGGGATCACAAGGAGAGATAGGATTAGGAATGAGGAGATTAAGGGCATAGTAGGAATAGCACCGATTGGAGATAAAATGAGAGAAAATCGACTGAGATGGTTCGGCCATGTTAGAAGGCGTCCAACAGAGGCACCTGTTAAAAGGTGTGAAAGCATGGAGTTTGCCAAGAGTAGGAGAGGGAGAGGGAGACCCAAGAGAAGCTGGAAAGAAACTATTAAACATGATCTTGCCTACATGGATCTAACGGAGGACATGGCCCTAAACAGATTTGATTGGCGTCGTCAAATCCATATAGCCGACCCCACCTAGTGGGAAAAGGCTTGGTTTGGTTTGGTTTGGTTTATGGGACCCAGCATTACCATCGTGCATATGTATATTTATATGTGGGACCCATTTATGAATTCTTTAACTCAATCACCCATATAGAGATTTATGTGGGGATCATATAATGGATGAATATTATCTTAACCAATTAAATAAAAAAGAGTATTTCTTATGATTTTTTTTAATTGATCCAAAGTGAAGTTGATAATATCATAGTCAAATGTTTTCCCCTTTTAAATGATAATGATGAATATCTTCATTTATCATTGTGATTACTACAATAAAAATGATCATGGATGACAAAGTTTATGAGGGACTTAATTTTTTGGAATTTAGTTTTATGAAAGTGTTTGAGCTACATAATTATAAATCACCGTGAAAGCAAATGAAAAAAGCTAATATACATATTTTCTTATATTAGGAAAGAATTTATAATTTAATTTATATAATATCTCACAAATAATATTTTCTTTTTCATTAAGATTGTTTCTTGAATAAGATCTGATTATTTTAAAAATTAGGAATTTTGATGTGAACGTAGGAAATGTATTACAAATCTTTCATTTCGATAGTACAAATTGACTGTTTAAGTTTACAAAATGACCATTAAAGGGTCACAAAGTGAGTAATATGAAATTATAAAATAACCCACTTGTCACACTTGCCATGGTCATGTAGCTCCCATTAGTGTTCTTCATTGCAATCTTTAAATCCTTCATTGCCTTATCAATGTTCTATAAGGTCTTCACTCCCATTTTATCTATCACAAGTGTTGATGATTAACTTCAGAAGAAAACTCAATTTATCTTCCCCCCACTTCAGCTCTAAACATGAATGAATAAAGGGGACTCTCTATAAAAAAAAAAAAAAAAAAGTTCAAGAAAATATCACCAAGGCATTCCAACAGTCACATGAAAGACAACACACTTCAACTCTAGAAATCAATAAAAAAAATATGACACTCTCTATATATCTCTTTAGACATCAATGAAAAAAAGGACATTCTCTACATGTCGCTAGTATTTTAATAAACACATGGAGAGCAAAGCACCTTCACTTTCCATGGTCTCAAGGACATCACCTCCTTTATTCCTCTTATTTCTCCAACAATCAACCCAATCCCCTTTTCACCTTTCCTTATTTAAAAAAATAAAAACTCAAATGAAAAAGACTAGCAGAAGGAGAGAGACTCATACATCAATATTGTAACGAGTGATGCAAGATTTATAAAAAAATCTACTAGATAAAATCAATTAAAAAAAGATGGAGAACAAAGGATTGTTCCAATGAGTTCCAAGTTGCAATAGGTGTACAAGTTGTGAAAATGAAAAATATAAGAAGTGATGAGAGCCAAGAGAGATGGTGAAAATATGTTTGCAATAGGTGAGTTGCAGAGACTAGGAAAATGTGATGGGTTTGCTAGGCTCGGGTAGATGGGCTAAGTGGTGAAGCTGGTGAAAACAAAGAGTAAACATTTACCATGTGATGAAGATGAGATCATTCTATATGATGATGAAAGCGGCGGACGCTGAAGAAGATGAGAAATGATGGGATGAAATAGATGGATGGAGAGAATTAGAGATGAAGATGATAGGAGATAGAGCTAGTAAATCTCATTTGAATGGGAGGATAGAGACGATCTCCACGAGCTTTCTTCTTCTCCTTCATTTTTTTTTCTATCGATTTGGAAATTATGAGTTTTGTTGACGTTAGCAAATGATGGGCAAAAATGGAAGAAAAAAAAAGAGTTTTGGTGGGAAGTCCTCTAATATTATAAAAATTTAGAGTTCTTAGTTGTGATTTCCATTTTTAATGGATTTTTTTTGGTAAATACCCCTACATTTTAACATAGAGAATTATATAATGTTAAATTGGTAATATTCAGGTGAGAACTATTTCTCACATATTATATGAGAACCTTTTTTATGGGGCCCAATTGTGGGCCCATTTGGGGATGGGACCAGGGAGATGAAAAGATTCAACCCTCGATCCAACGGTTCAGTCCATTCGGACGTATGTCAATCCTTGGGATTAGTGACTACCAGGGGTTCTCTATTGTTTGCTAGGTTCGGATGAGTTTCTAGTTGAACCCCGCAAAAAAAATTCTCATATAATGGATGAGAACTAGTTTTCACTTGAATATTTTCCATGTTAAATAATATATATATTTTTCCTTTTTTGGAATTTATCTTGTTCCTAATAATATTTAAAAAACTGAAATATTTATGTGTTTTTTTTAGCAAGGATCTGTTTCCCTTTTTGGCCAGGCCATCAACATAACCAAGGATCCCAACAGATTGGACTTTTCAGTTTTCACCACAAAACCTCTACCAAATCACTGGTGGGCCAGACTATGTAGCATCAAAACCATCAATCACACAACGCCTTTTGAAGGAGGGCCGTACCCAAGACCCATGTGGGCAGGGGTTGATACCAGGCCTAGGAGAAAAAGGCTCCTGTTAGGGTTAAAATCACACAAGTGATCCCCAGTGAGAGAGAGAGAGAGAGAGAGAGAGAGAGGATGTGTCGTATGTGGTCCTGCACTGCAATGGCTTAACTGGCTACTGAGCAATGGTGCAGAAGAGAGAGAGAGAGAGAGAGGAGTCAGCGCCCGGGGTTGTGGGGAGGGGCGATAGAGACGGGTCGAAGGAAACGACGTGCCATACAATGGCATCTACTGCTCCCTCCCACGCTGCCCCCGCGCGTGCATTCCCAGCCTTTTCTCCTCCTTGTTTCTCTTTCTGACACTCTCAATCTCCACCCTCCATTTTCATGTTCCATCTCCATCATTCAGTAATTCTTGTCCACCACCCTGCCCTCATGACGCAATCGATTCCTGTGCATTTTACCCTTCCAACTCACCACAATACTCTCTCTCTCTCCTCAAGCCCCCCCTCTGCCGCTCTACTTTTACCTGATGAAAAAAAAACAGCTCAAAGGTCCAAATCCAATGCAGGGTTCGGGTATTTTTAATGAGTGTCCACCTCCTGGCCTATGGCCTATTGTTGACATTGCGAGAAGGTCTAATTGAAACATTTTTTTATATCAAAAACATATATTTCAATCAATTCTATCTAAAATATACAAGCTTTTCCAAACAAGCCCTAATAATATCAATTAATTAAGCCTTTGGATCACATGATGTCATATGTTCTATCTTAAGAATATCAATGAATTTCTCTCCTGCAAAGAGGATCCAATTCTCACACTATTTATAGCAGGTGATGCCAACCAGTAGTACTTAAGTTTCAGGTCATTGAATTTCCTTGGACCAGGGTAATGTCCATCAGATTAATGATGAATTGAAAGGTCATAAATTCATGGTCCCAAGATCAAGTTCAATGAATAAAATCACATGGCTAAGTCCTTGATAAGTGACTACATTATCTTCCTATAAAATTCCGATGGGCCATAGAAAAAGTTTACACAAAAATGCAATGAGTTTCTGGTCTGAATGACTCATAGATGTAATGCTGCATCATGACTGCTTTGTTTAGCAACACCAGTGGACCAGCCTATACATGTTTTACAGAAGCAATATCAGTATAACAGAGAGTAACTTCGTTGGGTCAGACTCAGTGGTTCATGTTGTTTGGTCACTTCAATACTTCATCCCCATTCATGTCACGGGTGACTCACTACTCCTCTTTCGGCGCTTGCATTTAGCATCTCACTCCTGTCGTAGCAAAAGCATCCCTCTCAAAGACAGTTGATCACATATGGCCCACTGACTGATGTCGATCAGTGCCAAAGGAGCAATGGTGATGAATGAATCTTAAACATCTCCAAGGTGGAACTCTTTCCAGCAAAAGAATTGTTGCCACTTTTGTTTGTGTGGAAGACAATAATTAAAGTTAGAAGGAAAGTTTTTTTTTTTTTTTTTTTTTTGCTATGGAAGGATTTCCAATTATTTTGGCCGGACTAATCCTACAGGTCAGAGGGAAGCCAGGTAAGTTCCCCCAGTGTGGTAGTGCAGTTTCGAACCCCCAACCTCCGAGTGCAAACCATGATCATAGGCTAATTTAGCTACCCCTTGAGGTTAAGTTAGAAGGAAAGTAGAAACTCCTTATCTCTTGTCATTGCTGGCCCACCAAATTATATCCAATAATGTACCATGAGACTTTGTTTTTTTTGTAAATAAAATTTCATTAAGAAACCAAAGCCAAAAAAAAAAAGAGGCAAAACAACAAAAAAGGGGAATGTATCAGGAGACTAATGTCACTTTGATCAACGTGAAGTTGGAGAGCCTACCATGAGATGTAGTTTATAATTTAGCAGCTTAAACTGAGCAAGAGAGTGGTCCAACATACAATGAGAGGGACACCCACAAAGGCTAGTCATCGTTTTTGTAATGCAGTTTAAGTCCAAGCTGTGTTCATAAATATCAGGCCTCGGCCCCCACATGTTTGTACATGTGCTCCCTGTATTTTGATACTCTATTGATATGCCAACTCACTCACTTACCCACTTATTTCAAGGGCTGAGAGAATATGTATGTCGAGTTAACGGCGGATCTAAGATTTTTATTTATAGGGTGCAAATCTTATTATGTAGTTTGGTTTTAGAAAAAAATTGAGGATTTTTATGTGGATTTTGAGGGTGGACCCACAATTGTTATTGGATTTTTTTAAGCATATATCATGGTCTAATGGGTGCGACCGCACCCACGTGGTTAAGCCTAGGTCTGTCTCTGGGTCAAGTAAGCCAAGAATGTGCCGTCTGCTCTATGGGGCGCAATTTAGCCCACTTTTGATTGGTTCAGTCCCTTGGATACCTTCTCTTCCTACTATTTGCATTAAAACCAATTTTACAGTCATTCAAGGGCACTCACTGTAAAAATAATTTCAACAAAGACTCTACGGTTGAGGGGCCATTATATTTGAAAGCTATTACAGGAAGGGTTATAATAATCTCATGGGGCTGATTTATTTTTTATTTATTTATTTTGCTCCCTCTTATCCATAAGGAAATCTTTCTATCTTCCTCCTATTATAAACATAAATCTAAGTGGACACTATGAGTTGAATTACATTTTAGCAAAATGTAGTCTTGCTCGTGAGAGAACATGTAAGTATGGTTAATACATTATTTCTTTTGGATTACATATATTCATTTTTCTAGTTTGTAGCTTTAGTAAAACTTCAGGAAAAAAAAAAACTCTCCTATATGGATGATCTTGCGTAAGGAAATTACTTTTAGATCCATTACTTGGACCACAAGTCATTACCTTTTCCGAATTGTGGTCATTATAAGAATCCCGTCTTGATATGATACATGCTATCTTTTACTCAAATACGGTTTCCTAATAAGATATATTCCATAATATTCTCTACCTTGATGGACGGTTGAAATTAAAACTAATGAATCCTAATTGGAAATTCGGTCCTCTCTCCACCTATAAAATAGAGTCTTTATTCCATCACAAAAACTACTTACGAAACTCAACACATTAAGGTTTATAGGCAAGGAGAGAGAAATCAAAATTATTCCACTAAATTCTTCTTGGACGTATCTCATCATCAATCAACAACAGCATCTCGATGTTAGAGTTCATATTAATGATAGACTAACATGCTGCCATAAGAGTTTTATTGACGATGATGAGTCCATTGATTTAGGGAGGGACCACGTTAAGATAAATTTGGATAAAGATTCGCACATGAGCTGTGACATGTGAAGCATTGTTGGCTTTGTCATCCTGCGCCCGGCCATATATTTTTACCTGAAAGCCTAGAATCGCCCCCATAAATATCATGTAAAGAAAGGTAACCGACAATCCTACGTAGATAGGTCTACGTGACAATGAGTCATGAAGGCCGAGCAAGAAGAATTACATCAAAAGGTGGGGGTAAAATCTGTGTCTGATCACAATGTGACGTTACACTACCTTCACATAAAAGAGAAAGAAGTGACTACTAACTGCATCCAACCACGCAAGACCAAGTGCCCAGTGAAAGACGTTTGCACAAAAAGTGTAGACTGTAGGGGCACTCTACTACATGCTACTACAGTACTACTGCCCATCGAAAAATTAAAAAAACATAGAACCCCACAAGACCATTGACCTAACAATATCCATTGGATAAGGAGCTGGTTTCACCAGTAAACAAAGGGAGGAATCAAACTTAAGTATGCAACACAGCAACATTTATATTGTTTCGGGTCTTTACTAATAGAGTTGTATGGAATAAAGATTATATTGAAGAAATAATAAAATATTATTAAATTTTAATAATATTTTATATTTAATTATTTATATTAATAATTTTTTTAATTTTTTATTGAAAAGTGGAGTTTTTTTTATTTTTTAGTGAAAAAATAGATTATTTTTTGACTTTTTTTATAAAAATATGGTGAAATTTTAAATTAAAGTGATTTTAATGGGATTTTTTTTTAAATGAGGATTTTTATCTTACTTTACTTTAATAGAGTTGTCAAACAAGGAGAAAGATGAGGGGTGTTTAACCCAGAGAGAAAAGAGGGAGAGAGCAAAGAGAAGAAAAAGTAATGAAAGACAAGTGTAGATATGAGAGGAGGGAGAGATGGGTTGCTCTTTGTCTTCTATCTGACATGTTCGGTCATGTAACAGCAGAGCAACAGTAACCATTCAATGCAATAACAAGGGAAAAGCAAGTGAGAGAGAGAGGACAGAGAAAGTGGAAAATCTTTCTCCTCAGACGAAGCAGAGGATGGATCAAACTTAGAAGCAGAGAGGGAAAAAATAGAAGTGGGACTTTTCAGACCTCCTCCCTCTTTCTAGGGAACCGCGAAATCAATGGAAAAGGAGAGGAAAATAGCATCATTGGGTTCTGTGGCTGATCACAGTGTCTGTAGGTGTGGGTCCCATTAAAAAGTCTCTTTTGTTGGCCATGTAACTAATGTATTCAATGAAGTTTGAGCCCAAATTTAGTTAGAGCCAACATTTACTGATTAATGATGGTAAAGAAGGCATGATTTTGGACCGTTTAAAGGTAGACCTGATGATAGACGTACAAGCACGCAAACAGAAAGAAAAGAGGACTTATATTAAAGTGAAACAAAGCTTGAGCCGTTGGTCAACAAGCAAGGATACCTATGGGGAGTGACTATAGATAAAAAAAGTTGCATACATTGACCGGCACCGCGCACACCATTGCATGGATTCATGGATTCGTGTGGTGAAATAGAAGACACAACAAAGACTACACAATGCCCACTTTACCTTATCTTTTTGAATAATGCAGAAAACTTGTCTCACTCACACTTTACTTCCACTGAGTAGGACTAGAATGTTAATTATATTATTAACTATGGGTCGTGCCCTCCTGCGGACTTCCATTGTGGATGGCCTTGTAGGGTCTACCTAGTACCTACTCATGGGAGGTGGAGAATGAAAGATTTGGATGTGATCTACTTAGGTACAAAATTGTAAGTCCATCAAATTATTTTAACTACTTTATTCATGCTTTATCGGCTTTATATAAAATTTATTTCGACTCTCTATTCAATGGTCTAATCCGTGGTGTAATTCAAAAGGGTTCCATATATGTAAGCGGCTTGGATTTGTGATAAGGTAGGCCCCACATGCCTGTCCGAAAAGAATTTCCCCATGGGAGCATTCTCCCCCTATTAAGTGTTGAATCCTATATGAGAATCATTTTGATGAATTTAGATTCACAAAAGGTGGACCTCATTGTAAAGTTGGAACTTTTTTAAGTCAGAAAAACCAAACGTGAGTGGGACGCTAAAAGCAATCAGACTAAAAAAAAATTCTGATTTTTTGAGAGGTTGGCCACCTATAATGAATGATCACTTCATTATTCTCACATCATGCTTCCAGACCATCTAAATCTAAGTTCCGATTTGACATTTTCTTTCAATTAATCACATGAGATATGTCAACCTAATTGCCTTTTTTGGGATTTTTAGGTTTTTTTACAAAGTTTTTAAATTTCAACCACCTAAAAAATTTCACATAATCTTTTGAAATTTCTAAAAATCCAAATCTCTTTGTATTTTGCTAGAATTTCCATGTATTTGGGGGGCTCCCACACGAGGAAAATGTGAATTGTGATCGTTGAACATATAAAATTAAATTCTTGAAGAAAGAAAGGAAGGCAGCGCTTTCCTCGCAAAAGCAGCAGCTACGATCCGAGAAAGGCGTTGATAAGTCGGTAGCCGAGCGGCTCTTTTTCGTTTTTACTCACCCATTCCCATTCCTCCTGCTCTACTGTCCGTAAGTTCCAGCAGGACTCAAAACCCATCTCTCTCTCTCTCTCTCTCTCTCCCACATTATCTCGACCCGTCTTTTCGCCACCTCTGACGCCTTCCCCTGCCATCCCAACAACTGCCCCACCATCAAAACTCCACCTAAATCAATACTATTCTCTTCTTTACTTATACCCCAGGACTACAATTTGTGTGTCTCTCACTCTCAATGCACCACATGTTAGATTTATTTTTTGGTAGAAGCACCACATGTTAGATTGAAGTCGCAAGAGACCGCCATCGCCATGCTTATTGAAAGATCCATTGGAACTCTTCTTGCATTTTTTTTATTTTTTTAATTCCTTTCTTACTTTGAAAACAACATGCTTCTCATGTAGGGCTCACCAGTCACCACACGTTAGTTGTTGGAAAAGGACAGTAAAATGCATGTATGATAAAAAAAAGATGAAGATGGGGCCGATTTTAGTCCCAACAATCATTTTAAGTTATTAACAGTCTAAATGTTTGATGACTTTATATAATTCAATTTCTTCCGATTATGTTCAGTGGTCAATAATGATAGCATCGTGAGAATGTGAAAAACCTTGGATTTATTATAAATGGGCTGATCTTGAAAATTGGAAATGAGTGTTTAACTTAGCATGGTTTGCATCATGGAGGTTTATATATATATATATATATTTATTGACAATGAGTAAGCCAACTCCCCTTAGGTATCGTAATTTGAACTTTTCATGTACAATATGGACCTTTCATTAACTTTTCATGTCTACTCCCACTTGGGTGCGATAATGTATTAAATTTTGGTGGAATTCTGTGATAAATCAAAGGAACTCAATCCATCCACAGCTTTCAGATCTTGTATCTCATGCCCAGTTTCTTACCTTGTGGTGGGGAATTTGAAGAGCGAAAAATGAATTGAGTGCCAAAGGGCATATCTTAACACCGAAATAGGTTTTAACTATTGCTTACCGTATGAACCTGCTTAATAAAGCTGAATGCCCCTCATGCATCTCAAATCTCATTTCTTACTCCCCTATAATTAAAAAAAGGGATCTTGAGCAAATCGCCATTCTCTTTAGCGATGCGGCATTTGATGGTCATACAGGTCATTCGGCTTTCGATTTTGCCTTATTATTTAATGAATCGCTTGTGGCTGCAAGGGCTTCCAAAGGACAAAGAGTCATTTCCCCTAAAGAGGCCTAAACGAGGGCACTATTCTTTGCACTAACTACAATCAAGGATTACAGATTTTTGAGAGTTCGAGTTCATATGGATGCTATAGAAGTTGTAAGAAGTATTAAAGGCAGCAATGATTGGTCTATCCAACCTCTCGTAGAAGATATTTTGAACTGTTTGAAGTATTTTGGGTACTCTTTTGAGACAATTTTCATTCCAAGAGATTTAAATATGATTGCCCACTATCTTGCTAAATGTGGACAATCTGGTAGGGCTGTGAAAATTGACCGAAATAACCGAACCGCCCGGCCGAACCGACCATTTGGGCAGTTCTATATATTTTTGTTTAAAGAAAACCGACCAATCGATTATTTGTTTCACCTAAAAATTACACGACGGTTGGTTTTTTTATAAACTAAAAAATCGTTCGGTTAAAACCGAACCGACTGAATTGTTAAGCAGCTGGAGATTGCACTAACTTAGTGGCTTGAACTGCATTTTTTAAATAATACTGGCTAGCTGTTGGGCCTGTACTTATTGTTAATTGCTGCTAGGCCTGTTTTATTTGTGTGTAAGTTACTAAATTAAATTGGACACTTAACTTATTTAATGAAATTAAAGGTTAAATCACCAATTAGACCAATACAAAATTGAGACTTGTCCCATTCAAATTAGGACACAGCCCAAAACCAAAAACCGACCAAACCGAATATTTGGTTTTCCCACTTGCACTAAATACAGTGATCGATTTTCGGTTATCTATATCAAAAAAATCGAACATTTGGCCCGGGTGCAGAGATAACTGAAAACCGACCAAGACCGACCACCGACAGCCCTACAATCTGGGATAAACTTTATATGGCCTCATTGTGAATAGGCCTTTGTTTGTGTTCTTGTTGGTGTTTGAGTTTTTTTTTTTTTAGCTTATTTGTTGGCTTCCATTTTTAATGAAATCTCCCTTTCTTATACCAAAAATAAAAAATTAAAATTCATGTCTACATTTTTTTAGTGTTCAAAACTATTTGGCAAAGTGTGTGAATGTTTGATTCAATCAATTTCAAATACTTTTGCCCATGGTGACTTTTCCAATACAATCAGGTTGTTTGTGTGTATTTTTATTTTTTTTTGAAAAATTTGTCTTTTAAGACTTTAACCGATGTATAAGACTAGTGGATGAGTGGTTCTATGTATCCGTAGGTTTACCAATGATCCTCCAAAATAGGGTTAATAGGTACCTAAGTAAAAAAAAAAAAAATGGTCATCTTCCATTAAGAGAGGCCACATTTGAGGTGGGGGCAACGCATGTCTACCATTTCGTAAACTCCCCACCTCTCAATGCCCTCCCTCTCTCTCTTGCTTATAAAAACCCAAAACAAGAGGGAAGAAAATGCCTTAAATGGAATGGAGTGATGGAGGAAGGGGCATCCATGCCTCCATTCGCAATGGTTCTTCTTCAACCGACCACACCCACTGCAGCAGCAACAACAACAACCACCCCAACCCTAACACCAACACCAACAAGCTACCAACAACAAAAAAGAGATGAAAGAGAGGCAACGTTGGCAGCCTGAAGAAGACGCCCTCCTAAGAGCCTACGTCAAGCAATATGGCGCCAAGGAATGGAACCTCGTCTCCCAACGCATGGGTAAACCCCTCCACAGAGACGCCAAGTCCTGCCTTGAACGCTGGAAGAACTACCTAAAACCAGGCATCAAGAAGGGCTCCCTCACCCCAGAAGAGCAGACCCTTGTCATCTCCCTCCAAGCCAAGTACGGCAACAAGTGGAAGAAGATAGCCTCCGAGGTCCCCGGCCGCACCGCCAAGCGACTCGGCAAGTGGTGGGAAGTCTTCAAAGAGAAACAGCTCAAAGACAATAACAACAGCAACAACCACAGAAACCACCACCACCACCACGACCAAAGCCACCCCATCCTCCTCTCCTCCTCCTCCGACTCCGTCCACAGCCAGTACGACCACATCCTCCAAACCTTCGCTGAGAAGTACGTCCAACCCAACCTCCCCCCCCACCACCCCATGGGTGCTCTCACCGCCGACGCCCCTCCGATTCTCTCCCTCGCCGGACCGGCTGAGATCCCCCCACCGCCTTCTTCCTCGTCCTCTTCGCTCCCGCCATGGCTGTCTTCGTCGGTGTCGACTACTTCGTCTTCGACGGCGTCTCCGTCGGTTAGTTTGACGCTGTCGCCGACGGAGCCGGCGGGGGAGATGGGTGTGGGAGTGGGACGGATGATTGTGCCGGTGCAGCAGGCGGCGGCGCTGGTGCAGTGTTGTAAGGAGGTGGAGGAGGGGAGGCAAAGCTGGGTGCAGCAGAAGAAGGAGGCGGCGTGGCGGGTGAGCAGGTTGGAGCAGCAGCTGGAGTCGGAGAAGGCGAGGAAGAGGAGGGAGAAGACGGAGGAGGTGGAGGCGAAGATACGGGCGTTGAGAGATGAGGAGAGGACTTATATAGAGAGGGTGGAGAGCGAGTGCAGGGAGCAGCTGAGTGCTATACAGAGGGATGCTGATGTGAAGGAAGCCAAGTTGGTGGAGATGTGGGCTGGGAAGCATCTCAAGCTGCTCAAGTTGGTGGAGCAGATATCAGTTGGGGTTCATCACCACCGTTGATTGGTTGCTTCTTCCATGATCATGCCCCTCTCTCTCAATCCCTCTCTCTTGTTAGGAATGTCATGTACTTTCTTCTTCTCTCTCTTTTCTTTTGATTAATAAATTGTATAATGGAGTCTTAATGATAATGGATCTTTGTTCCTTTGTTTTTTTGGATTTTATGTGAAATAGCCAGGTTAGAAATATTATGAATTGGATTGAGATGCATGTGATGTGAGAGAGGAGGTTAGAGGAGGAAGGTTGTTGGCAACATCTGAATATCTGCTAGACTATTCATTTATCCTTCTAAGAGTGATATTATATAAAAATGTTTTGTAGACTGAGTTGGAATTGGCCAGATGACTATCAAAAGGGGAGGGGAAAAAATTGGGGGATTGATGAGATGGTACATGTGTAGAAATATGAGTTTATTAATTAATCAAAATTTTGTATTCCATAACTTCAAGTATAGATAGAAGAAGGCACTTTTTAATGAGATTCTTGAAGCCTACTATGTAAATTGTCAAGGTTGTGAGTGTAAGAAGCAAATGTATGAATGGGGGAGTAACAAGCGTATGAAATAACTTGTTTGAGATTATAGTCCGGATCCCTGTGATCTTCCACACTCTTCCCCAAGTGGAAGGAGATTGGAACTCACAGTGGGGTCCCACTTAAAAGAAGATCCAAGCCTTTCAAAATGATTGCCTGCCTATAAGAAAGACATCTTGCCGCAAGTGGAAGGAGAGTGGGAATTCAAAGTGGGGTCCACTTAAAAGAGGATCCAAGCCGTTCAAAATGATTTCCTGCATATAAGAGAGACATCTTGCCATGGAACCAACTCGTTCTAGAGTAAACTTTTGAGTCTCACTCCTACTCTCAGGAAGCGTATGGGAGATGGCTCAGTGGATCCGGGCTCTTTGGAGATAATGAAAGAACTAATCTGGACTTTCATATACTGTTTCATATGTAGTATGTTCACTTTCAAAGTTTCACCACAGTAAATATCATGAATGGAGACAATAGGGCATAACTGATTTATTACAGATCCTATGCGTTAGAGACAAACCAGTATCTCTACAAAGTAAAATTTTGAAGGAAATGGATAATAAACTATTGCTCATGTACTTTAGATGTCCCCCAGCTAGCTGAGTGGGGACAGTATATGGTGCATGATTTGGAGTCCTTTGTGCCAGAAAAAAGAAGGAAAGAAATCCAATGCTTTTAATAAAATGCCTTTTAGTGCCTTTGGCCAAATGATTTGGTAAAATGAAAATATCTAGAATGATTTATTGTTTAATTGCTTTAAGAGTTAAAATTGAAAATAACGAGTCCAATATCTAGAATCAAGTGGTTATTGTAGATTTGCGAGAGACTTGCATTGTGCTGCAGAGGAGATTATGGCCAAAAGGAAATGACAAACAAAATGCATGGTGCATTAAGTTGAGAAGCATGTGCTACGGATAAATAGAGCTACAAGAGCATTAGTTGAGATGAGCACAAGAGAAAAATATAGTTCCTTCAAGTGAAGAATATATATGCAAGCCCGTTATTGTTGCTGATTTTAAGCTATTATGTGAGAGGAACTGTAAATTATCCTGATCTTAAACTAGCCTAAGAGTAATCTCTAGGCTGCTCTAGTCCTTCGCTGTGCTCTTCCTGTGTTACTATTGACAACCACTTACTCTAAAAATTTAGGTTGATAACAAACGATGTAACAATATATATCAAGGTTCAGGGGCGGCCCTGAGTTTTCGGGGGCCCTAGGCGAGTTCATAAAGTGTGGCCCTATCCGTATACCTACCGATAAATGATAAAAAAATAAAAGACATTTTTTTTTATTATTTGATGAAAATTAAGTCTAAACTCCTTACCTACTCTTACCGAATCAGAATTGTGTTTTACATTAACCACTTAACACCAAAATTCAATTACAAAAACTAAGCACTACTGAAAAACTACTAGTTTTCTTGCATTTCTAGCTGCGAAATCACTAATTAAGTCTTCATAATCAAGCTTTTCTACCAGAGACTTTTCAATAGATAACATAACTAAAGTGATTTAAAGCCTTTGACTATGGAAGTGGCTGATTCACAAGCTTGAAGATTTGTTCAAAGAAAATTGGTCCAAAACCAAGCTTGGCTCGGCTCAACCTGATTGACTAAATGGGCAAGCTCATGATTGACATGTTTTAGACTTGGGGGCCCCTATTTTGGGCCAAATTTTGGGGCCCCAGCCGGCCGCCTGTGTGGGCTGTCCCCAGGGCCACCCCTGTCAAGGTTACAACAGTTACCTCTACCATAGTGCTCCGCTTGAGTGCTAGCGTCCTCAGTGCTCCGCCACATGTTTTAGTTGTGCTCTGGTGCTAGGGGACGATTGGTGGGTTGGGATGCCCCTTACCATTGGGCTATCATACCTTTCTCCCAGCCCATTTATATATATATATATATATATATATATATATATATATATATGGTGACATACACATTGAAAACAAAAATTCTTAAATTAGAGGGCACAAGCCGAAGAACTAGAAATGAGGCTGTCACAACTCACAACTCATGGGGTGACAAAAACCATGGTTCTAGAAGGAAAGAACGAAAATTTTAAACTCATAAAGCTGACCCACGTAGATGGTACAAGGCTAGGACTAGTAATGGGCTCCGTAAGCTCAGGAATGGTCCAACCCAAGCCCTCTGAGTTAGTCGATGTGGCAATCTTTTAGGGCTGTAGGCTAGGTGTGGACTTGAATTTAGGCCCAATGGAAAAATGGGTTGTGCCTGTCTAAAGGCCAGACTAGATGGCCCAGATAATTGCAACAAAGCAAGCATTGATGGGCCCTTCATTTTACTAATTAGTGGACCAAGACATCACTTAATGGCGTTTGGTGTAAATTCAAGCCTGAAAAGGAGACTTAGGGCATGCTGGGTTCATGTAGTTGAATTTCAAGAATTGTATTTCTATAAATACTTAGAAAAATAAAGAAATAAAGGTGAATATCCAAAACTTATCAATCAAATGACCTCTTCTTTAATAGAAAAGAAACCAAGAAAAAAATGAAAAATGAACACACAACCATCACACTAATATTCAAATCCTATGAAAGTCAAGGCCTCGTCTACATCTATCTTAAAACCTTCACCACTCACCTCTTTAATAATCCCTCAGTGGAGATACTATGCGACTAATAACTAATTTGGATAGGCAATGGGTCAAGTTGAGTCTGGTTCACCTGAGAGTAACAGGCATGGCCCAACCAGAACTTAACATTTTGTTGAACTGGTTGGGAAATATAAATGCGTACTCGACCTGTTTATAATAGAGTCAGCCTGAACCCAACCTGCATGGCCTATTTAGTTCTTAAGTTGCAATTAATTGAAAAGGTAAGTAACATATTCAGCCCAAACTCTCTCTCTCTCTCTCTCTCTCTCTCTCTCTCTCTTCATGGGTAAATTGAAAATGAGCCAATTTACAGTTTCATTTTCAAGTAAGCCCACCACCCCTTGCCAACTGGTGCCGACCAATCCAATTCATCCAATTTACCCTTGAAGATCTCTGTTTTTATCTATAATGAGCAGGGATACCACACTTTCCAAAGCAATGTTTGTGCGTACGAATCATCTGTCTCTATCTTGTCTACCCAATCTTTGGAAGGTTGTGGAGTGGAGACAGATTCAAGTATTCAACTATTTTCAATGCAATATCTTTTTATGTTTTCCCTCCTTGGTACTAGTCTTGCAACGATTTGGAAAATGACTGGTGTGGTGAGGCAGTGTCGTATGTCGTCCCACCATGTTTGTTACTTTCTGGACATTGGTGTTTGTAAATCTGCACTGTGGTAGACTCGCACCAGGGAGGACTGCGGAAGAGCAGGAGACACTGAGAACCCTCCTCTGCAACCTAATTCACTCTAATCAGGGCCATCATGTAATCTTACTGGTCCAAATTTTACTACTTTAACATGAGTTTAGGCTGGACAATGTTCTCCCACGAGCTCATGGGGCTTACTTAGATACATGTCTCTTAAAAGCTATCAAATCCAAACAGTTGGGTTAATTGAACTTTAATATGAGTTGGAAATCTAATTGTATTGTTGCAGCCAAAGTCTAACTAATGATCATTAGACTGTGATCTGTTCAAGAAAGTTATATTATGAAAACCTGCTTTCTCTACCACTTCTAGATTGAACACTCTTAACAGATTCTATGTGTGCTTAATTTGTGGGTGGCATAACTCCTATTCAAATGATATCTTTCCTAGAGCCAATAAACCTAGGAAAGCTTGTTTTGAGTGATTTGGATTTCTTAGATTATGTATCCTCTCATGAATTTATAAGGGAGTGGATCATATGTTTTGCACATGATCAATTTCAAAGTGGGCCCGATTGTTGTTAGACCAGAATTTTGATTGCAAACAATACACAAGAGGATCTCTCTATTTTATCAGGGTATCTCTCTTTTTAGTCGTCTTGGACTTTTTTAAAATGAATTTCTAAACCTAGCATAAGATAGACTTTAATTTGAATGAAAAACAAGGGACAAAATTCATTTGAATTTCAAACTCTTTCTATAACAAGTGGCTTGGGGGGTGGGTTCCACCCCGCACCACTAAGGGTCATTTGTGTGCGCTCATTTACATATCTAAAAATTACGCATGTGTAAGATGTTACTAATATACATGCTTTTTTCCCACTCCTTTGTCTCACTCTTTTTCTGTAACTAGGAAGTTTTCACGTCTGGATTTTCACACTTACCTAACATCTCAACAGAGGCATCAGTACATAGTAGCCTTCATTTGGGTTGCAATAAAAGAAAAAACCTACTATGATTTGAAAAAAAGAAAACCCAACCAGTAGATTTGATTTTCTGCACTTTTAGGTCCTTCAATTTATTATCTAAATCGTTTAATATTCTCTTGGGGCTATCCTTACCCTACCTTATATATGCAAGTCGGGCCTAGAGTAGGCCAAAGCTGTCAGGCCTTCACTATCTAGGCCCTTACTCTACCTTTGCAAGCAAGAGCTAGACCCAGGTATGAAGAGAAAACAAATCATATTTAAAAAAAAAAAAATTCTTCCACATTTTCATTGGGTATTGGGTGTCAAGAAGAATTAACTCTTCTCCTTTATCCGGGTTTGAGATCAACACTGAAATGCAATAAGATCATTGCGGAGATGTTTTTTCAGGCAATTGGCTGGTGGCGAGTGTAAAATATTTCTTAAGTGAAAATAGTAACGCAATGTATAAATGTTGGTTCAATAGAATAGCATTAGAATTCGAACACATAAGATGCAATTGGTTCAAATGAGCATGTTTATTTGCATGGAATTTGAGTATATATGAACTCATTGTCAGATTATTCGCATGCAATGGGAATAGATAGGAAATAGTTGATTTAAATGGGACTATTTGTTTGCATGAAATTAGAATACATAGAAAGTTATTGATTTGAATGTCGTTTCTGCTTGCATGGAAATGAATACATATGTACATGAAAAAACATCCATATTTATTTAGTATGATTATTGTTTTAAAAATTAATTCCATTCGTTTACACATACAGTTAAAACAAACATTATAAAATGAATCAATTGTAAAAGGTCTGAAAATGAGTATTTTTTAATTATATAGTAAATAATATTATAGGACATGGATGAAAAAGTGCAACCTATATGAGGATTTGGTTGATGATAAACTGAAATGAAGAAACAGTAATCATATAGCCAACCCCAACATAGTTGCGACAAGGCTTCGATGATGACGATGGTGAGTAATTATATTAATGGATATATGTTTATATAAACATATTATTATAATAATAAATATGAGAGGGCTGGGCTTGGCCATGCTTAGTTTTGCTCTAGCTTGGCCTTCAAAATTGTTGAGCCTGAAAAAAAAAAAAAAAAAAAAAAACCTACCCCACGCTTGGGAATTTTTTTTTGAAAAAAAACCCATCCTTTTGCGAGCCTTTTCACTGTTGGAATGGGCTGAGTAACCTCATAAAAGGGCCTAATTAACAGCCCTACTTATAAATGATAAACTTGAGAAACATGTAAAAAGAAAAAAAAAAAAAAGTTATCTACACTTCTGTGGGTCTCATAATTCATGAATGTTAAAAAAACTGATATAGATTCTTTTCCTGCTCTTTCTCTGCTTGCAAACAAAAATGTTAATATGTTTACCTATGTAAATTTCACTTTTACATTCCATGTATAAAAGATAAGCAAACTCCTAACTACATCTCTAATGCCTTTTTATGGGATTCTTAGATGTAGTAAAATGACAAGCGGAGAATCTCCACAAGATGGATAGATGAGAAGAAAAGTAGGGTCATTACTTTTTTCTAGCAATGATTCTCCATTGTGTTGGAAATAAAATAGAAAAATCTTTATAGAGAATTTTCTTAATATTTCATAAGTAACAAATATTTAAATGTCAATCTTTATTAATAAAAACAGAATTTCACTAGAAACAAATGGTTTTAACCCTCAACTTCTCTCTCTCTCTCTCTCTCTCTCTCTCTCTCTCTTTTAAGTTCTATAAAAGGAAAATTACTTCTCCCTCAAATTAGATCAATATCAGGTAAAATGTATTTACTATAAAAAAGGATTTTCTACTACTTTCTCTATACATCTATCCTGTTGCCAAGCACTCATGGCTCAATACATGCGATGGCAGGCCCCGAGGCTTCTTAGAGTTGCTTAAGCATCATGATCGTTTTAAGTTGTGGGAAAAGAACGTGATCAAATGAATGGACATATCTTGATTGGTCGATAGAGATCTTCAAAGTCCAAAAGGACTCACAAAGATTCGAGGATACTCTTGAATTGTATGTAGTTATCTAGAATATTCTTGTAAACCATGACATTATGTAGAGTTATGTAGATTAGTGTAAGATTAGGGTAAATTAATGTGAAGTTCTAGAATAGGTTCTTGAATGTTTTCATCTATTGAATGAGTAACATGTGGATAGATCCTAGCCATTCATTGTATAGAATAAAAGTATAAATTCATGTCATTCATGGATTAGCAACAAGGTTGTAACAACCAATTGAGGAAGCTTACATTTTCACGGTTGTCTCCTTGAATATGCAAGGGTTAAAGCTTACATTTTCACTCTAAAAGTTAGACCGATGTTAAACCTTACATTAAGTGAAATTGAGTTGACGCTAACTCCAGTATAGGAACACTGCAGCATATTAAAGTACATTTTGTGCTTCTCTTGTCACTCCATGCTGCTTGTATCTAATCGCGTTCTTTATGAGAATTTTTTTTTCCTTTTGTTTGTTTATCCTTTCGATATCATATCAAGATATTAACATAAATGATTGTACAAGGCAGATATACAACATCATAATTTTACATCTGTGCTCTCCAAAATGTGGATCTAAACTGCTCATCCATGTTTGTAAAATGTACCAAAAACCCCTGTGCTCTCCAAAATGTGGATCTAAACTGCTCATCCATGTTTGTAAAATGTACCAAAAACCCTCCCTCCATAGCTGATGATTTTAACAGACAAGTCCCGTCTTCTTTATATGTAAACTATTTGCTGTCATTCTTCATTTGTACACCATCACTCAGATGAGTAGAATCATAAATCAATTATGAGAGCTGCTATGGTATCCCTCAGTCCATGATAGTCCTTAGATGATGCGTTCAAAGTTGCGAAAAGTGAGCTTTAGCTATATTGCTACTGTTAAACATAAATTGGTGTCTGCCCTCTTCTACATATGTGCATGCACAATGAGACTTTCAGCGAAAAACAATAAATTCCATTAAATAAATAGGCCTGAAGGATGTATGCATACCATTCGCAATCGTTGATGAATAGTTCACCAGCCGATTATCAGTACTTTGTTAAAACCTCCGCCCCAGTCTGAGTTATCAACAATGTATGTTCAAACTGTGCAGAGAGGCTACCATCGGCAGCAACAGTTGTCCAGTCATCATCCCAAGTAACACAATTGATGCTCCCCATTGTAAGAATCGGCTCTGCAACATTAAATATTCATTGTGATTAAAATATAAAATAAATTATTACTGAGAAACATTATTCTACACAACTCATATGATTTAGAAAACTCTGACAATATGGCATCCTCATCTCAGGTAATGTAATAACCATTTTTTTTATCGGTAAATTTGGAAATGCATTAGAAATAAAAGAGTACATAGTAGAAAAGAAACAAGACCAAACATAGTGTTCCGGTATAAGAGTTCTATACCGGACACCCGCCACACCTACATTACAATTTACAAAAGCACTCAAATTACATGAATGGTGAACCCCTTGTTTAGCTAAACAATCCACGAAACCATTTGCAGACCTACTTATATGATGGAAAGACACCCGAGATTTTGATAAAAGGTGACGAATCTCATTGAAATAGAATTGCATCTTCCATGGGCCCTTAAAAGAATTCACCCAAGATATGGCATTAGATGAATCGTTCTCCACTATAAGATGATTCTGAAATGAGAAAGTGAAAATGCGAAGAGCTTCTAGAATAGCAAAGATTCTGGCTTCATTAGATTCTTTGATTCCAACATGCTTGGAGAACATGTACTACACTTCGCCTTTATGATTTCTCAATACACCTCCAATACTGGGTAACCCCGGTTTACCTTGAGCTGCCCCATCCACATTAAACTTTAGGACTCTTGTTGGGGGAGAACACCAAGAAACTTTCTTTTTCTTCTATGAAGCGTCCATAGTTAAACAAACCCTCCAATTATGCATAATATCGTTTATCGTAAGGTCTGCAAATCCCTTTTTAACACAAGCCCATTTTGCAATCCTCAAAACCATAGCCTAAATGATAGTTCCCACAGAAGATTATTTTCTACTAAAGATACGGTCATTCCTCTCTTTCCAAATAGACCACAAAACCGAATAGGGAATGAGTCTCCATATCAACAGTCCACACACAACGAGAGGACAACTCCTCCAAGCTTCGAACCCCCCCCACTAGAGAACCCGGGAGGCACCAATCCACACCGCATTTTTTAAAGGAAATGCCCCCAAATAGTCGATGCTATCTCGTAATGTAATAACCATAGAAAAACACAAATGGCATGTGCACGGCAAGCAAGACAAGTGCACTAGATTAACTTATTGCTTGATAAAAAATGAGTAATGGTGCATCCATCTTCCCAAGATCACTACCTCAAAGTATGACTGAAAACATTTTAGGGCCTGCATTGCAATTCTAGCAGCTGACTATTTAACTTCTGATGTTGCATGTTGGAATTAACTGTATGATTCCATCCACAAATCTTACAGAACTGAGTTATTGTCTTAATAACAATTCCATTTGGACAAAAAGGAGATTGTAAATGGTATAACAGAATCAGCACATAAAATACTCACTTAAAGGAACAAGTCATGTTACTGATCACCAAAAGAAAAAACTCACCTATGGTAAATGTTTGACCTTCAACCATGTGACCAGGCCGGTCATTACCTGTGGTAAAAAAAAAAAGTGTCACAATTATAGTATCGATGAGAAAAGTGGGGGCAAACAGACAATATACCTGAGGTGCACCTTTGTGAATGTGTATTCACAGGGAAGGGAAGATGTGAAGAGAGGGCATCAGAAATATCACCCAAGTTGGATAAGAGGGTTCAAAAACATAAAATTAAAAATGTCAAATCCAACTATCCATTTCCTGACCACCTGACAAAGGTTCAAAATGGTGGTAGTTGAAAGTGTCAACTGTCAAAATGAATTCTTTTAAATCATAAAAATTATAAAGTAAAATTCCCAGAAATTCTCCATGTTGAGACCTTTCCATCCCCAGCCACATTATCTAATTAGCTTTGAGAAAAGGCTTACCCAATCCCTCCACTATCGCAAATGGGAAAAATCATACTTTCCTGTCTTCAGTGGGGTCCCAAATAGGAACCTTGGAGTTTGTATTCCTTCGTTGGTGCCAATAACAAGAGGCAGAAGAATAACAAACAAGGAACCCTTCATTATTTGTAGTGGTTTGCAGGTTAAACCTTAGCAGGCTTGCATTGAAAAAGAATTGACCCATATGCAGAAAGAATGCAACACTAAAGGATGCCAAAAATAAATAAAGAAAAAATCAGTTGTAGTGTGGGAAGAAAGATGGAAATATAGAATTTGGCATCCCAGTAACATGCAGTTTATCTTTATCATTTCGTGGCAACATGCATTACCATATTAAAGCCACGTCATCCTCCATGTTAGTTGACTTCCTTTCATTCTTTAGGAGGCAACCAGGAGAGGCTTAGGAGCTTGATAAAATCCGAAGACATTATTTCTTGAGGCATTGGTCACATCACATTATGGGTTAAGGCAAAGATTAAACTAGTACATAGTTCTCATGATATCTTAGGACCTTCTCCATGCCCCCACCACATACGAAGGTGCCCAAGCAGTACACTAATCATGTTGTTAAAAGGGGAAGAGGCTTTGTTAGGAAGGGAAAAATAAGTGGATGTGCAACTTCATGGCTTCTACATTGGAGATGGAATAAATTTTGGGGTTATTAGGATAATGGTGGTAGAGGAGATGTGATGAGGACCTGAATGCTTGAGAGAGAGAGAGAGAGGGAATAAATTTTGGGGTTATTAGGATAATGGTGGCAGAGGAGATGTGATGAGGACCTGAATGCTTGAGAGAGAGAGAGAGAGAGAGAGAGAGAGAGAGAGAGAGAGAGAGAGAGAGAGAGAGAGAGAGAGAGAGATGGCACCGAATATGGGGTTAGAAATGGGAATGATCAAGATTAATGAATATTGGAAGAAATATATCGCCAGAGTGGAGGATGATAAGGTGGAGAACTGAGTTAAGTGTTCAACAAAGGTTATGTATAAGGTGAAAGCAACAAAGATTTTGGAAAGATTTGCAAGTATGAGAAGAGTGATCTTAAATCAAGTTCTGATGTAAAGCAGGTTGGCAATGCTTATATGGGGCATCAGAATCGAAAGAAACTGAATATATGGGCCAAACATGCACCCTAACATCTGGCTTTTGATCTAACTGCAACTCTTGATGTGGAGATCGCTGTAGAAACTAGAAAACTGCTAAAGCAGTTTGAGACTTTGAGGTCCCATAATTTAGGTGGTCAAATGACTCAAATCTCAGTTTTTCAGTCAAATAAGTTTTGATTTTCAGGGTTTTTGAGTCCAATTGAAGTTCAGACGCTATTTGAGTCATTTTAGAAATTTATTTACATGTTCATTGTCATCTAGAGTCTAGATGTCATTTTACTAGTTTTAATGAACTTACTATTTTAATTATAGTATTTACTGTTTTTAACTATAAGACTCTCTCTCTCTCTCTCTCTATATATATATATATATATATATATAGGGAGGCGGTCCTGTAAGGACCGTCCTTACGGTTTACGGTGCGGACCGCCTATTGGGGCCCACCGTGAGACCCCACTGGTCATGGGACGAGGGGGATTGAAAGATCCAAGTGGGGCCAACTTACATATCAAATTTGAAGTCAATCTAATACCTCTAACCCCTTCATCCATGGTCCACAAATTTAATAGCTTTATATCAAAGAAGAAAAATTGACCCTCAATCCAACGGTCTAGTTCATCCAAATCCATGCAAATTCATGGGGTTCAGTGCCTATAAGGGGGTTATGAATGAGTGGTCAATTTGGATGGGTTATAAGGTGGGCCCCAGTGGGCGTTCCGAACAGAGTCTACAAGTTGCAAGAGATCTTTTTGTTTCCATGCAAGCTGCAGGGTGTAAGGATTTACATGATTTCCTATTTCCTATGGATGAAAGATGTATTCTATAAACAGAGTCTACAAGTTAGAGCCTTGGCATATAACCTACTGACAATGAATGGATTGAGATCCATTTCAAAACCTTCCCAAAATAACCAAAACACATTCCAGATAAATCATAGCATAGAACTGAAATGAAAAGTCTACTTACGATTATGTATTATAATTGGTTCGGAATGAAAGTCTACAAGTTAGAGCCTTGGCATATAACCTACTGACAATGAATGGACTGAGATCCATTTCAAAACCTTCCCAAAATAACCAAAACACATTCCAGAGAAATCATAGTGTAGAACTGAAATGAAAAGTCTACTTACGATTATGTATTATAATTGGTTCGGAATGAAAGACGGTCCCCACACCATGGCCAACAAAACGATCCACCACACTATAACCAAACTTTTCTGCATGCTCACTAATATTAAAAAACAAAAAGAAATAATGTTTAGAATTTATACAAGCAATTCTAAAACCATATAGCATGTACTACAAACAATGTGTCGTTGAAAAAGAAAATGTAGTACAAACAATATGAGAAATGCTCTGATGATAATATAAAAAAATCCCCCCCCCCCCCCTTCTCCCTCATAAAACCTATAGGAGAAATGCTTTGATAATAAAGATTAAGCTTTCATTTCTCTCCCCCACTCTCACACACAATCAAACCCATCCCAAACGCACGCACTTGCACATTACTAATTTTTATTTACAAAGGTGGGCAAGCATACATACATATGAATGTATGTATTATATATATTTATATATATAGGGGGCAGCTCTCCTAAGCTCAAGCTCTGGATAAGGTAAGCTCAAGTGTGTGGCGGGGCCCACCTGGGGATTGGGATGAGGGGGATTTCAAGAACCCCCTAGGACTCTCCTCCCTGAAAAAAATCAGCCCCAACCGAGCTTTCTATCATCTCCATCTGGGCCCCAAAAGTTTAATAGTCAATAGTCCATTCGGATCGGTACACGGTTGATCCAACGGTCCAGTAAATTCGGATATAACTGATAGTTGGTGGATATGTGCAATTCAGTGGGGTCTTGTGTTTGGTCCATTTGGATGGACCAATGTGGGCCCTACAAGTGAGCTTACGAAATTTTATCCTAAGCTTGAGCTTAGGAGAGCCTGAGTTTAAATTTGAAAACCGCACTCTAGGTTGTGGGGTCGATTGGAGCAGTCAATCACAGTGGAATAGGAAGGCCTTGATGGGGGAAACGAGATAGACTTGGCCAATTGACGACAAATTTAAAGGCCCCCAACTTAAATGGTTTTATAAGCTCAGATTTTGCATTCATGCATATGAATGAATCAAACAGTGAATAAGAATAACAAATTGAATCAATGTCAACTTGAGATTTTGCATGTGCATATGACTGAATTAAACAGTGAATAACAATTGAATCAATGTCAATTTGGAAAGCTTGCCAATCAGGAGACAGGGATGTTAAGAGCGAGCGGATTTATATGATGAAAGGTGGGTTCCACTGCATACATTTGTTTTCAACCCCCCCCCCCCCCCCCCCCCCCCCCTTTTTTTTTTTTTTTGTTGTTGCTGCTTGATTCAACATAGGAAGTTCCCATGAAAAAAGTTTCTCAAAGAAGTGATAAGAAACCTACTAACATGAAATACGAGCAGTATGAAATAAACTCCGTAACCCATAGAGAAACAATCCAAGATCTAGTTCACCGGGAGTCAGATCGTGGTTTGTATGGTGGTGTAGCTAGGTAACCCTAGGTTGGAGAGATGGGGTAAGAGAGGGATAGAGAAGAGGTTGCTTTTTTTCCAAAAAAGACACTCCTATGTACATAACAAATCTCAACATAAGTTACCTTTTTAAAAACTAAATATGATCCGAAGGCATTTTCTGGAACACCGGACCATTCCAAAGCTTAGAAGGTCATGTACCAGTTAGAAAAACTGGGATGGATGCCAAAACTAGCATGATCAATTTAAGGGCCTACACAACCTGGATGTGTCAAGTTCTGGTAAGTAATAATGCTTCTAAATTGCATTGGCCAAATCAATGGCTAAACATGTGGTGCTAATGACGTGTATATATACAGTTTGGGATTCGGATACTTGAGCCCAATTCAGGTACTTGAGGCTTGAGCATAAGCCCGGCTAAAATTCAACCTAGGCTTCAGAAACCTTGCCTGAATTCAACCTAGGCTTTCGAAAACTGCTATGAAATCAATCTAGGCAACAAAAAATAAGCCTGAGCCAAAAAAAAAAAAACATCTTGAATTGCGTTTTCATGAATAGGGATATACAGGCTCATGCCTAGCCTTGGCCCAAGTTGCACTCCTAATGTAAGTCACTGATTTAACACTCCTTGGCCCAAGTTGCACTCCTAATGTAAGTCACTGATTTAACACTCTGATCACTATTCCTCATCCAAAAAACAACCCACTGGAGTCACATAATGCTTCTAGCCTTCTACTCATATTTTATCTCTCTACTCCAAATGGCCTGAAGCTGCTAGAACTTTCTTCTAGATGGCATGTGTCCATCAAGACTCTTTAAGGGAACATTGCAACATGCCCATTTCAAAAAAAGGGGAAAAAAAATTCTTGCACACAAACAACAAACCTTATTTTCTTTCCAATTTTCTTAAAGGGAACACCATCTTTGCAAACAGATATTGCTAAGTCCATGCACTCTTTTGTTACCTGATAAAATAAAATAAAAATGAGGAGCTGTGGATAAAAAATAGAACTCATTGTCCTTAAAGAAAGAAAATAAGAAAAAGGAAAAAAAACATAAACACGCACATAGGAGTACTCATTTTAAGACAGTGAGAGCTACCTCTCATGGGAGCATATATATATATATATATATTATGTTCACTGTACCATGAGCACCGCCTAGATGGGCTAACTAGATTGGGCCCTGCAGATCATGGGAGAAGGGGGGGATGGAAAGATCCAAGTGGGACCACCCTAGTTATGAAGTTTGAAGCCAATCCTATGCCTCTAACCCCTTGATCCATGGTCCACAATTTTAATGGCTTTAAATGAAAAAAAAGTCAGTCCCTCAATCCAATGGTCCAGTCCAGTCAGATGGGTGCAAAATATGGGGATTAGTGACTATCAGGGGGTCCTTTGTTTTGTGATCCACTTCGTGGGTCATAAGGTGGGCCCCACTAGGTGGTGCTCACCGTAATACCATGACCACCGTGCTCACAAGATCATTTCCCATATATATATATAGTTAAAAATTGAACTTATCATTCCAAATGAGATTTGAATGAAGTTAGAAAGCTCATGAAGTGGCAATGACCGTATCAACAGGAGACAATTAGCAACATGGCATACCATTATAAAGCAAGCCAGCATAATACCTTCACAAGGCTTTTTGCATCTTCATCTACATTTCCACATAGAAATGTCTTCGATGTGTCCCCATGGTAACCCTAAAATTCATAAGAAATCCAAAAAGACTTTAAATCATTAAATGAAAAGATGAAGACTAAAGCACTTTTAGACAATGCAACAGTCATTCATATGAAAAAAGGAGGGGGAAATGCTGCAGAGTTTCTTATTCACATTCGACATATTTCTTTTCATCTATTCAAGAAATTACAGAAACATACTACAAAAGCACATAAACATATTCCTTATTCATCCAAATTGCACCACAGAAAAATGACAGTCAACAGAAACCAAAAAATAACTAAATGCTAAAAAAGGACCTAGACTCCGATTTTTTTTAATGGAAATGTTGAATGTTATTCCAAACAAATACTTACGTCGGATGGATCAAGTAAAGAATTCAAGAGGAGGAAAATCAATTGTTGGCCATGAAGATCAACCATTGACCATGGGTGGCCCATGAACAGATGGTGGCTCATGTTCCATGCACAATTTGGAAACATTCCAAACCTATAGAAGATTTTCAAGTTCAACCCTTTTACTATTTTTTTTTTATTTTTTTAATGTTTTAGTAAGTCATATTTTCTTTTTATGAGTCATATGGCCAGGATTAAAACATCCATGGGTAGATCCAACAGCCAAGAATTAGTTTAGGTTTCCATTTCATATGAGAACATATATTTATGTTTTGGGTCTTACCACCAGCAAATTATTGGACATTTAATAAAATTTCATTTTGCTATTCTCCAACTTCAGGTTTCCTCCATTAAAGAATCTTTGAGTTGGGATTGGGGCTAGAAAATCAAGTATCAACACTTTGGTGCTATTGTCTTGTGAAAAATGGTTAGGTTTTCCTTTGATTTTAGCGGGTTGGAGATTGATGGGGTGTTGGAGTACCAACCTGAGTGACTCGAGCAATCACAGGTTGCATCAAAACCTCTAAAAGCTTTAAACACTATGGGTTAAAAATTTATTGAAATAATCTGAAAGTTGATTATTTAGTTGAGAAAATCAAGTTTGGCACGTATATTATATCGGGAAAAATACATCTGATCATTGAATATATTTTCTAAAAGAGCAATGACACCATGAACAAAAGGCAGCACAGGGAACTATAGTAGCAAGCAACAGAACCAACCCAAAAAGATTGCCGCTTAAAAAAAATGACAATAACAATCATAAAGAAGTTTAAATGTCATAGAAATTATGAATCACACATAGAAATGATTTGAGAACATACATTCAAGAAGACAGTTACATCAATGTTTATTATGTCGCCATCCTGCAGAAGATAGTGATTGTAAGTAATAAAGATATAAGAGTCTCTGTCTAAATCAATACTGAGAGTGTATCTGGGAAAAAATAGAAAGAACTGTAGGGATATAAACCTGCAGCTGGCGAGAATCAGGTATTCCATGACACATGCATTCATTAACTGATGTGCATACACTTTTTGGGAACCTCCCATAGCCAAGAGGAGAAGGATAAGCTCCAGCATCTATAATCATCTTGTGCACTGCTTTGTCAATTTCATCCGTCGTTACAGATGGCTAGAAAAATTTAACCCATGGCAGATGGTATATTAGGAATGAAAAAGCACCAAATAACAAGCAAGGGTAACCATAATTTTAGAATCTAGGAAATGAAGGAATCATATCCATATTTGTCATTAGAGCATGAATATGTATTCTCTTCGTTGGATATATTAGGATAGTTAAATTTTAAATATTTGAAGTTCGTTCATCTGTTCTTCCTTCTATCAATTGGGAACTTTTCCCTTAATATAGTGAAGGTGCAATTTCATAAAAAATACGGCCTTGAGTTTCACATGGCATCCACACTATGCCCCAATAGCAATCTTTCGATCAGGTTGGCCGTGGTCCTCCCTTTTACGCTTCTGCAATGATGTCACCCTCTTTTTTTTTTCCTCCTAAATAAACATAAAACATCCTCTCTCATACACATATTCATCCATGATAGTCTCAAGATCTCATCATTTTCATCAACCTACATGATTGAACACTTCTACAAGAGATCACGACAGATCAAGTGGGCGACCGGCATTGACAGACTAAAACAAAAAGCACGACGCGACAGTGGTGGACTCTATAGATAGACAATGATCACTGGCAAGATATGATGGTGGTCTTTGCCAAATATCTACCGTTCAATATCAGAGATCAAGGGGTTCGTTTTTCATTTTAATGTTACCTATTGCAATAGGGTATTAGAGATCTTACTAATAAGTTAGAATTTATAATAAATTTTAAGGAGTTTCCTTTTCTTATTCTTGTATAAATTAAAATGTATTCTCATAATAAAGCCAGAGTGAAATTTCATGAAAAAAAAATGTAGCCTCTTGAGTTTCATCATTCTTATCAAGAGAACTTCTTTGAAGTCAACTGTCAGGAACTGAAAAAACAGGTGTCTTTTTCTTTTTGACCATGAAATTAGACTTGTTTGCAGTGTCTTTTTCGTTTTGACTATGAAATTAGACCTATTTGCAGAAAGGAAAAAAAAAAAAAAAAAAAAAACTTACTTAGAATCCAGGAGGGCAGATTTCTACAGCGGAAAGAATTATTCCAAGGTTCTTAATGGTCTACAAGTTATGATTCCATAATGTTGCAATGGTAGGACATGAAGAGCATAAAAAATCAAATATTTGGTTTGGTCATGATGTGAATTTATAAACTACTAGTAATTGACTCGCCGATGTTTTTCTTTCTTTCTCTCTCTACAGATTTTTTGTGGCATTACCGCAACTACAATGCATAAAGTAACATTCATCTGTCACATTAGCACAATCATCAAATGGTCTCCCTCTCTTGAAGGGACTACAACAGACCCCTCTATAGCTTCAAATTACAGAATCTCACCATCATAAGCACAAGGTCCTGAGGCCAATGCCATATTCATGCATTTAAATGAGTTCCTCTTGAGAATTCTATGAATTACCATGCATCAAAAGTACTATTCAAATATGTTTCGTTTAGTGTTTTTTCATTATTAAATTAAGAGGAATTTTTTTAAAAAAAGGTTAAGCAATGTTCATTATTAGAACTCTCTCTCTCTCTCTCTCTCTCTCTCTCTCTCTCTCTCTCTCTCTCTCTCTCTCTCTCTCTCTCTCTCTCTCTCTCTCTCTCTAAAAAAAAGGGGAAAAAATAGTGTACTCTTACGTAATTTTCTTTCGGTTGCTGAAATACTGCCAGTCAAGCATTGTTCCTTTGGTTGCTTTCATTATATAATTCTGTTTTCTTTTTCCCAAATGGTATAATACTTTTATACCTTTTTTTGTATGTTTCAGAAGATCATCAGAACCTTTTCTTTTACCCTCTCAAGCATTTTGAACATATAAAATTTGCTTCTTTAATAGATGTGTTGTTCAGTTCTCATGATTTTAAGATTTTATTGTTCTATAATTGCGGTTTTTGGCCAGGACCATGTACGCACCAGATCAAGAAACCATTCAAACACTAGGCTCCTCCATGGGTAGGTCATGATTGATTATGTTTTGCATTTAAAGCAACCAAATCATTGGGTTAAAATAAACAAAAAAATGACCAACAATTTACAATAAAATCTGTTCCAAAAATGAGTAGGATCATTCCAACAATTTACGCGGGGTCTTGGATGCGCCTAGGGGAATAGTCCCATCAGGAAAAAATACCGCGGGGATACCCATGTCATAAAAAAACAAAGAAAAAAGGAGTAGGATCATTTTGATTACGGATTAAATAAAAGTAGGATGGTATTTTCCAACCCAGTAGATCAACTCTACAGGGTGGAATAGTTTTCCAACCTCGTGGGTCGGCCACCAAACTTGGGCAATTATCGGAAGAGTCAACCAAGAAACTCGGCTGGTTGAACAAGTGGGACAGCAAAAAAAAAAATTAACAGTTCATAATTATATTCAGACCATCTACATTTTTTTACATCATCGTCAATGTCTCATCCCATTTATTTGGGGTTGGCTTTGTGAGTTCTACTTCTCTACTCAACCCTATTTGCAACATTTTAGCCACTTGAAAAATCACCATCTCTTTTCTCACTAGTTTGTGTGAGGTCTTTTATTGGTCTCCCTTTTTTCTTGGTTCATTGCACATATAACCCTTCATTATGTCTTACAAGGTCCGTTTTAAGTCTTATGTATATGTGCACATAACATTTTAGATGGCATTCTTGATATTCTCTTTTATTGGAACTACTCATAAGTTTCCTCTTATGTGACCATTCTTAATTTGATCCTAATTGTATCCTTTCCTATAACTTCACACATCCCTTATAGTAGGCACATCTACCTAACATGTTCTTTCGCTTCTTACCCAACATTTAGATCCATATAGCTAGCAAGTCTTATAGCCGTCCAGTAAAAATGTCCCTTTAATCAAAATGACACTCAATGATCGCAAAGCAGTCCCCTTGCTTGCATCCATTTTGCCTACCCAACACTGAATCACTGATCTTATTTGCTCTCAACTCAAACCCTCCATTTTTTTCTTAACAGCTACTCCCAAGTACTGAAATCTATCCCACCCTCCATTTTTTTCAGCTACTCCCAAGTACTGAAATCTATCCCACCCTGGCATTAAATTATTTTTAATTCTTACCAACTCATCTTCCTTAATTTCAAATCATAGCTGTCAATTTCATTTGGAACCCTATTTCAGTTACACTCCAAAGTGAAATGCTTCAGCTGGTTCAACATCTCAATTTTTTTATTTTGGAGCTCGTCTCAGTAAAATTTAAAAGACTTAAATACACATAAATAAAAATATGTAAAAAAAAAATAGTAAACAGAAAAGGTGAAAGAAACAAACATACTAACATCTTTAATTCATTCCACTATATCAAGAATAGAATATGTGATTTCTATGTGCCAAATAAACAATTTATAAGCCTTTTTGTTTTTTTACATTCATTATCTCAACTCTCATCTCCAGTTATCAATATTATAGTCTAAAACAACATAAAATAAACACATTCTCATGATTGTTACAGCTACAGTGGGGTAAATTAGTACCAAAATCAATTTGAAGAGACTTTTTCTTGAAAAAAAAAATGAAAAAAAAAAAACACTGCTTTCTTCGTTTGGTTGAAATCCAAACTGAAAGGACTTGGTACAAACCCTAGACCGGGAGTTGTTCTGCATAATTTGACCCTTTTCAGTCGAAACAAACCAAAATTGACTACTAAATCTCAAATACACTAAACTTGTCCTCCACATATTCCCTCTTTGAACAGCTATTTTGCAACCCATTTGACTCTAAAGCCTTTCTCCAAAGTTCAAGATTATCATTTGCTTGCATTCATGGAATCATGGTAGACTTTTGAATACCATATTATCTGCACAAAACATACCGATAAACTACATCTTGGATTGTTAGGGTATCCAAAACTAAACAAGGGCTCAAAGTGGACCCACTAATTCAACTCCAATTGGGAGCTTAGGCCACATCCTCACATACTTCTCACACTCGCTACTGTTCCACGATAAATGCCCAGTATAATTTGTATATAAAGTTAAGGATGCATTTTTTGCCAAATTAATCATCTCAATGCCCTATCGTAGAACTTCTAAATCAATAAAAATCATATGTAAATTTCTTTTCTCTCTTCAAACCTTTCCATGAGTTATCCTAAATTCCTAATATAAATATGGATTTCTATAGTAGATTTACCTGGACAAAACAAAAATGGTTCTCCAATACATTTGACTACCATCATAGGCACGATCTAGTCTGCTCTTCTGAAGTTTCATCATATGGCAAAGTAGTTTGATAGATCGATAGTTCGCACAATTTTAATAATCCTCTTTGTTCTTGTGAAGCGGGACCATAGTACTCTTTCTCCATTCATCAGGCATTTTTCCCATACTCAAGATTTTTTTTTTGAACAATTTACTAAAAAAGAAACCCATATTTTTGTATGAATAATAATTCCAATTTTCTGTTTTCAATCAACTATATTTTAACTTTTACTGATTTACCGATATCAAACTTATATATAATTTTGCTTGTTTTTAATATGTGAGGGTAGAATGCTTTAAGATGACCCAGCCGACTCAACCAGATATGGACAAGTTAAGCTGAGTTGCAAGTTGACCAGGCAGGTCAATCAGGTTTCAACCAAACCTCATCAAAACTGAGTTTCAACCAGGCTCAATCATCAGTATGTGACAGGGTCAGGCATCGGATTCATAGTCTACCTATTGAGTAAGAAAACTACTTAACCAACTTCCAATCACTAACAAGTGTATGCAATGTGATACCTGGATGCTTGTATGTGTTTAACCATATCCAAAGGATACAAATACTGACACAGTATCGGATCATGGATATTGCACGGATATTGTATGATACATTTTTATGTGTCCAACCATAATAGGTCCAGTACTCATAAAATGTTATTAGTTTTCTTATCAACGTAAAAAGGTTTCAAATGAATGTAAACTGTAATACATTATGTATATTTAGAAATGTTTTGAAGAAGAAAAGTAGTATTTTGCAAAATAATCAAGTCACATGTGTTGCTTGAACCTTATCAAATAAAAATCATATTAAATGCTAAATGCCCTTTATGGATAGGATATCGTGTTTGCATGCATGTCCTGCATTTCAAACGGTACAGCCAGGTAACATGTCACTCCATATCTGTGTCTGCATCAATATCCACATCTAGGCAAAACAGTGTATGCAGATATGCAGAAGATGACTGCATACAAACATACATCTTGCCTTTCTTTCCTTTCCTTTTATATTTTTTGTTGGTAAAATATTACTTGCTGATTTATTGGAGTTGAACTTTTTTCTAAGATAATTTCTTCCTTTTTTATGACAGATGAAGCTAATTGAACCTGAAAATTTACTGAACCATTTTTTTGAAATTTAGTATTTTGCAATTGGTATTGTTTTCTCAAGTCTGAACTTCTCATGATTTAGAATAATTCAAATCACTACTGCCTTTAGTTCACAGAGCAGAAAGATAAGTGTTTTAAGATCACCCTAAACCTGGTAACATCTCAATCCGGAATGGATTCAAATTTCAAGCAATATACATCAAAACACAAACCATGCATTCCAGCCCACATGCTTTCTTCTTAAGAAGTTGATAAAATGCGTTAGGGGTCGTTTGTTTGTACTCATTCTAGTTCACATGCATAATGATTATGCATCAAGGATCAAAATAGTGGTTGCAGCAAGTGTAATGGCCAGTGGCTAAAACGTTACGTAGCGGGCGATACGTAGCAATTGCTCGATATGTAGCGGCATAGCGGTGTAAGTTTTTTAAGTGGTTAAAAGAATTCAAATCGTGTGTAGCGACCAATTTTGTGTCTTTTTAGTGATTTGGAATCACGTAAGGGCATAGACAACTTTAGGAAAGGTTACTGAATAGAAGAAATACGAAAAATAATGTTTTAAATTAAAACTGATTGGATCTAATAGGTTTTAGACCATAGCGCCGCTATTTTAAAAATAGCATGGCGGCCATAACCGCTACGGCCGATAATGCGGCGCTACGCTACTTTGAACCATGTTGTGCATCATCAAGCTTGTTTGAGCTCATTTACACATGCGATACATAAATGAGGTGTGAGAATGGTGTGTAAACAAGGTCATTTTCACACTTAAATAGGTGTAAAACACTTTCACATCTCCTACTTGCAAAAGGTGCCAGTACAAGTCTTGCACACAATGATTGCATTTAGTTATGCAATTGGTAATGGGATTAAATCCCATTAACCACGTCTTTTATTTCATTCCCGTGGGCCTCGTATTTGTAATCCAAATTGTTCAGTTTTTTTTTATTGAACTAATAAACGCCAAAACACTTTGAGAGAGAGAGAGCAAAAAAGACCTTTAAGTTTATGCATGCATCCGGGGGAATAGTCTTTTTGGGTAAAAATATCATGGGGATATCCTCATCATCGGAAAGGAAAAAAAAAAAAAAAAACAAGACCTTTAAGTTTATTATCTTAAATCTTCATATATTTTGAGTAATTTGCGAACAAAAGTTCAAAAAATCTCAACCCGACCCATAGATCTAATTTTCTACACTTCTGTGGCCAAGCCCCAATTCATGATCTAAACCTTTCAATATTCTCATATTAATGATAAGCATCAAGACATTAAGTCTCATATCTTAAATGTTCATGGATTTTGAGAAAATTGCGAAAAAGTCTGAGAAAATCCAGACTCCATTGGATGTACTCATTTACTCTTGTGAAAATGGTGATTTTGACAAACACGGTAATGTGTTTCACATATGTAATATTTGAATATGTAACATTTACAAGTGTTGAACCCATTTTCCTATCTCACGCATAATAGGCAAACGACAAGCCAACACCACTCACGGTTGAGTGGTGTTGGTTGTCAGGACCCTTTGATATACATTGTTTTGTTGTTCACAATCAATTTGAGCTTTTGGTGTTTCTGGTTATTAACATGGTATCAGAGCCGGGGGGTTATGTGTTCGAATCCCTGGGGATGTGTTTTCGTCCATATATGGGCGTTTAGCATGTTTATGTCCATGTGCGAAGCCCCAGATGTGAGGGGGGTAGTCGGGACCCTTTGATATACATTGTTTTGTCATTCACCAGCAGCTCGAGCTTTTGGTGTTTTTGGTTATTAACATTGGCACCTTAGTGCTACACACATGCCAAGGGATCAATCCCTGGTCTTCAAGTTGAAAGTATCACTCTACCCAACTTAGAGAGAGAGAGAGAGCGATGCAGGCCAGAGTAATGGGCCCCGCCTAAAGGTCTATACTAGAAAGGCCAAAGCCCACAAGGCCCAGTAATGAAGAATTCCTCATAGACTCTCCAATGACAAGCTTTCATATTTTGATGGATTTCCGATTTTGCTAGATTTCATTAGATTTCTTAATTTTAGTATTGGCTGTTAGTTAGGGATAATTGTTAGAAAGTCTATCTTGAGTTGTTTCCTAAATTAATTTGTTTGGAGTCTTTATAAAGATTGTTATGCTCCTCAATCAATATATAGAAATTGAATGAAATTTGAGTTTTCTCTCCATTGTGAGTTGCTTCTTGTCTGTGGTGTGAGACCTAGACATCCTACCCTAACCCATTGGCTTAGAGATTAGCCCGTTGGCTATTCTCCCCTTCCCTACACTGCGTCAATTGTTAGAAAGTCTATCTTAGAGGTGTTTCCTAAATTAATTTGGCTGGAGTCTTTCTAAGGATTGTTATGCTCCTCAATCAATACATAGAAATTGAAAGAGATTTGAGTTTTCTCTCCATTGTGAGTTGCTTCTTGTCTGTGGTGTGAGACCTAGACATCCTACCCTAAGCTATTGGCTTGGAGATTAGCCCGTTGGCTATTCTCCCCTTCCTTACACTGCGAGAGAGAGAGAGAGAGAGAGAGAGAGAGGAGAGAGAGAGAGAGAGAGAGAGAGAGAGAGAGAAGGCAAACGACCCCTTAGTGTTTGGACCGAGAGAGAGAAAAGGCAAACGACCCCTTAGCGTTTGGACCAACACTTCTTCTAGTTATTCAATAGACACATTAACAAAACACTGCACATATTATTCTTCATAGTTTTGAATATTAACAAACATGATCTTGTGTTTCACATAGGCAAACGACATGCTGACACACTCATGGTTGAGTGGTGTTGGCACCTTAGTGTTACACAAATGCCAAGGGATCAATCCCCGATCTTCAAGTTGAAAGTATCACTGCCTAACTTAGAGAGAGAGAGAAGGCAAACTACCCCTTAGCGTTTGGACCAACACTTCTAGGTATTCAATACACATTATCAAAACACTGCACATATTCTTCGTCATAGTTGTTATCAAACAAATATTCTTCTTCATAGTTTTATTTCTTTTTTACTTTTCGAATAGTAATGATGAAATGTCATTAGAAGGAACTCTACAGCATTGGAGAGATAATGCAGGAATATACCAGTGTAGGAAGGACAATAATTCTCAACAGAAGGAGTGGTTGTGAGATTGTAATGTAAATCCACAACAAGGAACCAAATGTAAACATTCTAAATACATACAACACATTTAAAGCCAGTCACTACTGAAATCAGAACAGTTGGTTCATATGAATTAGTGAATTTCACTTCAGAAATAAAATAACTTGTTCTCACCCTAACTAATGTTCCTGCATAGTCCAAGACACGGGCGGCGAGCTCACATGCAGCCCTCATGCGAGCAATGCCCTCAGAATCATGTAATTGAGGTTCACTAGAAATTTCTGGCAACAAACTTGTATTTACGTAAGGAGGCTTAGGAATGTGATCTGGCACAGAAAGACGTCCAGAGACCTCTCCACGCCTTAAAGGTGGCCTTTTCATTACCTTTGATTTACTTTGAAGCTCTCGCTTCCTGCAAGAGAACAAGACAATAATATTGGCACCAACTTCTTGTTGTAGTTGCATGTGCATAGTAAAAGTATATGCATAGCCATTTACATGTATCAATAACTTCTAGGTAAAATGAAAAAGATCTTCAGGTCGATGGACAATAAAATAATCTAACTCGAGCGAACATAAGCATTCAAGCTAAACTATTATTAGTTGTACAAAAATGTCCTCTTCAGATGCCTCTGTTTATATTCCATTTTTCTGCAATGCATGGAGAATGCTAAGAATATTTTCTGATAAACGTAAAGCTCTAAGGTCGAAATTTATTCTCTAAGAATATCTGCATTAGCTGTTCAACAATGTCTATATATTTGGTTCTAATGCATATGGACAGCACCAACCAAAGACTGATGCACCTATATATACTTCCCATATCACTTAAGCATTCTGCAGTGTGATTGATTTTTCTGATTCTAAAACTTATAGAGAAGCTTTATTTTGAACTACTAAATTTCATACAATAAGCTTATAAACATGGAGCTAACAGGTCTACAGTAGCTCCAGCAGAATTCCCCTACAGGGATGTGAACCACCATAGCAGAAGATCCTCTATATTATCTGTCAAAATAACTTTTTCTGTAATTTACCCCAATTAAAGGGGATTCTAATTGCTGTAGTTTACCAAATTAATGGATCTTATAGTATTCCCGTAGGCTATATATAGTAACTTCTGCTAACTACAACAATCATGATGATGATTGTAGTCAGCGGAAGTTACTATATATCGCCTACAGAAATATTATAAGAAATGGATGGATCCCTCACATTGAGGACCATGAAACTTCAATCAAATTTCGTTCCTTTATCTTGTGTGGAGTTTGAATCTTGAGCGATAGGAATAGTTTTGTCATGGTATCAGAGCCAATCCTCTGGTTTCTAACTGAGACGATCAAAAATTGATTGTTTTGATCGAGCATCTGCTATTGGAGTCTGGTGTGGCCCATCTTCAGAACAATAACCCTTATTTTTAATAGACTGTGTTCCCAGTTACAGCCATAGGTTTCAGGTCTGGCAATACACTTGAAGTGCCAGACATAAGGAGAGCACAAAATTTGAAGAGCCCACATACAATGGAACATGTTTCACCTATGTTCATACTGCACAGTGCCATAAGTAATAAGGTAATTATAGAAACTGTCATTGCAATGCAAGATATCAAGTTTCCCAAGTTATAGAAATGAAAAGGAGCAAATGTTTAATGCCGCAGAATAAAGAATTTCACTAGCACTACAAGTATTGATGTAAAGAAGCACAGATCATGTCTAAACAATCACATTTTGGATAACAAAAAAATCTGAACCCAAAGTTCCAAACTATAGAGAGACAAATCAGGCTATCTCCTTTCCAATTAATAAAACTGGGAGTTCTACATCCCATTCGAAAAATTCTCAAGACTAGTTTGACATTCACATACCTCCTAATTCGCATAGCCTCCTCTATCCCCGATATCTTCCTTGAAACAATTACAATACTCTTTGATTTACGTCTACTCCCTGAAATGCAAAAGAAGAAATTAAACTATAATAAAAATGATAAAACATACTCCAATTCTATGGTACATGCTATGGATGGTTATTTATGATTACTAAACCCATTCTGAGTAGCTTATTATCTATGAGTTGTGCGGCTATCATATTACCTGTAGTTATTACTCTGTCAAAAGCACAAATTGTTCTCTGCCATTAGGCTCTCTACAACTGAGGTGGCTAAGCTGTTGAGATTTTGGAAATTCTGAGTTGAAGCATAGTTGCAAGCATGCAATGTCCTATTTAGTTATTAAGCGGGACACCTCAAAAAATAATCCTATATAAGAAATAGATTTTTACTTGTGTTTGTATTGAATACACTCTTTTATTTGGACCACAAATTCGACTTCACCCAATCAAACCCAACTTGTTGCACTATGAGGACCCGTCAACCCAACCCAATTCCACTTGTTAATTAAGCATTCTGGTTCAGATTCTCGACTTGACTAACAAATAGGTCCAGCTCAGATTGAGCCTACACATGTACCCTCAGTATTCAATCATACCCAAATCCAATCCTACAAGACCAATTGCCATTCCTTCTCATCTGGGGGTAGCTAATGTCAATCAGATTGTGACCCAAATACTTCCCTTGTCAAATTTTCGCACAGACCAAATGCCATATTGATATTCGCTTTATGCCACATATTATGAATTGATTTTGAACAGTGGTCATTACTTTTCCTCTGTACATTAATATGAGCTGCCCCCCAAAGAAGACCACTGTCTAAAATTGCAGTTCCAATCAATCTCAACATAATTGAACCGATTATTGCAATTCAATATGATAGCATAATTATGCAAAACAAAGAACAGTGATGGAGGTAAAGATACAGAAAAGATGGGGTTTTTTTTTCTGACCTGAGGGAGGATGTTGTGAGAAGATGAGCTTCGGACCCGAAACGAGAGCCCCAGAAGAGAATAAGGAGTTATCGGTGAAGGAAGATACGAAGGAGAGAGAAACAGCAGAAGCCATGAGCGTGCGTTTGTTTTTTTTGCCAGGGCGGGAGAGAGAAAAGATAGAACACGGAAGTGTTTGGAGACTAACGAGGATAACGTTGTGGGGAAAGGGGTATACAGTACACAAATCCGGATCCTCGAGAGGGTTTCACCTAGAGAAATCCACAGTGGGCCCATGTATTGAGATCCGAATCGTTAAAAATAAATGCCCTCGGACCATCTTTATATTTTCAATAATCCGTATTTGTTTCACCGTTGGACTGATTATTTAGTAGAAATATGTATGTTTATTGAATATCCAATCTAATGGTTGGACAAAACTCCGCTTGATGTGAAATTAAAAAAAAAGTCATATTATGGATAGTTGGCTTCGCTGGAATGACTTTGGACAAGGATGGAATGGAGAGTGGAATGACTCTGAAATGGAATGAGGCACAAATAGTTATTTCCATTCCAACATTTGGTTTTACTGAAGAATCAATTCAGTAGTGGAATTCTTATTCTTGTGTTTGATACACGGGAATGATACCCGAATGAAGTAAAATTTTAGAAAATTGACCAAAATACCCTTCTTCCTCAACTCCAAATTTCTCTCATCTCTCTCGTTCTTCCTCTTTTTTTGTACAGAGTGACTCTATGAAGATCTCCTCACCAACAGGAATTACTGCTTCGTCGGGGCTGAATTTGCACAAAGAGAAGGAACAAACTACCATAGATGAGCACCGCCTTTTGCCCCGACATCAACGCATTCCCTCTTAGCCCAAACTGTCGATTCTGCACAAACCCCACAATCTCCACGCTCTTGCTCACAAAGAACGACTACGCTGCCCCGCACGTCAGGCACCGCCAATCCTCCGGCAGCTTCCCGAATTGCAGCCCCGGTGGAATTGGGTATGAGGGGTCGCCAGCGGCCTCGTCGTTGAGGTACCCACATGACTAGCACTTGTAGATTCCGGTGTTGAGGACGGCGAATCGCTCCTCGAGCCTCCGTCGGTCGAGTTTTGGCTCTTCTTCGGATGGGGAGGGGAAGAAGTCGTCCTCATGCGGAGGAGGTAGAGATTGGGGCTTTTCAAAGATGGGTTTGTCATCTTTAGAGACGTCGACGGAGGCAGAGATGAAGTGGGGTCTTGGGGGTTTGAGAAAGAAGGGGTTTTTGGGATAGAGAAGGGTTTTGGGTTTGGAGGGAGATGTGGGGTTTTGGGTTAGAGAGGTCAGGAGGTTGAAGGAGAACTTGGGTCTTATTGTTGAAGAAAAAGCCATGGATTTTTTTCTCCTTTTCACCTATGATCAAATGGCCATGCCCATTCCTCTATCTATCTCGTTCTTCATCTAGGATCAAATCGGTGTGCATCTCTCTTGCTCTTCCTCTGTTTTGTATAGATCTCGTTCTTCCGCCGCCATCGTCAGAAACGGAGAAGGGCATCGCCGCCGACTTCCCCGCCGCCATTGTTGCTAGGCCAGAGCAGAAAGCCACTAGTTGCAGAGGTACCTCCTGGTTGAAAAAAGAAAGATAAAAGGGGCATTTTGGTCTCACAAAAAATTGGTATAAAAAATTTGTAAAGGAATGTAAAGAAATGGAATGGCTATTCCTCTACCTCCCCAATGCAATGATCATTCCTCTACATAAATGAATGGTGATTCCAGAAATAATGGTAATTCCAATCACACATTTGGTGCATGTGGGACATCTCATTTATAGATTTTGAAAAATGTGTGAAAAACGATAAAAACACATGCAGTCTTGTTTCTCTCGTTTTTGTGCGCTCATGTTGGCATGTAATTCATGATCCAAAATGTTCAAATTCCTCATAGAAATGATAAAAGCCCAAGGATGTGAATCTTCTAATCTTAGGGCCTGTTTCTTTGCTGGAATTTCAAGAATTCTTGTCTGGGGAATTCCTGAATTCTCAGATAAAGTGGAATTCCTGGATTCCCCTTTGGGCTTGAGCATCCAGGAATTTCACAAAAATGTATAGGGAGTGGAATTCCTGGATTCCCAATGGTTAAAAGGTGGCTGGAATTTAGAAATGTCAGTAAAGAAACATGGGATTCAGAAGAGGACAGCTTGTCACATCATGTCCAGGAATTCTTAGATATGGTGAATTCCTGGCAGAAATTCCACTAAAGAAACGGGGCCTTGTAAGTTTTTGAGAGTTGGCTAATTCATGTGGATGGACAAAACATGGGAATACTGTAATTTTATATTTTTTAGATTGGACTGTAACTTGATGAACAAAAATCCGAAGATGAAGAATTTGGAATACTCAATCGGATTTCAGCAGAGAAAGGGAGCAAACATTTGCAGTCCGATCGATCGGAACTCTTGGCCGATCGATCGGACCTGAACACCTCTCAGTTATGTACAGGCGATTGATGTCCGATCGATCGTTCAAAAAATGCTCTCAGTTATTTACAGTCCGATCGATCGGACCCTTTGGCCGATCGATCGATCCCTTTTGGTATTTCAATTGGTATCAGAGCAGTTCACACTAACTTATTGTGTGAGATCTCTACAGATTTTCTGTTATGGACTTTAATAGAGATGTGACTTCTATTTCCAAACCTCCTCTTTTGGATGGATCTAACTATCCTTATTGGAAAGTTAGAATGACAGCATTCCTTCAATCCATAGATGTGGATGTTTGGAATTGTGTGGAATTTGGCTACACTAAGCCTATTGTTGTTACTGATGACAACAAAACCATTGAAAAACCCATGGCTCAATGGACTAAGGAAGATAAACAAGCATTTAACTTTAACAGTAAAGCTTTGAATTCTATATTCAATGGTGTTACCCCTTCTGAGTTCCGTCGTATATCAATTTGCAAACTTGCTAAGGAAGCATGGGATATTTTAGAAACTGTACATGAAGGTACTGTTAAAGTTAAGCAAGCAAAACTTCAGAATTTAACCACAGCCTTTGAGACTTTGAAAATGGATGAAAATGAAGGATTTGATGATTTTAATGATAAATTATCTGCTATTGTGAATTCTAGCTTCTACTTGGGTGAGATCATTCCTGAACATAAAATTGTCAAAAAGATTTTACGATCTTTACCTGAGCGGTTTGACCCGAAAGTAGTAGCTATAGAAGAGTCCAGTGATTTGGATTCGATCAAGGCTGATCAGTTAGTTGGAAATTTGCAAGTCTTTGAAGCAAATTTAAGGTCAAACAAGAAGGCCAAAGGGTTGGCTCTAATTTGTTCCAAGTCTCGCTTGGAACATGATGAATCAGAATCAGAATCTGAGGATCCAGATCTTGATGCCTTATTTGTTAAAAGTTTAAGAAATTTCTAAAAGATGATAAGAAGGGTTTTAAAAAATCTTTCCAAAAGTTTAAAGGGCAAAATAATCCTACTTCTTCCTTCAAAGTAAATTCTGGAACAAAATCTGAGAAATTTGTATCCAAAATTCCCTCAAAGGATACTCACTGTTTTGAATGCAAAGGGTTTGGTCACTATGCATCTCAATGCATTAATAGAACTTTCAAAACTCAAGGTAAAATTCTCAATGTCACATGGGATGATGATTCAGATCAAGATGGAAATGATACTGAATCTGAAACTTTCTCTGGTCATGGAAAGTTCATGGCTTTTATGGCACAATCTAACAGTTCATCTGTGCAGGATGTTGAGGAAAACTCTGTTGTTAATGATTCAGAGAATCAAAATTCTTTGTCAGATAATGAGCAGGATTTGGTTGAAGCTTATGAAAGTCTTCTTAAACACTCAAGGAGGATGACTCAGTTAAATGACATTCTGAAAGGAAAATGGAAGACATCTGAAAAAGAAAAGCTTGTGCTTAAGAATGAACTTCAAGAAGCCCAAGGTCAAGTATCTCAACTTGAATCACAGTGCACATTGCTAACTAAAAAGCTGATTGATGCAGGAAATGAATGCAATATACTGCATGAACAATCTGTCAAAGCTGACAAAGAGATACAAATCATAAAGAAAGAAATGGATTTTTGCAAAGCTGAAAAGGTTGTCATATCTGAGAAATTGAAGGTAGCTACCTCTGAACTAGTTTCTGCCAAAGTTGATTTAAATCGGATGAACAAAGGGTCGAAGCAACTTGATAAAATTTTGGGTGCGCAAATCATATCAAACAACAAGCATGGCCTTGGATTTGATTATCGTGCATCCACGTCATCCACCAAAGGTAAATTTGTTCGAGGACATACATTGTTTGCTACTGAACCTGCAGTCTATCATTCTAAACATGTACATTCCACATTACAAAAAACTATACCTCCTCGCAAATATGTCCCGACTTGTCATTACTGTGGTATCATTGGACATATTCGGCCACATTGCAACAAATTGCGTAACAGACTTCGCAATGCACGGAGGAACAAAAACTGCACTCCTCCAAAGGTGCAACAAAAATCTATCTGGATTCGCAAAACTGACCTTTACTGTAATGTGGTTCTAACTGCACTTAGAGCACAAAGTTCACATGTTTGGTATTTAGACAGCGGGTGCTCTAGACACATGTCAGGTGATAAATCTCTTTTCACTTCTCTTGAAAAACACAATGGTGGAAATGTACAATTTGGCGATGGGAGTAAATCAAAAGTCATTGGTAAAGGTTCAATAAACATACCAGGTATGTCACCAATTCATAATGTCTTTCTGGTTGATGGTTTAAAGGCAAATTTGTTGAGCATAAGTCAATTCTGTGAATCTGGTAATGAAGTTCATTTCTCACTACATCACTGCACAATTGTCGATGCCAATGGAAAAAATGTACTTTCTGGTAAAAGGAATTCCGATAACTGTTATGTGGTTGTTAATGAGAACAATCTACAATGCAATTCTTCAATCATTAACGATGCTGATCTGTGGCATCAACGGTTGGGTCACATTAACCATACCTATTTAGAAAAATTGTCCAAGCAGGAATTGGTTAGAGGTCTCCCCAAACTTCAAAAGCCCTCTAATCATGTTTGTGGTCCTTGTCAATTGGGGAAACAAATTAGAGTACCACATAAGAAATTGAAAATGCTTACTACCAGCAGACCATTAGAATTGCTTCACATGGATCTAATGGGTCCATCCAAAACGGAAAGCATTGGTGGTAAAAAGTATATTTTTCTCACAGTTGATGATTTTTCAAGATTCACATGGGTTCGTTTTCTTAGAGATAAATCTGAAACTTTTGCAGTTTTTTATCACTTATGGCTTCAACTTATTGCAGGTAAGGGAGCTCAATTTGGTGGAGTTGCCAGAATCAGATCTGATCATGGAACTGAATTTCAGAATTCATGTTTTGATTCTTTTTGTACTGAGAATGGCATAAAACATGAGTTTTCCGCTCCTAAAACTCCTCAGCAAAATGGAGTTGTGGAACGAAAAAATCGGGTAGTACAGGAAATGGCTCGTGTTATGATTCATAGTAAGAAAGTGCCACAGCGATTTTGGGCTGAGGCAATAAACACCGCTGTCTATGTGATCAATCGAGTCTATCTCCGGTCTGGTACAAAGAATACACCGTATGAGTTGTGGAATGGAAGGAAACCCACTGTAAAATACTTCAAAACCTTTGGGAGTAAATGTTATATCTTGAAAGACCGAGAGCATCTTGGCAAATTTGACTCCCGAAGTGATGAAGGGATTTTTCTTGGGTATTCTTTAGATAGTAGAGCATACCGCGTATTTCATCTGCGTAATTCTACTGTCATGGAATCTATCAATGTAGTCATAGATGATGCTGGACCTTCTTATTTTTCAGATGATGAAGATGACTTTTTCCTAATTCCTATTTCTTCTCAGCAGGTTGAGCAAGACGGAAATCAAAGTAAGGAACCGGCAGATCAAGCACAACCAGCTCAAGATATTGTTGTACCTGATTCAGAATCCAAATCTGAAATTGAAATATCTGGAGCAAAATTAAAGAGATCGGCTTCAGGAACATCAAGTCATCAGCCTTCTTCAAGCAAGGACATACATCCTCGATCTCAAAAAGGTCAAGTACTCAAAGATCACTCTCTTGACGAAGTCATTGGTGATATTCACGCTCCGTTGAAAACTCGACAGCAAGTACAAAATGAGGTAACTTTTTTATGTTATGTCTCATTCTTCGAACCAAAAAATGTCAAAGAAGCACTTGTTGATGACTCCTGGATCAATGCCATGCATGAGGAGTTAGGTCAATTTGAGCGTAATCGTGTTTGGGAACTTGTACCACGGCCTTCTCATACCAATGTTATCGGGACAAAATGGATTTTCAAAAATAAAACCGATGAACTTGGTAAAGTCATTCGAAACAAGGCCAGACTCGTTGCCCAGGGATATACACAGGTGGAGGGAATTGATTTTGATGAAACATTTGCCCCTGTTGCTCGTCTTGAGTCCATCCGTATTCTTTTAGCAATAGCTTGTTCCTTGAAAATCAAGCTATATCAGATGGATGTCAAGAGTGCCTTCTTGAATGGTTATTTGAATGAGGAGGTGTATGTTGAACAACCTAAAGGGTTTGAGGATCCTCATTTTCCTAACCATGTTTTCAAACTGCATAAAGCCTTGTATGGTTTGAAGCAGGCCCCACGAGCATGGTATGCAAGATTGACAACATTTTTGATTGAAAATTCCTTTCGTAGAGGAAGTGTGGATAAAACTTTATTCATCAAGAGAGAAAACAATAATATCCTAATTGCCCAAATTTATGTGGATGATATTGTTTTTGGATCCACGTCTGAAACTTTGTCTAAATCTTTTGCCACATGTATGTCAAAAGAATTTGAAATGAGCATGGTCGGAGGACTATCATTTTTTCTCGGTCTTCAAATCAAACAAAGTGAAAATGGGATATTTCTTTCTCAAACTAAATATGCTCAGAACATTTTGAAGAAGTTTGGGATGGAATCCTCTAAGCACTCCAATACACCTATGAGCACCACTATAAAACTGAGTTTAGACTCTTCTGGGAAGGATTTCGATGAAAGATTGTATCGCAGTATGATCGGTAGTCTGTTGTACCTAACTGCTAGCCGACCAGACATTTCGTTTAGTGTTTGTGTTTGTGCTCGATATCAAGCAAGACCTAAGGAGTCACATGTTGAAGCTGTCAAGAGGATTTTGAAATATGTAAGTGGCACCACTGGCTTTGGAATATGGTTTTCCAAAGATTCTACCATGAATGTTGTGGGGTTCTCCGATGCTGACTGGGCAGGTTGTGTTGATGATAGAAAAAGTACATCTGGGGGCTGTTTCCTAATTGGTAACAACTTGGTTGCATGGCATAGCAAGAAACAAACTTCAACTTCTTTATCGACTGCTGAGGCCGAATACATAGCAGCTGGAAGTTGTTGCACACAATTACTATGGATGAAACAAATGCTATCTGACTACGGCATTGAACAAACTACAATGGTAGTTTATTGTGACAACAAAAGTGCGATTGACATCTCTAAAAACCTAGTACAACATTCAAGAACCAAACATATAGACATCAGGCATCATTTCATCCGAGATTTGGTTTGAAGAGAAAATTATCTGCTTGGAGCATATCTCTACGGAAAATCAATTGGCTGATATCCTCACCAAACCCTTGGACCCAACTAGGTTTGACTCCCTTCGTAAGTCTCTAGGTATCTGTTCTTACCCCTAATTTTTTTGGCACTTACTTTTCATTGCTCATCATTGATTTCCTAGCGTGTGATTCATTGAATTTTTTTTTGCCTTGTTAGAGATACACATTTTACTGAAAACAATTTCACAGTTTGATGGTTATGATCTTCTTGCATGATTTCAGATATTCTCTCCTGGTTATTTTATGAGTCGCTCAAAAAAAAAAAAAAAAAAACCGGAGGAATAGGGCTACCCACGAGTATGAGTGATAGCCACCAAATGATTGGTAATTTTCATTGGAAAAGGCTACCATATTCATTAGTGTGAAAGTCACCTATGATGGTTTTTTTTTACAATGCTCAAAGAGCTTCACATGAAAAAAAAAAAAAAAAGGAATTTAGGGGGAGCTTTGTTACTCTAGTTTGCCAGGGGAGTTGTCTCTTTTTGTGTGATTCTATCATTCATCCTAGCACAAACTAATTTTAAAAACAAAAATAAAAAGAAAATTTTTTTCACATTCAATCACTCTCTAATGCTTGGTAGAATATTCTTTTGGTGTATGATCATTAAGGGATTTCATTATGACTTTGTTATTAGTTTGTGCAACATTTTTTTACCTAGGCCCGTTTTCCTTTATTTTACCCAGGTCCGATCGATCGGACCTTGATGCCCGATCGATCGGACAGTGTCTCAGTCAACACCATAAATAAACCGTGAATCCTCTTGTTTCTTACTCTTCCCTCTTCTGCCCTAGCCCCTCATTCTCTAGCATTCTTCCAAGATTTTCCTTAGAGGTTTCCAGCCTCCTTCTTTCCTATTATTTGGTTGTGATTGTTGTCTTGGGTTGTTAGAATGTGATTCTCTTTTAGTGGATGTTGGTTTGGTTGTCCAAGATCTCTTGAATGGGTCTTTTTCATGTGTTTGGCAAGATAGTGTTTTGTGTTTTTTTGTGTTTCACTACTTCCTGCTTGTTACATTGCTGAGATGAAAGTTGGGTTGCTATATTTATGTATTGCACACCAAGTGTTTGCTGTTTTGCCTTAAAGACATCATGCCTCCAAAAACTTCTCAACCTCGCAAGAGGACTTTTCAGCGTGGTAGTTCTTCTTCTGCACCATTTGATGCTCAAAGGTTTCAAAGTCTTTCGAGAGAATCCTCCTTTGATAATGTGTTTTCCAAAAAACAAGTCATTGTGGAACGACAAGTTAAATTTGCTAGAATGGATATTGATTTCAAGGATTGGCTTCTTGAAAGAGGATGGAACTCCCTTTATGATTTTTCACCTATTGCTTATGGATCTTTGGTGAGGGAGTTTTATAACAACATTCATGATATTGGGAACGAATCATTCAAAACATTTGTTCGTGGTTTTCTGATTGAAGTTGATCCAAATTTTCTCAGTCAATTCCTTCAAATTGACCGGAGTTTAGATGCCGTTTATCCCGAACCTGAACCTGACTCAGATGATATGGAGGATACGGTGGATGACACTGACTGGGGTGCTGTAGTTACCACTTTAACTGGTGGTCGTCGACGCGATTGGGTTGGAGGAGTGCTTAAACAGAAATATCTTACTCCCTCATTCCGAATGCTCAACTTGTTTGTCTGTTTCAATCTTGAACCTAAGGGGAGGACTTCTGAAGTGATAATGGAAACTGGTTATCTGTTATATGTAATTGGCACTGGGAAGCCCATTGATGTTCCACTTGTTATTTTCAAGCATATGCTGGATGCCCTTCAAAGTGCTTCAACTACATCTCTTCCTTTTGGGGTTCTTATTTCGAGGATACTAATTTCGTATGGTGTTGCTATTAGCCCTCATGATGATGTTGCGAAAGGAAGAGGACCAATTACATATCGCACTATTACTCAGTCTACCTCCGATGTCGCTGATAGTGATGAAGAAGATCCGGCTCCTTGTGCTGCCGCAAGAGATTTTGAACCTCCGTCTGAGACACCGATGCCATCCTACTTTCAGGATTTTGAGAACCGCTTATTTGATCAATCGACTCAGATTGAATTGCTTGAACATAGAATGGATTCTAGATGTGTTTGCACAGATGGAACAGCTGAACCTTGGTAGTAACCGCATTGAGGGGAAGCTTGATACTCTCCTTCGTCGTTTCCCTCCTCCGCAGTAGTTGCTTCTTGGTTGTTTTCTATGTCTGCTTTTATAATGCTACTGTGCTTTTCGAATTTATTTGTGGACTGGTATTGATGCATCATTTTGTACTCCTATTTGCATCATTCGGTTAATAGAATCTTCTTTACCCTTGTCAATTTATGTCCAAAAAGGGGGAGAACAGTTGCTCATGGTTGATGATTTATAGTCTTTTTGATGATTTATAGTCTTTTTGGTTAATTTATCATCTTTGATTTTTGATGATCCTTGGTCAAGATTGGTTGTGACAGGATTTACAGGTATTATCAAGATGGAGCTGAAGCTTTTCTTTTAGATAGTTTATGGGTAGATTTTCATGTATTAGATGTTTTGTCCATGAATTGCCAAAGGGGGAGATTGTAAGTTTTTGAGAGTTGGCTAATTCATGTGGATGGACAAAACATGGGAATACTGTAATTTTATATTTTTTAGATTGGACTGTAACTTGATGAACAAAAATCCAAAGATGAAGAATTTGGAATACTCAATCGGATTTCAGCAGAGAAAGGGAGCAAACATTTGCAGTCCGATCGATCGGAACTCTTGGCCGATCGATCGGACCTGAACACCTCTCAGTTATGTACAGGCGATTGATGTCCGATCGATCGTTCAAAAAATGCTCTCAGTTATTTACAGTCCGATCGATCGGACCCTTTGGCCGATCGATCGGATCTGAAATGCTTTCAGTTATTTACAGACCGATCGATCGGACCCTCAGTCCGATCGATCGGACAGCGGCGAACTGCAGCCTATTTGAGTGGATCTCATCTTGTCTTATCCGCATCCCACTCAAACGAGATCTATCCCATTCGTTTCAGAAAGCCTTTTTAAGGCTTAAACCTCTCAAGAAATGCATCTCTGATGGAACTTAAAAACCCAAAACTATTTCTTGAGAGATGGCCTTCCTCCAGAGAGCTTTTGTGAAAATTATGTGCTGAAGTCTTCATCTCTTCTGGAGATTCAACCTCAACGTATTTGCTGATTCGTCTTGTTTAAGGCGTGGAGATCGAAGTGCTGGAGAAGGTGAACGGCGTGTTCGTCGACTAGATCTACTACAGTCTTAGGTTGTGTTCAACTGTAAAGGGGTAGTGAGTATCTTGTAACCTTCGTTTCTTTTAGTGCTTTGATCTTTTTCGGACCAGGGTAAGGTCCCGTGGTTTTTTTTCCTTATTCAGGGTTTTCCACGTATAAAATTGAAGTGTCCATCTGGGTGATTATTAGATTGATTAACTTAGATTTCTTCTTCCGCAAACTTATATTGAAATCTGTGTTGGGACTTATTTATCATTAGGATTGATTCGTGATCAACCCTTTTGGTATTTCAATCCAATCTTGACCAAGGATCATCAAAATCAAAGATGATAAATTAACCAAAAAGACTATAAATCATCAACCATGAGCAACTGTTCTCCCCCTTTTTGGACATAAATTGACAAGGGTAAAGAAGATTCTATTAACCGAATGATGCAAATAGGAGTACAAAATGATGCATCAATACCAGTCCACAAATAAATTAGAAAAGCACAGTAGCATTATAAAAGCAGACATAGAAAACAACCAAGAAGCAACTACTGCGGAGGAGGAAAACGACGAAGGAGAGTATCAAGCTTCCCCTCAATGCGGTTACTACCAAGGTTCAGTTGTTCCATCTGTGCAAACACATCTAGAATCCATTCTATGTTCAAGCAATTCAATCTGAGTCGATTGATCAAATAAGCGGTTCTCAAAATCCTGAAAGTAGGATGGCATCGGTGTCTCAGACGGAGGTTCAAAATCTCTTGCGGCAGCACAAGGAGCCGGATCTTCTTCATCACTATCAGCGACATCGGAGGTAGACTGAGTAATAGTGCGATATGTAATTGGTCCTCTTCCTTTCGCAACATCATCATGAGGGCTAATAGCAACACCATGCGAAATTAGTATCCTCGAAATAAGAACCCCAAAAGGAAGAGATGTAGTTGAAGCACTTTGAAGGGCATCCAGCATATGCTTGAAAATAACAAGTGGAACATCAATGGGCTTCCCAGTGCCAATTACATATAACAGATAACCAGTTTCCATTATCACTTCAGAAGTCCTCCCCTTAGGTTCAAGATTGAAACAGACAAACAAGTTGAGCATTCGGAATGAGGGAGTAAGATATTTCTGTTTAAGCACTCCTCCAACCCAATCGCGTCGACGACCACCAGTTAAAGTGGTAACTACAGCACCCCAGTCAGTGTCATCCACCGTATCCTCCATATCATCTGAGTCAGGTTCAGGGTTCGGGATAAACGGCATTCTAAACTCCGGTCAATTTGAAGGAATTGACTGAGAAAATTTGGATCAACTTCAATCAGAAAACCACGAACAAATGTTTTGAATGATTCGTTCCCAATATCATGAATGTTGTTATAAAACTCCCTCACCAAAGATCCATAAGCAATAGGTGAAAAATCATAAAGGGAGTTCCATCCTCTTTCAAGAAGCCAATCCTTGAAATCAATATCCATTCTAGCAAATTTAACCTGTCGTTCCACAATGACTTGTTTTTTGGAAAACACATTATCAAAGGAGGATTCTCTCGAAAGACTTTGAAACCTTTGAGCATCAAATGGTGCAGAAGAAGAAGAACTACCACGCTGAACAGTCCTCTTGCGAGGTTGAGAAGTTTTTGGAGGCATGATGTCTTTAAGGCAAAACAGCAAACACTTGGTGTGCACTACATAAATATAGCAACCCAACTTTCATCTCAGCAATGTAACAAGCAGGAAGTAGTGAAACACAAAAAACACAAAACACTATCTTGCCAAACACATGAAAAAGACCCATTCAAGAGATCTTGGACAACCAAACCAACATCCACTAAAAGAGAATCACATTCTAACAACCCAAGACAACAATCACAACCAAATAATAGGAAAGAAGGAGATGAATTGAAATAGATTAAAGGAAAAATTACCTTGGAGAAGCTGGAAACCTCTAAGGAAAATCTTGGAAGAAAGCTAGAGAATGAGGGGCTAGGGCATAAGAGGTAAGAGTAAGAAACAAGAGATTCACGGTTTATTTATTCTGGTGACTGAGACACTGTCCGATCGATCGGGCATCAAGGTTCGATCGATCGGACCTGGGTAAAATAAAGGAAAACGGGCCTAGGTAAAAAATGTTTGCACAAACTAATAACAAAGTCATAAAGAAATCCCTTAATGATCATACACCAAAAAATATTCTACCAAGCATTAGAGAGTGATTGAATGTGAAAAAAAAATTTATTTTTATTTTTGTTTTTAAAAATTAGTTTGTGCTAGGATGAATGATAGAATCACACAAAAAGAGACAACTCCCCTGGCAAACTAGAGTAGCAAAGCTCCCCCTAAATTCCTTTCTTTTTTTTTTTTTTCTTTTTTTTTTTTTTTTTTTTTAATGTAAAGCTCTTTGAGCATTGCAAAGAAAAACCATCATAGGTGACTTTCACACTAATGAATATGGTAGCCTTTTCCAAAGAAAATTACCAATCATTTGGTGGCTATCACTCATACTCGTAGGTAGCCCTATTCCTCCGGTTTTTTTTTTTTTTTTAGCGACTCATAAAATAACCAGGAGAGAATATCTGAAATCATGCAAGAAGATCATAACCATCAAACTGTGAAATTGTTTTCAGTAAAATGTGTATCTCTAACAAGGCAAAAAAAATTCAATGAATCACACGCTAGGAAATCAATAATGAGTAATGAAAAGAAAGTGCAAAAAAAATTAGGGGTAAGAACAGATACCTAGAGACTTACGAAGGGAGTCAAACCTAGTTGGGTCCAAGGGTTTGGTGAGGATATCATCCAATTGATTTTCCGTAGAGATATGCTCCAAGCAGATAATTTTTTCTTCAACCAAATCTCGGATGAAATGATGCCTGATGTCTATATGTTTGGTTCTTGAATGTTGTACTGGGTTTTTAGAGATGTCAATCGCACTTTTGTTGTCACAATAAACTACCATTGTAGTTTGTTCAATGCCGTAGTCAGATAGCATTTGTTTCATCCATAGTAATTGTGTGCAACAACTTCCAGCTGCTATGTATTCGGCCTCAGCAGTCGATAAAGAAGTTGAAGTTTGTTTCTTGCTATGCCATGCAACCAAGTTGTTACCAATTAGGAAACAGCCACCAGATGTACTTTTTCTATCATCAACACAGCCTGCCCAGTCAGCATCGGAGAACCCCACAACATTCATGGTAGAATCTTTGGAAAACCATATTCCAAAGCCAGTGGTGCCACTTACATATTTCAAAATCTTCTTTACAGCTTGAACATGTGACTCCTTAGGTCTTGCTTGATATCGAGCACAAACACAAACACTAAACGAAATGTCTGGTCGGCTAGCAGTTAGGTACAACAGACTACCGATCATACTGCGATACAATCTTTCATCGAAGTCCTTCCCAGAAGAGTCTAAACTCAGTTTTATAGTGGTGCTCATAGGTGTATTGGAGTGCTTAGAGGATTCCATCCCAAACTTCTTCAAAATGTTCTGAGCATATTTAGTTTGAGAAAGAAATATCCCATTTTCACATTGTTTGTTTTGAAGACCGAGAAAAAATGATAGTCCTCCGACCATGCTCATTTCAAATTCTTTGACATACATGTGGCAAAAGATTTAGACAAAGTTTCAGACGTGGATCCAAAAACAATATCATCCACATAAATTTGAGCAATTAGGATATTATCGTTTTCTCTCTTGATGAATAAAGTTTTATCCACACTTCCTCTACGAAAGGAATTTTCAATCAAAAATGTTGTCAATCTTGCATACCATGCTCGTGGAGCCTGCTTCAAACCATACAAGGCTTTATGCAGTTTGAAAACATGGTTAGGAAAATGAGGATCCTCAAACCCTTTAGGTTGTTCAACATACACCTCCTCATTCAAATAACCATTCAAGAAGGCACTCTTGACATCCATCTGATATAGCTTGATTTTCAAGGAACAAGCTATTGCTAAAAGAATACGGATGGACTCAAGACGAGCAACAGGGGCAAATGTTTCATCAAAATCAATTCCCTCCACCTGTGTATATCCCTGGGCAACGAGTCTGGCCTTGTTTCGAATGACTTTACCAAGTTCATCGGTTTTATTTTTGAAAATCCATTTTGTCCCGATAACATTGGTATGAGAAGGCCGTGGTACAAGTTCCCAAACACGATTACGCTCAAATTGACCTAACTCCTCATGCATGGCATTGATCCAGGAGTCATCAACAAGTGCTTCTTTGACATTTTTTGGTTCGAAGAATGAGACATAACATAAAAAAGTTACCTCATTTTGTACTTGCTGTCGAGTTTTCAACGGAGCGTGAATATCACCAATGACTTCGTCAAGAGAGTGATCTTTGAGTACTTGACCTTTTTGAGATCGAGGATGTATGTCCTTGCTTGAAGAAGGCTGATGACTTGATGTTCCTGAAGCCGATCGCTTTAATTTTGCTCCAGATATTTCAATTTCAGATTTGGATTCTGAATCAGGTACAACAATATCTTGAGCTGGTTGTGCTTGATCTGCCGGTTCCTTACTTTGATTTCCGTCTTGCTCAACCTGCTGAGAAGAAATAGGAATTAGGAAAAAGTCATCTTCATCATCTGAAAAATAAGAAGGTCCAGCATCATCTATGACTACATTGATAGATTCCATGACAGTAGAATTACGCAGATGAAATACGCGGTATGCTCTACTATCTAAAGAATACCCAAGAAAAATCCCTTCATCACTTCGGGAGTCAAATTTGCCAAGATGCTCTCGGTCTTTCAAGATATAACATTTACTCCCAAAGGTTTTGAAGTATTTTACAGTGGGTTTCCTTCCATTCCACAACTCATACGGTGTATTCTTTGTACCAGACCGGAGATAGACTCGGTTGATCACATAGACAGCGGTGTTTATTGCCTCAGCCCAAAATCGCTGTGGCACTTTCTTACTATGAATCATAACACGAGCCATTTCCTGTACTACCCGATTTTTTCGTTCCACAACTCCATTTTGCTGAGGAGTTTTAGGAGCGGAAAACTCATGTTTTATGCCATTCTCAGTACAAAAAGAATCAAAACATGAATTCTGAAATTCAGTTCCATGATCAGATCTGATTCTGGCAACTCCACCAAATTGAGCTCCCTTACCTGCAATAAGTTGAAGCCATAAGTGATAAAAAACTGCAAAAGTTTCAGATTTATCTCTAAGAAAACGAACCCATGTGAATCTTGAAAAATCATCAACTGTGAGAAAAATATACTTTTTACCACCAATGCTTTCCATTTTGGATGGACCCATTAGATCCATGTGAAGCAATTCTAATGGTCTGCTGGTAGTAAGCATTTCCAATTTCTTATGTGGTACTCTAATTTGTTTCCCCAATTGACAAGGACCACAAACATGATTAGAGGGCTTTTGAAGTTTGGGGAGACCTCTAACCAATTCCTGCTTGGACAATTTTTCTAAATAGGTATGGTTAATGTGACCCAACCGTTGATGCCACAGATCAACATCGTTAATGATTGAAGAATTGCATTGTAGATTGTTCTCATTAACAACCACATAACAGTTATCGGAATTCCTTTTACCAGAAAGTACATTTTTCCCATTGGCATCGACAATTGTGCAGTGATGTAGTGAGAAATGAACTTCATTACCAGATTCACAGAATTGACTTATGCTCAACAAATTTGCCTTTAAACCATCAACCAGAAAGACATTATGAATTGGTGACATACCTGGTATGTTTATTGAACCTTTACCAATGACTTTTGATTTACTCCCATCGCCAAATTGTACATTTCCACCATTGTGTTTTTCAAGAGAAGTGAAAAGAGATTTATCACCTGACATGTGTCTAGAGCACCCGCTGTCTAAATACCAAACATGTGAACTTTGTGCTCTAAGTGCAGTTAGAACCACATTACAGTAAAGGTCAGTTTTGCGAATCCAGATAGATTTTTGTTGCACCTTTGGAGGAGTGAAGTTTTTGTTCCTCCGTGCATTGCGAAGTCTGTTACGCAATTTGTTGCAATGTGGCCGAATATGTCCAATGATACCACAGTAATGACAAGTCGGGACATATTTGCGAGGAGGTATAGTTTTTTGTAATGTGGAATGTACATGTTTAGAATGATAGACTGCAGGTTCAGTAGCAAACAATGTATGTCCTCGAACAAATTTACCTTTGGTGGATGACGTGGATGCACGATAATCAAATCCAAGGCCATGCTTGTTGTTTGATATGATTTGCGCACCCAAAATTTTATCAAGTTGCTTCGACCCTTTGTTCATCCGATTTAAATCAACTTTGGCAGAAACTAGTTCAGAGGTAGCTACCTTCAATTTCTCAGATATGACAACCTTTTCAGCTTTGCAAAAATCCATTTCTTTCTTTATGATTTGTATCTCTTTGTCAGCTTTGACAGATTGTTCATGCAGTATATTGCATTCATTTCCTGCATCAATCAGCTTTTTAGTTAGCAATGTGCACTGTGATTCAAGTTGAGATACTTGACCTTGGGCTTCTTGAAGTTCATTCTTAAGCACAAGCTTTTCTTTTTCAGATGTCTTCCATTTTCCTTTCAGAATGTCATTTAACTGAGTCATCCTCCTTGAGTGTTTAAGAAGACTTTCATAAGCTTCAACCAAATCCTGCTCATTATCTGACAAAGAATTTTGATTCTCTGAATCATTAACAACAGAGTTTTCCTCAACATCCTGCACAGATGAACTGTTAGATTGTGCCATAAAAGCCATGAACTTTCCATGACCAGAGAAAGTTTCAGATTCAGTATCATTTCCATCTTGATCTGAATCATCATCCCATGTGACATTGAGAATTTTACCTTGAGTTTTGAAAGTTCTATTAATGCATTGAGATGCATAGTGACCAAACCCTTTGCATTCAAAACAGTGAGTATCCTTTGAGGGAATTTTGGATACAAATTTCTCAGATTTTGTTCCAGAATTTACTTTGAAGGAAGAAGTAGGATTATTTTGCCCTTTAAACTTTTGGAAAGATTTTTTAAAACCCTTCTTATCATCTTTTAGAAATTTCTTAAACTTTTTAACAAATAAGGCATCAAGATCTGGATCCTCAGATTCTGATTCTGATTCATCATGTTCCAAGCGAGACTTGGAACAAATTAGAGCCAACCCTTTGGCCTTCTTGTTTGACCTTAAATTTGCTTCAAAGACTTGCAAATTTCCAACTAACTGATCAGCCTTGATCGAATCCAAATCACTGGACTCTTCTATAGCTACTACTTTCGGGTCAAACCGCTCAGGTAAAGATCGTAAAATCTTTTTGACAATTTTATGTTCAGGAATGATCTCACCCAAGTAGAAGCTAGAATTCACAATAGCAGATAATTTATCATTAAAATCATCAAATCCTTCATTTTCATCCATTTTCAAAGTCTCAAAGGCTGTGGTTAAATTCTGAAGTTTTGCTTGCTTAACTTTAACAGTACCTTCATGTACAGTTTCTAAAATATCCCATGCTTCCTTAGCAAGTTTGCAAATTGATATACGACGGAACTCAGAAGGGGTAACACCATTGAATATAGAATTCAAAGCTTTACTGTTAAAGTTAAATGCTTGTTTATCTTCCTTAGTCCATTGAGCCATGGGTTTTTCAATGGTTTTGTTGTCATCAGTAACAACAATAGGCTTAGTGTAGCCAAATTCCACACAATTCCAAACATCCACATCTATGGATTGAAGGAATGCTGTCATTCTAACTTTCCAATAAGGATAGTTAGATCCATCCAAAAGATCGAGGAGGTTTGGAAATAGAAGTCCCATCTCTATTAAAGTCCATAACAGAAAATCTGTAGAGATCTCACACAATAAGTTAGTGTGAACAGCTCTGATACCAAAACATTAAAAAAAAAAAATTGTTGAGGTCAACGTCCACCCTCGCTCCTGAGCTGTCATAATTGTGGTCGAGCCCTCGCCCTCACCATAAAACTATTGTTGTGCCATTTCCTATCACCAATTGGTTTTGGGATAAGTGGTAGCTCAATAGGGTGTAAGATCCTACAAGTGGTATCAGAGCCTGGTAGGTCAGGTGTTCGAGTCACGGGACACGCATTTTGCGAGTTCGCAGCAGGAGTCGCGAGCCGTTGAGGGAGGGATTGTTGAGCTCAACGTTCACCCTCGCTCCTGAGCTGTCATAATTGTGGTCGAGCCCTCGCCCTCACCATAAAACTATTGTTGTGCCGTTTCCCATCACCAATTAGTTTTGGGATAAGTGGTAGCTCAATAGGGTGTAAGATCCTACAAGCCTAATCAGACTTTATAATTGTCTACTTTTGTGGGCCACCTATTCATAATCCAAAGTGTTCTTGGATATCTATTTTGAACGGCGATCTCAACAGTCAATGGTGTGGATTGATTCAAACATCCACCAATTTTCATAAGAAAGTTTGCAAATAATAGTCACTATACTAGGGAGATTTTGCAAATATTAGTCACTCTATTAGGTTTTGGGTCACTCAAAACATGATCAAATCTTTAAGGCTTTGATACTATTGTGGGTCTTTGGCATTGTGGAAGCTTTGGATCGATTAAGATTAGCTTGGCTTAATTGTAAAGACTGTATTGCACATCAGAAAAGTTGAATCAAGCTTTTTGCAGACATTAGTTATACTACGAGAGATCAAGTACGCCCAGTTAACTCGGCAAGATCAGATGGCTAGAATGAAAACTCTAATTGAATAACTAAACAGTGGAAGAACAAGAGCTCCTTGTGACCTAGAGCTTTCTCTTCCTTGGAAGATGGTTCTCTCTCTCTCTCTCTCTCTCTCTCTCTCTAGCTCTCTGTACACCCATTTTGAAATTGTGTTTCGAGAACAATCAAATGAGTGGGCATGCAGCTCCTTTTTTATGGGGTTGTATATATATCCCCTCTTTCCTTTTAGGATTCTTCAACTACGACGCAATCCGAATAAGCTCACTCCAAATTTGACCTAAATCTACTGTGGCTTAGGTCATTTGAGGTTTTTTTATAGACCTGTCAGGCTTGGGCCGGACGTGGGCCAGTGTTTCTAAAGCTAGGCAGGGCCTGGCTATGCTTTAGCCCGGCCTATGAACACGCCTAATTGGATTCAGGTTTAGTTTGACCCGATCCCAACCCGATTGGTGTTAGCTGCTGCAACCCTTGGTGGGTTAATAGTTGTCATACCAAACTTGGTCCATGACGATGACGGGTTAGGGTGGGTTTGTTAGTAGTTGATTTAATAATTTTTGAAAATATTAGAAAATATATGTATTATGATTTGAACCCATGACATCAAGTAAAATGTCTTTGCCAATTACCACCTACATTAATGAGTTCTTATACACAAAACCTTATTTAGTACTATATAAAGTTAATGACATATGGGATGGGGCAAGTTAGGCATAGCCATAATCCAAATCCAATCCGAATGTGACTCAGGTTAGTATTTGGAAAATCATATCCAACTCCTCAAACCCTACCAACCCACTACCAAACCAGCCCCTAGGAGCGGGACGGGGCATGTCCCTGTTTAAACCTAGCCTATTGTCATCCCCTGATTGGTGTAATTGTTTTGGTATTTGTGTTTAGTTTGTTTATATATGTGGCATAAAGAAGGGGTTTTGCCTCACTTCCCATTCTTACTTTGCCCAAAATGCAAGTAGAATTTTGTCCATAATGTCTATTTTACTTTGACCCCATCATCGTTTAACTTTATTCATGGTTGGACTCTTACTTTTCTTTTACTGGCCCTCCAAATCCAATGCTCAAACAAACAAGAGGAAAGATGCATTGAGAAGAAAAGCATAGTAAGAGGCATCCCATTATTGTAGTTGGGGCACCACACGCTGACGGTCATGAACCCCGTTATACATGCTAACTAATAGAACAAGGGAGCAGCTCCCCTAAGCTGAAGCTTAGGGGAGCTCTCAGCTGAAGTGTGTAACCGGTGCGTGTGGGATGCAAGAGAGGAAGTCAACAACGTTTTTAAGGGCCCGCTTGTTTTTTTAGTTTTCCCCCTCTGGACGATTTGGACGACCTAATCTCCTCTCCACTCTCTCTTCTCTCTTCTCTTCACTCTCGCAGGTGCTGCCTCTGTTTTCTTCTCTCTCACGGACCAATCTCTCTCCCGGACGGAGATCTCCAGCGGACGTCTCCCTCTCCCGGACGGATCCCTCTCTCTCTCGTCTCTCTCCCGGACGGAGATCAGAAGCGGCGCCTGCGATCTCCCTCTCTGCGATCTCTCTCTCTCTGTCCCTCCCTCCCATCTCCCTCTCTCGTTTCTCTCTCCCGCCAGTGCTCTGCCTAGGGGCGACTTCCAAACGAAGGTGGATCGATCTCCATCTCTCGTCTATACCTCCCTCAAATCTTCCCAACTCTCGTTTCTCTCTCCCGCCAGTGCTCTGCCTAGGGGCGACTTCCAAACGAAGGTGCTGCAATCTCTCTCTATCTCTGTCCCTCCCTCAAATCTTCCCAACTCTCGTTTCTCTCTCCCGCCAGTGTTCATTTGCATTTTCTTCTGAGATTGGTACTGGGTCTTCTTCCCCTAACTTTTTCTGCATTTGAGTGTTAGTTTTTGGGAAGATTTGAAGCTGCGAGAATGTAGTTCATGCTGATTAGTAGGCCGTAAGGGAGAATAGTCAGTATTGTGGTTGGGTTGAATGATTGCATTGCTTGTTGTTCCGATCAAATGAGATCATGGCATTTCGAAAGATTGAATCTTTTGTTTGCTTTCTTGTTTTGATTTATCGGTGTTTCTGCTGCGGGGTTCGTTTGGGTTGTGATCATGAGTGGTACTGTTTGTGGTAAGTCTGGGAAAGGTGAGATTGGCGGTATTGGGGATCATCTTCGGAACCACGTTCATTTGACCAAACGAATTCACTTGAAAAACATCTTCCTGGTTTTTCTTCCACAGTGTTTCATCTGAAGATACTCCAGGCATTTATTTTTGAGGCGTTTATTTCTTCCACAGTGTTTCCTGGTTTTTCTTCCTGGTTTATTGTTGGAGTACATTGCAGAATTTGTCACTAATTGTGGATGGTCTACTTTTCTCCCTTTCAATTTGGTAGGTTAAAAGTGGTTACAGAATTTGATAATCCCCCTCCATGTAATGTTTCTATGGGGTAAAGTTATGCTAGAGTGCAAGGATTAAGCTATCAAAATTAAACACTTTAATGTTGAAAAACAGAGAGACTAGAATTTGAGAAGAATCCAAGGTGATTCCCACTGAGGACAAAGTTCTCCATGTAGTACTAGCCAATTCCCTATTCCCATCCCTGTGCCTATTCAATTGAATTTTTTTTATTAATGCTAGATCAAAAGTAATGAAATACACACCACTTTTACTGGAATTTGTTGTCATATTTTTGCCTTTCGTTTGGTCTGTTACAATTCTTTATTTTTGCTGATGTTTGAGGTACATCAGAATTAATTGATGATGTTAATGTTAATTTTAGATGTATGAACAGGTGATTTTTATTCATGGCAACACAATCACGTTCGAGTAAGTGTCCAATTTAAAATTTATAATTTGTTGATGGTAATTGAGGTTTATGTTGTTTAAGGAATAAATGTTATTTTTTATTTTAATTTATAGGCAGGTCAAGTTCATCATGTGTTCGGTCCTTGCATTGGGCTCCTAAATGCCCTTGTGGGCGTGGATATATGGTCTTAAAAACTTCTCATACCCCAACTAACCCTGGTAGAAAGTTTTGGAAATGCCCAGATTGGAAAGTGAGTTTGTTGTTATTCTTTTCAATTAATTAAAATAAAATAAATAATAAACTAATTAACCTCATGTTTTTTTTTTGCAGGGCGAAAATGGTTGCGGCATGTTTATTTGGAAAGACGAAACATCCATGGATGATATGGAGGACGTAAATTCTGCTGTAAACAGATCTTGCATATCTTACGAAGAATTTCATAATTTAGCAACTAAGCTAGAGCGCATGGAAACGATGTTGAAGTCGATTGATACAAAGCTGGACGTAAAAACAGAGTCACCTCGCAAATTAGTTGGTTTTGCTGTGATAATTTGTTGTATTATTTTCTTGGCGTATTTGACAAATTAATCCGACTTGAAATTGTATCAGGTGGTTGTGGTCAAACAATTATAATTAGGCCTTGTAATTGATTGTATAAAACTTTGGTATTTTGTTATTTGTAACGCTTCCCTATAATTTCCTTGGAAAAGTGCGCGATTAATAACCTAGGCAAACGCTATCGTCTCGTACCCAAAAATAGCAGATTTCAATACCATAATGTGGACTTCCAAACCCCCAAATTTGGTCCGAAAATTCCTTCCGGAAGTTGGCCAAACTATGCCCCAAACATGGGTACTCAGCAAGGGTACAACAGATTTCATGAATTCGTTGGAAAAGTGCGTGATTATAAACCTAGGCAAACGCTATCGTCTCGTACCAAAAAATAGCAGATTTTAATACCATAATGTGGACTTCCAAACCCCCAAATTTGGTCCGAAAATTCCTTCCGGAAGTTGGCCAACTATGCCCCAAACAGGGGTACTCAGCAAGGGTACAGTAGATTTCATGAATTCATTGGAAAAGTGCGTGATTAATAACCTAGGCAAACGCTATCGTCTCGCACCAAAAAATATCAATTTCAATACCATAATGTGGACTTCCAAACCCCCAAATTTGGTCCTAAAATTCCCTCCGGAAGTTGGCCAAACTATGCCCCAAACAGGGGTACTCAGCAAGGGTACAGCAGATTTCATAAATTCGTTGGAAAAGTGTGCGATTAATAACCTAGGCAAACGCTATCATCTCATACCCAAAAATAGAAAATTTCAATACCATAATGTGGACTTCCAAACCCCCAAATTTGGTCCAAAAATTCCCTCCGGAAGTTGGCCAAACAATGCCCCAAACAGGGGTACTCAGCAAGGGTCCAGCAGATTTCATTAATTCGTTGGAAAAGTGCGCGATTATAAACCTAGGCAAACGCTATCGTCTCGTACCCAAAAATAGAAGATCTCAACATCATAATGTGGACTTCCAAACCCCCAAATTTGGTCCAAAAATTTCCTCCAGAAGTTGGCCAAACAATGCCCCAAACAGGGGTACTCAGCAAGGGTACAGCAGATTTCATGAATTCGTTGGAAAAGTGTGTGATTATAAACCTAGGCAAACGCTATCGTCTCATACCCAAAAATAGCAGATTTCAAGACCATAATGTGGACTTCCAAACCCCCAAATTTGGTCCGAAAATTCCTTTCGGAAGTTGGCCAAACTATGCCCCAAACATGGGTACTCAGCAAGGGTACAGCAGATTTCATGAATTCGTTGGAAAAGTGCGTGATTATAAACCTAGGCAAACGCTATCGTCTCGTACCCAAAAATAGCAGATTTCAATAACATAATGTGGACTTCCAAACCCCCAAATTTGGTCCAAAAATTCCTTCCGGAAGTTGGCCAAACTATGCCCCAAACAGGGGTACTCAGCAAGGGTACAGCAGATTTCATGAATTCATTGGAAAAGTGCATGATTAATAACCTAGGCAAACGCTATCGTCTCGTACCAAAAAATATCAGATTTCAATACCATAATGTGGACTTCCAAACCCCCAAACTTGGTCCTAAAATTCCCTCCGGAAGTTGGCCAAACTATGCCCCAAACAGGGGTACTCAGCAAGGGTACAGCGGATTTCATAAATTCATTGGAAAAGTGTGCGATTAATAACCTAGGCAAACGCTATCATCTCGTACCCAAAAATAGCAGATTTCAATATCATAATGTGGACTTCCAAACCTCCAAATTTGGTCCAAAAATTCCCTCCGGCAGTTGGCCAAACTATGCCCCAAACAGGGGTACTCAGCAAGGGTACAGCAGATTTCATGAATTCGTTGGAAAAGTGCGCGATTATAAACCTAGGCAAACGCTATCGTCTCGTACCCAAAAATAGCAGATTTCAATACCATAATGTGGAATTACAAACCCCCAAATTTGGTCTGAAAACTCCCTCCGGAAGTTGGCCAAACTATGCCCCAAACAGGGGTACTCAGCAACTGTACTCAGCGGAGACTTTTTATCATAACTTTTGAGAGATGTACATGGCATAAAAAGAAATGAACTACTAAACACATAATTACAAGATTACTCTTGGAGTATATAGATATGGGTCACAGACATTTGCCTCAGAAAAAAAAAAATTTTGACAGAATAAAGAGCTAAAATGTGGACAGCGGAGAATTTTTTTCCATCCTTCAAAAACCTGCTACTATCATTCAATGCAACCGGGTAATAAAGATTCTGTAGTAACTTTCTACAATCAGTACCCTTGAAACGTTCAACCTATTACAACACATGTATGGTATAACAATAATTGATAAGAAGATTGTAACGTTTGTTAAACTAATCAGACCTTGCAACATGGCCATGGGCAACAATCATGTACTCAGATAAGTGACAAGCAACCATATAATTGCATAAAACCATAAGCAGCACTTCAAAAGTATTACACAACCACCAATTGTGGATATTTAAGTATCACAGTTCATTTCCCATTGTTTCATTACATAAGAATACATGATTGTTTCAAATTCATTAATTTATTGTCTCTTCCTGCAAAATAGATTGAAGCAGCAGCACCTCCAATAGCAAAACCAAGAAGAAAGACATGTCATCATCGCTCTCCACCTGGCTCTTCCTGAAATAGCAAAACCAATAAGAATAAAAGATGAAAAAAAATTAAAGAAACCATACACACCATTATGACATAATTCTAAATAAACAGATAATTATTTGAGTAAAAATTACCTCACCATTATAAGACATATCATTTCTTCATCAGTAATTTCTCTACTTCCACAGTTAGAGTCAAGTGACTGGGTTGGATCAGCATCAACTAACCTGAAATATTTTGTTATCAGTAATAGTTTTATACCAACATGAGTTATAAAAAGACAGCATTAAATTGTTTACCTGTTCAACAACACCGGACAGTTCCGCTTGTCATGTGATACACCGCGCTTGTTGCATCCCTTACAAAGACGGCCTTTTGTTGCCTTTTCTTTTGACGATTTAAGTCTCTTCGCACGTCCTTTCATCACAACATGCGATGGCTCATGATATTCAATCACGTTACTGTCCACAAGTCCTTTCCCTTTAGCAACACTTGTATCTTTTTGATTGTTTAACGTAACCTGACTTAACTTCATTTCCAATTCCGCATGACCACTGACTAAAATGTCGAAACCTTCTCTGGAATTACTAGCTTTGTCAATAAGCCCAGCAAACATACATGACAAATGACTATGTCGAGCCAAGCATTGGTTAACACCGACAGATTCACCTGATTCAAGAACGTCTACAAAAGCATCTTTTGTAACACCCTTCGTCCATCGCTTCATAATGTAACGTTCGGGTAGAAACAATATAGATAAATGCTTCAAGACAGTCAATACTATGACCATTGACTAAAATGTCGAAACCTTCTCTGGAATTACTAGCTTTGTCAATAAGCCCTGCAAACATACATGACAAATGACTATGTCGAGCCAAGCATTGGTTAACACCGACAGATTCACCTGATTCAAGAACGTCTACAAAAGCATCTTTTGTAACACCCTTCGTCCATCGCTTCATAATGTAACGTTCGGGTAGAAAACAATATAGATAAATGCTTCAAGACAGTCAATATATGACAACAAGAGATGCCTTCAAATTCGAACTTGTAACAGGAACAATATGCATGCAACTCTTCCTTTTTCCATGAAACATCTCTTTCAATTTGGTTTTCATCAAAGTAATTTTTCACAATAAATTTACAGCTCATATCATCCTCATATACAAGCTTTTCGCCAAGTGACATGGTCATGAATAACTCATCTTGAAACTTATAAAATATGTTCCTTGTGTATAATTCGGCCATCTGCTTTTCCATTGGTGAACGTGTCTTCATTTTAGGCCTCCCATTGCTATTCTCGAAATCCTCTTTCTTTTCAAGATATCTTAAACGTTCAACCCCAGCGTCAAAACGCAATATGAAATCAAGCAAAGAATTCTTGAACTCTACATACTGTTTCACAAATGCATTCATACTCTCACTTCTTTGAGTGGTTGACATGCCACCAAAGAAATTTTGCCTTAAATATGCCGGAACCCACATATCACGAATCTTAAATATTTCCGCCAACCAATCATTCTCCACAAGCTTATTTTTTGTTATGATCTGATTCCATTTGCTCTCAAACTGACAAGGAGTGTCAGATTCATGAACACAGTTTTTAATCTCATCTATTAAACCCTCATTGTGAATATGAGCCCCTCCAAGATTCGTAGGCAACTTATCCAAAATGTGCCATAGGCAATATCGATGAACTGTGTTTGGCATGACATTCTTTACAGCTTTTGTCATTGCCAGATCTTGATCTGTTATGATCCCCTTTGGTGGAATAAATGACATTGCTTCAAGCCATATGTTAAACAACCATTCGAATGACTCTGTTTTTTCATTGGGAAGAAACCCACAACCAAATAAAGTCGTTTGCCCATGGTGATTGCAACCTACAAATGCGGCAAAAATAAGTTCATAATAATTTATCTTATAGGTTGTATCAAATGTCACCACATAACCGAACACTTTGTAAGCCGAACGAAATGCTCCGTTTGCCCAAAAAATGTGTGTTATCTTTTTCTGTGCATCCCGCTCAATGGTATATGTGAAACCATTTCCCATCTCTTTGCGGTTTTCAAATAGCTGAAATAACAACTGCCCATCTAGCCCCCTTTTCTTTTCCTTTTCATCCCTACGGTGATTCTTGGCATCCGTATCTGTAAAACCAATTTTATCAAGTCCCCCAGATTGCAATGCAAACACTTGTATTTGTTGTTTGCTTCGCACATTTGCTGCATCATATGTATTTATAATTTGTCGCTTTGATTCTGGCACTTCACGATGCGACCTCAACATAAATCTCTTACTAGGAGTAGCAGGGGCATGAGGGTGTTGAGGAACGAACTTGGATACCACATAACCACCTGACTTATCTATTTTCACTTGCAATTTTGCCTTACAATCAAATCTAGTTTCCATTCGACGTCTTTGTACAACTTCCTTATCAATCAAGTGTTTGTCATCTGTTTTACCTTGCTTTGAACAGACAAATTGCTTCCATACAACCTCCCCATCTTAGCCTCTATTAGTAGATTCTTTTCTTACACTGAGCCCTGCAAGCTTTCCATAACCATTGTAAAATTTATATGCCTCATCTAAATCATCAAAATGCATGCCCAACTTTGGTGTCATGTTTTCATCAACAACCGGATAGTGGACAACCGCAACAGCTGAGGAGGAGGTCATATCCATATCCAATCTGGAGACATATAATTAAAATTGGCCATGAATAACAGACCAAACGAAAGGCAGAAGTATGACTGATATCACACTAACAAAAGTATTTCATTACCTTTTATCTATTATTCACAAAACAAATTCAATTGAATGGGCCACAGGGATGGGAAAAGGAAATTAGGTCGTAATTCATGGAGGAATTTGTCCTAATTGTGGATAACCTTGGATTCAAAAGTAGAATCATAAATCTTGATATTTCGCAGCGGTTTAAATGTTCATTGTTCAAAGAAGTTTGTCTTTGAAAGTTTAAAGCCAGCACAGTTCTGTTTTGATATAAAAATTTCCTTTTAAATTGATTTTACATGTCTTGCAACAGAGACTGCATTTTCAACAAGGAAAAGCAAGGAATCAGATGTCTACAGTTATGGGGTAGTTCTCCTTGAACTCCTTACTAGAAAGAAAGCATTGGATCCTTCCTTTCCAGAGGCTACTGATATAGTGAGCTGGGTAAAGTCTACATCAAATGATGGTGAAGACCTCAACCATATTATAAATCCAAGTCTCAGGAACGAATTCATAAACTCAACAATCATGGAAGAAGTGAGCGAGGTCCTCCTGGTAGCTTTGAGATGTACTGCAAAGGAAGCAGGTGGTAGACCCTTAATGAGAGATGTGGTGAAGCAGCTAATAGATGTCAAGATCAATGTTTCAAGGTAGCAAATGGATTGATTGACATGGAGCTGATTTTTACAACAGCAGGATCCTTTTTGCAGGCATGCAACAATCACAGCTATTGCTTACTTTTTTAGCTTCTCTATGAATTTTAGTTCAGCATATGTTGATAGGATGTTGTTATTTTCTACTTAAAGGTAGTAGCTCTGTAATTTGAATGAAATGTTAAGGAGAAGTAACATGAGTGCTAAGTTGTGCCATTTCCTTGTGGTGTGCAGCTGCACTATTCATTTTACAATAGCTGCACTATTGTAGAATCATTCAACCCAACCACAATATCAACTATTCTCCCTTACGGCCTGAACTACTTTCCCGCAGTTTCAAATCTTCCCAAAAACTAACACTCAAATGCAGAAAAAAGTTAGGGAAAGAAGACTCAGTACCAATCTCAGAAGAAAATGCAAATGAACACTCATGCAACAGATCGACAAAAATAGCATAAATCGAAACAAACGGCAACAAATCGATGAGGAAATTGCATAAATCGGAAGAGAATAGCACCTTCTTGAAACAGGTCGACCCTAGGCAGAACAGCAGCGGGAGGTATAGACGAGAGAGAGATCGCAGCACATTCGTTTGGAAGTCGCCCCTAGGCAGAGCACTGGCGGGAGAGAGAAACGAGAGAGGGAGATGGGAGGGAGGGACAGACAGAGAGATCGCAGAGAGGGAGATCGCAGGCGCCGCTTCAGAGAGAAGAGAGAGAGGGATCCGTCCGGGAGAGGGAGGTCCGTCCGGGAGAGAGATTCGTCCGTGAGAGAGAAGAAAACAGAGGCAGCACCGGCGAGAGTGAAGAGAAGAGAGAAGAGAGAGTGGAGAGGAGATTAGGTCGTCCAAATCGTCCAGAGGGGGGAAAACTAAAAAAACGAGTGGGCCCTTGAAAACGTTGTTGACTTCCTCTCTTGCATCCCACATGCACCGGTTACACACTTCAGCTGAGAGCTCCCCTAAGCTTCAGCTTAGGGGAGCTGCACCCATAGAACAATGCTGGCCTTGGGATAAATTCTAGGGCAAATGTTGCTGACTGTCCTAGACTAACCGGCCAATTGATAGACTTGACCATGTCTATCATTTTTTTCTTGGTAAAAGAACATTTTGCATTGGGAAACAATACACGAAACAATAAGCTAGAAAAGGAGATATAATATCATTAGAAAAACAGGCAAAGCAAGCTACCTAGGAAATAAAAAGCCCTTGTTCCAACTCCCCAAATAAGTTTTCTAGCAAAATTATACGGAACCACATTCATGGTTCTAGGATTGTGAGAAATTACGAGGAGATCAAAAGATGTTACCATAGAAATGATTTATTGCAAAATGGGGTCAATAGACTAACCTGGGTCTAATTTGATTGCATACACAACTTCAAGAGCATAAAAAAAAAGGGTAAACTTTTCAAGGAAATCCCTCACCTTAGTTTCAATCAAGGCCGATAAGATGACCCTTGCTTTAGGTTCTTTGGAGGAAGAAACTTTTTACCCATATATCTCTAGAGGGCTTACAGCTACAAAAGAGCCACTTAACCAAATAACAAAATCAGAACCAGTTTACCATCAAGCTTACTAAAAGAAGCATCAAAGAAAACAACAATGGCAGAATCTAGTATGTCCATTATTATGGTCAAATGAAAATATGTATGGCAAAAGTAAAGTAAGCTATTCAATGAGGATGACCTATTTTATGATGTAGTGACAAAGGGGATGATGAAGTTCCATCCCATCTCTGATGATATTCACCCTTGAACTTCTAGGATAAAATATCCACCAGGAGCATACCCACATTATGTTGATTAGATACAGAAATCCCAAAGAGTCATATGGGCCTATGCCCATATCCCCACTTATATCAAAACTATCGCACCGGTAGAAACCCTCCAAACAATCATTTTTATTTATAATTGTCAGAGGTGTAAGGGTTGGGTTTGGAGATTCTTCCAATTCTTCCTAGATTTGTGTCAGGGATCTTTTTCATAAAACAACCAGATATTCCTTATTATGATATTTACTTTCAAATCATTTTTTTATTTACTTTTTGTATTTATTACTCATTCTATTTTATCAGATTTGTACCTAGATTTGTTCAAAAGGAGAATTTTTTGAAGGGACGTTCTATTAGCGCACGGAGTTTTTCTCTTCCCACACACATTTAAAAAAAAAAAACCTATTCCCGGAGGGAGGGAGCCGCCGGTCAAGGCTGGAGCCGGAGGTGGGGGGGGGGGGGGGGGGGGGGAGGGTGGCAAATAGGTAATTTCATAGTTTTTTTTTAATATGTGTATGGGAAGAGAAAAACTCTGTGTGCCAATAGAACTCCCCTTTTTTAAACTAGGATCTGTTAAAGTCCTTTGAAAATTTTGTTTTTAGCCTTCCATTTTTAGGCTCCTTTGACTTCCTCATTATTTTTAAATTTTAACTTACTGTTTTTTCAAGCTCCTTTGATTTTGACCTTTTCGAACCATGTCTGTCCTACTCGAACGAAAATCCTGGTCCGCTACTTATATCCACACCTTCTAAAACCATTAAAATCTCTGTCGGTCCCATCATTTACATGGTACTCAATCAATCAATTAGTATGATTTAGTGATCTAAATTTGCAGTTTTGGTGAAGTTTTATTCCCATCTAATCACTGTCACTAGATTTTCGTGAGTTTCATAACCACATTGAGAAACCATTACAAAATCAGTAACCTTGTTTAGATGGTGGATAATGGTAGAATGGGAAGCTTCATTGATTCCCTGTCCATATTATCCTCCTGTTCATTATTCCACACTTCCCATCCTCCTGTTAAGACGTGTTTTGAGTAATGCTGAATCTCGCACCCGCACTGCGTATTTCCTTTTCCAAAGTAATGGAAAAGCAATTCCTACCCCCTTCTATAGGAAATGACATTTCACGGATTTGATGAAAAATTAAGATTTTCCTCTTCTACGTGTTAGGGCATCGCATGAAATTGCAGAAATTAACAAGCATGAAAAATCAAAGTTTTGTTTTTCTTGCCACTAAAGAATTCTAAGCATTGTACAAATGTGTCATATCCGCTCAATTTTGAGAACTTCATGACCATGGTCATAGATGATCAAGACTATGTTCTAACATAATCCATTTGAATGTCAGGCCTAATACTTAGGTCGGCTCTAACAAGAGAGAGAGAGAGAGAGAGAGAGAGAGAGAGGACCACTGGTTTGTGCCTGCAAACCAGTCAAACCTGGGCCCGGCCCATTTCCAATATATAATGCTCATCTATACTGAATATGTCAGGGCTGAGTGGTGCCATCTAGTTCTGTCGGGCCAGAGAACATAGCCCATACGACTAATACAGCAACCAAATCGAGCCCAAAGAGGGCTGGACCCAGACCATGAGACGAAAAATAATTTAGATTATAGTGATATTTGAAGTTAGATTTTCAAGTAATTTTAGTCACTGTGAGATGAAATGTAAGACCCATTGGAGAAAATGTCTTCAATCCACTAATGAATCTCTAACGTTCAAGTTGCAGTTCAAAGAATTAGTATTGATGAAGCAGATGAACTTGAAGATACGTTAGATGGGCCAATAACTAAATGTATAAATGTGGTGCTAATTGAATGTAAGTATTCTTTAGAACGTACGTAAATTTATAACTGAATTATTCATTATATGAAGATAATGAATTCCATCGCATGAACTTCATTGAATTAGATTATGGGAAAGGGCCTGTAAGTTTGCATGGAATTGAAATTCTTAGGAAGTTTAAGAAATGAATTCCTAAAAGTGGCATTGAAGAAACAATGGTTGAAGATCATGAATGACCATCAAATAGCCTCTTCTTTAGATGGAGAATGAATTAAAGGAAGATGAAAATGAGTACTCAACCATCACTTTGGCATTCTCCTAAGAAAGTCAATGTCCCACTACATCTCTGCCTTATCCTTCACCCGTGATTTCTTTAATAATCCTTTGTTGCAATATGATTTCCTAGGAATTCAACTCATACTGCAAAAAGAACCCTTGGAGAAATAAGAGTCTCTTCAATTGCTTATGTCAATCTAAAGCAATATTGAAACTAGACAGAATCAATTTTGAGTTTTGATGGGCAAGAGATTGTTATGAGTTTTCATGGAAATGTACTATGATTTCAAAAAACTAAAAAATAAAATAAATGTGTTTTTATTTCCCCCCTTCCCCACGTCTCATGTTCAGTTCCATCCTTCTTTTTTTTAAGGCTTCCTTTCATATATTTTGAAATGTCTTCGATCCAGTACAGGAAAATAAGGTATATTTTAATAAGAAGTAGGGTCATAAAATTGAAGTACACTTTCAACGATTTTCCTCTATTTCCATTAATAAAAAGTAGGGTTAGAAAACAAGGTGGTGGGGTTATCCAATATGAGGATTTTACAATAGAGAGGAAAATTATTTTGATTTTATGTGCAGCTCACTACTTTATTGTCTGTGCAGCCCTAAAACAATCACAAGCCCTAACTACCCAAAAGCAAGGGCTGACCCAAGATTTTCGTTCAAAGAGTGTGAACCTTAATAGGTAGTTTGATTATTTTGGGGGCAAACCAAGGATTTTCATGTAGATTTTGAGGGTGAATCCACAAATTTTATTGAAAAAATTTTAAGCGTGCCGTAGTTGCACCCGTATGGTTGTGCTTGGGTCCGCCTTTGCCCGAAAAGAACCACACAATTTAGCCACAGAACATCCACAAAATAACTCCCCAGTTAGCAACCTACCTGAAAGAATAACAATGCCCTTTCCCGATCTATATCAAGATTACATGAAAAAGAAAGCTTAGCCAACGAATGGGGGATATAAAAAACTGTACTACTGTAAAATTCAAACTGAGCTTCTTAATATCAGCAATAAGTGGGTTGATAATCCAATCAGACTTGTCGTTAATAGCATGGACCACTTTTATAGCATCCAAGCACACCTGAATCCTTGCATAGTCCTTCTCAATTGCTCTTTTCAATATTGCAAGGACCAGCCCCACTTCAGCTTCCTTTGATGGGGCGACTTTCGAACCAATCCAAGCACCTGCATCCATAATAGACCTTTTAAGCATAGCAACATATCCAAATGAAGATTTTTCATCTATTATCCTAAAAGCAGCATCCGAGCATATCACAACACCCATCTCGGATTTGATCACTCTTGATGGTTCTCTTTTGTTGGATTTTTATGTGTTTTAAAAATTAAAAAATAAGTCTTTTAAAAAACACAAAACTCCTTCCACCAATCGATTAATCCCCGCCGCCCAAAAAAAAAAGTTGGGCACAAGGGATTAACAAAATTAATTATGGGATGTACGGTCTTTCCAACTTAAATAGAATTTCTCAAATGCTTCCATCCAAACATAAGAAGGGGGACTCCTTCCACCAATCGATTAATCCCCGCCGCCCGAAAAAAAAAGTTGGGCACAAGGGATTAACAAAATTAATTATGGGATGTTCGGTCTTTCCAACTTAAATAGAATTTCTCAAATGCTTCCATCCAAACATGGGGGGGGGGGGGGGGGGGGGGGGGGGTTCTTCTCCCTTTTCCGCGCAATGATGGATTATATACGTTTGGATCGGCGTCGATTTTTAGAGCATGACGGGAGAAATTTGCAGTACCGTTTATTATTGCAGTCAAACCTCCCCCCGTCGGATGAGCAGATTCCGCTAGAGGAGAGAAAGGCAGAGCAACAGTGCGCCACAGTACCGGGGCGGTAATATGGGCTTAATATATTTTTACTTTGGGAATGTACCTTTTAGATCTCATAATCAAGATCCAAACCGTTAGTCGCCTTTAACAACTCCAAAACGGTCACCTCACCAAATTTCAGCCGTTGATTCCTCTTATATCTCGAGATATGTGCCAAACGTCTGCCTGATTACACTATTATTGAAAACATTCCGTTTTTCCAAATATTTCGATTTATGTGGGGTCCACAATCAAGATCGGAACCGGTCATTAGTTCTAGAAGGTCGAACACGGCGAGGCGACCAAATTTCAACCGTTAATTCCTCTTATATCTGGAGATATGTGCCAAAACGTCAGACGGTTTACACTATTATTGAAAACTGGTGCCAAAACAGTACGTTTTTCCAAAAATTTTGGTTTATGTGGGGTCCACAATCGAGATCAGAACCGTTCATTAGTTCTGAAATGTCGAATACGGAAAGGTGATCAAATTTCATCCGTTGATTCCTCTTATATCTCGAGATATATGCCAAAACGTCTGACTGATTATACTAATATTGAAAACGGGAATAAAAACAGTCTATTTGACAGGGCAACTTTCGGACCAATCCAAGCACCTGTATCCATAATAAACCTTTTAAGCATAGCAACATATCCATATCGGATTTGATCACTCTTGATGGTTTTCTTTTGTTGGAAACTCCTTCCACCAATCCATTAACACACACACAGGATTTGATCACTCTTGATGGTTTTCTTTTGTTGGAAACTCCTTCCACCAAGATTAAAAAAATTAATTATGGGATGTACGGTCTTTCCAACTTAAATAGAATTTCTCAAATGCTTCCATCCAAACATAAGGATCCTTTGGAGAAGGGGGGGTTATCCAAGAATCCTTCCATTTGATAGATTGCTCATGACCAATTTCTCTTGTTTTCACTTTTCACTAACTTTCTGTAGGCAGATTTTGTTGTATCATTCTTTTACAAAAGCCGTTTTATCATTATCATTACCAACCGGAATATATATATTTTACAAATGTCCTCCACATCATTCCGATCACTAAGAATCTCTTTAATTTTATTAACATCCCATCGCTTATCACCATTTCATAAGTCTTTAACAGTAATATTTGGGTTATAATGTTTGAAAAAGGTTTCTTGATGCCATCTTTGCAAGGAACCCAATTATGGTTCCAGACTGAGTTTTTTCACCATTACCAATTATCCCCTCCACAAATCTTTGCCAAAACAAGGAATTGCCTTTTCTATCCTTTGGTTCCTTGGATTTGGGATAGTACTTAGCTTTAAGAATTTAGTTGTAGGGTGTTAACCAAAAGTTTAAATATGCTTATATTCATTTTCTAGAAAAATGATACTACAAGCGGCGGTTTTTTATTTAATGGGATAAAAAAAAACCCGTTAAATGTAGTGGAAAACCTTAGATGGTGCTATTTATGGCAAAAACAACATGACTTTTATCGGCAAGAAATAATTTCCACCGCTAAAAACTGCACTTACCTAACTTTTAGCAGCTGAAAAAATTCCTAACTAAAGGCCTTTTTTCCGTCGTTAAAAAATAAGTTTTTATAGTATACTGATGCCATCCAAAAATTAAATATAGGCGGATTTCAACTTTTACTTCAAAAAAGCTCAAATTCTTGGTTGATTTTAGTCTTGGGCCTGCCTTTTTGTCTTGCATACTAGTATTAAAGTTGCTATCAGAATACCTTAATCAACTAAATCGACGACTTTGGACTCTCACGCTCACGCTCAGTAGATGGCAATGGAATCCACCAAACAGCCTTTAGTCCTTCAAATTCATTCATCATTGATCTTGTCAAGATTGATGATAGATTTTTACCTGTGCTAAAGGATCGCCACTTTGTGGACTTGTCTTGTTTGACAATAGTCAAATTTTGACCACATGTGGTCCATGGTCATGCTTCCTTCCAACCTAACACATTTGTTATGAGAAGTTCAATTATCAACTTTGATGCCTTTGCATCTTTTGTCAACAAAAGTAGGCTTCAAAAAGCAAGAGGCAACACATACCAAGTCTCAAATTATAAATAGATGGTTACAATATCTATCAAACCATCACCATATGAAAAGTCAGTGCGACACCACTTGCCACCCAAGTGGGTATGCTACAAAAACAATAATAAGCTAATGCTTTTGGTGGTTGAATAGTAGAAGATGCTTACTGGTTTCTCTGAGAAGAATTCAATCATATATGCCTGGTGAGCAGAAAAGCAAGAAGTTTCTTATCTTATTGATGTAAATGTAATAGAGCTGTGGAGGTGGGTTATGTTGGTGATGTGACTGGGATAAGCGACTTGTCAAAGTCTTTGCCTCGTAAACACTACTAAAGATATGGCCGGATCTCATGGGTGGACCTTCCAAGGATAATGTGTAACAAAAAAAAGGGAGAGAGAGTTTACCAAAGCCTTCTTCCTTTTGGACTTTGATTAAAATGTTCTTGAAAAATATTTTTACTATAGCTTGCACAAGGTGGTTGTTGGCTTAGACATGTGCTCCACACATTTTCTAGAACTTGTCTGAAATCGAGTTGAGTCGTCTGATACATTTAGAGGTTTTGGTGCCAATAATGATATTATTGGAACTCTATTTTTGTCACCTCTGTACTATATTTTGCCTTTTTTTTTTTCTTAATACATGTGAAACACCGTAAACTCACCTAAAAATACCTTAAAGTCTGTTTAAAGATGAAGATTCACAACTTTTTTTTGAAATATCTTATAAGAGCATTTGTTTTACTAAAACAAGACCAAAAGAATCGAAATAATTAGGAACCATATATGAACTCATACATAAAGGTTTCAATCGAGGCATATAGAATGTCTAAAGTGGTGTTTTAAAATAATATTTTCATGAGAACCAGGGATTGCTCGGTTGGTTAGCAACTCTTGTCTCATTCGGTCGATTAGCAACCCTTACTCTCACCCAACTACCAAGGTTTGATCTCAGGCATGCCACCCTCTTCCCATGTGTACATCCTCTCTATGGGTCCCAGCTCCGTTGACCAAAGTACTGAGAAAATCATATCCAAGCATTGTGCAATAAGTGGGTCCTATCTTAGAATGTTTGTGCATAGACATAGTGTAAAACGGATGTGTATGACTTTTCTTGCATTTCTTTTTCATATATTCTTGGGATTTTTACTAAGAAAACTATAAAGAACTCCACTAAATTCTAATTAATGATGGAGAATTGGAATCTTGCCCAATAATGATAACCAAATTTTAAGAGATTTTTTTTTTTTACTACATGGTTGCTGGTTTTTCATTAAAAAAGATCTCCCAATTCTTGAGATCACTTTAGCTTCTCAAAATGAAAGTTGCACAATCATACCAAAGCGTCTTCTCTTCTTCTCGTGTCCTTTAATTTAGGTTCATAGAAGAGGTACGTATGATGACTCTAATTCATATTTAAATACATTTTTTTATTTTTTTTATTTTTTTTTTCTTCTTTGTGCACGATGATGCAACTCATTGATTTCTGAAACTAAGGTTTTGAACCAACTTATAGAAAATAATTGTTGATATTGACATCAGACAATGGATCCTCAATGGCTACAAAGAATTTGATCGGGCTCGTCTTCCTGTTAAGAATGGTGGAATGAATTATTATTATTATTTTTTGAAAGATAAGATAGTCTTTTGGTTTTCTGAAAAATATTGATAATGTACAAAAAGGCGTCTCTTACAAAGGAAGAAATCCTATATAGGGCACATTCCATCAGATCAGAATCATCAAAAAAAAGAATAAAAAGTCTATATGGACAAACTTTTTTGTCAGAATTTTGGACTACCCCTATGATATCCCTTGAATATCCCTTGATTGGATATTCAAGGGATATCATAGGGGTGTCAAAAATTTTGGCGAAAAAGTTTGTCCATGTTTCACTACGGAAAAAAAGAACCCACACTCGGGTACAAGCAAAAGGCATATAAAATAGAGGTCCCACAGCCTGGGTACAAGCATGCTAAGCATTAAAGAGAGAAAGCAATGCATTCATTGAAACTCGATGCATTACTTTGAATGGCTTCTTCAATTTCCTACTCAAGCTAAGTGAGTGAGTAGAAATCTCATGGAATTGAATTTCTTGGAATCTTGTAATAACTTATGCCACATCCATAACTTTAAAGCGCTCCATCCAAAAAGATTGATGGGGACCTTTAAAATCTTGATTAAGTTTAACAGATAACGTTTCTCTTTTGAATTCTACTCACTTATATCTGTATAACATAGTATCATACATATATATATATGTGGAATACTCACCATGTTATGGTGAGGGACAACATAGTAGGGTTGACTTTATAACATATCCGTCATCCACACACATGGAACCCCTTTAAGTACACTAGACCCATTGAATTTTCACAAATCCAAATGGATTAGACCGTTGGATTGAGGTTCAAATTTTTTCCTCTATTATGAAGTCATTAAATTTGTGAGCCACGGATGAAGGGGTTAGAGGCATGGGACTGACCCCAAATTTGATATATGGTCTTATCTAAGATGTCTCTTCTCATAAGACTAATGATTAGTGTGTCCCTAGGTGGGTCCCATTAAGTTTGTCTCTCACCATATGATGAGGGAATGTGGGTCCCATTAGCAGCAGTCATATGAACAACAGTGGGTGCACGCATGAATTGACATACTTGATTGACAACGTAGCTTATGTCTGGGCAGGTGAGAGAAACATATTGAAGGGCACCCACAATACTCTGAAATTGCGTTGGATCATCAAGGAGAGGTCCATCAGATGAGCTTAATTTCTCTTTCGATGCGGGAGAGCCAACTGGTTTGCAACACCATGTCAGATTTCACAAGGAGATCAGTGATGTACTTGGTTTAGAAAAGGAAAAGCCCATTTTTAGGGCGATGGGCTTCCATGCCAAGAAAATATTTTAGCGGGCCTAAATATTTCATCTTGAAATGTTGACCCAGCTGGTGGATGAACGAGTTAATAAAAATTGTTGCCTGTAATGATGATGTCATCCACATATAAAAGAAGGTAAGTAATGCTACCGTTGTCACATTTGATGAAGATAGACGGATCTGAGACGGATGGTAGAAAGCCAAAGTCCAACAATTTAGAGGTAAAATTTTCATACCAGGCTCGAGGTGCTGACGAAGTACATAAATAGGCTTTTGCATACACTACAAGAAATTTCACTTTTCCCGGCGCTAAGAAAACGCCGGCAAAAGTCAAGAAAGCGCTGGGAAATTGATTTCCCGGCGATTTTTGATGCGCCGGCAATTCGCCGGTAATACTACGCCGGTAATGTATTTTACCTGCAAAATGTAGAAACGCCGGGAAAGGAATAAACATTACCGGCGTTATTTTTCGCCGGCAAAATAATTTACTTCGCCGGGAAAGAGGAGTAATAAATTTTTTAAAAACTTTTCCCGGCGTTATGTTTCGCCGGTAAAGGACTTTCCCGCGTTATTTTTTGCCGGAAAAAAGCAAATAAAATAATTTTTTAAACCTTTTACCGGCGTTATTTTCGCCGGGAAAAGAGTTATTACAATTTTTTAAACTTTTGCCGGCGGTGTTTAATGCTTTTGCCGGCGAATATATGCGCCGGTAACACATTGCCGGTGTTATTTTGGCGCCGGGGAAGGTAATTTTTTTTAATAATAAATTAACAAAAAACTTTTAAAAACTTTTGCCGGCGTTTGTGTGCGCCGGGAAAACATTAATATAATTTTTTTTAAAATTGTTGCCGGCATTTTAAATGCGCCGGCAAAGCATTTATATTTTAAAAAAAAATATTTTTTTAATATTTTTCCTGTATTTGTCAGCCTCCTGTACGCACAATTTCAAACACAACAAACATTACTTTTTAAACATTTCTAATATCATTAGAATACCAAATAAAACACTAACTATTGCCATCTTTTCACAAATTTTACATTCTAATCTAATATTTTTTATGTAGGTAAGTTAACATGACTTGATATGAAGCCTTCCAATTGTTTGGACAATAAGCACCTTCCAATTGTGCTTTTTTCATGGCAGTCATCTAAATTTCAACTATGATTGCAGTAGCAGTCAAGGATAACCAAAAATTCAAGATCACATAGCATTTCAAAAAAGCACAAAAGATGATCCTAAATAACATATAATGTCAGACACTCAGACATGCTCCAAAAGCAAAAGAGAAATCTTGGTTATATAATGTCAGACACTCAGCCACTGAAGCTTGAGAGTGCTGTCTCCCAACTTGAATCATCAGATGCTATTGCCTGCATGGGTATTCCATAGAGATCTTGAATAGCAGCTATGTGGGATTGCTCGTAAATGGAACCGACAACGTGGGTTGAGTTTGGGGGAGATAGAGAGTTCAAGAGTCCTTCCCTTGAATGTTTGGGCAAGATGAGCTGAGATTCATCTTTCCCACTTGAGATATGAGCCCAAGATACTAGAAACTGGAAAGCTCCTGAACCATCAAATAAGGAATGGCTCCCTCCAAAGCCCACAGCAAATCCACCACATGCAAACCTTGTTATCTGCACTCATAAACAAGGCAGGAATACTCATCACCAAATAACAATACCTATATTTGTAACTAGTGTACATGCACTCAAGTAGATTAAGTTAGTAGAAGCTGAAATAACAAAGATAGTTTAGCAAAACAAAATCTCTCTCTCTCTCTCTCTCTCTCTCAAGTGGTCCAACCAAAAGAATGGGAAAGAACTATCCACTAGTGTAAGAACTTTCCACCCAAAGATATAAAATCCACAGAGGAAAGATAACATTTGAAAAAATTACAAAAAAAAAAAAAAAAAACTAAATGAAGAGGATTTGGGCTCAAGGGCAATCATCCATACCCACTCAAGAAGGAAAAGCTTGGTAAGAAAAATGATGCTAGAGTAAATGAACGAGTAATGACCACCTCCTTTTTCTCTTTTTGTTGACTGGAGCTATTAACTTGTGTTTAAGGCAAATCCATACCCCTCATGATGTAATTAGAGTTTTAATTCTAATCATTGTTCCTTGGGCTATTTGATCAGTAATCATGAGTTAACGAAAAACCTACCTAACCAAAGTGAAATCAGTCAAACCTATATGAACCATACATATGAACAAAAACAAAAGAGAGAAAATAGAAGCTAGGGTTTTCTTCTTTCATTAAACAACTAAACCTGTATAACCACAAGTGGGTTCTCTGATATACTCCATCTCAATTGTGTTTACTATTGTTGCCAATGGATCGCATTAAAGTTAAAAACTTCAGAAACTGTTCATGGGAAAGAGCAGAACTTCTATGAAGGATATGAAAACCACAGATAGGTAAGGGTAAGTAGAAAAATACATGAGAAAACACAAAATGAAGCATAGATTTTAAAAGCTATCCATCAGAGCCTGCTAGATGAAGTTGCATTGATAATATGGTGTTTGCATCTTATCTCATAACAGAAGCATCACAATGACTTCTAAGCTGAAAAGAATCATGGTAACCAAGACAACAATTTGAATTATGTGCTCACCACAAGCCCAAGGTGTTTTAGCTGGCTATCTGCCTTTGGAAAACTCATTTTATTCTTCCACAAGAGCCTCTGCACGTCTTTGTTCAGCCCATTCACTTCAGTGCTTTTCTTCTGAACATTCAAAGTTTCAGCAGGACCATTGTCCTTATGTGTACCTGAAAATCTACAGGCCAACCCATAAGGGCATGGCTCTTCAAACCCCAGAAAAGGGCAGTTTCCCTGAATATCTGCTGGCTTCTGCGTAGTTCAACATCACATCCATTACAGAGGGTTACCACAAGATCAAGATTCAATGAAATTGAAACACAAAGGGACATTAGCTGCCATCCATCAAGTTAGACTTTTATTATACCAAACATACCATGGAACCATTCACTTATGCCAGGTATCAGCCCATGATATATAGCAATGCATTGTGCAACTAGTCATTATAGCAATGCTGTGTGTTTCTGCTCCAACATGAAGAGGCAGCTTTCTTTTATCAGTTAGCCTAGGTTTATTTGTATCCAATACATGGTGAAATTTCCAACATGAAGATATGATGGAGAGGAAAAAGGTATAGTGGAAATTGAAGAACCAACCTGAGCAATCTATAAGCAAGGAACGCTACCCAGACAAACACGAGCAGGCCAAGTTCCTTCCGGTAGACATTCTCAAGAAATGGGACCTGTAACGGTTAAGTAAAATTAGTATTAGTTGATAGAGATAAAAAAACAAAAAGTAGCACAATATTCACCTCTGTATCTCCAGAGGCCTCGGTTTCCTTTACAGCAATATTGTTTGGAGCACTAAGGAGAGGCTTGAATCTACTTCTTCATTGCCAGAGACAGATACTCCAACCCAGTTCTAAATCCAGTTTTGGCAATCCTCATTCTTTACCAAACCGACTTTGGATTTCACACTACAAACACTGTTCATGAGATTGAAAAACATGGGAGCAACTTACCATTTAACAGTGCACATTGTGCAGACTCCTGAAATTAAAATCATGTTATCAGTTCAGAACAGTTAAGGAACTCAACATATTGGCACAAAATACAGGGAAGGTATAGAACCTTCTTTATTATGGTCTCTTTCTTCCAAGCTTCAACACCCTTGGAGAAGGCCTTAGTGGACATGCCTGCGAAAAAAATGGTCAATGAACATCAAGTATTCTCTCAGTTTAAGATTATAGTAAACTGCTGACTCTTGCTGCCCCCATGATCATACCTGCCCAAGAAGATAATCAAAGCTTAAAAACGACTGCACTTGCATCATAGTATTTAAACATCTGTTTAGGATGACATTTGAGGAAAAAAAGGATTTGATTCGATTTTATAAATAGACACAAGCAGAGTTTTCCTTATAGTGCTTTGTCAAAGTAAATATGTTTTGCGCTGGCCAAACACAACTTGTCATGAAAATGCAACTTTCGAATTAGTTTCATGGATAATTTGAACAATCAGGTCAATATAAATGAGATCCACAGAAGCATGAACAGAGAACAATCCAGCCATCTTAAAGGACTGTGAATGTAAAATAGACTTTGATGCATGTAAAACTTCTAGTTGACACATGTGAATCACCAAGACAAAAATCAGTTTCATACAACCTAAGAGGATGCAACAACTCTCAATTCAACTTCTCCATACAACAGATGAGAAGAAGCAGGGAGTCGAGCAAACTCCTTTGTACCAGATTCTACATTGTATAAAGAATTGGGGAAACCTCACATTCAATCATCATCAGAATCTTAAATCAAGCATTACCTTAAGAGCAAAGAATTGCCCAGTCCATTTGTGGCGCACTAGAAGAAAACCATGTGTTTAGTACATCTGGGTCTCGAGCAATCTGAAGTTTCTTCCCAGAGAACAGGTTATTGCCTTGAAAGTGCTTCTTCCTCAGTTCTTCCAACCATCCAATGGTCATTGGTCGTCCTCTAGCATACATACCACCTGCTGCACACCCACCTGCACACCCACTGCCTCACTCTCTTCCACCACCCTGCACACCACCCACCTTGCACAGCCCACCTGCTGCACCACCCCTGCACACACCCACCCTGCACAGCCCATTTTTCTGCTACCACCCTGCACACACCCCACCTGCTGCACACCCACCTTGCCTGCACACCCACTGCTCCTCTTCTTCCACCACCCTGCCCACACCCACCCTGCACAGCCCACCTGAACAACCACCCTTACCACACCCACCTGCACACCCACCTGCACACCCACTGCCTCCTCTTCTTCCACCACCCTGCACACCCACCTGCTGCCCCACTACCTCCTCTTCTTCCATCACCCTGCACACCCACCTGCTGCACACCACTACCTCACTCTCTTCCTTCCCTTCAACCTGCACCCTGCACACACCCACCTGCTGCACACCACCTGCACACCCACTACCTCCTCTTCTTCCATCACCCTGCACACCCACCTGCTGCACACCCACTACCTCCTCTTCTTCCATCACCCTGCACACCCACCTGCAACCCCACCCTGCACACACCCACCTGCTGCACACCCACCTGCACACCCCACTACCTCCTCTTCTTCCATCACCCTGCACACCCACCTGCTGCACACCCACCGCCTCCTCTTCTTCCACCACCCTGCCCACACCCACCCTGCACAGCCCACCTGAACAACCACCCTTTACACACCCACCTGCACACCCACCTGCACACCCACTGCCTCCTTCTTCTTCCACCACCCTTGCACACCCACCTGCTGCCCCACGACCTCCTCTTCTTCCATCACCCTGCACACCCACCTGCTGCACACCCACTACCTCCTCTTCTTCCATCACCCTGCACACCCACCTGCACACCCACCCTGCACACACCCACCTGCTGCACACCCACCTGCACACCCACTACCTCCTCTTCTTCCATCACCCTGCACACCCACCTGCTGCACACCCACTACCTCCTCTTCTTCCATCACCCTGCACACCCACCTGCACACCCACCCTGCACACACCCACCTGCTGCACACCCACCTGCACACCCACTACCTCCTCTTCTTCCATCACCCTGCACACCCACCTGCTGCACACCCACTGCCTTCTCTTCTTCCACCACCCTGCCCACTACCCACCCTGCACAGCCCACCTGAACAACCACCCTTACACACCCACCTGCACACCCACTGCCTCCTCTTCTTCCACCACCCTGCACACCCACCTGCTGCCCCACTACCTCCTCTTCTTCCATCACCCTGCACACCCACCTGCTGCAGACCCACTACCCTCCTCTTCTTCCATCACCCTGCACACCCACCTGCACACCCACCTGCACACCCACTGCCTCTCTTCTTCCACCACCCTGCACACCCACCTGCTGCACACCCCACCTGCACACCCAAAGCCTCCTCTTCTTCCCACCACCCTGCACACCCACCTGCACACCCACTGCCTCCTCTTCTTCCACCACCCTGCACACCCACCTGAACAACCACCTCCTCTCTTACTTTCCTCTCTCTCACCCACCCCCTTGCCAACGAAAAAAACAGATGCAAGAACTGTGAGGGGAAAGTAACAACTAGCTCAATTGTTCCCCTGTGACAAAAAAAAAAAATCATCTTCCAAAACCCAAATAGACAAGCACCTACAGTACCAACCAAAACCCCATACCATAAAAATTTAAACATTCAAATATCCTTACAACACACTTTAACATTACCATTACAAAATATAAATCCATGCTAACATTCTACTATGACATTCCAACATTTGCAATGTTGTTTAAAAAAAACTCCATGCATCCCATTTTAATATATAGCAATCTGCTACTCTGCATCCATTTTTGGTCTTCATGTTGGCTGCATCTTTCCTGCATGTAATCTTTCAACAAAACTTTATCATCAATGTTCATTCAATCCTGAAAATAAAACAACAGAGAGAGAGAGAGAGAGAGAGAGAGAGAGAGAGATTAATATAACATATAATAAAGAAATGAAAGGTTGGAAATATCAGTGAAAGAGATGACTAATCCTGTTTCTTTTCCTTTAAATTGTTTGTACTATTCTTGCTTAAGGGCAAAGTATAACATTAAAGGAGATAATAATAGAAAGGCCAAGGCATTATAAGCTGATAAGAAACAACAAAAACAAGTCCCAAAGCTGATAAGAGTAGTCATATACAAACCTGGAGAAGTCCTATCCTGATCTCCACCTTCACCATCCACACCAGCAGCTGTGTTTGGATCTACGCCTACACGCTGAGCTAACTGGAGGACCAAGTTCTCCAAGTAAATTGTTCTCTGGGAAAACTCAGCAACCTGTTGCCTCAATTGTTGTACCTCAGGATCAGGGCCTGTCCGATTCTGGCTTGAAGCTAAACAAGATTTTGTCCGGACGCCAAAACCCTTTAGGTATCCCGATCTATGCCCAAGCACTTGAACGGATATCTGTTGCTCTGTCAACGGAGATGTTATGGAGGGTTGGGATTGTTCGGCGCTAACTCGTACTAATTCCTCCTGCCATTTTTAAACATGTAAAAATCAAATAAAGTGATTTAACAAATGTATAAAAGTATATTTGTATTGATATATAAGACATGACTTAGGCACGTACATGTGTCTTCTGAGCTGCCTCATTTATCCACTTTTTCTGCCCATGCATATAGTGGGTGTCGTGGTAGAAATCGGGAAAAGACTGTGCCTGCCCATCATTATGTGCCATCTGTTATGACATTATAATTTTCGTTAATATAATAACTTTAATTTTCATAACTTAGTCAAATGGCATAAATTCTTAAATCTGCACTTACAATTAAAGAACTACGTGCTAGGAACGATCTAAGAGCCGCTCGTATGATTCCATGGCATCTTCGATCGGCTAACTCTTGCTTTCTTTGACTTATCCTACACAGATAAATAAAAAACAAGGTATTAGTAGAAACAAAATTTAACTACTGCAATGATCTTGATCAATAATTGAGGAAGATATATATACAAAACCATTAAAATTTACCTTCCACTCCATAGTCTCCCACAAATTATCGATCATCCAAGGCCCAGTCATCTGCATTACAAGGTTTTAGTGGGTGGTTCTTTGGATCGGGCACCCTTGCCTCCAAAAGGGACAGATAGTGGGTATGTAATTCGTGCTTCCAGTCCCTGTACAACTTCTTGCACTTCACATCAACGGCATCCCTGATGATCGGATCGTTCACATAGTCCCCGAAGTCAAAAGTTTGCTGTAATTGCAAACATAAACATGTTATGTGAGACAACAAATAAATATTAATGAGTCTCCATGAATCTGCATTAAGTTATCGCAAATGAAATTACCTGAACTCGCTTTACCACCAAATTCTTGATCACCTCAGGCACAGACTTCCAGCCTTCTTTCCGAACAGGTGCCTCAGCTCGAATCACTTGCCTCGAGAAGGTTCGCAAAAGCAGTGGCAAATTCACCCTCTGGCGCATGGCTCGAAGCTGGGATCGAAATTGGTATGGCATGGCCAAGTTGCCGCCTCAGTTTTTGCACCTTCAGCCCCCGTGTCATGCCCCGTACACGGCGGGAGCCTTCGCCTAAGCCTAATGATGTCATGATCAAAATATTAATTTTGTTACTAAGCATATAAAATTAAAAGAATGTAAATCTTAAACGTAAATAATTCTAAATTTCTCACCAACACTACTGCTCGGAGTACGCTGACTCAAAACCTGGTCAGGCTGGCTAGAAGACACGGCAATCCCTGTAGGATCCATCGGTCTAGAATTGGTCGCCACCTTAAGCATGCTATCCGCATGAGAAGGCCGTGTCTCTTGAGGCTGTGTCGGTCTAGCTACGGCCGCCTCATCGGGCGTGCGGTTTGCACGGGAAGACTGTGTGACTTGAGGTAGTGCCGGTATAGTCTGGGACAGTGCAGCTGCTACAACGGAAGCATGTCTACTTCGCTTCCCTAGAGTCATATCAGTAACCTGTCACGCCACAACAGTGAAGTATTAGTACTGAAATACATAATAAAGTGGATGAAAGATGTTTATAACTAGAATGGCTTGTCATAAATCAATAGACAGAAATTACCATATTCGCATGATCAGACCCAGAAGACTCATCATCCCCATCATCACCTGTATCTTCATCTGAATAAACCAACCCAAAATCACACTGGGGCGGTCGATACTCCTCATCATCGTCATCTTCACCCGATTTTCTATTTCCCACTCCACTTTTCGGTCTGCCCGTTTGACTCAATCCAAAAACAGTGCTGGCTATTTTCTTTACCCCCAAAGCACGACATTTCTCGTCTCTTTCCATGATGTTCTTATTTCTCACCTTCTCGTATTCTGTCAACTTTGCCTGTTTGGCCACCCAGCCAGGCCTGACATATGTTTTACCTCCCTTGGGCATTTTTGAGAACTATATATGACACACATGAGAATGAGGGCGAATAAAATGAAATAAAATGAGATATATATAAAATGAGTCATGAAATGTAAACGAACAACTTCATTAATTTAGAACACTTGTCCATACAGAAATTAGAAAACAAAAACTACACATCCTAGTCTACGTCAGGATCGATATCTGGATCGGACTGGCTATGCAGATTGTCTTCATCATCATCCTCGTCTATATACTCCGCCATAGTTTCATCTTCGCCATCGCTATGCTCCGCCAATGGCTCCTCACCATTAACTATATCTGGCGGAATGTCATCTCTACAGTAATTCAAATCGTTATCTTCGACACAGATTGGGACAACATCACTTGCTTCGTGCTGCTGGAAGGCCTCGTTAGGCACATCATCAACTTCTGGTACATCCCAGACTCCTCGATGCTTGACTCGTTCTACGATTCTCCAGTTGTTGCCTTTGCAAGTATCAATAACATAGAAAACTTGCTTTGCTTGACTTGGTAGGACAAATGGATCATCTTTATACCACCGACCAGTAACATCAATGCTTGTTATGTGTTGATCGGTATATACTTTGTTTCTGGTACCGGTGTTGTACCATTCACATTGGAATAACACCACCCTACCCCCATGCATGTATGTCAATTCCCAGACTTTGCACAAGTACCCGTAGAAGTCAATTGTCTTCCCGAGATGCTCCCCTTGCACGACCAAACCACTATTCTGGCACAAACGCCTTTTCTCGCGATCTCTGGTGTGGAATCGGACACCATTGAATATGCACCCTGAATACATATATACTATCGAACCGGGACCATTTGATAACGACCACATTTCATCTGTTGCTTCTGGCGACCCTTGATTTCGCAAATCATTCATCTACATGAGCAACATGCAACATAATTTATTGAGTTAATGTGAATTCAGGCCCAATTAGATCATGTTTACCGTGCAAATAGGGGATCATATATCTTACACGTTGCTTGAACCATTTTGGAAATTGATCTCGCTGTATTTGACTTAGGTCATGCCCTTCTGGATTTTGTATTGTATTCCTGTGTTCCCTACGTAAGGAAATGCAATTCATAAGCAATTAAACGTAGTTGAAGGATCAACAAGGACACAATCTATACAAACATGTAGTTAAGCCAAAGCACTTACTCAAGATATGGCTCTAACTCGGGACTATTATGCAAAACAAACCAGTGAGCCATGTTGCGTTCATTTTGAACAGGATCTGGTGCCCTTGTGATCGGTGCAAAGGGGCGGACATTTTGTGTGAATATCTCCATTCCGGGACCACGCACACCACCATCATCATTTCGTTCATCTCGATCAGTCCCTTTTAGGTACATTGAGCAGAAAGTTAAACACTCTTTGACAATGTAGGCCTCTGCGATCGAGCCTTCGGGTCGTGCTCGGTTAGTAACGTAACCTTTTAAAGTCCCTAGAAACCTTCAAATAAAGAGACATTAGTATTAAGGTTACTTATACAAGACAATCACATTACTACAACCAAAAACACTTTAGCACTTGGTAACGGTTACCTTTCAATGGGGTACATCCACCGATATTGTACCGGTCCAGCAAGCATGGCCTCACGAGGCAAGTGAACAGCCAAATGGACCATTACATCAAAGAATGCCGGAGGAAAAATCTTCTCGAGCTTACAAAGTATGAACACTCCCCGTTCCTCTAATTTTTTTAAATCGCTCTGTTTCAATGTTTTCGAGCAGAGGTCCTGGAAGAACCTGCCAAACTCAAATAGAGTTGTACTTAACTCCTTATCAACATAACCACGTAGGCCAACCGGAAGTAGACGTTGTAGGAGCACATGATAGTCGTGACTCTTCATACCCAATAATTTGCCATTTTTCGATGTCACACACCTTGAGAGGTTTGCTGCATAGCCATCCGGGTACTTGATTGATTTCAAGAATTCGAAAAAACCCTCCTTCTGTTTCGGGTCCAACGTATAGGATGCATGGGGTTTCACAATGGATCCTTCTTCATTCCTCTGCAGATGCAATTGCGGCCTGATGCCCATATCCTTTAAATCATCGCGCGCTTTATCTGTGTCCTTATTCTTCTTATCTATGCCTACCACTGTCCCAACAACATTTTCACAGATGTTCTTCTCTACGTGCATGACATCAAGGTTATGCCTAAGGTTTAACTTCTTCCAGTACGGTAGCTCAAACATGATGCTTTTCTTTGTCCAATTTAATAGTGTAGGCTCACGAGGTCTTTTCCTGCTGTTGGGGCCCTTCCCGAACCTAACTTCTGGTAGTTGATCCAACTGATCAAGTACCCTTTGCACCGGTAAATCCAAGGATTTTATTTTATGCTCTGGCTTACCATTGAACTTCTTGCTCCTTCTCCAGAGGTGGTTCTCAGACAAGTAAGCTCGATGTCCAACCCACCCAATCTTACTTCTCAACTTACACGATAATGAATCTTCGTTGCAAGGGGGACAAGCCAAATAACCTTTTGTGCTCCAACCAGATAAGTTACCATACGCGGGAAAGTCATTAATGGTCCACATCAAAGCCGCATGCATTCGGAAGGTCTGTTCACTATGGGCATCGTAAGTCATGACACCAATCTCCCACAACTCCTTCAACTCATCAACCAAGGGCCTTAGGTACACATCGATCTCCTTCCCAGGAGCCTGCGGCCCAGGAATAAGTAAGGACATCATGAAAAATGGGTCCTTCATGCACATCCAGGGTGGAAGGTTATAAGGCATAAGTACGACGGGCCACATGCTGTAAGAAGTGCTCATGTTGCCGAAGGGGTTAAACCCATCGGTGGCCAATCCTAACCTCACATTGCGGATCTCCCGTGCAAACTCTGGAAATTTCAAATCAAATTCCTTCCATTCATTATAGTCGGCCGGATGCCTACCCAGATCGCCATCCATGCCATTCTCATGGTGCCATCTCATCTCCTTGGCCGTCATCCGGGACATGTATAACCTCCGTAGCCTAGGTATCAATGGGAAGTAACGCAATATCTTATGAGCGATTTGCTTACCCTTGCCATCATTGACCTTGTACCTAGGCTCCCCACATTCCGGACACTTATCCAGGTGAGCATTCTCCTTCCAAAAAAGTATGCAATCATTCTTGCAGGACTCAATGTGCTCATATCCTAAGCCCAAGTCACGCAGTAGCTTCTTGGCCTCATAGACGGACGCGGGCACCACATTACCTTCTGGTAGGACGTCCCTAAATATCTCCAAGACCTTGTCAAATGACTTGTTGCTCCACCTATATTGAACCTTCACATGAAGCATCCTAATGACAAACGCTAACAGCGTTTCTGAATCTTTACAACCAGGGTACAAACCACGCTGGGAAGCCTCCAGCATAATTTCAAAGTTTCGCACATCATCTATCCCTAGGGTATCATCCATCATGTAAGTCCCCCTGCCATGATCCTCTAGTAACTCATCATATCCATCCCGGTCCTCATCCGATTCATCCTCGCTATCATCCGATTGTGCAAGTTCCCCATGCTGCAACCAGGTGTCGTAGGATACCAGCATCCCACGTACGAGTAGATGGTTTCTCACAATCTCATAATCATGGTCAAAACTGTTGCAGCAATAGTTACATGGGCACTTGATCACTCTACTCCCGCGCGAATTTGCCTTTGCGAATTCAATAAAAGAATTCACCCCGTCTATATACGGCTGACTGAATCTATTATGATACAGTAGCATCCAACTCTTGTCCATATCTGTTCATATATATGTAAGGTGGTGGTTAACTCAAATTCAACCATTAGATGGTTTAAAAATAAATGTAAAAAAGAAATGAATGATAAGATATCCATTAAACTCAAATTTGGGTTGCATCAACATATCTTCTCCATGAATCTAATTATTCTATGCAACTCAAATCTCAGCATATTCATGAATATTCTCGCCCCATGCCCATATGATATGCATGTTTTCATAATCAATCTACACATTTATTTTATTCAATCCTTTCAACTAATTTCCCATCTATAATCATAAGAAACAATGTTTCTTTCAAACTGAGGAATTAAGATTCAAATGAGATACCTGCTCGCAGACAGTGATAGGATTCCTCTGCTACTACTCTCAAAGCTCCAACCTAACAAGAGAAAAAAAAAAAAAAGGAAATCAGATTCTGGGTTGAAGCTAAAGTGGATTTCGTCCGTATTTTGCACCAAATGGAAACTAACACAGCTTCAAAAGGAGAAAAATCGAGCTTTAATTTATCATACACAAGGAAAGCCTCAAGGCAGTTTGCTGAGACCAGCTGTTGCGCCAAAAGTAGTGCATAGTATGAAAAATTCATTTATGTTATACATCAAGCCCTCTTTGCTTAAAAAAAAAAATTCACATGAATGCACAGAAGGCCAAATTAAGAAACATGGAGTACTCATTATGCTAAGAGAATACCTCGTACTAACAATATCTACATGTCCTTTTGTGATAGAGGGAATTGAAGTGTTAAATTGTGATAGAGAGAGAGGAAGAAGATGAAGATGAACAAAGGGTGCAAAGGCCCCAACCAGGAAGCTCTAGTTTTATGTTTGTTAGTGTTTGGAACCCCATGAACATGCCGTTTGATTAAAGGCACAAGACCTTGAATAACTTGAATATTAGCAGCCAACTTGTGATGCCAACAGCTTACCAAAAAGATATTGCTGATTCTTCAATGCACAAAGGCCTCAAAGCTGGAATCCACATGTGGGCTGTCGGTAGTAACTACATTATACAAGTTTATTTGGGAAAAAAGACAGAAAATGAAATCTTTAGCTGTTATGATTCAAAGATACCTACGAGTTAAAGTAGTTCTGTTCTTTGACATGGCTTGAGTTTCAAAGATCTGTTCGGGGCCAGGGGTTTGATGAAGATATCCCTGTCAAGTCTCAGAGTCACAGAGCCATTTATTTGAGCGGACAATGATGAGTCCTGGTCAGCAGACAATGCTCAATCGCTTATTGGCTAAACACCTCAATGAGAAGAGAGGTCTGGCCGGCTTGCCTCCAGACTAAACAGAGATGACAAAAGAAAGAAACCCATCCTTTGCTAAACAACAAGAAAAAGAAATAATACAATTATCTAAATCTCACTTCTTATCTATGGACTTCTTCTCCTCTTTTCCTCTTAGATTAAGGTAAGATTAATGCAAAAATTGCAGAGGAGAGAGAGATAGAGAGAGAGAGAGAATGGAAATCAACTGCTTTTCATTCTATTTTGCATCGTTGACACTTTTTCGCTTCTCAAAACCCCAAATCACAAAAGATTATTTGGTCAACCGGCATCTCACCTAGCTACAACCCCCTCCCCTATTGGATGTACTCATTTGACTCATGGTAATGTATTTCATACATGTAACATTTGCATAAATAACATTTACATATGTAAAATTTATTTTCATTAGAGAAAATAAAGGATGTTCTCTGTGCCCTTAAAAGAGAATCTTTTCTCCTTTAAAAAAAAAAAAAAACAGAGTTATCTAAGAAGAGTGTTACTTCCCTCCTTAAAAGCATATCCAAACAGGGCAAATATATTTCATTAGAGGAATTTTTTCCTTCCTTTTTTCTGCATCCAAACTGGCTCAAGGATTTACATGCATACAGTGACTAAGAAGTGGGCAATCATTTCTCATCAAAGGGGTGATATTTTGATAGTCTGTGCTAGGCATCCACTTCTGCTCTTTGGATAGAAAATTCATTCGCTAAGAAATCCTGGGCACTTTGAATTAAGCAAACAGGCCCTCAAGCTTCTGCATTGTTGTGATTTCATTAACACTAAAATTAGTATATCCACTATCGAAGGCCGCTTTGGTCTTCCTATGCTTTCATTAAAGATCAATGTTATGAAAAACAGTACAGGAGTTGAACTGCTTGATGAAGGTTTGATAAGTTCTATAATGGTCAAGAACATGTTGAACATGACCTTGCACAGATGGATTTTCTTTCATCAAACGTTTTAATATGTCCTAAAGAGATTGACCAATGGCTCAACCATAGGTTAGAATGAGACCGACCTCAACAAACACATTAGGCAGTAGCAACTCAAGGATAAAAAAGTTTTGACACATGTATCTGGCACTGGGTCAAACCAATCATGCTTAATAAACAAATGAGTCAATGATTAGGGGTGGCGGTGGTGGCACGAATATGGTAATTTAATTACTGATGTATTAGTTTCTTTTTGACTCAAAACGGAAAGGGAATTCAACCTAATCAATTCCACACAATATCAAACCCATAACGAAAATCAGACAAAATTAAGAAACGAAAGAAAAGGGAGGTAGCAACAAAACGCCAATGACAAGAACCCACTTTCGATCAATAACCACTACCCCAGATCATTGCAACGATGAAAGGAGAAGAAAAATATTTGCCTTTATTTCATTCCAGATCTAAAAACAAATGAAAACAAAGAAGAAGAGAGAGAGAGAAAAGAAGAGAGAGGGAGAGGGAGACAGACCTTGAGGATGGCAGGGGAGAGACGGTCAGCTGAATGTGCGAGTGATGGCTGCTGCCGCTGCGAGGAAGATGGAAAGGGTGAGCGATGGATGCTGCCGCTGCGAGGAAAATGGAGAGGAGAAGATCGATGAAGGGAATCTCGAGATGGGTCTGGCGATGGAGCAGAGGTGGGCGCTGCCTGAGAGAGAGAATCCGGGAAGAGGAAGAGAGGGATGGGAGAGAGCGAGAGAGGGATGGGGATGAGCGATCGAGGAAGAGAGGGCTGGGAGAGAGCGTGAGAGGGATCGATGAAATCGAAATGAAATATCAGATGGGGAAATAAAACGCAGGCGCAATGTTAACATCAGAGCGGGGGAAATAAAATGGAGGCGCGAAACCATCACAATTCGTTGGCGGGGATTAAATTACCTTCGACGGCGAAAACAGAATAACGCCGGGAAAACTTGTAAATTTCCCGGCGAAAGCAGAATATACGCCGGGAAAATAAACTATTTGCCTGCGAAACTTAGAAAATGCCGGCGAATAAATTTCGCCAACAAGATTATACTATTGCCGGCACAAATCGGACTTCGCCGGGGATAATTATACTTTTGCCGGCATAATTATAAAACGCCGGGAAAAAACGCCGGGAATAGTGCATTTTGTTGTAGTGATAAGACAGACATGGGATGGCTTGTCAGGGTCCGTATAACCTTACGGTTGAGCCATATATACTACTTCATGAAGATCACCATGTAAGAGGGCACATTCAACATCCAATTGTCTGAGTGGCTTGCCAATTACAGGCGATAGCTAACGCCAAGATGACATGTATGGTGGTGTGTTTCACCACAGGACTAAAGGTGTCAACAAAGTCGATGCCAGGCAGTTGGTGAAATCCTTTGGCTACCAAACTCGCTTTGAAGGGATTGATGGATCCATCGGGGTTTGATGCGATAAACCCATTTGCAACCAACCACATTCATATGTGGTATATGAGGGACATAAGAAACCATAAACCAACTCAAAAGCTTAAGCTCATAGGTGGAAGGCCCAAACAGGTATATATGAAGCCTTGCCAAGGGCATTACTTAGGCGATGTGGGATGTTGGGCTTTACTTTACCAACACTCCCCGTCACGTGCAGGCCCAACAGATTTCATGGACGAGCCTGTCAGAGCCGGCCCTGGGCTAAAGCCCAAGAAGCCGTTGATTTAGGCCTCCAATTTTTGTCCATTTTTTGGGGCCACAAATTCTTTTAGCCCATATAATATATAGGTCTGTAAAAAATAAAAAAAGGCTGCCTAAGACATGAGAAATGACCCAATTTCTAAACAGCCCATTACAAAAGGGCCCTAAATTAATGATTTTGTGTTATATTTAAAAGTAAAAAAAATGAAAAAAAGAGTATGAAACTTTGGAAATTGGAAAAGATTAGGTCGGCTATTATAGAGTAGTTTTGGATGCCGATTCACTTTCGACTTCGGAGATCAAATACATCTCGTCTCTCTCTCTCTCTCTCTCTCTCTCTCTCTCCCTCTCTCCCTCCCTCTCTCCCTCCTTATTCACAATCAAAACTAGGTCTCCTTATTCCCAATTAAAATTGGATTTTTGGATTGCAAAGCCGTTTTTTACTTTCTGTTTATGTGTTTCACCGCTTTGTGCCGACGAGCCTAGAAGAGAATCAAGTGATTGAACATTCTCTCCTTTTCAAGTTTCAAAGAATATTTTAAAAATAAGCCATTATTTTTTTTTATCTGTTCTTTTAATCTTTTTAACTTTTAAGGGCACAAGACTATTAATTAACATTTTTTTTAGTTATATAAAAATTTGTTGTATACATAAACTCAATATAAAAATAAAAGGATAAGAAAAGGCACCAGTAAGTTTAATCACAACATTAATTGAGTCAAATGATCTTTCGCTTATTATGAAGATAAAAATTCTAACTCTTGTCCTAAGACTACATCTTTCTTTGGATTAGTACAATGAATATACTTGTTGTTTTCATTTTCGCCAAAGAGGTGGAAGTGTTGAAAGATAATGTAGAAGGTCTCATGGTCAAGCCATTGTCGGAAACACGCTGGGAAAGTCGTGTGGAAAGTGTTAAAGTAATAAGATACCAAGCCCCACAAATAAGAGATGCTTTAGTTGAATTGGCCCACACTACTGAAGATCCGAAAATAAAGAATGATGCGGAGTCCTTAACAGAACATGGAATTGGCATTTTTGAGTTTTTAGTTAGCATGATTATTTGGCACAATCTATTATTTGTTGTTAATTCCATAAGCAAGGTTTTTCAAAACGAAGACATGCACATAGATGTTGCTGTTGATCAGTTGAAAAGGCTTATTGCATTTATTGAAAAGTATAGAGAAACTGGATTTGTAGAGGCCATGATTGAAGCTAAAAAGATTGCAGCTAGAATGAATGTTGAGCCAGCATTTCAAGAAAAACGAATCATATATAGAAAGAAGCAATTTGACGAGAACAATAGTGAAGAGGCGACACAATCAGCTAAAGAATCTTTTAGAGTAAATTATTTCTTATATATTGTAAATCAAGCTCTTTCATCACTTCAAAGCCGGTTCGAACAGTTTCAAGTATATGAGAAAACTTTTGGATTTTTGTTTGATTTGAAGGATTTAAATGCTACCAATGATGAAGCTTTGATATCCTATTAATTGTGCTAATCTTGAAACTTTTTTGAGCAAGGATGTGCTTTCTGATATTAATGGGAGAGACTTATTTTCATAAATGAAAGTGTTGAAAGAAGTTTTGCCAAAAGAAACAACAAAGTCAATTTATGTGCTCAATTATTTGAAGGTGATGGATGGTAGTTTTCCTAATACATGAATTGCATACAGAATATTGATAACTATACCAGTTATAGTTACCTCTGGGGAAAGAAGTTTTTCAAAGTTAAAGTTGATAAAGTCTCACCTTTGGTCAACCATGTCACCTGAAATATTGAATGGATTAGCTATGTTGTCAATTGAGAAGACCATGGTTGATAAGATTGATTACACAGCTTTGATTAATACATTTGCAGCAAAAAATGCTAGAAGAATAGTGTTTAAATGAATTTGAAGTGATGTAATGACTATTGATTTTTCTATATATATGTTTTGAATTTTGGTAATGATTAATTTATAACCCATTTTTTAAGCTAATTTTTTTATACAATATATAAGGGGCCCCTTTGAAATCTTTGCTTTAGGCCCCAAAAATCTCAGGGCTGGCACTAGGGCCTGTCACGTGGGCTATACAAGAACAACGGGATCAGAACCTGCTTTGATACCATAAATAGATAACGTTTCTCTTTTGAATTCTACTCACTTACATCTGTATAGCATAGTATCATATATATATATATATATATATTAGGTTTTGTTACAAGAGGATAAATACGACCTGTTTAGCAAAGTTAGCAAAGTTTGAGACTTGGTGTGTTACTGGAGATTGAGTCTTGGTGGTTCCTGTGTGGGCCTGAGTTAACACCTAGCCCAGGTGACTTTGGAGAGGTACTGTTATCATAAATGACTATCTCATGCAATTGATATACATAGCACATCTTGAGGGATCATCTGTAGTAACTAATAAATACCTGAATAAAAATTCATATCAGATTCTAAAGGACCCTCTTCTAGTATTTCCTTATCGATCCCTCCAAAATATTCCTACCAAGATAGGGTGCATATGAGAAATGGTGGAATGAACTTCAAATATTAAATTGTATGACTGACTTGTGTTATTTTAGGTTTATTTTGATACAAGTTTACCTTGTATGAATGGGAAGAAATCAATGTTACAGGCTCACATGGTTACATGTTGGACACATTGTGGAATGCATCATCCATGGATCATGTATATGTTGTTAAATTTTGTGTGAATTGACAGGTGGGGATGGACGAATGTACAAAAAAAGGTTGTGGCTAATTTCTGTAAATTATGTCGTTTTTAGATGGTTGATGTTGAATGTTGTTATAGACTAAGAATTTTGTATTTCATATTTGAAAAGGTTGAAAAATCCTAGTTTCAAAAATCTATGAGTTGTGTCGCTGTGCACAAAAGGAAAAAAAAGAAACATTAAAATTGACTTTAAATATGAAAAACGATGATCATATGGACATCTTATATTAATTTATAAGGGCTTGTTTTTTTATCAGAATTCTAAGAATTCATGTCCAGAGAATTTCAAATTCTTCAAAAAATTGTTCACTTAAGGTGAAATTCCAAATCTCTCCTTTTGGTGGAGCTTTTGAAAGTCCAACAAAAAACAAAGAGAATGGAGTTCTAATAATTTCAAAATGTCATTTGGGACCATTTAGGTGGCTAAGATTTGAAATTTTAATGAGTAAAATTACACCGCATTTCAAATTTTATAAGACGAACCATCAAATTATGTAAAAAAAAAAAAAAAAATCTCAACATCTCAAATCCTTGTCCAAAACTCTTATAAACCAGCAGGCCCTAAAAAAAACACAAAAAAGAAAAAGGCCAGAAGTTGTTGTACAAATGTACAGCATTCCTTTTGAGAAATCAAACTCATAGGAGGATTTGAGAGTTTTTTTAATGGGCACGATTGTGACTAGTGCTGATATCTGGACCTATGGACACTTTAGTGAAAAAATTATCCCTAAGAATCGGTTAGCATTATTTGGCAAAAATCCAAATCTCTTCATTAATTATTGTAGTGGAGTTCTCTAAATTAAGTAAAGTATTTTCTCACAACATTTGATATTATGCTAAATTAAGTACAGTTAACCTATACATCAATATCGACCCAACCCATACCCATTATGGTTTAGTTTACCATCACATATTCTAAACCAAACGTAGGGCAGGAGATTGGCTTTGCATGGATCCATGGGATTTTAACAAGGTGATCCACGTACGCTATTAATGGTGATTTTGATTGGGCAACCAATCCAATTATTAAGGATATCAAGAAGCTTGTTTTGAATCTTGCTCAAATAGAGATTTCTTGTATTCCTATAATGTTCATGCATGATTTCTTGTATTCCTATAATGTTTAACTTGGTTGTTCATTCCTTGGCTAAGCTTTGTTTCAAATTGGGTATTCCAATTTGAAAGACTTCCTCCAATTTCCACTGCATGCTCCTTTTGAGAAATCAAACCCAATAGACATGCGTTGATTCATCACCAATTCCAGACCTGATGATTCCTGAGGCACATGTTTCTGTTTCAGTCACCCCTGTCATTAATGCATCCTGAGAAACCCCAATTAGAAAACATCACTTTCAAGTTTCAAGGCATTTTTCCTCCCCGCCATTATAGGGAGATGAACAAGGACTAAATGAGCACTACCAATCCAATTCTTCTATTGGACCTCCTATTAAAGAAATCAAAATTCAAACAACGTGCCCAAAGACCAGATAAAAAGGTCTCTTTTCCATGGTCACATCATGTCTCATGCAAGCTGCTTGGTAGCTTGATTGAAGAATCACAGGAACTAAGGAGGAAACTTCTCATGGCTTAGCTTAAATTTGGGTCTTGCTTCACATTCACAAAGGTGATGAAATGCAATTATGCAAAGTCAATCCATGTCTGGTAACACATAAACTAATGGCCTGTCCAGATCATATATATATGGATTGCTACTGGATTGTGTTTTATTATTTTCATTTTCTTTAGTAAAGGTCCCATCCTCAACTTGATCTCAACATACTCTCTCTCTTTGCCTCGGATTTCAACATACCTTTAGACAAGTCTATTAGATTTTAATGCAGTCTTAGCTTTGGTCAATGAATTCTATTCTATCTATCTATTCTATAATCCAAGTTAAACAATTCAAGAATATTGCGATTCGCTAGCTTAGGGGCTTGTTTGTGCCCAGCCCATTTCTGCATACAGATTTTATATTATTATTATCATTGTTGATGGAGAACGGAGTGGAGTAACGAGGGGAAGAAGTGTAGTGCTGAAAATTATAGTTATTACAATTGGCAATATAATAGAACTCACCAAAAACAATATTCTCTTACCCAACCAAAGGGGCTGGATCCTTTTTAGAGACCAGCCAACTGTGGGAGTGGACCCTAGATCACATTGGGAGGGAATAGCTGCACAAGCACCGAGAGGACGAAGGGATCGATCGATCTCTGGATTGGGTGAAGCCTTGTTAGTACAGTGGTCCACCACAAACTCTACATTGATATGATATTGTTCACTTTGCGCCTAAGCCCTCATGGATTTGTTCTTGGGTTCTACCCAAAAGGCCTCATACCAATGGAATACTTAGTCCAACTTATATGCCCATGATCTTTCCCAATTCTAGCCGATGTGGGACTTTGGTTGCACATCCCCAACAATCCTCCCCTCAAACAAAGGACCATATCTCTTTGGATATTTTTACCGGGCCTCCCCTCAAACGATCATCCGTCCGCTCCATCGAGGAGAGCCAACTCGAGAGCCTCACCATGGATCCACCAATCGTGAGTACTGCGCTTTTCCTTGCGCATCCCTGGGGCCCACCACCTTTTGTTCGGCCTGAGGATTCTCCGGGATAAGTCCGGGCCTGGGCTCTGATACCACTTGTTGTGCGCGTGTATGCGGAAACGTGAATCAGCGATCGAACGAACAAACAACCACACAAGACAAACAATCACACAAGAGAATTACGTGGTTCGGCAATCTTGCCTACGTCCACAGGAAAGAAAACTCGACTCTCCTTTAGATTAATTCTTCTGTCTGTCTGTCTGTATCTCATGGTTACACATTACATTATATATATAATGTTCTCTTTCTTACCCCCTAAGAAACCCTATCTTAGTCAATAAGAAAGTCCCGGTACAATTACCAAAATACCCATGACCATTAACCTACTTGGTCTGGACCTACTAAGCCCAACAATCTCCCCCTCCAGACCATGGGGAAGACGCCTCTGAACCGCTTACTAGGAGTCCAGTCCTGCCAACTCAGAACACAGCTCCAACTTTCCCTTAAACACGACCTTAGTCATCATGTCAGAGGGATTCTTGTCAGTGTGAATATTTTTGAGCTTCATGAGATTCTTTTCGATTACCTCACAAATCCAATGATATCTCACATCAACGTGCTTTGTGCGGACATGGTATGTAGCAACCAAATGGACAACCCTTAGTTCTCAGAACCGCAAAGTAAAAAATACCTTTTGATAATCATGATAGTATCATGAAAAGAATGAAAACCAGTAAGTTTATAGAAGTTCTTTTTTAAAAAAAGATTTAACCTATATTAAATAATACTTTTTTAATTTTATATAGTTAATTGATTTTATTCGACATTTTCCTTGCAAGAGAACTCAAATTTGAAAAATGTCCTGTCATTCTTTCTAGATGGTAATTCATAAGAATGATATTTGTGTCACCACCAAGCTCTCCTCTTTTACAAGTCCTATCCACCTATAAAGAATTCTCACAAACCAAAAATTGTCATTACAAGTAAGTCAAAATTAACTGTCAAACTTAAAGATGCAAAACAAAAATGTGTACATCAGTTTCCATTTCCTTTGATCAGCCCCTTTGGCTTATGGAAACTTTTATTTATGTTTTTTTCTCTAGTAAATCTTCACACACCCACACACACTACCTGTGTGGGGAGATTTCCGGAACCACAGGATTACGCTAATCACAGCCATCAGATGAGACTAAGCACTCTTACGTGCCATCCGCATGCTATCCACGTGGCACCAAGCTCACCCCGGCCACCAGGGCAGGAGGTCCGGCCGAAGTCAGGCGGCTCAGGGCCACTAACGCCGAACTGGGGAGCTCCACCTCGGCTGGGCCACCCCGGATGCCATCTCGGCAGAAAGCTCCACCTCGGCTGAAGAAGCCGGGATGGAAGCCGAAGCCAGAAAGAGTCTCCACTCACGCCCCTCATCCATCACGTCACCAGGCATGTGGAGGGATAGGGGCACGAGCCAGAGGGACATAAGCGACATCCAGCCGCTCACAATCTTCGCCAGATCCTGACAGGGCGGCATCCAGCGGCTGAGGCCACATCAGGGCAAGGCCCGAGGGCAGATCCCACGATCCCCTACCGCCAAAGGCGTCCAACACGATCTGGCCCAACAAGACGCGCATTAAATGCGATGTGGGCCGATCCGACGCGCATTTAATGCATAGTGGGCTGGATTGGACCGCAATTAATGCAATGTGGGCTGATCGTGACTTCCCAGTCGAATCACGGGACCCACACCACGATATCTCCCAAAGATACGTCCCAAACTCTATAAATAGAGGCTCAAACCACCATCAAAGGTACGCAACCCATAATACGCACTCTTACTCTGCAATTTCCTCTCCTTCTCCCTTGCTCGTCCCTTGAGCTAACTTAAGCATCGGAGAGCCTTGCGCTGCCTGCAGCCAGGGTCCTCTGACGTGTTTTCCTCTCTTCCTCCTCAGGTCCAGTCGGAGCCACAGCAACCTTCATCCAAGCCACCCGAATCAAGGGTCCTAATCACTGCTTCAAAGTCCTTAATTTTTAGGCACTTACAATTGGCGCCGTCTGTGGGGAAGTACTAACCCATACCTCAAAACCTTTCCCAAAACTCTCTCTCAAAACCTTTCCTAAAACCCTTTCCAATCACCATGGCTCCGAGAAACAAGAGAGGCGCAGAGCACACGAAGTCCCTCCCCGCAGGGCCACTGGTTCTCCCTGGACCATTGCCCTACGCGTCAAGGGAGGCCGCAGAGGTAGAAAGCTACCACACTGAGTCCGCGTCATCACCGCTAGAGGCGGAGAATCCACCGCGGCTGAACGCTCCCCTCCAGGAGCGCTTCTCGAAGGGCAAGGCCCCGGCAGCGGCGGGGTCACATCGGTCCGGGCGCCACTCGGACCGCGACGGCAACAGAGCCGACCCCGCTCAAGCCGCAATCAGGGCTCAGAATCTCGCCCTCCAGGAGAAAGATGATCTCATCCGCCAGCTCAGGCAGCAGCTCCGAGAGAAGGAACTAGTCCCCGGGGGCGGTGATCCCATGGGCAGGAAGGATCCCGTCACCGGCAAGGACCTAAGGCATCATCTGAACAATAAAAGCCGCGAGCGGAGTCACGTCGGGAGCTCTTGCCATGACCACGAGGACAGGGGATCAGTGCCGAGATCAGAGGCGGCAGACCAGCAGGCTCTGATCAACCGCCTGGTCAAGCAGGCCCTCCAGAACACCCTGAAGGAGGCAGGGCTCGCCCAAAGCCAGCCGGACCTCCCCGACTTCGCTGGCCTCGACTCGTCACCCTTCACCAGAGAAATAATCGAGTACCCCCTCCCCAAGAAGTTCAGCGTTCCAAGGTTCGTCCTCTACGACGGGACCTCGGATCCAGCAGCGCATCTCCGCCACTTCACACAGAAACTGTCCGTCTGGGGTGACGTTGGGCACCTCAATTGCAGAGTCTTCTCCTCCAGCCTGGGGGACCTACCCCTCAAATGGTTCTGTGCGCTCCCCGAGGGATCGATCTCGAGCTGGGCCCAGTTGCGGGACTCCTTCCTCGGGAAATTCCAGGCGCACAGAGTCATTCCCAAGACCGACAGCGACATCATGGCCCTCAGAATGAGGTGGGGTGAAAGCATCACTCAGTTTGCCAAAAGATTCTGGACAGTTTACAGCCAGATCGACAACTCCTCCGAGGATGTCGCGATCAAGTCCTTCCAGCACGCCCTCCTGCCAGGATGCGAGCTTCGGAAGGAGCTCGTCCGCAACCCTGTTCTCTCTGTAACAGCCCTTATGGCAAGGGTGAACAAGTACATCGAGCAGGAGGAGGACGAAGCACGGGCCAATGAGAGCTTTGGCGTTTCAAGGAGCAAGTCTCGGAACGAGAGCCGTCCTCGGCAGGAGGACCGACCGCGGAGGGAGGATCGATCTCGACGGGGAAATCGAGCCTCTGGGGGGGAGAAAAGGACCTATCGCAGAGAAGAAACAAGCCGAGACCCCCACTCAGGCGGCCGATCGTCGACCCCGACCCGCGCTTCAGGAGGAGGCAAGAGACACAGACCGTCCTACTCTTCCCGCGGGAGCGTCAATACAGTTTTCAAAGAACCGATTCACCAGATATTGGAAAAGATTCAGGGAAAGCCATACTTTAAATGGCCGGCTCCCATGAGGGGCGATCCCTCCACGAGGGATCAGGCGAAGTTCTGCGCTTACCACAAGCAGAACGGGCACGACACTGAGCGCTGTTACTCCCTCAAGGATCATCTCGAAAGGCTCGTCAAGGATGGGCACCTGAAAGAGTACTACAAGGCAGCTAGCAGCGGGAGCAACGACCGACCTCGGTGCCGAACTGAGGAGAATCACGACAGCGACGGGTCGGAGAGGCTCATAAGCGTCATCCACCTGGCCCCTACCAAGCAGAGCAGCGGTCAAGCTCGCGCCGAGGCCAGGAGGGCCTCCCATGGGAAACAGGTCATGTCGGCCGAGCTCGGGCCAGCATCTAAAAGGGCTCGCAAAGAAAGGCCGAAGATCTGGTTCTCGGACGAGGACCTGAAAGGGGTTCAGCTCCCTCACAATGACCCACTAATTATGACCCTGAAGCTAGGGAGTTGCAAGGTGCAGAGGATCCTCGTCGACCCCGGCAGTTCGTCCGAGATCCTCTATTTCGATTGTTTCACTAAGATGGGGCTCACAGAAGAGGACCTCCAAGAGGCGCGGACCCCCCTGATAGGGTTCAGCGCCAAGCCCGTGTACCCCAAAGCGAGAGTCTCCCTCGAAGTCCAAGTAGGTGGCACGTCAGTGGTGGCCGAATTCCTCGTAGTGGACACGCCATCTCCCTACAATGCCATCGTAGGGAGGAGCTGGCTGCACCAGATAGAAGCCGTCCCCTCCTCCTACCATCAAAAGCTCAAATTCCCTTTGGAAAGGGATGGCGGAGTCGAGGTGGTCACAGTCGACGGGGACCAGCAAATGGCCAAACATTGCATGATGGCCGTGGTGTCCGGCGAGGAACAGCCAAAGCAAGTGCACATGGCAGAGCTGGACAGAGTCGGCCGCGATCCAGGAGAGAAGAGTATCGAGGATCTCACTGAGGTCAGGATCGACCCCAATGATCCAGAGAGATACTTCCTTCTTGGGAGCCAGCTCGCCGAGCAGGAGAGGTCCGAGCTGCTCGGTTTCCTGTTGCAAAGCAGGGACGTCTTCGCCTGGACCCCGCAAGAAATGCCAGGCGTGAACCCCGAGGTTATGAGCCACAGGCTGAATGTGGACCCCCAGGCCAAGCCAGTGGTTCAGAAGGCGAGAAGGTCCGGAATCGACCAGTCTGCAGCCGTGGTTGAAGAGGTGGAAAAACTGCTAGAAGCGAGCGCCATCAGAGAAGTCCAGTACCCGAAGTGGCTGGCAAATACCGTGGTGGTAAAGAAGAAGACCGGAAAATGGAGGGTCTGCGTCGACTTCACTGATCTCAACAGAGCATGTCCCAAAGACTGCTTCCCTCTCCCGAAGATCGACCAGATGATTGACGCCACCGCCGGTCACGAAAGGATGAGCTTTCTCGACGCCTACCGCGGTTATCATCAGATACCCATGTACGGACCGGATCAGGAGAAAACGGCATTCATCACTCCTAGGGGAACCTACTGCTATAAAGTGATGCCGTTCGGACTCAAAAATGCGGGGGCCACCTATCAGAGATTGGTCACCAAAATGTTCCAGGAGCACCTCGGCAAGACAGTCGAGGTATACATCGACGACATGGTCGTCAAATCCACCCAATCTCACAACCATCTGGCGGATCTCGGGCAAGTTTTTGAAATTCTTCGGAAGTTCGGCTGAAGCTGAACGCCTCCAAATGCGCCTTCGGGGTCGGGTCCGGCAAATTTTTAGGAAGCCTCGTCACGCGACGCGGTATCGAAGCAAACCCGGACCAGATCTCCGCGATTCTGGGAATTCAGAGCCCGGCAACGACGAAGCAGGTCCAAAGGCTCACCGGCATGGCAGCCGCCCTCAACCGCTTCATCAGCAAGTCGTCTGATAAGTGCCGCCCTTTCTTCCAATTGCTGAGGAAGAACCTGAGATTCGAGTGGACCCCGGAATGCGATTCGGCCCTCCAAGAGCTCAAGGCTTACTTGGCCTCACCTCCACTGCTGTCAACCCCGAAGAAAGACGAAACATTATACTTGTACCTGGCAGTCTCCGACCACGCTGTGAGCTCAGTACTGATCAGAGAAGATGAAGGGCAGCAAAAGCCCATCTACTACACCAGCAAAACCCTCCTCGACGCCGAAACCAGATACCTGCCAATGGAGAAACTCGCACTAGCCCTCGTCAGCGCCTCCCGGAAGCTCTCGCACTATTTCCAGGCCCACCCGATAGTGGTGGTTACGGAGCACCAACTCAAGTCCGTCTTCCGGAAGGCCGACTTCACAGGGCGAATTTCGAGGTGGGCCGTGGAGCTCGGGCAATACGATATTCAGTACCAGCCCCGGACAGCAATCAAAGCACAAGTCTAGGCAGACTTCATCGTCGAGTTCACTTCTCCGAGTTCGGCGCCGAGCCCACTCGACCCCGAACTGGGGGGCAAGGGGCAGGATGGCCTAGTCCCGGAGACTGATTACGAGCAATCTCGGAACAGCTCCCGAGATTCGGCTTGGAAGGTCTTCGTTGACGGGTCTTCCACCTCTAGAAGGGCCGGCGTCGGCGTAGTCCTCCAGTCTCCAGAAGGGCTAGTAATCGAGCAAGCCCTGACCCTTGACTTCCGAGCATCAAATAACGAGGCGGAGTATGAAGCATTGCTGGCAGGGCTGAATAGTGCCAAGGTTCTCGGAGCTCAACAGCTGGTAATCTACAGTGACTCGCAGTTGGTGACGAGCCAGCTCACTGGAGATTATCAGGCTCGCGACGATAGAATGGCAGCCTATTTAACCCTCGCCAAGAAACTCCTCTCCCAATTCCTGGAAGCAGAAATCAAACAAATCGGCAGAGATTCTAACTCACACGCCGACGCGCTCGCCAACTTAGCCTCCGCCGTCGAGGCTGGAAAAAAGAGAACTATAGAAGTGGGCTCATTAACATCGCCAAGTATAGAGCTCAGCCCACCACGGCAAGTCCTGTGTGCCGACCTCGGGCCCAGTTGGATGGATCCCATCATCGCGTACCTCAAAGACGACCAACTCCCCGAGGACAGGGCGCAAGCTCACAAGATCAGGCTCCGGGCAGCCCGATTCTGGCTCTCTCCAGAAGGAAAGCTGTACAGGAAATCCTTCACGGGCCCTTATCTCCAGTGCGTCCACCCAAGCCGAGTTGAAGACTTCCTTTACGAAATACATGAAGGCATCTGCGGAAGTCACATCGGAGGAAGGTCACTAGCATACCGGGCTATAAGCCAAGGATACTGGTGGCCATACATGCAAAAGGACGCACAGATGTACGCTATGAAGTGCGAGAAGTGCCAGAAATTCTCACACAACCTCCATCAACCCGCACAGGATCTGAGCCCGCTCTCCAGCCCATGGCCTTTTGCTCAGTGGGGGCTGGACATTGTGGGACCCCTCCACCGAGCTCCGGGGAATAAGAGGTGGCTGATAGTTGCCACCGACTACTTCACCAAGTGGATCGAGGCGGAAGCATTATCTTCCATCACAGAACGGGACTCAAAGAACTTCGTATGGAAGAACATCGTCACAAGGTTCGGCATCCCTCGAGTCTTGGTCTCGGACAACGGGACCCAATTCGACTCCAGCCTCTTCAAAAACTTCTGCAAGGAACTCGGCATCAGGAACCACTATTCGACTCCGGCATATCCCCAGAGCAATGGTCAAGCTGAGACCTCCAACAAAGTTGTCTTGGATGGGCTCAAGAAGAGACTCGATGGAGCCAAAGGAAGGTGGGTAGAAGAGCTACCCAGTGTGTTGTGGGCCTACAGGACCACGCCGCGACGCTCCACCTCAGAAACTCCTTTTTCCTTGGCATACGGAATGGAAGCCGTAATCCCTCTCGAGATCGGTCTCCCGACCCTCAGATCTGAACTCTTTGACCAGGCCCAGAACGATAAAAACCTCACCCTGGGACTGGACCTGGCCGAAGAGCGCAGAGAAGCCGCTTCCATCCGTTTAGCAGCCTATCAGCAACGACTGGCAAGAGGTTACAATCAGAAAGTGCGGGAAAGGAAGTTTTCCATCGGAGAGCTGGTCCTGAAGAAGGCACTACCCGCAGATAAGGATCCAAATCAGGGCAAGTTAGCGCCGAACTGGGGCGGTCCGCATATAAGCTTGAAGATATGGACAGGAAACTGCTGCCGCGGCCATGGAACGCGTCGCACCTGAAGAAATTTTACTTTTAAAATGTATTCAGTTTATGCAAAATCAATGAAGGTCATTTCCTCTCAAGAAAGTTTGTGTGTTCTAAATCAAAATGTGTTCTAAATCACGGCAACAACGCGACTCCCCAGTCCGGCATGGGAGCTTCTCCATTTCGTGCGCATCTCGGCTACGTGCCAGATAGCCAGCACGGCCCCTGGTGACGAGCCAGGGGGACTTCTCCATTTCGTGCGCATCTCGGCTACGTGCCAGATAGCCAGCACGGCCCCTGGTGACGAGCCATGGGGACTTCTCCATTTCGTGCGCATCTCGGCTACGTGCCAGATAGCCAGCACGGCCCCTGGTGACGAGCCAGGGGGACTTCTCCATTTCGTGCGCATCTCGGCTACGGGCCAGATAGCCAGCACGGCCCCTGGTGACGAGCCAGGGGGACCTCTCCATTTCGTGCGCATCTCGGCTACGTGCCAGATAGCCAGCACGGCCCCTGGTGACGAGCCAGGGGGACTTCTCCATTTCGTGCGCATCTCGGCTACGTGCAATTCCTATGGCGCCACGCGGAGACATCCGCCCGATTTCCTCAATCAACCCTAGCGCCATGTTTATTGCCATTTATGGTCTCCATGGTTTCCAGAATACGGAGAATTGGCGCAGACAACTATGAGGATCGTTTGACTCCTTCTACCTCAAGAGTCACGCGTTATATTAAAGGCATTCGAGCACCATTCAATGCACATCCAAAAATGAAAGAGAAGCGAATGCAGAGAAAAATGCACAAGTGAAGAAGCTCGACTTTCATTGAATAGACAAAGTGTTACAAAGCTGAGAAGCAAAAATTTTACATAAAAGAAGACAGATGTAGAGGAGCCCGGCTACTGTGGTTTCGGCGACTCGACCAGGTCGATCACCATATCTGCCGAACCAGCAGCTTGGGCCGAACCAGAAGGGGCCTCAACTGGTACCTCAGCCGAAGCAGGGGCAGAAGAGGCATCACCTTGAGGCACGACCGAAGCATCGCTGGCGACCGGGGCATCGCTCAAGACCGGGGCAGCTGGAGCATCGTCAGCAGCAGGAGCTTCGACCGGGGCGCTTTCAGCTGCAGGTAAGGAGCTCGGCTCGGGATCCAGGTTCGCATACTTCGGCAGGTCCTGATAGACGGGGTGGTCTTCAGGGACCCCCGCACGTCTTAGTGCGGCCAGGCATCCTTCCTCGAACAGAATGGAGGTGATCTCCTCCACCTGTTTCTCGTACAGCTCAGTGGCGCGGTCCACCCCGTTCTGGAAGGCGGATTGGGCCTCGGACAGAAGAGAGGCCTTCTCCTTTTCCAGTTCGGCGTTCGCCGCCGACAGCTTCTCTCTCTCGGCGCGACCGGCCAGGACCTCCCCTCGCAACCTCGTCGCCTCGGCCGTCGACTCAGACTTCGACCTGGCCAACTCCGTCTCCAACTCGGAGACCCTTTTGTTCTTCGTCCAAAGCTCGCCTTTCATATGGTTGGCCCTGGACGAAAGTTCGGCGTTCTCAGTCATAACCAGCGCCAACCGAGCAGACTCTCCAGCACTGGCCACCTTGAGCTCTTCCATTCCCTTCCGCTGCACTTCCAGCTCCTTCTTCAGCTTCTCCCGCTCGGACTCTAGACGGGTCACCCTCGACGCGTTCCTATCCCTCCTTCCTAGGATGGCTAGGAGCCTCTGCACGTTCTGCAAGGGAAAAGAGGAGGGTCAAAACAGGAACAGCCGAGCTAGGCCACTTGAAAGAATACACAAGAAACACTTACTAGGATGTCGGCCTGGATCGCCGTCAACATCAGGCTCTCGTCATCAAACTTCTCGTGCTCCTCCATATCCCGTGGCAGAGCACAGGCCCTGGCAAGGGCCCCGATCACCTCGGCATTTCCCAGCAGTCGGTCTTCAACGTTCAGGGGTTTGCCGGGTTGTGTTTCCATTCTCGGCTTCCACGGTGCTGGGGCAGTTCGGGGCCCGGAGGCCGATCCGGACCCTTGCCCCGCCGAGATGAGAGGCTCGCGCGCTGGCCCAGCAGTCGACTTGCTGACTGGCGCACTCTTTTCGGCCGGCGCACTCTTTTCCTTCGGCGCGCTCTTCTCGCCCCCCTTTTCGGATGGAGCTTTAGCTCCAGGGGCTCGTTCAGGAGTTTTGCCCTTCGACTGCAGATCAGCCTTCGAACTCCTCTCCCCCGCCTTGGACTTCTTCCTGGGCGGGGACCCCTCCTTCGAGTGGTCCGGCGAGCGTCGCCGGGCTCCCTCGCTCGGAGCGGGGGCAGGAGCAGGGGCAGCACCAGCACCCACCGGACCCGAAGCGGCACGAGTAACGGCAGGCGATGGGGCCCCAGAAGACGATGACCTCTGCCGGAACTTAGCGGCCAGGTCCTTGACGACGGGCTCCCTCGAGCTTCCCTCCATGTCCTCTCCTCGGTCAGAGAGATAAGCGTCCACAATCTGCGTCAAGTCCGGCAGCTCCGGATCAGAAGTAGACGCCTCGGCTCCAGACGCAGTTCGATCGGCGACGGGATCGGTCAAGGGGACCCCGCTAAACACCGCAACTGATACGGTTGGACGGTCAGGGTGTGTCTCGTCCACCTCAGGTACTCCGGTCCTCTGGTAGTGGCCGCGATACCTCGGCGTATACCCGAGCAGCTTCCAAGCTGACCTGGTTTCGTGCCCCTTGTACCTTTCAACCTTGTTGATGTCGTCGGTATTCCTCCTCCAACCTTCGCTGACAGCTCGGCGTCGCCTTGCGCCCGCCTCTGCTCAACAGGCAAAAAAGGGTATCAGTTCGGCATCAATGAGGTAAGCAAAGCAAAAAGGAGAAAAGCAGTGATGATTACTTGGGACTTCCCCAGGGCGACGTGGGACCGACAGCCTCCTGCTTTCACCTGGGCCGAACTCCCAGTCCCCCGAGACACAGAAGAAATCTTCCTCGGCATTCTTACTTGAATCCTCCAAGGCTAGGACGAAGCCCCTTCGCTGCGGCTTCACACGGAGATAATATCTTCCCTCCCCGGCCTTGCAGATATCATATGTATCCTCGATGTCGTGAGGGCCTAGGTTGGTCCCCAAGATCTCGTTCAGCTTCGCTGTGCCCATGATGACCTTGTAGCCATTGGACATCAACTGGCCCGGGGCGAGGGACCAAAGGCTAAGGCAGGCCCTAAGCAGGGGGTGCAGTGGAAACCTGACCCCACCCTCGATCACGGAGATCAGAGGGAACGGCATCCAGCCGCCGTGGCAGCGATACAAGGCACAGTCGGCGAGGTCCGCCGGTTTTAGGAGGACCCCCTCCGAAATGCTGAAGGCAGCTCTAAATCTGGCTAAGCCCTCATCGGTATCTACCCTGAATCTAGGGGTGCCCATGTCTAAAAGGGGAGACGACGAAGAAAAACCCTAGAAATCGAAAAACCCCAAGAAGAACCAGACAGAAGGACAAAGCGACTTACAGGGACAGAGGCAGATCAAGAGCAGATCCGGGCGCGTTCTACGGTCGTCCTCCTCGAACAGATCTCAGGAACCAGAGCAGAAATCGAAAGTAAAGGCGAAGGCGAAAGAAATCGGGAGCGAGAAAAAGAAGGGGACGAGCCTATTTGTAGAAAGGGAACCCTCGTTCGGGTACCACCTCCGAATTCGAAAAAGACACTTCAAAGCCCGTGCCCATCCCATCAATGAGACAACGCAACCAGCGCAGAAGCGACGCGTGTAGCCGTTGACTCGCTTCCCAGTACAGACAGGTCAGAATGTTTATTGCTTTAGGACAATTGAAGCGACACCAGGCAATGGTCACCGCATCCCCAGACGGATTCTTCTAGCTTTCAACCCCTAAAGGCTGGCACACTTCAGAGGTCAAAAGATAGGGGGCAATTGTGTGGGGAGATTTCCGGAACCACAGGATTACGCTAATCACAGCCATCAGATGAGACTAAGCACTCTCACGTGCCATCCGCGTGCTATCCACGTGGCACCAAGCTCACCCAAGCCACCAGGGCAGGAGGTCCGGCCGAAGTCAGGCGGCTCAGGGCCACTAACGCCGAACTGGGGAGCTCCACCTCGGCTGGGCCACCCCGGATGCCATCTCGGCAGAAAGCTCCACCTCGGCTGAAGAAGCCGGGATGGAAGCCGAAGCCAGAAAAAGTCTCCACTCACGCCCCTCATCCCCCACGTCACCAGGCACGTGGAGGGATAGGGGCACGAGCCAGAGGGACAGAAGCGACATCCAGCCGCTCACAATCTTCGCCAGATCCTGACAGGGCGGCATCCAGCGGCTGAGGCCACATCAGGGCAAGGCCCGAGGGCAGATCCCACGATCCCCTACCGCCAAAGGCGTCCAACACGATCTGGCCCAACAAGACGCGCATTAAATGCGATGTGGGCCGATCCGACGCGCATTTAATGCATAGTGGGCTGGATTGGACCGCAATTAATGCAATGTGGGCTGATCGTGACTTCCCAGTCGAATCACGGGACCCACACCACGATATCTCCCAAAGATACGTCCCAAACTCTATAAATAGAGGCTCAAACCACCATCAAAGGTACGCAACCCATAATACGCACTCTTACTCTGCAATTTCCTCTCCTTCTCCCTTGCTCGTCCCTTGAGCTAACTTAAGCATCGGAGAGCCTTGCGCTGCCTGCAGCCAGGGTCCTCTGACGTGTTTTCCTCTCTTCCTCCTCAGGTCCAGTCGGAGCCACAGCAACCTTCATCCAAGCCACCCGAATCAAGAGTCCTAATCACTACTTCAAAGTCCTTAATTTTTAGGCACTTACACTACCATCCCTGCCCATGTCCCTAACAACTAAAACTAGGGATAAACTCCGGATTCGATACTGTCCCCCATGGAATTTCAAAATCCTCAAGGACAAAGAAGCATGCGTAAATGCTGAGAGGTTGGATTTAGAGAATTCATAAAGATATTTGTGACTTTTCAAGTGGTTTGAGTTTAAAACTTTAGTAAAGAAACATAATATTTTTAAATGCGAATGGGAATCTATACCATCAATGTTGGACATTTTAGACTTCACAAATTGTAGTCAGGAGTTAATTCTGCTAAAAAGATAGGCACTAAGTCACCCGACACTCAATTCAATTGTAAATCTTGCCCATGTGTAGGCCGTTTACCAAAAAACCTTCATTTGCGATTACGTTTTACATGTAAACCATTACCCAATAGGTTAATTAACTAAATTTTAATGAACTTTGGATGCAACTGCATATATGCCATCAAGTTTTTTGTGGTCCCGGCTACAATCAGAGAGTGGAATCAACGCAATTCTCATAACCTTCAATAGTCAAAGGAGGCAAAACTATTCTAAAAGTACTTAGTTACAGCTCCTTTTCTTAGGAAATTTCTTAGTTGACGTACCAGGATCCAGGAATGACAATGTCAGCAAAATAATCCCAGTGTTTCAAAGTAATGGACAGGATGCAAGTGGGGTACCCTTGAGAAAGTGGCTATCTCTGCAGTTGACTGTGCCATCTGTGATGATGAAAGAAATTATTCAACCCATCACCTCAACATTACCGTAACATGTATCTTGCTTGCAGAGGATTGCATTTGCATATCCTAAACTTCTTTTTCATTAAACTAGTTAGGTATTTTATAGGTTGCACAGGAATTATGTTTTTCTACACGCATGGAACATGTGCACAGATTTGGAGGTCTGCTTGACCTTGGATGGGTCGTGACGCATAGGAGATTAGAGTTGGAAAAAAAAAACCAGCCCTATCAAATTATACTTACTGCTCATTTAAGGGTCTCCAAAAATGTAAGTTTCTTTATTTTGGTAAAGGAAAAATGTATTCCATTTTTCCATGACCGTTGGTTAAATTGGGGTGAGTGGTAATGTTTGGGGGCTAGTTAGTATGGAAGGCTTGAAATTGAATAGATAATAAATGTGACCCACTGTCCACAACAGAATGGAGAGCCCAAAATTTATACCAAATTAGAGTTAGATTGGGTTCATCAATGTTATACTGCAGGATGCGAGAGAATGTAAAAAAAAATGGAAAGGTGTGCTTCATCTAAGGCCCATCCATATATGTAATTGGGTTGGAGGCTTTTGGGTTTCCTGACTTTTGGATGGTCAGGATGGGAGCTCCTGGGTCCCTCTGCTCTTAGAAGAATATTTTTCTAAAATGAATTGTTGAGAATAAGTAAGACCTTGGATCCACTACCAAGGGTTATAAAGTACACAGCTGTTGCATAATATTGGTTTTAGGGCCTATTCTGATTACTGTTTTACTAAAATGGTTTCACTCTGGCTGTCCATATATACCTGTTTTCAAATCATGCACTGACCAGTGAACACCCAGTCCGTAAAGTTCTCCAGTGAGTTTATGCTTAAAAGTCAGATCTGTCTCAGTCAGATGTTTAATCCAGGGAACGGCCAAAGCAGGGCCCAAGTGGTGAATACATTGCATCTTGTACACATGCGATTAGCATTTGCATTTGCATGAGAAGATAGTACAGACATAGTTTAAAAAACATTTGACAGACACCTCAGTCTGTCTTCTTTGCTAAAATACAAGGGGATATTTCCTCATGAAGTGTGAACAACTGCAGGGGAGGAACTCCATTATTCTTGAATTTTATGGCCACCAGATCAAAGATCAAAGGGCAGTGGGAATGGTCAAATGGGTCCTCTTGATGTCGGCATCCTTTACCAAGCCAAACCAAATGGGTCCAATTCACATTGTTATCCAATTTTCAATGGACAGAGATAAGTTCACCCCAACCAACTTGTCATGGGTGTTGAGTGCTCTCTCTCGGCTGAAATCTATATCTTCTAGATATTAGTTTATGGACAAGTTCCGTGCAACCCCAAAGGAAGACTTTCGCTCCCCTTTGTCGTGAGATTATTCAAAAGTCACCACATTCCATCTCTCTCTCTCTCTCTCTCTCATTGACCAAATGAAGCAGCTTTAAATATTTTTACTTGTTCTGGGCAACATGGTATGAAGCCCATGACAATCTTAATGTGGCAACCGCAAATCTAAACAGGAAGGCAGAAAAGAATGCTTTATGACAAAGGAATGGGCTTACAAAGCCAATGGATTCTTTGCAATCATGCTCAATTGCTAATGCCCTTATCCTTAGAAGGCTCCAACCAATCTCTGTGAAAGAAGCCCCACTTTTTATCATTTCTCCTTTCATAGGAGTAATACCTAACTTCATGGTCCACTGCAGCTAAAAAGAAAATGCAAAAGAACCCTATAAAAATCTACAAAGTCTTGAAAGTAAATATCATAATATTATTAACACAGGCTGATAATATTGAGAAATGATCCAGTGCACCCAATTGCATTGGTAACTTTGGACAATCAAATTGTTAAATGAGGACTGTCACTCCCCACCCAAAACCCAAATTACTTAATAAAAACGGTTCAATCATCAATTTGATTCATTCATCCATTAGATAATGGCCCACCTTGGATTGCTTGTCTAACTTAAAACAACTTCAATGGAAAACCAACCTCATCTGTTCCAAATTTTCATGAAAAAATGGACAGCATGCATATAAAAATGAGCAAATGCCAACTTTTAAATGGCAAGTGTCCGAAATACAAATGGATTTTAACCTTGTTATATAGTATATTAATGTGCATCCCTATGCCTTGGCATTTGAAAAGAAATATCGCCCACCTGCGGTATTGATATGGAAAATCATCACTATAAAATCAAGGGACCCCAAAGTCCAAACTGAAGCAGAAGACTATAAAAAAGGGAATAATCCTCAGTTCACTGTATGGAGAATGGGTTCCAATTTCGATACATTGTTGTAATGGACAAAGTTACATCCCATGCCGGAATCTGGTGGCCCCACAAACCTACATGTTGATATGTGTATCCCCAAGGCTATTAAGATGCCACCATGAAGTTTCTTGTTACATATATTATGGACTGATGATATTAGGCTGTTTGTAACATGTTTGACAGGGCTGATGACTAATTACGTTTTCGATGTACAGTCAAATTTTACAGTGGGGCCATTTTCTATTGGGAGGAAGGACATCATACAAGGTGTCAATATTAGTGTTGGAATTCATTTTGAGCAGTTCAGATTTTTAATAGCTAGGTGAGCCCTACTATGAGCAAAGTAATGAGGCCAATTTTGATCTTGAACAGAGTTATACTTCCTTGATTGAAATGCTCTTCGAGAGAAAGACTTATCTATTTTTAATAGGTGTGCTCTATTGTAGGAAATGTAAGAAGGCCAGTTTTGATCGTAAACAGAGTTATACTTCCTTGATTGAACTGCAGTTTCAGATATATATAAAGATAGCGAGTTATCTACTACAAGCCTGTCCATCCAAGTGTACCTAATGGCAATGGTGATTGAATTAGACCAGTACCATGAATATCATTTTCATGAAATTATAATATCGGTCCTCAGTAAATATCAATTTGGATACTTTTAGATTTTAAGTTCTTTTTTATAGTTCATCGTTATCATAATCATCAAAGCCTTATCTCAACTATGTAGTTGTCTATTACAAATAAAGATTGTTATAATCGATATTGCATAAAATAAATGTCTAAGTAAAAAAAAATATTAAATACTATTATCAATATTTTTATAATTTTTCTATTCATGCCCCCCATTAAAGCACCATAGCCATGAAAAGAAAACGTTAAAACGGTTTCATCCATCCATTTGATCCCAGGAGCTATCATTCCACACCCATCAACCCTTTCTCCCTCTCTCACTAGAAAAATGAACTCTCTCTCTCTATTATCAATATATATATATAATTCTAGAGAATTCAAAATTCACTAGAAGTCAGCAACAATCTATATATAATTCTAGAGAATTCAAAATTCACTTAAGAAGTCTGCATCAATCTGACAAGAAATATCTGATAAAAATTTTCCTTTGACTGGACTCACCATTTTTTCAAAGTTTTCTACAGTTTTAAGTTAATATCATGTTACTAAACCCCAATTAGTTCAAGATGCTAAAATTCGCCCATCAGTTTCAAAGAAAACTGATTGCAAGTTGTCTGCCTTTTTCTCTTTCCTTGAATGTGGTCCTCCCTCTAAGACTTTTCTCTGTTGTTGGGTCATTTGTACCTTGTCCTTCCATTCCTATAGATTGGCCATTTTTCCAACTTTAATGATCAATGCACATTGCTTTTTATCTTCCCGGCATCAAATAAACTCACCCTATGTTTGCCCACAGAAAACCATCAACGAAAAGGGGTTGTACTTGACTACCTGTACCCATATTCTATAAAAAAAAAAGAAAAAGAAAAAGAAAGAAAAAGAAAAAGAAAAAGAAAAAGAAAAAGGGGTGCAAATATCAGCACCAAATTATACTGTGTAATCACTAAATTGCAAGTAAAAGTAATCCTTTCCATTGGACATTATCTTTCCCCAAGATAACTACAAGGCTCTTTCTGAGCTAGCTAAAAGCCTAAAAAACAACCAAGGAACCAAAATTGGCATAAGGATATATACAAGGAAATCCAAATAGAAACTCAACAAAATTTAAAGTGGTTAAAGAAAAGTAGAGACTTGATATTAATATTGATTCTCTAATGGTTTCTATCCTAATATACATGACAAAACTTCTGCAAGTTCGCCCAAAATTAAATTCCCTTTCTTTCTTTCTTTCATCACATTTGTATTTTTACAAGGAAAAGAAGAGAGAAGAGAAAACAAGAGAGAAACTGTTATAAAGCTCCTATGCATTGCTTCTTACAGAATTCATTTGGAAAGAACTCCATATCTCTAGTCCTTTTGCCATTCCATTCGCCGCTGTTGACCGCATTTCCAACCGGAATTTTGAAAATGTTAACACCGAAGAGCCTAACCACCTGAACTGTGGGTTGGGCCGGCACCATGTAGCCACCGGTTCGCTCCTTCCAATCGATGTAGAGCTGCTTCTCAGCTCCCGTGGATTGCTGAAAGCTGACAACATCACCAGCTTTCAATCCCTTCTCCTTCACAAACCGGCTCCACCCTTTGGTTAGAACATAGCTTTGGCTACTGTTCCAATAAGAGTAGCGAAATCTCCACACTTTACCTTGTCCATCTTCAAAATTAAGAAGCACACCTTTGCAAGCACTCCCAACTTGCAGAGGGAAGTGCTTCTCAGCATGTTGCTTGGGTATAACTAATCGGTTTAGCTTTCCAACATCGCTCGGAGTGACCGCCTTTTCGAAGAGCTGCTCTCTTGCCATCTGGGTGGCGTTCATGCCGGCGAATTCTCCATTTTTTTGCTTCACGTCAATGTTGCTGCCTGCGCAATTGCGCTTGCACTGCTGGAGCTCGTCATTGTATGTGTGCTTTCGCAGCATGTCGACAATCTCAGCCTTGGAATGAGAATTGAGGAAGTAGGTCTCCAATTGATCGTCGGTCTCGGATAAGGGCTTGAAGTTGGTGACCGCATCGCGGCCACGGAACCGCTGGGCGGCGATGTCGTAGGCCTTGGCAGCCTCAGCCTCTTTGTTGAAGGTCCCCAGCCACACACGCTGGTGCTTCTCGTAAATTTGAGCCCCCCACCGGCCGTTGGGCTGGGGGACTACACCCTTGAATTGGGATGAGGGGAGCTTGCGTGACTCGGCCTCGACTCCGCTCTCGGAGTCGACGACGACGCTCGAGCCACTCCCAACTCGCTGTATTCCGGTGGAAGGCGGCTTGGATATAAGCGCCCCCACTGGGGTCGTGGACATGGAAATTGAGTCACTTGATGTTTCATCTATGCAGCTGCTATCCATGTTTCTCAAACACAGACAAAAGGTTATGGTGTTAAGGTGTTATGGTGAATGGTGTTGGTGTTGTTTCTACTCACAGAAAGGAAGTTGCCAAGAGACTTAATTGGAAGATGGGGGTGAGGGGGAGTTGATTTTATAGGAGTGTTTGCCTTTTGTGTATGTGAGTGTGTGCGCGCATTGGGTGTTTTTATTTTGGTTTGGGGGGGGTTGGGTTTTGATGTGGGTCAACTCATTGGATGGTGGTGGGAAGATTCATGGGTAGAGCTTCCATGTGTGTGTATGTGAGTGGGGTCCACCAAGCAAGTTGATGTAATTCACATGACTGTGGACCTTGAATGTATGTAAGTGCATCCCCCCTGAGCTTTGCTGCTGGTGCTGACTTGTAGCATGGTCTCTCTGATGTTTTTATCTTTTGTTTCTCTTTTTTATCTTCAAATCCTCTCCCCCCACCCCTACCACTCCTTTCTATTATTTGTAGGCTTTAATGTTCTAGATATGCTTTGAGTCCCTTCCAAGGGTGGGCTGGGGATGGGCTGTGGGGCAATGTTCACTATAAGAGAGAGAGAGAGAGAGAGAGAGAGAGAGAGGAATGCTACGTACCTTTAAAAAAAAAAAGCCAGAGAGAGAGAGAGAGAGAGAGAGAGGAATGCTCATCCAACATGAAATTCCTTTCAAGGATTGAAGTGGTGCATGGGCATTAGTTAGCTTCCCCCATGATTTGTCTTTATTGGATAGGTTCATCTCAGCCTGCTGTGGGCTGTGGCTATTATTCAATTGTTAATGACAGGGTCTTGATTAGTTTATGCATTAAGTGAGGATAAAGATGAAATGTTTATTGTTAGTGTTAATTAATTTGTTGTTAATATTTCATGTAAGGTGTAAGATTTTAGATATATGACACAAGCATAGAGATTGTGGATTCCAACTGGTTATTCACTATTCAGTGGGCCTCATTGTGGATGGACCACGGGCTAAAAATATCATTGGCCAGAACCTCATATTGGCCACTAGGTCAGAGGCTTAAAATGGGTGGCTACAGAATAAAAATGGGCAAGTAACCATACATAGCATTGACAGAAGTATAGTCTTATTGGTGGAAACTAGAGGCTATGGCCATCCAGTGGGGCCTTCAATGTCGATGATCCCCCATCACTAGTGCCTATATACATGTAGTGTGTGGACATGTGCGTCAGCGCGTATCAACCTTGATTCTCCCCATCATTGCGCTGTATTTTCTCCTTGGACCTCTGATTTTGGTCTTCTACACAACTAAACTTTTTGGTGGGCCACTCATCTGGGCCTATTTTGATTGAAAAATGACAGTTGAGGTTGGGAGAATTTTAAAGCCCTCAATTTTGGTACTAATGTATAAATTTTTTAAACAATGGCTTTCTTGAAAGAAGCTAAAATGTAAAGAATTAAAGGTAAAGATTTAATGACTTTTTTTCAAGGGAAATGGTTATTGCTCATCACCTTAGTAAATAAAATTCTAATAAGTGTGGTCGTATCTAGATATCAACCTCATGAAGTCTTCATATTTGTAATACTCTTTTTATATCTTCAAATCGGTAATACTCCTTGATAAGATCCTGCTCGAAATAAATTCTCAAGTCAGTTCAAAGTAGGCAAACAAGCTCTTTAGAATCTCAATAGTCAAACAATGCTCCTTGGTAAAACCCTTCTCGGAATAAATATTTCAGTCAAAAGTAGGCAAACAAGCTCTCAAGAATCTCAATAGTAAAGCCAAAATACTCTTCCCTACTTTAGCATTCTAAATTTTGAAATTTAGAGCATCTTAAAAGGTCGAAGAGATCATCTAATGAAGTGGGCCTCCTTTCATTGTTGATATTGGCGCATTCGCTTGAAACTATTATTATTATGTTAAGAGCATTTGCATATCTCACATCATCCATATATGTTACCAATGCTTGACTCACCTTGTGAATGCTGCAACCCTTAAATTATTGACACACCTCCAACTTTTCACCTTGTTGGAATCCATTGTAGCAAAGAAGAACAATATAATTTAGGATTGGTAGATAAATAAAAGAGAGGAAGCATAATCAAGTCAAGAAGATACTAAATTTAATGACAATTAGCGTCGAATTTAGCGTCAAATTAGGGCAAGTGGTAATTCAATATAGGGTGTATGAAGGGATTAGATTGATCAAAGATGGCCTCTTATATGAACAAAGAAAAAAAAAAGAAATAAACACTTGGGAATTTGTTAGAGAGAATAGCGATTTCATTAGATGCCATACATGGAGAATTTGGACTCTCCAATTCATGCAATTTTACTTAAATTATAGGAGGGTGTTCTTGACTCTCCGATGCATATAATCTTACTTGTAGAAAATTATGGTGTAGACTCATTTAGAAAAGGATTCTTTCATGAAATATAAATGGTCTAGGTCTTTTATGGTTTTTTGGTAAATCTACTGTTGAGGTCTTTATAAAAGTTTACAGATCTCCTGTTTTCCTGTTTTCCAGCATCATTCTAATAAAGGAGTGGATAGAAGCGCCTGTCCAAATCAAGAAAGTAAATTCCGATCAAGTCCAAAAGCCCAAATTACTATTCATCTTCCTCATGAACACATAACCAATCTATATATGTTATTATTTGTTTGGTTTTTATTTATTTATTTCAAAAATATATATGACCTAAATCCTTTGACAGATGACCGGCTTTAATCCAACAATCAACAGCTCACAAAACCTAAAAGTTAAGTAAAGACCACTGGACCCAAAAAAAAAAAAAAGCTATGGGACCCTTTTTTTTTTGGACCCAGGTTAGTTGATAATTAGGTACTCCAGTTCCAGGTCCACATTTCATAGGTAAATACAGAATATACGACAATAACATTCATTGGCCGAGGCCCGAGAATCAGGTCTAGGTCTTATGCGTAATTAGACAGATGTTGGGGTTGGGGGTATACAGAACATTAATCAGGTTTGGGTCATGATCAGACAGAGACCCATCATAAACCTGATCCATTTACATCCACCAAACTCAGGTGGAAAAATCTCATTGAATGACCATTCAAGCAAGCAATCCAAATCATTCTACAAATTAATATAAAAACAAAATTTGTTTGCCATTGGCCTTCACTCTTCTGACTGTTTCCAACTTCAAGCCTAGGTTGTGGAGCTGAAGCCACATGGTTTTTGGCCTTTTCTGCTCTCTGTTTCAGTGGGCCCCACCCCTAGATTCCACTTATCTTCTGCTACGTTAAGCTCGATCTATAGTTTCTCTTTTAGCCAAATGTTTTATTTGTATTTTCTTAACGTACACTCACAACATCTATTTTTTGTAACTTGAATGGAGACAGGTAATGCTGTCCTTGCGTTTTTGCCACTCCACAAACGTAGGAACGTGAAAAACGCTTCATATCCCCCTCTCTCTCTCTCTCTCTCTTCCACAATGCTTATCCTTTTCAGCTCTACAAATGATGACGAAAGAGAAATTTGTGGCTCCTGAATTCTCAGTGGACTAGATATCTTGAGAGCAATAAGCAAATTTTTATTGACAAACCACCTAATTTTATACTTGTATTCAAGCTAAAAGCCTTCTATTTTAGTACCCACCTGCAGTTTTAAACTCAAACAAATAAAAGTGAAAGCAAAGTGCCAAAAGGATTAATACTAAAAGAATGAGTTTCTTACAGCTATATTGGGTGGTCCAATCCACTTTTTGGTATATATCACAATTCAATTCTATGATCTTTTAGATAGCTAGAGATAATATCCAAAAGAGTACTCATGATTATTAAATAACTCACGGATAACAACAGCTTAATATCTAATTTGGATCTTTTTTTTTTTGTGGCAATTATATCAGCATGTGTGCTGCCCACGGGCATTCGCTTTAGAATATATAGTACGAATGCATCAATATATAATATACGAATCGTGCCTAACCATGATCAAAGTTGTAATTATCAAAGATTAGAAGATCATATGTTGGATATTGGTAGGTGTAAAACAAATTAATTGGGGGAATGATGGCAACAGAAGCCTCTCATTGAAATTTTGGTTGAAGCTCAGATATTTGGCCTAATGTAGGAAACAAGAATTTAGAAAATCTTATTGTCAACCAAGATCCTCCATGTCAAATCATCGGGAGATGTAAAGCGGAAACATACCTTGATCCATTTGAGGAAGTTGTTCACAGGTTGCCCAGAGAAACCCTCTTGATTCTTTCTGATGATGGGATGTCAGAGAGAATAGGAACTTACCATATGAATTGGGGACCATAACCCTAATATATAATAATGAGATTATCATAGGTTTTACTATTTCTAATTTGGCCCCTCATCAAATTAGAAATAGAATTCTGGTACCTACACATTAATCGCATGACAATTATACCCTTAAGCCTTAAAACTTTAAGTCTTAATTAGATCACTTCAATTAGGCTTAACCAAAGATAGCATAACACATTTAGTATTTACATGTGTGGCCCACATGATGGAAATTTTCCAACACCTAACCCTCACGGTGTGAAAATGATTTTGTCAATTCATCTGCTGGGGACACCTTGGAATTTTCATTGTTTTAGAAAGGCCATTTAGAAGGGAAATAAGTCCACTTATTGTCCTACCAAAAAAAAAAAAGGCCCCTCTTATTGGATAATTTTGATGGTTTTATCCAAGTCCAAGTAAAATTTCAGCCTATAATATATGGCCAATATGGCCAATCTATATATATGATTGGCCCACCCTGACGAGTAGGTCAGAATTCAGATAATCCTAACGCAACCCAATTAAGATTGAGAGCCTCGAACTGTCACATTCACAAGGAAATATCTAAAATTATCTGTAGTAAAGTGTTAATGATGTTTAACCTTTTTAGGTCTTTAGCAATTACTTTTAGTGAACAAGAAAGCTTACCTTCTTTTACTATTCATCAAGATAAACCCTAAACGCTCTTGGGTGCTCCTCTACTCACCCTTACCTTATCAACACTTCAAGTTGTGGACACACACTCTTTTATGTTATTGGGTCCAAATCCTCATGATAAAATTCCCATCTATCCTCTACCATATCCCATGAGTTGTCTATGACATGAACATGCTAGTTGTTGAATTTTCAAACTATATATAGGGATGTGTTTCATTAACTGTTCATATTATATTAATATACCTTTCTGCAGATTCCTTGTATGATTATTTATCTGCTATATAATTCTTTTACTGAGCAGTTTTTATTACCACTTGCCCAACATGTATAGATTAAAAATGGAGATGGAGAGAGAGAGAGATATTCAAAGTCGTTATCACATCCCAGCTGGCTGTAGTGCGTGGTCCGCACCAACGAACCACACATATAGGACACTTCCTAACTACATCACTATCAACTTCATCATCTTTGATGCTAATATATAATCTTTGTTATTGAGTATACATCACCTGCTTTGCTTGGAGATTATCTTTAACTTGTTCTAAACCTTTCTCTAAGCACTTTAATGGCTTGGGCATACACTGTAACCATATCTGAACCTAATTACTAATAGAGACCTATACCTGAAAGTGGATCAGTCTTGGCTCTAGGTTATACGAACCCTGCCTATGTTCATACTATAAAAGTAGAAACTGGAACTTTGACTGAGACCCAATTTTTTAAAGTTCCTGTCTTTCTGGGATTTGGGTTTTGGGAAGTCATTTTCATCCCTGATCCCTACATAGGGCTTCAGCATGGCAAGTCTGGCTCTGCCCAAGTATGACCCAAATTGTTTATGGGTAAATCCATTAGGACTGTCAAAATTAACCGTGAAAACCGAACCGCTCGGCCGAACCGACCGTTTGGTCGGTTTATAGATTTTTTTTTAAAATAAAACCAACCGAACGGTTTTTATAAGTTTTTTTTTTTTTTTCAACGGTCGGTTTTTATAATTACGTAGAAACCGTTCGGTTAAAGCTGAACTGACCGAACAAAGTCTTTTATCAAAACATCACTTGAGGCCATGATAGTTGAATAGTGTGGTTGGCTGGCACATGATGAAATGACAACATAAGTTTTTAATTTGTAGAACTGAAAAACAGACCGTGATTTGTGTACATACTTGTATGATTACATTGAGCACACCGTTTTTTTATGTTTCTAAAGTGACATTATTGTCTCCATGTGGATTGCTTGTAACTGTAGGAATTTGGATCATTCAAGCCAGCCCTCACAAAATCTTTAAGGCTAGCCTTGTATCCATCAGTAGGGCCCATCTCTTCATTGTAAACTACTCATAAATCATCTCATAAATCATACTGTCGTCTTCAATTTGGATGAAATTTTTCTCTCTTTTCTGAACACCCCCCAACCCCGAAAAAAACCCAATAACCGAAGACCGACCGAAACTGATCGAACTGAAATGTCGGTTTCTAATGTCCAGTATATGTACTTTGGTCGGTTTCGGTTATCGCAAAATTGTAAAACCGAAAGTTTCGGCCCGGGTGTCATATGTCGTTAAACCGACCAAAAACCGACCGCTTACAGCCCTAAAATCCATATACTCAAATGGAGCCCCAACACACCTGAGCTGAGCCCAACCCATACTGAAACTACCCAAGTGGAATTCAAGTCGGATTGACTCAAGCATAAGATTTTAAAATTGCATATATTTTACATATTGACCCATATATAACCTAAACAAAGCTCAACACTTGGTGAGGTCAGGTCATGTAGGTTCAGGTTTGTCCCACAACAAGTTCCGCCACTATGGCTGACCTATGGGCTATGGGTGAAGAAATGAAGGGTGGACTTAGTACATCATGGCCCGGGGAAGTGGGGTCTGTCCACCTTTTGTGTTTTTTTTTTTTTTTGGTCTTCTGATAGAGATTTGACGGTGATCAGGAGGATCTATCATCTTTCATCTATAGCAGAAGTTCCGTTTTGGGACTCCCAGTCAGTACTGCTTTTCTAGAGGGTCGGGCCCAGGGTCTAGTACGGAAATGGCATTTGCCCACATATATTTGATGTGAACAGATTTTGTATGCATTTATTGCAAGCTACGCGAGGAAGAATCCGATGTCCTGTCGATTATACATGTTCATTTATCCATGTTTACCTCCGTGATTGGTTGGTTACATCTGTGGTAAAGTAAATTAAAAGTAATGTGAGATAAAGTAAAATGAGATAAAGCATATGTTAAAGTTAAGTGGAGGAGAAAAGTAAAATCTTGCCTTTTGTAATGACTTTATTTTGCCTTACATACCGACTGCCAGAGCGGTGACAATGAATTCTTATATTCTCAATTGTATGCTAACAAACAAACCCATATAAATCATTTACTTCTAATGTATTCCAATTCCATGAGAATAGATATACTCATTTTAATTAATTACTTCTTATGTGTTGAAATTATATGGACATAACCGGGCCTATTTGAATTAATTACTTCTTTTATATTTCAGTTCCATGTGAACAAACAAGCCCATTACATCAATCAATTCATATGTATTCCGACTTCATCCAAACAAACAAGCTTGTACTTCTATGCAAACAAGGAAGCCCATTTGATGATAAACTCCTATATATTTCAATTCCATAAAAAAAAAAAGTAAGTCCATTTGACAATAAATTCTTATGCATTCCAATTCCGTGGAAACAAATAGGCTCATTTGTTGAATTCTCATATGTTTGACTTCATGCAAACATACAAGCCCATTTTCCAAGTCCATGCAAATAAATGAGCCTATTTGATAAAGGCCCATTGGAATGCATAGAGGAAAAGGAGGAAAGATATGGCTGCAAACCTATCTATATGGGAGATGGAGGTGTTTTATACTGCTTCAAGATCCAAAGGGATGTGAATCATTTATAGATGTATATGAGTGCAAACAAATATGCACATGCATAAATGTTGCACATGCTAAGATTTTCTTTTCTATTTTGGCTACATTTGGAATTCAAATGTGCACACTCTCGCTTACATGCTCATGTCTCTAACTATTTGAGCTATAACTATGGACTATTTGTGGTGGAGCCAAGGTTTTCTTATACTGGGATAGGCAATATTTGACCAATAATAATTTATATTTAGTGATGTTTTACTAATCTTTTAAAAATAATATTTTTTAATACTTTTAAAAAATCCTAAATTTCAAAATACCTCAACATTTCAAAGAAATAACTTCTCAAAACTTTTTGAGGGAAATTAGAATATGAAAATAATATAATAAGGCTCGCCATAATGAATTCAAACCACTCAGATTTTCTCTTTATTTTAGCATTAAGAGTTGTTTCTCTCTCTAAATAAAGTACGACCCATCCCGGATCGATCATATGTACACCAACTCAAGCATAATTAATTAATAAAAATTCATTGATTAGTTACTTGTGATCATTTGATGGATAATTATGCTTGCATTAGGCATTGATGGTTGAGAGGCCAACATCAATGCTGCATTAACCAAGTCATAAAAGGCCAGTAGTGAACGTGTAAATGATATAATAATGCAAGTTGGGAATCTGGATCCTCTGAGTGTCCTTCTCACCCCGGTTGTGAGAGGTGTGCAACTCAACAACGAAGTTTATCTATTGAATATCCAAACCACTCATTATAAATAATTCTCAAATTTTACTCTAACAAAAGTTGATCACACCATAAGACTAAAAATATTACATGCTTAATTTTATAATAAAAGAGACTCTTATCTGAGTAAAATTTGGGAACGACAGACCACTAAAACAAATTCCTCTGAATTTTATCAGTTTGGATATTCAAACGTGTGGGTCCCAATGTGGCACCCCACCCCTCTCATTGTAATTTGACTCCTCAAAGTTGAAGGGGGCAATTTGGCCCCTCAAACTCCTCTGGCACCACTCCTAGCTAGGGATTATACTACACTCAAATTACCAACAACAAATTGAAAGTCAATGGTGGTATTTAAAACAATTAACTTAGTCTAGTGCCAGCCCTTTTGAGTCCATTATTAGTCAATCTAGAACACTTCTAACCATGTCACCACACTTCTACCAAAAAAAAAAAACCATGTCACCACACTAACGGGCAGCACAAGCAGCAGCCAACACAGCTGGCTGGGACCTTCTAGATCGACGGCTAAGCTGATAAGACAAAGGGCCCCACCCACTTTTCATGCTATGTGCACCACCTTTTTCCAATTTCCATCCAAGCCCAAACCCCGTTCACACACAAAAAGAATACAAACCATAATATAAAAATAGAGGGAGTTGGACTTGGGGGGTGACACATGACTCATGAGAGTGGGGCTTTTAGATTTTGGTTAGCAGATTTTTTTGACCATTGCCAGATATTCCACCGACTGTGCATGGACCCAGTCAAGGCACGTGATGATTGTGTCAAATAAACTTGGAGGAGCCCTGAACCCTGTTTTTATCAAAATCATCGATCAGGATCTTATATTGGATGATGGGCCTTAGATTGCATACAAATCAACGGTCATAAATCTGAAAAAAGAAGGGCCCAGATTCTCCTATGCCATGCCTTGAGATACACTAACAAGGGAGGCCTGCAGTAAAAGGATTATGTAGTGAAGGTTGATTTGCTGTTATTGGAAAAATCATTTTTTTGACTACTTATGGTATAAATCCGTGTATTCAATTCTTGTATTCTAATGTAAACAAACAGACCACTAATTCCCAACCACCTATGCATATGGAAAAGACTAGTGAGCAGCACCTTAATTCTGTATGCCTGACTGATGTTTCAAATAATGATCATTAACCATTAATCTAGCATGTCCTAGAGAGCTCTTCCTCTTTATGTGGAAAAAAGAAGGCTACATCCATTTGTGGAGAAAACAAGTATGAAAAGAATATAAGACTGCAGTTGGATGTTGAAAATATGATCAGCTTTCATTTTATGCAACTTTTCTATTCAATTAAACACAAACACTGTTATCTATAAAATTATCAATCATAATGGGAAAAAATGTAAGATAATTTATTAAACAAAGCTATCCAAGACTTTTAACCTTTTTCGCGAAATACTCATGCACCCACATCCCACGCATATAGTACTATCCAAGTCCCTAAGCACAATCATAGATTGATCATTTGATTGCTTTCCTCACTAAGCTATCAATAAATTTACTTTAACTCAATTAGTTTAGTTTAGTTAATTAAAGGTTCATTTATTTGTTTAGGAACTATCAAGAAGAAGAAGAAAAAAATTGCTAAGAAGAAAAAGGCAAAAATCTCTGCACACTTTTTAACAAGATCAATTAAATCTCTTAAATGCTCTGTGATATGCTTTATCACTCAAGTCATGTGGCTTTACTGCTTTCCCCTCATTAGCCAACTTGGCGCGCACAACCCTAACAGTCGAATCCGTGCCCACTTACCTCCTTTTGACCTTATTTTGATTTTTTATTTATTTATTTATTTATTTATTTTTTGTTGATTCTTCCTCCATGACATCACTCTATTTATTTTCATTTTTTTTTTATTTTCTTTTTTTTGGTATTCCAGCTTAGTGGGCTAAACCCCGAGCCCTATGGTGAGGGAAATTATCTCAGGTGAGGTAGGTGAACCCTCTCATGAGAGTTGTTGACCTCTGATGAGATAGCCAAGTCTCGGGTGGAAAAATGTATCTACCTAGGTTTGAACCTTGGTAGGTAGGTAAGAACGGGCGCATCTTACCTTGGTGGGCACTCTATTTCTTTTGTTGTGGATATGCCATGTCTTAACCTTATTACTATTTGTGACATCTAGATATAATCAAATTACAAACTTATAATGGAGTAGACAGAGTAAGAATCAATCAGGTTTAGGTATACCTCCCTCTCTGTGGAGTGGGCAGATAAAAACTTCTCTAAGTTCAAGGTTTTTTTTTTTTTTTTCTTTGAATTCTTGGGGGGTCATGACCACCCTAGCCCCATGTGGTTCCGCTCCTGTCTGTCGGGCTCACTTGAATACAATTCAATCACAAGCTCGCAAAGAATTATGAGAATTTGATATGAACAATGGACTGAAAAGGTGAAAGATCTGAATCACTGAAAGGTGGTGGATTAGTTTGTTCGCTGCTACAGACAGATAAGTGTGTACAAAATAGGGTCCTAATAAAACAGGTGTCCAATATAGATTCCTCAATCCTCGGGGTATCCGTGCCATCAGTGCCTTACAAATCAGAAGGCCACATTGCATTGCAGATTTCTCAAGCTTTCTACTGTGTTGCCTTTCCCTGCACATTTGCGTCACTTATGTGGAATAGAAAAGAAATTTCCTAGGGAAACACTTTTCTACATAATTACAGAAAATTGCATTTGGTTTTGATGTTTTTCTTCGTAGAAAATTGTTCATATCAAACGATTGAAAAGAGAGAGAAAAGAAGAACATTCTTCCCAGAAAAATGTCCCACTTTTGGTCATGGGCTGCGCCAGCCTCAGCCGAAACTGAATCCAACCCACAATGTACTGGATTTGAGTTCTATTTTTAGGCTTGTGAGCTGTTAACAGGCCTGGTCTCTGGCCTGGTTTTTAAATAGATTAAACCTCACAAAGGCCCAGGCCAGCCAGCATATTTTATTACATACAAATGGTGTAAGTTTTGAAAATGGGCTGGGTCTGGGTCTGACTTCAGGCATGTTTGTTGAGTCCAAGACTGAAAATTAGACCCAATAAATAAAGAGATCTGCCTAACCGGAGCCATTAACACAACTATATATTTTTCCCTTCCCTTGAATGATCCTGGGAAAGTCATGATGGGCAACTTAACATCATCCCATATGGATGGAGTTAACAGAGGTGGGCCCAGGTGATCTATTGTAACTTTTTTTTATTTATTATGGACGGTCAACTGTGTCAGATGTTAGGCCCACTGTCCAAAAGAGTGGTTACTGCAAGTGATGTGACCAAACATGGTATAGTGCTCTATGTGATAAAAAGTGAAAAAAATAAATAAATCATTAAAGAGACTGTCTTTTCCATGAGGATAAATGAACAATCTTTGAGTGTTCATGTTCAAACACCAAACATATGGCCCAATGGTATTTTGTATTTCATTTTTGATCCGTATAAATACTTCTAGCTGTAGAAAAGTTGTGGTGGGGCTTATGAGGAGAAGAGTGATTAGGAGAAAATCTCTAGAGAGATTTCTTTATTAATATTTAGTTTTCTTCTTAAATGCAAAAATAATAATATATATTTTTTTAAATTAACTCTTGTAAGAAGTTGGAGAAGTAAATCTGGGTTGTTAGAAGATGAAAGAAATATCAAATCTAAACACACTGCACTATTGCATAATAAAATAAGGTAGCTTGGTTTTTTGGGATTTTCCACTCTGGATTTCTCCTTATTTCTATAATCTTATTGAGCAATTGTTCATTTGTCATTTTTTCCCTCATTCCACATGTTTGGCAATACATTATTAAAGATTCCTCATTGGTTTTTCATAAAGATGTGTAAAGCCCACGTTTGGCAATTGTAAATCTTTGAGAATTTGAATTAATGAAAATCCATTATTTTCTAGAATTCTTATATCCGACCAATCCCCCTGTAGGATTTGGAAATCTTCATGTTTGAAATCAAATTCTCAAAGATTCCTTATTGGTTTTTTACAAAGATGTGAAAAACCCACGTTTGACAATTGTAAATCCTTGTGTATTTAGATCAATAGAAATCATCATTTTCTAGGATTTTTAAATCCGACCCCTCCCTTCATAGGATTTGAAAATCTTCACGTTTGAAGATTTACTCCGATGCTAATTTTTCTCAGCCATACTCATCAATACACACCAATATCAATGTAACTACTCACCATACAAAATCTTTAATGAGGAATCCTCATTTCAAGGATAATTTTGAAATGATCAAATCTGCAAAACCCTCATGAATTCCTCTCACCTTTTACCCAACTTGCCTATAATTAATGAAATCCAACATAGTGTACTGGATCTCACTGGAAGCTGAAATAAGAACAGCAGCCATGTAGAGGTCAACCAAGTCAACAAAACCTAATTAAATTTCTAAGCCGAAGCCTTACGCTACCATATAAATTACATTAGTTCGAGCAAAGTTGTCTAAAGTTCAATAATTGAATCCCTATAACAGCTCCATCCATGTGCCTATTGCCCTTCCCACCCATACTAATAAATCTCCTCCGAACTGACTGCAGCATGAAAGGAATTGCCAACTTGTACCTAACTGATCGAGCCTTCATATTCAAACCAAAATGGTCAAAGACATTGCTGGTGGGTAAGGGCATGTCGGCATCCCTCTAGCAGTATCATTTGAAGATGGAAAGATCCGGATTTTGAAAGTTTTACTAAAAAGCTCAGATTGACCTCAGGTTTTGTTATTGACATGGAAATTAATGCTCATCAGCTATAACTCTTTTCTGAAATTGTGGGAAGATTAAGTTACTTCCATTTTCATACAAAAGTAGAATATTTTTCATGTGAAACTCGAACTCACGCTATCACTCTTTGACGAGAGTGTTTTGTATCCACAACCAGATGTGTAATGTCTCGGGGCTATGTTGTTTTTGTTTTCTGTGTTTGTCTTTTGTCTATTGTTGTTTTTCTTCCCTTTTTTAATGAACTTTTTTATTTAAAAAAAAACACAATTGTGTATCGGTCTGGGACGAAGTAGACAAAATTTGGCTTGATGTGTTTTTACCATCTGGCAACCTTCCTCTGGTCCTCCCTTTCCATTGTTCAATATGGCCAATGAAAGAAAAAGGCAAGATAGTAACATATGAACGTATGTCTACTTTAATGTGCATGAATTATTGGGAGATTTTCTCCCATGAGATGTCTGCATGCGCATGTCTTGGTGGATGCCTTTAATTGAGAGGGTTCCCTTTTTTTTTCGGACCCCATCTCTTAACAGTTGGATCAGGACATCCGCATGCATGCAAATGTTCTTGTTGGATTTTTTACTTGTATTTCAGGTTAACCAAATTAAGTCCCTTATAAGTTATATATCTAGGACCAGGTTCAAGGTCAGGGTATTTTAGTAAATGTATCAAGACTTTCTTATGGGGCTAAGAAAGAGGAAATTATAAATATAAAGTAATCTATAACCCTAGACTCTAGAAGAAAGTCAAGATGTGAATCGGTATTCTCTTTGTTGTGGATGTAAGCGCATCACCGAATCACGTTAAATTAGGATTTTCCAACTTTGAGAGAAAGCATTGTTGAGACGATGAGAGAGTGAGAGTCTTTGTAAATCTTTATTTTTCTTACTAAATCCTGTGGACATAGGCTTCATTGGGTGAACCATGTAAATCAACGTGTTTCTCTTGTGTTGCTTGATTGTTCGATCGCATGTTTAGCGCTTCAACAGGTATGTGTACAACATATTCTGTTAGCAATCATACAACTTAAAAATATGAACACTGTACATACCTTTCTGGTCTCTGAGTTTGTACAGTTCTGTTTATCAAAGTTCGACAGCAATATTAATCCGAGCCTAGTGAAATCACTATGTCCTTAAGACAGATTTTCCCCCTCACAGTGCTGAAGGTTAAAAGGGAAACTGTCTCCCAAGATAGAACGGATTTTATCTTCTCTGGAAGGCAGCACTTCAATTCCAAAGAACAACGAACGCAGCAGTAGCAGACCAAGAACAGAGCAGAGGAAGAAGAGAGAAGAGATCAGAGATCTTGCTGTGTATTTCTCTCTCAAAGCTGTCCACTATTTATAGGAGATAGGTGCCTCTGAAATGAAGTTGTGCAACCTTTCATGAAAGGTAGCATCACTTCAGTTCATGCATTGTTTCATGAAAAGATGCAATGTTTCGAACCATTGCATCATTTGAAAAAGCCCATTTCATTAAGAAAAGCGCAGGCCCAATTCAGATTTGGGCTTTGTAAAAAATAAGAAATCTGGGATCCAAAAATAAAGAAACCAAGTCAAAGCCCAGCCCAGCCGAGCCGGGCCGGGCCGGCGCGCGTGACCCGACCCGACCCGACCCGAGCCGAGCCGGCCGGACGGACGGCGGCGGCGGCGCGCGCGCGTGATTGTTGAGTTTGACTGCGTTCCGTCTCCACGGAAAATTAGTGGTACCCCTTGGGGCCCAACCCTTATAGTCATACTTTCTCTATATATACTCAACATCTCTTTGGTTTTCTTCCAATGTGGGACAAGTGTTTTTCCTACTTTCCCTCATTCATTTCTTACTCATTTCATTTCAAGTGGGGTAACTTGGGAGACAAATTACTCATTCAATACTCAATGGATTTGTGTAATTCCAAGTTCCATGTGTTCACTACACTTTGAACTAATTACTAACCCATTTTTCTAACAATCCCCCACATGAATGAAAATTTGGCTTTTCACACATAAATAATGGATTCCTGTCCTATTACAAATGAAAAGATACTGCATCAGGTCAAGTAGCATGGGAGGCCTTGAACTTGCCGTAGTGAAAGACGATCGGATTTAATTGGACGATCAGTAGACTTTGATTAATGTCCTTGAACTGTCAGCCGTTTGTATAAATCTAGACAATCATCTTTACGCAGTACCTTCTCTAATACTGTTGGTTCTCACGTTTGTATCCATTTTGGCCTTGAACACCTCTTGGTTTCAGATAGCGCTTTTGAGAACATATTCTCATAGAAGCGGCCCCACTTCGCACTAACATAGGTGATTTCTATAAAAAGTATCCTGCAATACTCCACTTAGAGAACATATCTTTCCAAGATATAGTAAATCATTAAAAGCTTATCTTATCCTGAGTCTCGCGGCAGATACGCACTGTATTCAGTGCTTACTGAGTCACAGACATAATTCAGTTGGCCCTTTGAACCTAGATCTTGGGATCTCCAGTCAACTAGGTTGGTTTTTCCATTATGAGGACTCTTTGTTGATTATCTTAAAGGTTGCAAACCCATTCCCCTTGATAATCTTTCCACTTGCTCTCTTGTTAAACCTTTTGTAAGCGGATCCGCAATGTTATCTTTAGACCTTACATAGTCAATTGAGATAACTCCAGTTGAGAGCAATTGTCTAATGGTGTTATGTCTACGACGTATGTGTCGAGACTTCCCATTATATATGCTACTTTGTGCCCTACCAATAGCAGATTGGCTGTCACAGTGTATAGACACTGCCGGCACAGGTTTAGCCCAGTTTGGAATATCCTCTAAGAAATTTCGAAGCCATTCTGCTTCTTCTCCAGCCTTGTCCAATGCGATGAATTCTGATTCCATAGTGGACCTTGCTATGCACGTTTGTTTTGAGGATTTCCAAGAAATAGCTGCACCTCCAAGTGTAAAGACATATCCACTAGTGGACTTTGAGTCTTTAGTGTCGGATATCCAATTAGCATCGCAGTACCCTTCTGGAACAGCTGGATATCGGGTATAGTGCAGACCATAGTTCTGAGTATACTTTAAGTATCCCAAAACTCTAAGAATGGCAGTCCAGTGATCTTTGCCAGGATGACTCGTATATCGACTTAACTTGCTCACAGAGTATGCTATGTCAGGTCTTGTACAGTTCATGACATACATTAAACTGCCAAGTATACGAGAGTACTCTAGTTGAGATACACTAATACCAGTATTTTTTGCTAAATGAAGATTTACGTCAACTGGTGACCGTTTTGGAGTGATGTTATATGCCTTGAACTTTTCAAGAATTTGCTCAATGTAATGAGATTGTGATAGAACAAGTCCATCTCGTGTCCTAGAAATCTTAATTCCTAGGATAACATCCGCAACTCCTAAATCTTTCATATCAAACTTACTGGACAGCATTTGTTTGGTGTATTTTATGACATCCATATTACTACCCAAAATTAGCATATCGTCGACATAGAGACAAACAATGACACATCCTTTTTGAGTGTTTTTGACATAAACACATTTGTCACACTCGTTTATTTTGAAACCGTTTGACAACATTACATTGTCAAATTTCTCATGCCATTGCTTTGGTGCTTGCTTTAATCCATATAAGGATTTAACAAGCTTGCAAACTTTCCTTTCTTGGCCAGGAGCAATAAACCCTTCGGGTTGTTCCATGTATATTTCTTCATCTAACTCACCATTCAAGAATGCCGTTTTTACATCCATTTGATGTATCTCAAGTCCATGTATAGATGCTATTGCTATCAGCATCCTTATGGACGTTATTCTTGTAACTGGAGAATAAGTGTCGAAATAATCGAATCCTTCCTTTTGTCTAAAACCTTTGACCACAAGTCTGGCTTTATATTTGTCGATTGATCCATTAGTCTTAAACTTCTTTGTGAATATCCATTTATATCCCAAAGTCTTGGAACCATGTGGTAAATCCACTAATTCCCATGTATGATTTTGTAATATGGATTCAATCTCACTATTTATTGCTTCTTTCCAATAAGTAGATTCAGGAGTGGACATAGCCTCCTTGAACGTTTGGGGTTCATTTTCCAACATGAATGTTAGAAAATCAGGTCCAAAAGATGTTGACGTCCTTGACCTTTTACTACGTCTAGGTTCCTCCTCAATTGCACTTTGTTTAGGATGGTAACTAGTTGTAGCATCTAAATTTCTCTTTGATGAACTTGATGTTAAACATATGTTATACGGAAATGTATTTTCAAAGAATGAAGCATTCCTTGACTCAATAATTGTATTAACATGTATATCTTGAATCTCTGATTTATGAACCAAAAAACGATATGCACTACTATTGTTTGCATATCCAATGAATACACAATCAATAGTCTTGGGTCCTATTTTCACCTTCTTAGGTTTAGGAACTTCCACTTTAGCAAGACACCCCCACACTTTTAAGAATTCGTAGGAAGTCTGATGACCTTTCCATAATTCGTAAGGTGTTTTAAGCGTCTTTTTGTTAGGAATCTTGTTGAGAATGTAATTGGCGGAAAGCAAGGCTTCCCCCCACAAATTCTGGGGTAAACCAGAACTTAACAACATAGCATTCATCATCTCTTTAAGAGTTCGGTTTTTGCGCTCAGCAATACCGTTTGATTGAGGTGAATAAGGAGCCGTAGTTTGATGAATGATTCCATGTTCAGAACATAGACTTTCAAAAGGTGATTCATATTCACCCCCTCTATCGCTTCTTATGGCCTTAATCTTCTTGCTTAGTTGATTTTCAACTTCATTTTTATAGTGTTTGAACACTTCAATTGCCTCATCTTTACTTCTTAATAAGTAAACATAACAGTAGCGAGTGCTATCGTCAATAAAAGTAATGAAATACTTTTTACCGCCTCTTGTAGACACAAACTTAAGATCACAGATATCTGTGTGTATTAAGTCCAGAGGTTCGGTATTTCTTTCAACAGAATGAAAGGAGGATCTGGTCAATTTGGATTCTACACAAGTTTCACATTTGTGGTGTGGGTCTATTGTTATCTTTGGTATAAAGTTCAAGTTAATTAATCTACGTAAAGTATCATAATTAACATGTCCTAATCTACCATGCCATATGTGTGAACACTCAATCAAGTAAACAGAAGTTTGAACTTTATTAGCGCTCTTTGGCGCAATGGTGAAACATGACATCTTAAAGAGCCCATCCTGAAGATAGCCCTTACCCACAAATACATCATTCTTAGTCAGCACAAATTTATCAGAAACAAAGACTAACTTAAACCCATTCTTGCTCAGCAGCGACCCAGAAACCAAGTTCTTGCGAATGTCAGGCACATAGAGTACCTCATTCAGAGTCAGTTCCTTCCCAGAAGTCAGCTTCATCACCACCTTTCCTTTACCTTCAACCTTGGATGTAGAGGAGTTCCCCATGAAGAGTTGTTCTTCCTTTTCTACAGCATGATAGGTGGTGAACATGGACCTGTTGGAGCAAATGTGGCGAGTAGCACCAGTGTCTACCCACCATTCTCTTTCGTTTCCAACCGTGAGACATTCAGAAACCACAGCAGATAGGTTTATGTCATGCACGTCAGCAGAAAGCTTATCCATTGTTATATGAGCTTCAGTCTTTTGCTTCTTGAACTTCTTTGGCTTGCGACAGTCACTAGCCCTGTGTCCAGCCTTTCCACAGTTGTAGCACTTGCCCTTGAACTTGGTAGGTGCACTCTTTTCACCTTGAGCTTTCTCTTGGTGCTTCCTCTTTTCTTTTTGGCCTTCTATAACATTAGCCTTTGCCACCATAGGATCTTTACCCTTCTTTTCAGATAGACGGTTGTCTTCCTCTATCCTTAGACGGACAATTAGTTCTTCAAGATTCATATCTTTGCGTTTATGCTTAAGATAGTTCTTAAAATCCTTCCAAGATGGTGGTAATTTTTCAATCATAGCAGCCACTTGGAAAGATTCTCCTATGGTCATTCCTTCAACAATGACATCATGTAGGATCACTTGAAGTTCTTGAACTTGGCTTATGACAGACTTACCATCTGTCATTTTGAAATCAAGAAACCTGCCAACTATGAATTTCTTCATGCCAGCATCTTCAGTCTTGTATTTCTTGTCCAAGGAATCCCAAAGATCTTTAGCCGATTGGAACACACTATACACATTATATAATGAGTCTGCTAATCCACTTAGGACATAATTTCTACATAAGAAATCAGCATGCGCATCCAAGCATCTTTGGCCAAAACCTTTTCCTTGTCAGTTTCATCATTACTTACTTCAGGAGCCTTATCCCAAAGAAATTTTGCCAAGTTCAGGGTGGTCAGATAGAAGAGCATCTTCTGTTGCCAACGCTTAAAATCAGTTCCAGTGAACTTTTCAGGCTTCTCCCCATGAGGAACAGAGTTGGTAACAACAGGAGCAGTAGGAATTAGTAGTGTTGATTCCATTTCTTTCTTTCTTTCTGTAACAGAAATACAGAGTACTTAATCCTTACAATTGAAAAGAAAACAGAAACAAATTCTGTTCGTAAGTAGAAGAAGAAGTGGCAGAAAAGATTACTAATGATTTCAAGAAATCTGTCTTAAGTTATTTGTTAGCAATCATACAACTTAAAAATATGAACACTGTACATACCTTTCTGGTCTCTGAGTTTGTACAGTTCTGTTTATCAAAGTTCCACAGCAATATTAATCCGAGCCTAGTGAAATCACTATGTCCTTAAGACAGATTTTCCCCCTCACAGTGCTGAAGGTTAAAAGGGAAACTGTCTCCCAAGATAGAACGGATTTTATCTTCTCTGGAAGGCAGCACTTCAATTCCAAAGAACAACGAACGCAGCAGTAGCAGACCAAGAACAGAGCAGAGGAAGAAGAGAGAAGAGATCAGAGATCTTGCTGTGTATTTCTCTCTCAAAGCTGTCCACTATTTATAGGAGATAGGTGCCTCTGAAATGAAGTTGTGCAACCATGCATTGTTTCATGAAAAGATGCAATGTTTCGAACCATTCGGCGCGCGCGCGTGATTGTTGAGTTTGACTGCGTTCCGTCTCCACGGAAAATTAGTGGTACCCCTTGGGGCCCAACCCTTATAGTCATACTTTCTCTATATATACTCAACATCTCTTTGGTTTTCTTCCAATGTGGGACAAGTGTTTTTCCTACTTTCTCTCATTTATTTCTTACTCATTTCATTTCAAGTGGGGTAACTTGGGAGACAAATTACTCATTCAATACTCAATGGATTTGTGTAATTCCAAGTTCCATGTGTTCACTACACTTTGAACTAATTACTAACCCATTTTTCTAACATATTCCACACAAGAAACTTTTGCATGGGCATATAATTTATTCAGTTTTTTTAAGGTTTTGTGCTTTTAATTGTTTGTGGGAGGCACCCACCCAAACTTTTTTTTTTTTGGTACCATAGGGTAAGGCTGCAAAGACCCCAAGGGACTCGCAAACACTAGGAGAGAACCAGCAAGCATAAGGAGTGAGACTCACACGTGCAAAGAGAGAGAGAACCTGCACGCTGTAGAAGTTCACCTTGGTGCATGCCAAGTTGCCAACCAAAAGGGAAAAGGTTATCGTGCAAATGGGAAATACATGAATTTTACTCTTACTTACTTCCAAGTGATTTTGGTCACGAGCTTAGGTTGGACCAATATGCAACCCAAGCCACCTGAGTTGCACTTCCATTTCCTCAGAAGTAGTTGGGGAGGTTGACAATGGATTGAGTGGCCCATCTAGCTACTTGGATCAGAAATGGAAGAAACAAACAAACTGCACCATATACATATGTCCCATTAACTCAATGGGCTCTTAGAGAAAAAGGGGCAGCCCAGTTGGTTGGATTCCCATTTCTCACCTGACTGTTCAGGGCTCATCACTTGTTCCTCTTCTTGCAAAGCATGCTTCTTTCCGGATGACTGGATGGCCGGGGTCTCTCTTGTTACAGAAGTAGGCTTCTTTTCCCATGACTATGGTGTCAAAGGGTCCCAAGCCCCTTTGCTGAACTAAAAAAGGGAAATCTAAAGGAGCTGGCTTCAACGGGCGTCAGTATCTGTAGCCACTAAAAACTCAATCCTAGGCACAGCTGCACCATGATGGGTGTTAAGCCATCTGAATTTCAGGTTCAATACGTAAAAGAGTTAGGCTCTGATTAAACCCCCAATCATTTCCAGGCCCAACATTACCACAAGTTGTTTTTGTTTCTGCGTTTGTCCTCTGTCTATTGTTGCTTTTCTTCTCTTTTAATAAATCTTTTTATTTACCAAAAAAAAAAAAAACTCATGTGTAACAGTCCAGGACAAAGTAGACAAAATTTGGCTTGATGTGTTTTTACCATCTAAGTGGCAACCTTCCTCCGGTCCACCCTCTCCAATGTTCAATACGGCCAATTAATAAACATGTCTACTTTGATGTGCATGAATTATTGGGAATTTTCTCCTTCCCATGAGTTGTCTGCATGCACATGTCTCGGTGGATGCCTTAAAATTGAGAGGGTTCCCTTTCTAACAGGACCCCCCCACCTCTTATCACTTAGATCAGGACATCCACATGCAAATGTTCCTATTGGGTTTTTATTTTGTGTTCCAATTTAATCAGGTTAGTAGGTAATTTAAAAACCATATTTAAGGTTAAAGGTATTTTGGTAAATGTATCAAGGATTTTTTTAGGTGTTAAGAAAGAGAATGTTATATATTTGATGTAATTTATAACCCTAAAAGTGAAGATGTAATTCGGTATTTTCTTTGTTGTAGATGTACAAGCGCATCGCCGAACAACGTAAAATCTAAATTTTTCCGCTTTGAGAGAAAGCATTGTTAAGATGATAAGAGAGTGAGAATCTCTCGAGATCTTTGTTTTTCTTAGTAAAGAAGAAAATTGTCTCTTTGGACATAGCCTTCATTGTGTGTGAACCACGTAAATCCTTGTGTTTCACTCGTGTGGTTTTATTGTTTGATCACAGATTTAGCACTTCCGCACACATGCGCACAACGGTTCTAATATAGAAAACTTATGCATTGATTATACATACATATAAACGGTTCATTGTATATGCGCTGCTGTATGCATATATTGTATACAATTGTTTGAAGGTTTTGTGCTCTTAATTGTTTGTGGGGAGGCTCCCACACAACTGCTTCTTTTTTCCTTTTTTTTTCAAATCCCAAATAAGGGTGCGGGGACCACAAGAGACTCGCAAACACGAGAGGACCTGCAGACGCAGAGAGTGGAATTCGAACATGCAAGGAGAGAGAATCTACACACACGAGAAGTTCACCTTGGTGCATGCCAACCAAAAGGAAAAAGGTTATCATGCAAATGGGAAATAGCAAGATTTTACTCTTACTTCCATGTGATTTTGGTCAAAAGCTTAGGTTGGACCAATATGTGTAACCCAAGCCACTTGAGTTGCACTTCCATTTCCTCATAAGTAGTTGGTGAGGTTGACATTAATGGATTGAGTGGCCCAGCTAGCTACTTAGATCAGGACCCAATATATATATGTCCCATTAACTAAATGGGCTGGCTTAGGGAAAACAAGGGGCAGCCGAGTTGGTTGGATGCCCGTTTCTCATCAAACTGTTCAAGGTTCAATCACCGGGTTTCTCTTTTTGCAGAGCAGGCTTCTTTTTCGATGGCTGAGGTATCTCTTGCTACAGGAGTAAGCTTCTTTCCCATGGTTGTGGTGTCAAGGGTCTGAGGCCTCTTTTCTGGGTAGCTAAAAAAACCTAAATGAGCTGGGTTCAATGGGCGTCAGTGTCTGTAGCCACTAAAAACTAAATCCTAGGCACAACTTCGTCATGATGGGTTAGGCCATCTGAATTTCAGGTTCAATATGTAAAAGAGTTAGGCTCTGATTAAACCCCATTCATATCCAGGCCCACCATTACCTAAGAGGATATATATAAAATTAATGAGCTTGACAGCAGTGCATGGAAAAGTCTAACACAAATCCAAGTAAGGAGAAAATTATTGAAGTGACTGGGTATGGAAAGATCACATTTCACTTTTGATTGAGTAAGAAAGTAGGGTGCTTTTGTCATCAGGTCTACCTAAAAGTTAGATTCTGAGATTTGCTTCTTTTTTTAAAAAAAAAAAAAAAACAAAACTGGAATGTTGATCTTCTTTGGATGTTTGGATTGATTGGTAGATCTTGCTTCATGGAAGTGTAGTGGTTTGCTTTTGGTTCATCTACTGTAAATCTGTAATTGTTTGTAAAATGTAACTGTGATGTAGGGCACGGTTGTATCGGACATAATGCCTCCATTGCCTTGTATCAGTTTTAGTACCACATGTTCCTTTCTGGTATTTTCACAAGAGATCAATTTTGCAAGTTATTAAAGGGTGAATTGGTGGATTTCACATTTCGTATTCTTTCTTTTATGGCATGCATGCAACCGTTAAGTGAAAAAATCCCTTGTTTGTGTGATGAAAAGATTCTGCAATAGAGAGGAAAATTATTCTCACTTTCTATATAGCCTACTGATTTTTTGTTTGGTGCGATATATTTTCTTTTAAAAAAAGAAAAAAATGTATTGATTTTCCTCGATAGAAAGGATATCGATTTTCTATGAGAAGGGTAGAAACATAGGATTCTTCCTTCCAATTTAAACATAAATATGCATGAAATGAGATCCTCTTATTGCACTAACAAGTCCTTAAAGTTCAGTTGTGTTGCACACATAAGAGGAATTTCTTTCCCATGATGATGACCACGATGACTCTAAGGTGGGAAAGAAATTACAAACAGACAGGGAAATCACATGACGCACATCATACAATAATCCATCAACAATTCTACTTTATAATGTAGATAGGCACCATCATAGGATTCTCCACGCAAGAATGCCCTATCACCCTTTTTTACCTTAAAAAATATATATATCTAATCTATACTTTTTAAGCGACCTTATCTAGCTTAAGTTCCTTAATACATTCTGGGCTGATTCCTTGCACTACAATGGGGCTCAAAGATCTTTTGTTGTTGGATTGCTTGAAAAAAAAGTTAAAAGCTAAAAATGAACATTATATATAATATTCAAAGAAAAAGATTATAAAACTAAAGAGTAAAATATCCTCATCAACTGTGAGTTCAAATTATACAATGCATAAAAAAAGGTTGGCAAGTGGGGTTTCAAGAGTTCAAGGGTGAAGGGTGACATTAGCCACAAAGGATCAGAAGGAATTTGTCAAAAAGGAGAACTTTTGTGCTGGAATGACATAAATAAAGTTGTGAGAGGCACATGTTAGGGAAAACAATCATCTTAAGGGGTTTAAACAAGCCAACCCTAGCTGACCTTAGACTATCTTGAGCTCGGCTTGAACATCAAACGAACCACCTTGATCACGAGCCTAGCCTAGGTTGAGCTTGTCAAGCCAAGCTCAATCTCAAGCCCAACTGAGCCACTAGTCTCAAGCTCCGCCAGGGCAAGAGATTGGCTTAACCATGTCCAGCAAGTTTGAGCTCGATCGAGTCATGATTGACTCAAGCAAATGGAATAATTTAAAAATATATATCAAGTATGAATAATTTTCTCCTGTGCATTGTACATCAGTGCCGTTCACATGGGACCAGGTGAAATTCAGGGGAGTTTCTGCCTTTGGTGATGGTTGGTTGCACACTCTCTTGCAGGAGCACATGAGCAGGATAAAATTTTCCATCAAATACAAGGAGATTTTCTAAGTGTCCTACTTATAAAGGCACCATTGGAGCAGCACTATGAGGGCCTCACTTTTAGTTATCAAAAAACAAGAGGAAGATGGGGAAATATTTATTGGCCTGTGCATGGTTAAGAGATTAGCCTCAATAGGTGTAAATCCCAATACCTCAAAGATCAGCAATGATAACAATGTTAAAAAAAAACACAGAACAACGACTAACAACAACAATAATAATAAAGTGGGTGTAAGCCAACTAGAAAGATCATCAAATGTCTCAGGTCAGCATGTTTGGTGGGACACATCATTCCAACCGGATGTGTAGATGATCTGAAAAACTTTAGAAACCACAGTGAAAGTGGATGAAGACCATCCATTGTATTCTTCATGAATGTTGGTCATTGGAATGTTCCCTATGAGAACCGCACAATTCTGGAGGCTGTTAACCAGATCATGTGGCTCATTAGAAGCGTAGCAATAAAAAACTATGAGATCAACCATGGGTTTGTCATGAAATCCAAGGCCTCACCATCCAAAGCCTTAGGGCAAGGATCATAGGGGTTTTATTATAAATAAATAACCCTTGTCATGTGGTTGCAATGCCAACCTTTCAACAACGGCATGGGTTCAACACACAACTTCCAGATTCCCGGATAAACCATATCAGGTAAAAGATAATATCATGCAAACTACCAAGAAGCATGAAAAAAATGCACTGATTTTGATCCTCAGAGAGGTTTGTGCAAGGGAGTTACCACAGTAGCTCGAAACTCCCATTTCCATGAGTTCAATTCCATGCTATGCCTCTTTGTTTGGTGTGGCTTAAGGGCACGTTTATGCAGCCATTTTTCTATGGAAAAAGCATGGAATGTGTAAATGCTTTTTCAAAGCGTTGAAAAAAGCATATTTGTTGCAGCCACTCTTGCAAGTGGAAAAATGAACTTACTTTTCATTGATTCCGTAGAAAACCTTTCCAATGGGTAGGTTTTGGACTTCAGACTTGGTTTTCCGCTGAACACAATAAAGATTGCCTGCAGAACCGATTTTCCACAGCATTGCACAAATGTTACCTAAATGTTTGCCAGAAATGAGATATTTTAAATACTTTTCCCTCACAGAGAAGAAAAGAGAGCTGGAAACACAACTCCTATCCCCTTGGAAATATGTTTCCGTGGAAAAGGAAACATGACGTTACAGACTTGTCCAATAGGAGAGGATGAGAAGCCACCTAGTTGATTGGTAACCTGCCTCTCACCCAGCTGCAAGGAGTGCTCTCTCCCCGCATGTGAGAGAACCTCCTCCCCTTGTAATGCGGGTGCTCTCTCCCCGCCCATGCGGGAGCTCTTGTGGGCCCTACACCCAGAAAAAAGCTAAATAGGAGAGGAATTTGGAGTAATAAATCAATAAAATATGGACTCCAGTCTCACAAACATTAGCTGGGAACACATTCAATTGCAATGAGGATAGGTACTAAATGTACAGCTGAAAATTGAGAACTTAGAACAGTTGCAAGTTCCTCACTTTGCCACCAACGGTACCAAGTACAGCTCAAAAACGAGGTTGTTACACAGTTGGACGGTGCTCACTGTCACAAGCACATGAGGGTGTGGATTCATAATTTGCAAGTGCAGTTGCGAAAGCCGGATTGCACAGAGAAAAGATCTTCTTGAAATGATATTAGAACTTTGACAAACTGATGTTAAAAACTATTGGTTTCTCACTTGCAGCAATTGTCTTGTTTCCAGTCTCATTTTACATCTAACCTCTAGGTTTTACACGGTTGTCCTGTAATTCCTACATGCATGAAAGCTTCCAATTGTAGAAATTATTAGTAGAAACAGTTTGTTATACTAGTTCTACAAGGCCTGCACTAGGCGTTTGATATGGGGAGTCGAAAATCTCAACAAGGCTTGTAGAAAATGGATGTTTTGACAATAGCAAAACAATGCTTAAGAGTTACACTAAACCTCTATAGAAGGGGTACTATTGGGGTTTAGGGTGTGGATCCCTTGTTAGTGGCCTACCAATAAACTCTCAAGTGGCGACACTCCAAGGTTTCATCAGGGGTTTGCACCCCTGATAACCTATAAATCCCTCTGTATTAGTATAATGGAATAAAAATTAAAAATGTGATTCTAGTATAGGACTGGGGACTCGTCCTTTAAAAGTTAAAACCAATGGCCGGACAAGCACATGCTGTTGAATCAGCAATTGGCTGTGGCTACAGTAGAATGGTATTGAATGGCTACAAGAGGTGAGCAAGATTTATTTAAACAAAAATACATTAAGACTGGCATAGTTAATTAATGAAACTGTTGCGAATGCATTTGTTCTTCCCTCTTACAAAGTACTCGTATTCTCCTACAAGAGGAATGGATGTACTTCCAATTCCAAGTCCTCGAGTTCCTCATGAGTAATAGAGATATTGGAGGTCCTTCCACGACACTCTGATCTCCGCCCTCCAAATGTTTTTGGAAGGTTGCAATTCAAGTAAATATTCCTTAGATGGATCAATCAAAGCCCCTTTGCATACTTTGTATTGAATTTCTATTTATTCACAGTAAAGTGAACTTTAAAAAAGTATTGAGAAAAATCTGACCGACGGATTGAAAATCATGCCCGATATAGAAGTTTTTGCAGAAATAAGAGGAGAAATGAGTCTTAGGCAAGCGAGGCACCCCTCTTTCCCAAAAGAGTGTCACTAAAACGGATAAAAATGCACTCCCTCGACGAAGATTGACAAAAAAATGGGATGTGAGACCCATGGGGTCACTTTTAACAAGGGAAGAAATGGGAAATCTTTCTAGGGACACATCTCCTCCAAAAGAGTCCAAAACAAAGTTATCATTAGGACTGAGAATCTACTCGGAAAGAGCTTTCCAATGATATAAAAAATGCAAAAATCCGTGGGATAAAAAGATATTGTGATTATAAATTTCAGCCATAAGAGGAAAAAGGACAAAGTTGAGCATGGGGAAACCCTCCCCCACGATAAAACTCCAATCGAGATAATCTTGGACTCTACGAATATTTACTCAAAAATATATTTCCAAAGGTGGGTATAACTTCAAAATCCGATGGGCATCTAAGATATTAGAGTTTCAATTTTCAGCTATGCAAAAAGAAAGAAAGGCCAAAAGCAGGCGTGGGAGTGCATTCTCCCATGCCCAAGCCCTAGGCATGGGGAAACACTTCTCCATGTCTAGGAATGGGTTTTTGCTTGCAACATGAATCGGCCCCACTGGAAATGCAATAGTTAACTTCTAAATGTCATATCTCCGTCAATATAATTCCAATTGGGAAAATCTTAGGCTCTAAAGATATTTGCTCGAAAAGAGCTTTCCAACAGCAGGTAGAACGCCCTTATCCAAGGGTTGGATTGAAAGTTACAACAATTTAGTGTTCTCCTATCGTGAAAAATCAACGAAAAGGCTAAGGCGTGAAGGTCTTTCTCCCCACACCTGGCATCCGTGTGCAAAAGACCTCCCCCCATGCCCAAGTCCTTGAGAGGAGCTACAAAACACTATAGTACCCCCTTGGCTCTCATTTGGCAACACAACTTCCATTCCTTTGGTTTCTTGCTCTTAGATCCTTGTTTCTTGAGGGATTCAAGGGTATATCGAGTCTAGTGCTTACCACAAGGTAGGGCTTGCGCATACATACAATTTCAGTGTATACTGTCTTCCTCCCTTGAGTGATCTCCTACACTAGTCTTGAGACTCCTAGACTTCTTGGGACAGGTTGACTCCATCCATTTGGTTATTATTAGCCTCAGACCGAGTAGAACTTTGGGTTTTTAGAGTTATCGCTCTCTATGCAGTCCCCTTAGACATGTTCTGGGTGTGTCTCTGTCCATTGGTGAACTCTACTACTGATACAGTGACCCTTTCAACGCATTTGCCTTATCCACTGCAGTTATTGCCTTAGACTGAGGAGATCCTTGGGTTTCAGATCTATCCCCCTCTACACAGTTCCCCTTGGACGTGTTCTGGGTGTGTCTCTCTCCCCTATGTGAACTCTACTACTAGTAAAGCAACCCCCTGGACGACTTCCCCCTCAGCATTTAAACTCCCTAAAGGAAAATCATCATATTAGAGATTTCTTTGATGAATTGTAATTGTGGACTTGAGATCCCAGAGATACCGTGACCTGGTAGATTCATACCAGGGGTATTGGCAGTCGTTGACTGATCAAGTGCTTAGCGTTGACCTAGATTCCGACCTAGATTCACTGGTTTTCACAGGCTATATACCTTGTCCTAAGATTAATAAAGAAACTCGACTTTGCAAATTGCTAGTCTCTTTTTTAACTTTTCTTTTCATTTTCTTACTTAAATCGAGTACCCTATACTCGAGCAACTCCATCAAATCCATCATTCCCATTCCATTTGTTTTTGTTTACATTTCCATGCTCACACCAGGAACTCCATACAGAGTACTTAATAGCTGAGAAGTATTCAATAAAAGGAATCAAGGATGGAGATGGAGATGGAGATGTAGATGAGGACCTCATCTTCCTAGAATTTGTTTTGCTAGGTTGATGGATAAGTAATCAACTTCTACCAGAGGGCGGAACGCGGTACTGCATAGAATATCTAGCAATTCAACACCTATAACACATTGGGTTATTGATGAACATGCAGAAAATAACAAAAATGCTCCCTATGGTGAGTTATAAGAAATTCAGCCATTTGTAAACTATCAGATTGCTTACACGATCAATGATAAAATATTTGTGGCTTGAAGTAGGTTGGGTGTTTAATTTCATCTGCATGGAACAAACTTATAAATGCATCAAGAATAAAGAACAAAGGGGACAACGAAGATCCAGTCTGCAATTTGGAATCATGACGTCCGATGGACTATTAAAATAGATCAGTTTAAAGGCATTTCAGCTAATTAATGCAATGGATAGGGAATTGCAGAGGTTGACAGGTTGAGACAAAATGAAGACAGACTAAGACACACATCCTGATTGTTCCTAGATGGTGGTGCCCTCTCATGGCTGATGGTTTTACAAATTAAACTTCAACCAAAAAATTCCTCAAATGGATATAGATGAGAAGCAGGAAGCCCTGTCTGCTTCTACTCAAGCTCAACCAACATTACATCTCTCCTGGGCCCTGGGCAAGAGTTGAGAAGGTATCAAATGAAAACTTTGCCTAATGCAGTCAAGGGAACTTATATTTATAGACAAAAATCCAATTTCCTTCATCATAAAAAGCTTAAAGCAGCAATTGAGAAGGTGAAGAATTTGGCAATGAGTTTCTCATTCCTTAACTTGTAGTTCCTTCAGATTTGTAGGACTTCTCAATGATGCCTTTTTTTTTTTAATGGTACTTCATGCCTATAAGTCCATCTTTTCTGTATTCATTTTTAATTTTTTCTGTTAGGATTCAAACAAAAGATAATAAATTAGATAGCTGAATGCTGGACAACAGGGAAACAAATGGCTATGATAAAAGTGGCCAAAATGTGCATGCTAAAATGCATGTGTAGATTTGCAAGAATAGAATTACAGATGAATAGTACATGAGGGGGAAAAAGAACCTAAAGTTAGATCCAATAGAAGAGAATCAAAGGAGGACAGTGAAGATGGTTTGGACATACACAGAAATGAATAGACTCGTCCATTGTATGGAAGGGTTTTACAATTTAAGGAACTAGAGGAAAAGCAATACTAAAGATCATGAATATAGCAGTAGACAAAGACAGACATGTGCTTGTTTTAGGTTTTGTTATTTGAAAATTTGAATTGGATTATAAATTGTTTTCTTAAAAGGAGAAAGGAAACAATAGATCAAAACTCTTAGTTTGTCTAACAAATTTTGCAGATACCATTTCACTGGTGGGGCCACACTAAAAGATCTCATCTAATCAAACTGGTAGCATGAAATGCTTTGTGGCTCCTGCGCACATAACACAGGACATCATGAACACCCACCCTCTTGCGGAAGAACCCATGCAAGAGAATCAGCAAGTTCTCCGTTTGACAAGTCAACTTATCGATCTCCTTGTACTAGCATAAAAAAATATACAGAATATTATCACCAAGCAACTTAATTAACTGGCTGGACTAGTTGCAAAAACATCTACATGCCGAAACAAATTGAATTAATCAACTCAAGGGACTTCTTGTTTGATGGTTGAAAGGTGAGTGTAGAAAATTATATCCATTTTTGATATATCCATTTTTTTACCTCAACCGATTTCCGGACAAGCTTAGGGACATTGATAAATATTTTGACCCAAAAGAACTCTTCGAAACAGAGGAAAACACCAAGTTTAGGGTGAAAGTCATGAAAAATAAGAAAAAGAACAGCTCTGTATATAACAGAAGACCAAAAGATCATTTGCAAGAGAAATTCATCCTGGAGTATAAATCAAGCATTGTTTTCAAAATTTGAAATGTGATGTAACAAGAGGATAGTGTCAACAAGTATAATGAGGAGTTTGACCAATGCTACATTTGCGCAAAACTCTAAACTTCAATCTCATGCTGACAAATATTTCAACAAAATAACTCAGCCTCCATGGTGCCTGGGGATATTTGTGAGGAGTTGGCGGAATTGGCCTCCAAGCTTAGCGTTTCCTTTTCTCTCATTAAGCACTCAGCTAACAAGGCAGCAGCGGGTCTTGCTAAAAGGGTTGTTGAGAGAGACTAGCCTGTCGTCAAGATTGGCTTTAGGGGTTTGTTGCATCCTTTTGGTTTCCTCTTGTAGCTCCTTGGTATATGTCTCTTATGCTGGTTGGTTTTTAATAAAATTGCCCTTGTTGAGAATGTTGTGTTGTTTAAAATGTATATTTAGTAAAATTCCACATCAATAAAAGTACAAAATAGGGATATTTTGAATTTCTTTCCGCTTTATTATTGCTAACATTTTTTCTTCTGAATGGTAACTGTCATCACTTACATTGCATTAGAAATGCATACATTGTCTTCCCATGGTTCACTTGTGGAGGAAGAAAGCTTCAAGAAATGCAAGTTTTAATGGTCAATAGTAGCTCCATATTCTGGACCTCATTTAAAGGAAAGAAGAAACAAGTACCCCTTATCTTCTATTCCTAAGTTTACATCTGTAACAAAATGTAATTATAAGGTAAATGAAAATTAGATTCAACAGAAGCTAAGATTAATAAAATTTCTTACTTTAAGGAAGATTTTTTGAATCCCCCCCTTGTGGTGGCTCCTCACCATTAATCCCATATCCATCTTGATCCCACAAAGAAGCCCCCTCACCCCAAACCCAAAGAACTACTCTCAAATCAGGTGGTTTTACTTTTACTATGCAATTTCTTTAATAGTCAAAACTTATCTACCCAAGCAACTTCCTATCAATTTTTCAACCAAGACAACCAAACCACATTCCAAATGAAAATAAACCCAATCCGCTGCGTAACGCAATATAGCATTTGAGGTTCACTACATAAGTAGAATCAAAACAAAACCCAAACAAGATATACTACTAAGAGAGAAGAGTCAAAACAAAAACAGCATATAGCTTTTGATAAACTCACTGATCATTGATACTTGAAAAAAAAAATATTCTAATCAAATCTAATCTAATCCACCTCTTGAAGAGAAGGGCCGGCAGCAGCGGAGACTTCATCAGCTGTGAACTTGCCCTTGGCCTTGTCGGCAGCGCGTCCCTTGGCCTTGCGATCGAGGAGGGCCTTGCGATCCTTGTCGAGCTTGAGCTTGGTGACGATGACTTTGGAGGGGTTGATGCCGACGTTGACGGTGGAGCCATTGACCTTCTCGCGGGTGATGCGCTCGACGTGGATGACCCACTTGCGGCGGTAGACCTGCACGACCTTGCCCTCGCGGCCCTTGTATGTCCCGCGGACTACCTGAACCTCGTCGTCCTTGCGGACGGGGATGGAGCGGACGTTGTACTTGTTGCGGAGGTCGGAGGAGAGGGGTGCGCTCATCAGCACGCGGCGGACGCTGGAGGGGGCCGTGAAGTGAGCCTTCCGGCACTTGCGCCGAGAGCTCGAGACGCGAGGGTTGTACTTCATGGCTGCTTGATGCTTGATTGCCGCTGCTGCTGCTCCTCCTCTTCTTCTTCTCTCTCTTTGAAATGAGATCTAGGGTTTTGGATGTGGAGGGGGGCTAGTGTTTTATATGGGTGGGTGTTTGTGGGGGAAGAGATGAGGGTTAGGGTTTGTTTTGGGATTTGACTGAAATGCCCTTTAGGGCCAGGGCCTCTAAGTATAGGGCTTGACTTGGGCTGATGGGTAAAGAGTCCATACACAGATTCCAAAAGTTCAAATTAAAGGGAAAAGAGTCCCAGGGATATATAAATGGGTATATGATTATCTAATTATTCAGTGTTATGACTCGTTAAAAAACGGATTTGAACCATGCAATTTAGGTTTTGGTTATTAAACGAGTCAAGTTCCAGTTCTTATACTATATGTATTCATCCTGCGAGTCTTTAATGTTAAAAATTGTAGCTCAAAATCAACTTTAGTTGCTAATTTTTAGGGGCATTTGGTGAAAGGTCCCTCAACAGTATGTTTTATAGCCTGTGGTCCAGGTCATTTTCTCATAAAGGCAGCAGTCCCCTTTTAACATTTAATAGGACAAAAATGCCCTCTCTTTATATACTCTATACGTCACCAAACATGCATTGCTTTAAAATATTCCGTCATACACTCCGAAATCTAAGCAAAATAAAGATTCTGAAATTAAAGATGAAGAAAACTGCAGAAAGAAGCAAAATCAACTCATCAGCGACCTCAAGTAATCGAATCATCTTGAGTTAAACTTAATTGAGTTTGACATAAGTTTATCTAAGTTTGATATGAAATTATTTGACTTTGACATGTATTTATCTAAGCTTTATATAAAGTTATCTTAGTCTATGATCAATTAAATAGGACTTTAAATGAATTTATCTGTATATTACATTATTTTTCTTGATTTCAATTTAACTTCGTTTGTTATTAATTAAAAAAGGTTTTTCAAATGAATTTATGTGACTTTGAAACGACTTTCTCTGAGTTTTTATTAAGTTTATCTGAGTTTCTCATGAAATAATGAGTTTGGTATGAAATTAACTAAATTTCACAAGATTTTATTTGACTTTAAAATGTATTCAATTTGGTTTTAAATGAGTTTCTTTGAGTTTGCTGTGAATTTATCTAAGTTTTGTATGTGTTATTTGACTTTGGCATGATGTTATTTGTGTTTGGTATGAATTTATCTAAGTTTGATATGAATTTATTTGTGTTTGCTTTGAATTAATCTGAGTTTGATACGAATTAAGTGAATTTATCTGAGTTTGCTGTGAATTTATCTAACTTTGATGTTTGTGTTATCTGAGTTTTATATGTGTTATCTGACTTCGGCATAATGTTATTTGACTTTGGCATAATGTTATTTGTGTTTGGTATGAATTTATGTGTTTGCTTTGAATTAATCTGAGTTTGATATAAATTAAGTGAATTTATCTGAGTCTGCTATGAATTTATCTAACTTTGATGTGAACTTATTTGACTTTGGCATGGATTTTTTTGAGTTTACTGTGAATTTATCTAAGTTTTGTATGTGTTATATGACTTTGGCATGATGTTATCTGTGTTTGGTACGAATTTATCTAAGTTTGATATAAATTTATTTGTGTTTGTTTTGAATTAATTTGAGTTTGATATGAATTAAGTGAATTTATCTGAGTTTGCTGTGAATTTATCTAACTTTGATGTGAACTTATTTGACTTTGGCATGAGTTTTTTTGAGTTGTTAAATGAGTCTTTTTGAGTTTGCTGTGAATTTATCTAAGTTTTGTATGTGTTATATGACTTTGGCATGATGTTACTTGTGTTTGGTACGAATTTATCTAAGTTTGATATGAATTTATTTGTACTTGCTTTGAATTTATCTGAATTTGATACGAATTAAGTGAATTTATCTGAGTTTCCTGCGAATTTATCTAACTTTGATGTGAACTTATTTGACTTTGGCATGAGTTTATTTGAGTTTATATGAATTTATCTGTGTTTGAAATCACAACCAATTTGAAAATAAGTTATGTCACTTTGATATGAGATTTTCTAACTAGATTTGGTTTGGTTCGACTAGATTTAGTTTGAATTTATCTAGCTTTGATAAAAATTTAACTAAATCTAGCAACTTGTCCCATGTGACTTATGCAATCAGTTGTTCAAGTAATCTCTTAGTTTTCTTCTTTAGCTCTTCATTTCTATTGAAACAATGTCTTCCATCAAAGTGCTCTTCCAATGTCGAGAAAGAAAGACTTTCCTCAAGGCTGTTCTAGGACTAGCCATGAGGATTATGAAGTAGTTCACTTGCCATGCTCCAAGACCCAATCCATTACAGATGGTAAGGACCTTGTAAAAATAATCCGAAAAAGACGATTTAAATTGCATGAGACTCATTTAAATGGTTAGAAGGTTAAATGAGTTATAAAAAATCTAATGTCACATGCTTAGGGACCACACACCCATTTAAATGGTTAGAAGGACAAATGAGTCATAACAAATATGATGTCACATGCTTAGGGACCACCGCCTGAATTAATTCCATGCGCAAGGGACTCTAGGCCTTAAACATTAATGCTCTATGACTCTATCCTAGAGAATTTATAACACGAAAATAAAAGATCTCTCCCTAATTTACCCTTAATAAATGGACTCAAGTAGCGTCCAATCTTGGCATATATATTAGAAAAAGTAGGGCCGTGTACGTGTTTGGATCTGAGAAGTTAGCTGCTTCGCACTCAGTTTTACGTGGAAATGTAACTGGTTAATGGAATGAACTGCCAGTTGTAGCCTTGTACGTACGACAGTCAGGTTTCCCAAACACATGAACTCTTCACTAAACCCAAAATCAGTTTGTGGAGATTCAAAATGGGCTGTAAACAGCCATTAAAAGACAGTTTTTCAAGCATTTGGGGGCACAATGCTCAAAGCCTCTAAAATCATTTTGAAAACTCCTGCCAAAGGATTTTACAAATGCTTGCAGCCAAACTAGCAATAAGGAGAAGCACATTTCGGCTGGAGTTGTGCCTTCATAGGCCTACTGAAGAGGATGTGGGTGGGCTTGTTATTGTGTTTCTTCATCTCCAATGCTGTTGGCTTGCACCCACGACTGGCTAAGGACCCGAATCGATGGCCCAAACAGACATGTGTCATAAGAAATAAAATGACCTATTAAATAAAGCTTAAGTCTTAGTCCTATTGATTACACCCTGATCAGAATATTAGGCATAATTGACTATAGTAAGATTCATTAAAGAGGCAACATACTCATCAGGAGGTTCAGATCCATTTCCATCAATGTACACTAATCAACAATTGGTGGGGTTAATAACATTCCTTTTTGTGAGTTGAGACTATTCAATGAGCTGAAAACATATAATCAGGATTAGCGCCCCTCGTCACTTTACTGTCTTGTTGAGACCAAACATTACATAAAGATTGGGACCATTCCCTGGATCTAGCATGAACATATGGTCAGGCCCACAGTGGATTGTCACCATGAATACGTAAATAATGTAACTTTTTTCTAGAATTATCAACGACAGCAACATGCAAATCATCATCTGATATGACAATAGACTTAAAAATGATGAGGTGGCCTAACAAAAAAAAAAAAAAAAAGGACAAATAGACTTGAACATGGACGGTTGGAAAGAACATAGACAATGATCTAATTTTACCAGACAATGACCAATCCAACAATCTACTGTCCACAGATGGAGGACCGGATGAACAGTCTGAAGCACGGAGAGATGGGCTCCACCTGCTTGGAATGATTGCCTGAACTGTAAATTTATTAGGCAGCTCTTGCAGAAATTGTATCCATCGTACATTGGAAGCTATGTGAAACAAAACTGGTTTTAATGATTACGTTTACCTACAGATGAATTTTTCAGCAATTACATAAATACAGAACATTATCAAAATGCAGCATGACAGTATCAACTCTGACAGCATTATAATCCAACATCCAGTTTATCAGTGTCAGGTGAGTACAAGCATGAGATTCAGGCAACCTTGTAACAGCCAAAAAAAGGAACACCAGAAGAAACATACACAACAAAACTGCAGAACCAAACTCAGTGTGCTTCATATTCTTTAGACACCGCTGCTGGGCTCAATTATTGTATCATCGATTGCCAAAATTTAGATATGGAAATAAATACACAGGGAAGGAAATGGAATTAAGCAAAACATGGGGCATCCCCACAAAAAGATGTATGTGGTATGTGGAAATTTACAAATAAGCTGATTTTCCTTCACTGGGACTTCAATTGCATACAGAAACCAAATGAATGTGATCTTGAATATTCTTCATGTTAAAGGGTATAAAAGATCTAACCTCTTTTTTTCTGTCATCTTTTATGAGTCATCTGTGTTTTCTCATTCAAGTTATCATTTCTCTCCCTCCTAAACACTTCAGGTATGTTTTGGGAAATCATATTTAATATAATCATTCCAAGGGCTCATGTCAAAGGACTCAGGGTAGATGGAAATCCATTTGCATTCTGCGACTCCATTTCAAGTAGCATTAATGACTTCTGCCTTTGGTACCTATTCCTCTTTGCTGCAAGTGCTGATAACCAAGAAAATAAAGTCAGTGTAGTAATTCCCTTGGACAACTATAGTCTAAAAGCAAATCCAAGATAAGTCCAACTAACAAATGAGAAACTCAATATAACTTGCAATAATATGATCTTAAAATTATATCTGAAGATTGGGAAGGTATGAAATAACTTCTTTAAAGGCAAGCATTAGATAACAAATTTGAGAAACAATGGAAAAGAGGTAAATATGACCTATATCAAACTATTTACTTCCAATGAATTTACCTTCTGAAGTTATTGAGCATAATAATTGGCATGATGTAAAATAAGTGTAAACAGTGCCCACCCCTTAAAGCTCCCTTTTTATCTGAACAAGTGGATGATATGCTAGGAATAGACATAATATTATGAAAGAGAAGTTAGGAGATTTTTGAGAAACCATAACAAACACTAGGTGCTAGTGTTCTCTCTTTCAATGGTTCAGAAAGTCGATCGATTCATACCATTAACAGAAGTACCTGATTGGAAAAAGAATAAAACTCTGAATAGTATTAAAACAAAGGCATTAATCTACACTAGGTATGTTTCTCGTTTTCTCAAATCAAGTTGCTTTAGGATAAAAGTTAAGCCATTATCTAATAGCTTGAGAATGATTTATGTACTACTGTAAATTGTAAACTGATGACTGCAGAGCAAAATAGGAACTTCCAAATAATTAAGCTAAAAGATTGGCCAAACAGAAAATTTTAAGAATGTGACTGAAACTAGACAAATCAGTAAAAATGAAAGATCACAGTGCATGGAAACTACACTTACACATCAGATCATGAGGAAGACCAAAGTCATAATCATTTTTCCCTCGTCTGACCCAGCATATATACATCGTCAAGATTAACACGCTGAGAACAACCACACATGAAAGACCAATTGCAATTTTTCCAGCAGTTGACAGCTTTCCTCTTTCCCAGAAAAAAGAGCAAGCTGGCAATGTAGGTACACCACATAGGGCCTTGTTACCAGAAAGACTGTAAAAGAAAACAGATAAAAGTAAGAGGAAAAATAAAGATAAAGCTCAGACACACTGAAGGTTAAAAATAGAAGTGAAAGTAATAATAAGCAGATATGAGTAATTGATCTCCATACCCATATTTCTGAATTCAGTTTAAACTTGTACAACGATGATATGGCACTTTCAAATATGTCACCTTTCAAATCATGGCCTTTTATATAAAACATACATTTAGTTGTAGCAACAGTAACATACTATCAAATAGTCCCAATCTGTAAATTATGCATGTCTAAAAACTTGAATTTGTTTTATATAATGTCTTCTACAGTGGTAGCTATGACAATGAGTACAAACTCAAAGTAATATTATCTGAATTACTTTTATCTATAGAAAAGGATGGAACACTGAATTAACAGTAACCATAAATTTAGAAAATGATATTTCAAGAGAACCAAATATAAGGAAAAAAAAAGGACTGTCATGTTGGAATCTAAGTGTCTCCCATGCAGGCACTTGAGCCAGTTGAAAAATCTGGGCAATATAGAATTAGATATCTTCCCAATAAAATACAACACAAATTGATCTAATATTACTATTACTAGGTTCTCTTCATCAGCAAAAAAACGTTGTCAATCTGTACCGGTCCTTGACATGTTTAAAGCGTTACCCACCATTTTTAAAGTATTTAAGTCTTAAGTCATGGTTCCTGTGGTTTAGCTAGAGCGCGCAAACATGATTTATTGCATATGAAGAATGTCAAATGCTGCTGTGCTGTGACAAATTGCAACACTTTTGTACATATACTATGCAGTTAACCTGTTTTCTGTATCTTCTCAGGTTTCCATAAGTAAGAGCCCTAAATGTTCACTAGCCCTCACACACCAGCTTTCCCTGGTTCCCAACACCATGGAGTTAAAAATGAAAACTACGGAAGGGTTCGGTAGCAAAGGAAGGATATATTTATTGAGGACAAGTTAGCATAATTGCATGGAGCTTCATGCATAAAAAAAACTGGAAACTCTGAAAGTTACTATCCAAAAAACTAGGGAACTGAAAACTCTAGTCCAGTCATGAGTAGAAGCTTCCACCTCATCTTCTGCCAAGAGTTAAAAAATCGTTAATTTGACTACTTTCATAATAAGCTGAAATATTATTGTGTAAAACCAAGGGGAATATTATTTTGTTTTGCATTCTTAATAGACTATGTTGGAAAGTTTTTTATCCAAACTAGAAACTGGATTACAATTCCAAAATGCATAAAACCGTGAGATACAGTAATCATGATGAATACTGATACTGGTGAAAGAGTAGCATGATTTCTTTTTTCACTCTTGATTTGTATTATAATTCATATCCTGTATATATCTGTATACATACTTTGTGACTTCATCATATCTGTAGTAGATTGTAATACCCAATATCACGGGTACAATAATGCCAATTCTTTCTATATGAGGGGATGATCACTTGCATTGAGGGCAACCATTTTTCTTCCATTGAGTATTTGTTAAAAGCAACCATATGAGTTTCATGTTTCATTTATTAAAAAAGGGAATATGTGCCATACTATTGTAAAAATATTCAATTTATATTACCTTAAAATAATTCAATAAACAGGTTGTATTTACAAAAGCAATTATCACAACTAATATTATGCACCAAAGCGCGGGCGCTCCCCTTATGCTGAACAAAAAGACTAGGACAATGCTCCAATGATGAATTCTTTCATATGCCATAGCTGTTTTCTTTTTTAACCCAACACTAGTATGCTGAACAAATAGAGTAGGACAATGCTCCAATGATGAATTCTTTCATATGCCATAGCTGTTTTCTTTTTTAGTTTTTTTAACCCAACACTAGTCAAGGATTGTCCAGCTTCACCACCCCCAAATTGCATGATGAAAATGTTTGTCTGACCACAGAAATCAGGCATATAAGTGTGCAAGAGTATTTGTTCAACCGACATTTTTATGCCTCAATATGCGAGTTCCCATCATCCACTAGGATATTGGCCATGCACTAACTCACCCATGTTCATTTCAAAATATAATAAAACAGAACATAGACGTCATTTGATGTCATTCCAACTTGAGAAAGATGGTAAAGGACCAAGAATAATGGATGTAGCTTACTCTATCACTCCACCATGTACACCAATTGAATAGAGTTCCTCCGAAACTCGTCCTTCTAATTCATTGCCTTTCAATAGCCTGAAAATACAAAAGTAAATACTAAGTATGCAACGATGTTGATAAACAAATAGAAGGATTCTCTATTTAAAAGCATACCAGTGACAATTTTTCCATGCATAAAAAAAGAAGCAAAACTAGAACATTTACTATATAAATGCTGAACTGTAAACAGTAATTACCAATTACATAGATTAAAAAAATAGTGACACTTTCTCTTATTTTTATTTATTTTTTTTGCCTGGTAAATCTATTATAATAATTTGTCTTAATCCTTGATATACAATAATTTATCCAATAATATTTTCAACAACAATGTTGCAATTAGTCCAGGTGGGTTTTGAAATAACTTGGTAGATAAGATGAAATTACATTTTCATAATGACAAATGAGGGGAAAATGAGTGTTCGATCAGAATTCAGAAAACAACATGGCACTTCTCTGTTTTTCAGAAAGAAAATGCAAAAAACACATCCCCTTGAGAGCTTCATTTTGCATCAAAGGCTGAAACCTATTTCATTTAAGGTATAAACTCCAGAACATCACAAGGCTCTGTTAAACCATCATTACATTTCAGCCAACTGCAGTTCATTAGTGTATTCCCAGACTAAACATACACCTTGCTTGATTGATTGGAATTGCTAAACCAGAGTTCACTCGCAATTAAAGGTGAAAAGTTGCTACTTGAATGGATGCTAGTTTCAAAATCAATGTAGCAGAATAAACCAAAGCAAACTAGCAAGTAAATCTACCAATCAATCACCACAAGAAGGCAGACACGATTTGTAACGTGGAAACCCTATCCAGGGAGAAAAACTATGATCTGAAAAACCAATCGCTATTGAACGGTTACAAGATATACTCACAACTCCCTTTCCCAGTCAGTACGTTGACCTAAGGACTGTAATTGTTCTTACACAACTCCTCGCTGCCACGACTACTCGCCGTGCACAGCTCCCCGTGCTTGATCCTCCAATAACACCTTGAGAACCAAGATGCACAAATCTTCTACAAAGAAATAGAAGCACCAAACCTTCTAGAGCAAATCTTCAGCCCAATCTCTCAATGATAGCTTTAGAGAATAAGGAATCTCTCTTAGGGTTTTCTCACCTCAGAACAAGAGAGGGCAACTTCTTGTGTGTCATAGGGTTGAAAGAATCACCCTTTATATAGCCCCAAATCCATGCAAGAGACTTCTAATAATGATCCAATCAGAATAGCAAGTCTACACAAACTCTAACAAAGAGTTCAAATCAAATTGGGCTTACTGTCCACGCTCGCTACAGCGAGCAGGAGGGCTTGCTATAGCGAGCTCCTTCTCTGTTGTCCCAACAAAAGGGCAGAAATTGGATTCGTGGCACCCTTTGCATCATGGGTCAGGCCTAGATAGTGGATTTGTTCTTTCGTGATTGAATCCTCATTGTCTAGACATGTTAGACTTGTTGCAACCATGATGAAGATTGAAATAATCTATGAAAAGATTATATGGAGAAGATCAATACAATATTGGGAGAAAACTTGATCCCATACAGAGAGGATCGATTGTGTATTTATAATTACATTATACCCTAATCAAGGGCAATCAGACTAATCAATAAACAATCTCCTAATCTATACAAGTAAAGAGAATAAATCTTATAATCTATACAAGGAAGAAAATATGAGAAAAATCAGCGGGATTTTATATACAACACCCTTGATGGGTTGGGCTGGGCCTAGTGGGCCTAAGCCACATTATCTTCTACACTCCCCCTCAAATTGATGTGGTAAGGCTGAAAACATCAATTTGCTAGTTAGATCATGATGACGCGGTTTGGGAAGAGCTTTGGTGAAAATATCCGCCAACTGGTTATAAGAAGAGACATGAGGCAGAGTTATCTTCTCAGTAACAACATGTTGACGGATGAAGTGACAGTCAATCTTAATGTGCTTTGTTCTTTCATGAAAAATCGGATTGTTGGCAATTCTGGTAGCACTGGTATTGTCCCCATAGAGAGGGGTAGAACGACTAACAAGAACACCGAATTCACACAGAAGGCGGCGGAGCCAGATAATTTCAGCACTGGCGGATGACATCGCTCGATATTCTGCCTCAGCCGAAGACTTTGATACGGTGGTTTGTTTCTTGCACTTCCATGAAATCAGAGATTTTCCAAGAAACATACACCAGCCAGTGGTAGACCTCCGAGAGTCCGGACAGCCAGCCCAGTCAGCATCCGCATAAGCTGTTAATTGCAGAGAAGTATCAGAAGGGAAGAAGAGTCCATGATGAAGAGTCCCTTTAACATAGCGCAGGATGCGTAATGCAGCAGCAAGGTGCGGTTTGTGGGGATTGCTAACAAACTGGCTAACCGTATGAACTGCATGAGAGATATCCGGCCTAGTCATAGTTAGGTAGAGCAAGCTACCAACTATCCTCCGAAAAACAGATGGATCATCCAGGGGAGTGCCATCATCGGAACTGATTTTACTGTTCAATTCCAGAGGCGTATCAAAAGGGACAGCATCATCAAGCCTGGCCGATTTGATCAAATCTGTCGCATATTTACGCTGAATGACCCTAATGCCTGATTTGTTACGCACAAACTCAAGTCCCAGAAAGTATGTGAGAGGACCAAGATCCTTCATTCTGAAGTGGCGAGTAAGGTGGTTTTTGAGTTCCGTAATGCTTGCATTATCATTACCACTGATAATCATATCATCAACATAGACTAAGAGGAATGTGTAGCCCTGCGATGTCCATCGCAAAAAGAGGGAACTATCAGAGTGACTTTGACGAAATCCAGCTTGAAGAATTGCTGTCCGGAATTTATCGAACCAAGCCCTAGGAGCTTGTTTAAGTCCATAAAGAGCTTTCCTCAATTTGCACACATGCTTCGGAGGACAAGCATAGCCAGGAGGAGGTTTTAAATAAACAGTCTCTCTTAAGTCCCCATGTAGAAAAGCATTTTTGACGTCCATTTGCCAAAGAGGCCAATTTCGGGCAGCCGCGACACAAAGAAGAGTACGAACGGTGGTCATTTTTGCCACCGGTGCAAAAGTTTCCTCATAGTCAATTCCGTACTCCTGCTTATAACCCTGTGCAACCAATCTTGCTTTGTAGCGATCAAGAGTCCCATCAGCATGTAATTTAATGGAGTATATCCATTTGCTTCCAATCACAGAGGCTTTATCCGGGGTCGGTACCAATTCCCATGTTTGGTTTGCTTCAAGAGCGACCAATTCCTCAGTCATAGCATCCTGCCAGTAAGAAATCTTTGAGGCCTGTGAATATGATGTGGGTATAGGAGTACTATCCAAGGAAGTAAGAAGAGCAGGAAATCCATAGCGGTTAGGGACAACAGAAAGACGACTAGAGCGTCGCAGAGAAATGGTGTTAGAAGAAGTATCATTACCTGAAGACTCAGTAGGCGGCGCTGGGAGAGGATCAGGAGAGGAAGTCGCCAGAGGAGAGACCTTGTTCCGCCGGACATAGACTTTAAGAGGAGGTGATGGAGAAGTAGACTCTGAGAATTGTGGCAGATAGGAGACAGCAATAGGATGACTATCCAAATGTAAAGAAAAGAAGGGAATATGTTCCAAGAAAATAACATTACGAGAGATACGCATGCGTTTGTCCAAGTGATCATAACACAAAGAACCTTTGTGTTCATTACTGTAACCCAAAAAAATGCATTTAGCAGCTTGTGGAGATAACTTTGTGCGCTCAGTAGGAGGAAGATGAACAAAACACAGGCAACCAAAAACACGCAAGTGAGAGTATGAGGGGGTTTGACCAAAGAGAACTCCGTAAGGAGTAGTCTTTCCTAGAACAGTACTAGGAAGACGGTTGATAAGATACACAGCGGTATGTGCAGCATCACACCAAAATTTGGGAGGGACTAAGGATGCAATCAACAGAGTACGAACAGTTTCAAGAATATGTCTGTTCTTTCTTTCCGCAATCCCATTTTGCTGAGGAGTATGTGGACAAGATTTTTGGTGAAGAATTCCTTTATCAGAAAGGAAGGCAGAGAAATCATGAGACATGTATTCTCCACCAGAATCTGATCGAAGAATTTTGATAGCTTTTTGAAATTGAGTTTGAACCATGTTATAAAATTTTTGAAAAATGGAGAATACTTCAGATTTCATACGCATAAAGTAAATCCAAGTATAACGAGAATGGTCATCAATAAAGGTCACATAGTATTTAAATCCCGTCCTACTCAAGGTAGGAGCAATTCCCCAAACGTCTGAATGAATGATGTCAAATGATTCCAAAGCACGAGCATTATGAACAGGAAAAGGCAAAATATGACTTTTACTAAGGCAACAAGTTTCACACTTTGATTGAGATAAAGAAGACATCATTTTATTATCAATAGTTGAATCTAAATAACCAAATTTAAACAAGGAAATTAAATTTGCATTGTTCACATGACCAAGACGTTTATGCCAAACAGTCCACATTTTATTGAAGTTAGAAGAAGAAGCAAAAAGAGAATGATGTCCAATGTCCAGCAAGAACAGGCGCCCATGTTTACTCCCCGTCGCGATCACCTTCCCAATTTGTCGCCCCTGTATAACACAACCAGAGGAAGAAAAGTGAACAAGATAGCCATCATCAATAAGTTGTCCTACAGAAAGAAGATTGGTTGATAATTTGGGAACAAAGTAAACATTGGGAAGGGTGAGGGGCTGGCCAGAATTACTAGATAAAGTAATGGTACCAACTCCTGAAATGAGAAGTTGATCACCATTAGCAGTGGTTATTTTCTCTTTTCCAAGGTAAGGGTGGGAATCTGTAAATCCATGTTCCACAGATGTCATGTGAATGGATGCTCCTGAATCTAAAAACCAAGTGGAAGAGGTAATAGGAGAAGAAAGAGAGGCAGAGGAATGAAAAGCAGGATATGCAATATGAGAATGAGTTTGATACCAACCACCAGATATGCCCATAGAAGCATATGCAGAAGTAACCGTGCTCTGGATCAGTTCTTGAATCTGAGCAGGAGTCATGGATACAGCCCCCGAGGAAGTGCTTCCTGCATCAGATGATGGTGCTTGAGCCTGGAAGGCGGAAGGATTAGTCTGTCGAGACAGATTGGAGAGAGGCTTCTTCGGTAGCACCTCATTTTTACGCTGGAGGCTGCGGCAGTCATCTATAAGATGACCAGACCTCTTGCAGTAGCGACAAACCAACTTCTTGCGGCAATTCTTGGCAATATGACCAAAGCTTTTGCATTCATAGCATTGAGTGGGCTTCGGAGTTGGGGTTGCTAGAAGAGCAGAATCAGCTGGAAGGGGTGCAAGGAATGCCTTGGGTTCGTCAAGAATAGCCCGCTGGGAGGTGAGACGAAGTTCTTCGCGAAGTACTTCTTGAACGCAGGTATCAAGATTAGCTGACTGTTCTCGGTTCATTAGGGCAGACCGAACCGATTCAAAATCTGGCCGTAGATTCATAAGAAACTGGCTAATATGAGTTTCTTCTTGGAGTTTAAGAGCCTCGGAGAGAAAGCCAGGAGAGACTGTCTGAATCAACATAGAATCCCGTTCGGTCCATAAAGTGAGGAAGCCATTATAGTATTCCTGTACAGATCTATCCCCTTGAGTAAATTTAGCAATTTCACTATCCAAGTGAAATTTACGGGCTTTGTTGGTTTGATGGTAGATTTTCTTAAGATGAGCCCACATAGCAGCTGCTGTAGTATAAGCTTGAAGAGCCACTGCAAGGGAAGAATCAATGGAGTTCAGAATCCAAGTAATCACCTTGGCATTTTCCTTGGACCAGGTGGCTATGGCTTTGGAGTCTGTGGTACTTGTAGAAGAAGGTTTGGTAACTGTTCCATCCAGATAACCGAATAACCCCTGACCTTCTACGAAATTCTTCAGATGGAAGGACCAGGCTATATAATTCTGCCCATTAAACTTAATGGGGATAACATCATATTTTTCCATGTTCTTAAAAATCAAAAGGAGAAGGTGTCACAGAGAGATAACAACAAACAGCAATGCACAGTAGCAAAGGAAGGCCTGTCGTCCCTGTCGGCAGAGGGGTGAATTCACACGTTGGCCCCACAGATTGATCTCTGATGGCCCATAAATCTTGAAAAAATGTTCATAAATAAGAGGAGAAATAGACGAACAATATGGACTTCTTCAGCTCCGATGATGATGATGATCACAGGTGGGCCACGTTGGATCAGAGATGATCAGAGAGGCTCGGGCTGAAGAAAATGATCAAGGATGACTACCAAGGAGATGATCAGAGATTGATATGGCTCTGATACCATGAAATAATCTATGAAAAGATTATATGAAGAAGATCAATACAATATTGGGAGAAAACTTGATCCCATACAGAGAGGATCGATTGTGTATTTATAATTACATTATACCCTAATCAAGGGCAATCAGACTAATCAATAAACAATCTCCTAATCTATACAAGTAAAGAGAATAAATCTTATAATCTATACAAGGAAGAAAATATGAGAAAAATCAGCGGGATTTTATATACAACACCCTTGATGGGTTGGGCTGGGCCTAGTGGGCCTAAGCCACATTATCTTCTACAAAGATAACGCTTCAACTTGATGGCCACTAGTTTGACATTATTGTTAGGTAGCTCTAGGTACTCAATTACCCTCTCAACCATGTTCAATCAGTCCAAAACTTCTTCCTGTTGTCCTTCTTCGGCTAAGTATATGGCATGTCCACTTTCATACGTGGATCTCTATGATGGTCAACTTCCCCATTTTCCCAAGGCCGTTGTACCTGGAGTGGAATTTCAGCTTCCTCTTCCATTCCTACCTTGATAAAAGGAGCTTGTTGTCGTCTATCTCCCAACGGATGCATCGGGAGGGCCAAATATCCCAGCTTGGCCTAGAACATACCTGAGCAACTTCTTGTTGCAAGTTCTCCAAATCTTCTCTTGTGGCCATGGTTTTGTTGTTTGCTGCTTGAGAAGCTTAAAAATCCTCTTGATTTCGCTCCAACTCGTTCTACTCTACGCCATTGATCCGCAATAGTCACAAGTCTGAAGTAGCAAGGCTTTGGCAACACTTAAAGCAATATAGAGAAAAAGGCATTCCACGCCAAAGGTAATCCACTTAAAAGCAATCTAGAAAGAAGCAATCCACACCAACAAAAGATACTCCAATCTCCATTGGATCCAAGATTTCTTGAAAGGAAATCAAGGGAAAGCTTGTTAACTAAAGTTGAAGAAAGGACTAGCTCATTTGAGAAAATTAATAGAGAAATCTGAAGTTCCACTCATGACCCCTTAAACCCTTATATAGACTTCTTAACAACCACCCTATCATCATCGTCATAAGCCTTGTCCCAACTATACTGGGTCAGCTACATGAATTCTATTTCTCCATTCCGATCTATCTTGAGCCAAATCCTTAGATAAGTTACACATCTTCATATCTATTTTACTTCGGTCATTGTAGAAGACCATAAAATTAACTCTATTTAACATAGAAGAGTGAAGTCAGTGAACAATGAACTTCCCTAGGCAACTCTTAAACTTCCCACAAAACTCTTAAAAATTTCAAAAAACAAGGGCAAATGACTTTACAACTCCTGAGGTATTAATCATGATTGTTTGACTCCTCGACTATTTGATTGCTTGACTTTTCGACTGTTTGACTCTTTGACTGCATCACCTGTTGGCCAAGCCATCCAACTAAAATTGATGAGGAACATTTTCCAATGACTACTCTAAAAGTAGTCTGTTCCTGAACCTGTCATGGAGTTAGTTCTCTGGTACCTACTTTCAATTGACTTTACAACTCCTGAGGTATCAATTATGACTGTTTGACTCCTTGACTATTTGACTGCTTGACTTTTTGACTCTTTGACTCTTTGACTGCATCACCTGTTGGTCAAGCCATCCAAATAAAATTGATGAGGAACATTTTACAATGACTACCTTCATTACAGTAGTCTGTTCCTAACCTGTCATGGAGTTAGTTCTCTGGTACCTACTTTCCATTGATGTCAGAAACAAGCCAAGCTGTTGGTATTTGATGTATTCTGTAAAAGTTTAAAGTATCAGCCTCGAATGTGGGGTTTTTTTTTGTTGGTCCAAGTTGTGAAAAAGGTAATGAAATCAGATGAAATACTTAATAGGTTCATAGCTTTAAATTTACTGAAATGCTTGGGAGTATGTAAGCATTCAGTATGATTTGGTAAGTGTTACTACTTGATAACTGCACTATGGCAACAGATCCTTATCACACCATCTCAATTAGCAGACCAACTCTCGCGCGAGCCCAAAAATATGTTTAATGTTTGTTACTATGGTCCATCACTATTTTAGAATTGCCATGAAATGTTTAGAGTAACAATCCAGAAAAAGTGTAAAAATAGAAACTCAGTGAAAATTTAACCACTTAAGTGGATCCATCCCTAAATTGAGGAACAAAATGTGATCTATTTCTAGATGAGGCAAACAAAAGTGATTCTAAATTGTGTATAACAGCATTCAAAACTATATGAACTTTAAAACACTACAAAATGAGAATTAGTTATTTCCTTGTACAGATGGAGTTATGAAACATAAGTAAACCAACATAGGTGCACGAAACATGCAGACATGTACAATTAAAGCCATTTAGCATATTAACTGAAACAATTAAAGGATGACAAAAACATCATATTAATTAACAAATGCATCATTTCAAATAGCTAATCTAATTGGACTAAAGAAAAAATTACTTACACAAGTCGAAGATTTGAAGAACTTAAGCTTTCTGGAATGGTACCAGTAAATTTGTTGCCTGACAAATCCCTACAAATCACCAAGCAAAATAATATCACAAAAATAGCGATAAAGGATGGGCAAAAAAGGAATACATGACTATAGATAAAAAGATCGATCAATACAATTAATTCTTTCAGTAAATAAGTGCATTTCTAGAATGCTCCAGGTCCACCACATAAAAGGCAAAACTAAAAATCATTTTGTTTTAATTGTCAGCAGTAAGAAATTTACAGGTTTGAAACTTTAGCAAAATTTGTCTGTATAGAAAACGAGATCCATAAAATCAAAAAAATAAAGTTCCAGATTTGTCCCAGGGCAGAACAGAATGCCCCCAAAAGTTTCCGGTCCTATTACCAACTCATTCTAGTCTTTCAAAGCCTAATACCGGCCCAAATTCTATCACAATTCCCGCCCATTTCAGACAGAACGGAATGCCCCCATAATTTTCAGTTTATTATGTTTATTACACAGTTTAAAAAACTTTACATGTTTCATACTTTCATTTATACACAATGAAAACTAGAAAATAATCAGTCGTAAAGTGTAGTTAAAATTAAATGATAGAGAAATACATTTTTAATATTATTTTTGCATTCCATTGTTTTCCATTTTTCAATTTTAGGTATGCTTTTAGTTCTTTCATTTTTCAAGCATATTTTCTAAAACAAAACAGCGGAATTAATCAAAATGCCATAGCATTCCACTATAAGGCCAAACCGGATCAGAATTGAGAACTATGAAACAAATACTTAGGGAGGTTATAACTTGCATTGCCAATGAAAGAAACGGTTATAACTTGAACCACAAGAGTTCTCTTTAGCCATAACTTGTAAATGCAGGCCCTCCTCTAGTTCCTCTCAAAGTTGACAAAGACGAATCACTGATCACTTGTGAATAAGCTAAAGATAACTGATAGAGTTGCTAGCCAGCAATCCAAAAAAAATGCACAAACAACTACTTAACACCCCCCCGGGCGGGACACCACCTGGATCTAAAGCACACACATAAGACTACAACGCTGCATGGGACCTACTTCCCCTGCGCACTTGCGCCCGCACAAACATAACGCAGCATGGGGCATTTTTGCCCTGTATAGTTTCGAACTCGAGACCTCTAGCTCTAATACCATGACAGAATTGCTAGCCAGTAATCCCAAAATCAAGTGGTGATAGGAAACTATACAAACAACTACTTAACAATAACAATGTTATAACAACCCTTTGGCGAAAATATTTGCTACTAAAAGATTTGAAGAGACATACGTTGGAGCCATTTCACCACATTCAGCTTCTTTTGATAGAGTAATATTTTACCTCAACATATTGTACAAGCATGAAATACAGGTTTGAATGTCATCCTAAATGCGATTGTCCATGGAGTAATATGAGAAATCTTCAGTGTCAAAACATGACCGAACCAAGGAATGTTAAGAGGTCTCTATGCCAGGGAAGTAAAGGAAGTAAGGATAAAGGGGACACACTGAAGTCAAAGAAACAATAAGAAAATCCATGGTCATGATTTAAAAGCATGTTTGGATTTTTATCATGGATAAAAACTGATGTAAACAGCCTCAGAGTCTACTGAAAAAGCAGCTTACGATTGTGCAACAGATTATGGATGAAGAATGCTGTAATTTTATCATATTGCAATGATTTCTGATTTGGCATGAAAGAAAAGAACAGGTCCAGATGACCTGCTGTAGATATCTGATGATTTTATTAGAAATGAGACTGTTGTTACATTTTCCAAAAGAAGGGGCCAGTATTGTCAGATGTGTTAAGTAGATTGGTCTTCTACTTTCTAACAGCTTAAGCTTTTGGGATGTATTGGCTAGCCAGACTAGACATGGTATCAAAGTCATGTTAGGTCTCAAGTTCAAACCCCGGGGAAGGCATTGTTCCCCCAGGTTGCATGGACAGGCACATATCACATGGGTAGGCACGTGTGGGTTGAGAATTCAAACAAAAGTAGATTGGTCTTCCACTTTCTAACAGCTTAAGCTTTTGGGGATGTATGTATTGGCCAGTCGGACTTGACAGGAGGAAGTAATTTTATCATATTGCAATGATATCTGTTAGAATTTTTAGTTGGCAATTTGTGGGTTGTGAACAAAACTCAAGTCCATACAGAGTTGTAATTTTCTATTTTTAGTTTTAGACTGTAGTGCTTGATCAGCATGAAGAACGAGGAAGAAAAATGCAGAATTTCAAGTCTTACAGTCACGCAGTCAAGACCGAGGCAGAACCCAGCTTGGGTCGAGTGAGACCAAGTCTGGGTCGAGTGAGCCTTAGGGCTGTCGCAGTGTTTTCGAGACAGATTTTAGGTTCGGTCGACCCAACCCAAGTTTTGGTCAAGCGAGCTTTGCGAACATTGCCCGGTCAATTTGGAAACCTCACCTATTTTCTCTCCCCTGCTTATCTGAGTTATACTCTGATTAGAAACCCTCTTGCACAAACCAAAGCCTACTTAAACAACTCTCTTGCTACACTAGAACTCACTTCTCTCCCATCCTAAACCTAGAGAATCCATTGGAGATATTTAGAGTTCTACTGTAGGTGTTTTGTGCTGATTATTCAAGAAGTTCTCTTCTACTCTTGGCTTGGTGATTGAAGCATCTTGAGAGGCGTCAAGGTGGGTTGCTGGTTTAAGCAGGGGCGAACGGGGAACGAAGAGTCGTCGGCAAGAAGAACTACAGTCCTTTAGGTTGAGTTCAACTGGGGATCGGTCTGTGAGTACATCTTGTAACTGTTCAATTATCATTAGTGCTTGGTTTGCCTTGATCTGGGTATAGGTCTCGTGGTTTTTTCCCGTTTGGGTTTTCCACGTTAAAAAATCGTGTCTTCTGTGTGGTTGGATTCATCTATTATCTGTTTTGAATTCTCTTATAGAAATCTGGTTGGGACCTTGACCCTCTAGCGGTCTTAAATTCATTCAATATCTGATTTGGGCATGAAAGAAAGAACTGGTTCAGATTACCTCCTGTAGATATCTGATGATTCTGATCTCTTATCAGGACTAAGACTATTGTTACCTTTTCCAAAAGGGGCCAGTATAGTCGGGTTTTCATATTAGATCATATAAAAAATCAAAAAAATTAACGGGTTAGATTAAAAAAAAACATGGACAAAAACTTCCTGTCTTTTCTTTGCATTGTTTAAGTTAAGATGTAGATAAAAGGCTAGAATTATCCAAGAAGAGAAAAGGGTTTGCAAAACTTGATATATGCACTGGTTGAACAATCTGTAAAGCACTTTCTGGATGAAACATTTATGTAGAGGTTTCTTCTGTTTCCTTTAATCAGCAGACCTTCGATGGTATCTGATTTCCTTTAGGCAAGCAAAGCACTGGCACGAAATCCAAGTTTCTCATTACTTTCACGTCATGTGTTGTGCGGTTGTTTGGTGTTCGAGGTGGGGATTTTATGCATCTTTGCTGGTGATCTTTCCTCCTAAGCCTGTTTTCAAGAGGACCTAGTAACAGGTAGCATCTTTCTAGGACTGGTTGAATTTCATCACGAGGGGGAGTTACATCGCAAATATATGCAAAAAATGGTAGCAACAGTTCGGAAGTCAGCATAATCTAGAAGCAAAGACAGTGATTTGTGTTAGATATCAAGTGGCACACCAACCACAGGGCCTCCGTCGGTTTAAGCCAAGGATAATCACCCCTAGAAGTCTTAATCCATTGGAAAGTCAGATTGGGATCCTACTGTGATTTGAGTTTGAATTTTAACGTGTGGGATCAGCACCCAATTTGTGTGGCATATCTTCCTGTCCTAGTCAGGAGATGTGGAGTTTCTTGGTGGAGTAGACTTCTAATACAAGCATGACTGCTCGGGATTGCTTATTTAAGGGAGTTGGAAACCCTTGGTCGATCATCTAGCATCTAGCATTCACAAGCAGTCCGTATGGTCTACCACCGCCAAAATGCACAAAGATAGCGGAGTAGAGCCAATTTTAAGCCCATCTGCTACTAGCAATTTGAATAGCTTATCATCTACTGCAATCGGTTCAACCTGTCCTAATACCATAAAAATCCTCAAGAATTAAGGTTTTGCAAGAGACAAGAGGAGATGAGGAGACTGCCAAAGAGAAATGTGACAGGGCCTCACAATTTTATTGGCTACAACTTCGAGACAGAAATGCAAGAAAGTTATAACAGTTGTCACAAGTGAGTTCTCTTTGGGCCTGGGTCCTTTTCTAGAATCCAACCTTTATTAATCTCTACAGTGAAGCAATATAGCATCCATATAATGCTCTTCCAATTATTTTTTTTGAGTTCAAAATCAGTACATTGTTCTAGAAAATCTATTGTTTTGACACTCACCTGCATTTAGTATCCCCATCAAGTCATTAGGCATGTTATGTTGCGATCATAATACTTAGGCTTTCTTCACAATAAAGGTCATCACCTAGTGCGGTCCCTCTGAAGCAGGGTCCTAGGAGGGTCCAGATTGGAAACAATCCTAACCTTTGGCAATTTTTGCACAAAGTGGCTGCTCACTTTCTTCACAATAATAAAACTTTTTTTTTTTATAACCCACAATAATAAACCTTTTTAAACAGTCTTTAAAGTAATAAACTTAGTGCAACATCAACTGTAGTTCTGCATATCCCCACAGAACGTAATCAAACTGTCAGCCCTTGACTTATAAATATTGGATGAAAATTGATAACCACTTTGTTAGGGAAAAAATTGCATTGGGATCATCAAAATTACCTTCAATTGAAAGGCTCGTCACTCAAATAATCACCAGTTTTCTTTGTAAAGATTGGTTTCAATGGCTTAAGAGTCAAGACAGATGCAAAAATTATGCTTTTAATATTACCACATGGGAGGATATAGCATATACATAATAAGAAATGATTACATATTTCCAACACCAGCATTGTGGAACATGTAAGATGTGGGGCTCATTTCTAATCGTTCTCACCCTCTCATGGAATTAATAAAGAATCATAAAGAGCTCATGTAAGTAGTACCACCTAAGTTGCATGAAAAATGAAATTGTTTATTAAAAGACCAGGGGTGATCAACCGGATTTCCGGTCCGGTTTTCAGACCGGATTTCCGGTCCGGCCTAAAATGAAGGACCGGACCGGTCCAAACCGGTCCGGTTGGACCACTTAAAGTGGTCCGGACCGGTTTCCATTTTTTTTTTCATTTTTTTTTTTTTCATTTTTTTTTTTTTTTTCATTTTCACCTCACATCTAAAAAGTGGGCAAATGTCAAATGAATGAATGATGGGTTTTACAAATGGGTGTTGGGCTCATGCCTCATGGGCTCTTAGGCTCATCAATATGAAAAAAAAAAAAATTTATTATTTTAAGAAATGCGGTCCGGTCCGGTCCAAACCGGACCACAAAAGGCTTGGACCGGACCGGAAAATCCGGTCCGGTCCGGTCTGGTTTTGTGGTCCGGTCCGGTCTGCGGTCCGGTCCTGTGCAGCCCTACAGATAGTTAGCATTTTTTTATTCCAACAAAGTTCAAAACTATGAAATGCCATTCCACATTATAAGATACTTAATTACAAAGCAAAATAAATGGGTAGTAACACAGCAGAAACATTCAGTTAAATGATGAGTCTTAAGTAATTCTAAAGAAAAGTATGCATCACAACATTGCAAGTAATTTCACGAATTAGAAGCTTAATTTGATGACTTTACATGAACAGATTTCCAACTTACAATGTTGCAAGAGATTTTTGACCTATCCCTGAAGGCAATGTACCTTCCAAAGAGTTAGAGCTAAGATTCCTGCAAAGAAGAGTGCAAACCAAATTAAATTATGATTGCTACTATCATAAATTTTTTTGAATTTTTTTCTTTCAAAAGGGGGTGCAACATGAGTACTTCCCAGGAGGTCACCCATCCTAGTACTACTCTCGCCCAAGCACGCAAAACTACTATCATAATTATTTCACTGAGAATAACACCTATGGCTAAAAGTTTACAATTTAACAGTAGTGATACATAAATGAATGTGCAGACTGGTCTGGAGTCCACATCCCTAGTATCGCAACCTGAAACATGACAATGATGGTGTAGGATGTATGGAAGCTCTCCCTGTTGATTGGGTTGGCAAAAATTCAGTCCCATTAGATCATCCTCCACAAAGTTCAACAGTTTTTTAACTGTACAATTTTTTCAAGTTCAGTCCTATCTTCAGTATAGATCAGATGAGTGTCCAATGGGTGAGTGATAATTCATGGGAGGTAGTGGGGGGTAAAGAACGGTGATGGTTAGAATGGTCACGGGATAGAATGGTTGGCCAGAAAAGGCAGTGTGAGTGACACTTAGGATGTGAATGGTGCACACATTATCAAAATTGTATGTATGTGTGTGTACAATTAGATCCCCGGGCAGCGAATACAAACTTTCATACACCTAATTGGTGTGTATAATAATATGATAATAATAATAAGAAGAGATGCTAATCTTTTGCCAAACTAATAATTGATTTCTTGATAGTAATCAATTTTTCAACACAAATCAACTTCAAGAATTGTCCCAAGCATGGACAGCCTGGCCTATGGGGCCCACCTGAAAGCATAATAATCATGTGAGGGTTGGGGGTTTAAAAGGTCTCACCATGACCTACCTATCCCCAAAAATGTGAATCAACTCATCAAGGAAGGTACTGTTTTAAGGTCTTGAAGTTGTTCAAGTCCTAGGCCTTGGATATTGTAGGTTAGATGCCAAATTTGCATGATGAAACCAAGGGCCTACTATTAAGAGATGTATGTTTGTTCATTGGTAGAGATATGAGGATAGAGATACCAGAGAAGAGAGATAGTAGGAGAGAAATGTGAGGATGGTTAAAATTTGAATTTGAAATTTCTTTTGCTTTCTTCTATAAATTGGGATCCTTTCCTTATAATGCTAAGGTCATTCTATAGTGGCAAAATCTGATCCAACCAACTACCAGACCCACATTTGACCCACATGACCCAACCCACAATATATACAGGTTGGTCCCAGGTCAAGAAAACTTGACCTGCAATTAAATAGGTCGCGTTGGGGTCCCCACTTAAATATAGCCTTAACATTTGAAAAGGGATTGGGTAGATTCTACAAGTTTGGTCAAAGTTAATTGTTTTTCACCTGCATTGAATGCAGATCATGTGGGTCGGTCATGTTCACCTGCATAAGGTGTGGAAAAAAGTTACCCGACACGTTTTAAAAACAGATCGGATATGGTTTGAATTGAACCTCAACCCATCGACACCCCTTGTCAACCCGACCCATTTTGACCAGTCCCAACCTGTTTGCCACCCCTACCAATAGCGATCTTGCAATCAGGCTAGCCAGGGTCTCATCTCTTACGCTTTTAAAATAATCTCATCCTTGTCTTTTTCTTTCTTTGAATAAAAATCAAGCATCCTCCTTCATCCATGCATCAGCTAAACCTCATAATCTCATCATCTTCATCAAGTCGCTTGATGAACGCTTATGAAATAATCATGAAAGACCTGATCCTCTGGACCATTGACAATGAGGACTCACAAAAAGCGGGATGAAACAGTGATGGACTCTAACAAACGGATGATGATCACCCGCAAAGATAATGATCGTGCAAGATATTAAGAGAGATCAAGGCTTATATCTTTTAGGTTAATAGTATCTTTTAGGTTAACAGTAGCAATATTTTTTCCATGAAAGAACCATGCGATTGAATGGATGAGACGAGAGAAGGAGTGAATGCTAAACTATAATTGTGGCGGAAAACATTAGAGACAAAAGGGTTTAGGCTAAATCGATGCAAAACGGTATATATGGAATGCAAGTTTAGTCAAAGTAGGACACCTAGTAACATAGAAGTAAGTTTAGGCACACAAAAGACTGTAGAGAAAGAAAACTTTAGGTACCTTGGATCTATGGTGCAACAGGATGGAGGGATTGATACTGATGTAAGTCACAGGATTCAGGCCGGGTGGACTAAATAGAGGAGTGCTTCGGGGGTCTTGTATGATCGGAAAGTCCCCCTCAAGGTTAAAAGAAAGTATTATAAGGTGGCGGTACGACCAACGTTGTTATATGGATCAGAGTATTGGGCAGTAAAGCATAATCATGTCAAGAAGATGAAAGTTGCGGAGATGAGAATGCTAAGATGGATGTGTGGGATCACAAGGAGATATAGGATTAGGAATGAGGAGATTAGGGGCAAAGTAGGAATAGCACCGATTGGAGATAAAATGAGAGAAAATCGACTGAAATGGTTCGGCCATGTTAGAAGGCGTCCAACGGAGGCACCTATTAAAAGGTGTGAAAGCATGGAGATTGCCAGGAGTAGGAGAATGAGAGGGAGACCCAAGAGAAGTTGGAAAGAAACTATTAAACATGACCTTGCCTACATGGATCTAACGGAGGACATGGCCCTAAACATATTTGATTGGCGTCGTCAAATCCATATAGCCGACCCCACCTAGTGGGAAAAGGCTTGGTTTGGTTTGGTTTGGAAAGAACCGTGCGATTAGAAGAGGGTGTTAAAGATATTATATTATGTCTGCTCATTGGAATATGAGGATAGAGATATGAGAGAAGATAGATGGCTAGAGAGAAATGTGAGTATAGTAAAATTTTGAATTTGAAACTTCTCATGTTTTCTTCTTATAAATTGGGAATTTAAGATCCTTTCCTTTAATAAAGCTACGGTCATTTTACCCAAATGTAATGTCCTCTGAAATTCTTCAATTCCCAAAAACCAGGCCATTCCATGCTTGGGGATAGCTTGTTTGTCCCTAAAAATCACGGTTTAAAATGCTAAGGCATAAGCCGAGGGATTTTAATCACTCAAAGAATGAGGCGAAAGCGTGAGGTCATTCACCCCTTTTAATAAGTAATTGAACAATATATATATTTAATATAAATAGAAAACAGATGTTGTTTAGATACCTTAAGCCTTCTAATGAGTAAGCTACCATTGACTCTTAAGTTAAACCAACTATAATAGTCCTAAATGAACTTCCAAAATTCTTAAAATTACAAACAGCCTCACCGCTTTTCTTAAAAATGACATTTGTTATAGTGGTAAACAAGGACTTAAAGGAAGATGTAGTGAATGTAAAGCGCTATGGAGATAGGATTATTGCAATTAAGTTAGTATTAGGAGAAGAGATAGTGAACGTAATTAGTGCTTATGCCCCCCAGGTGGGCTTAGGAGATGGACATAAGGAGAAGTTTTGGGAAGACTTGGAAGGAGTGCTACTAGAGATACCCCAAGGAGAGATGGTCTTCATAGGAGGTGATTTGAATGGTCATGTAGGATGTGACGTAGATGGATACATAGGAGTACACGGGGGACATGGGTACGGTAATAGAAATGAAGAAGGGAAGGATATCTTGGAGTTTTCAGTGGCTTATGATCTCATGGTAACTAACACATTTTTTAGAAAGAGAGAGGAGCATTTGGTGACTTATAAGAGTGGCTCATCGAGGACACAAATTGACTTCTTCTTAACTAGGAAAAGAGACCGTTTAGCTTGTAAAGATTGTAAGGTTATACCGGGGGAGAGCTTGACTTCCCAACATAGGTTGTTGATCATAGATGTGCAGTTACAAAGGTGGACTAGAAAAAAGAAGTTGTATAGATGCTCAAGGACTAAATGGTGGAACCTGAAAGGTGATAAGCAACTAGCTTTAAGGGAAAGAGTACTAGAGGAAGACGTTTGGGCGACAGATGAGAGTGCAAATAATATGTGGGATAAGGTAGCAGAGTGTATTCGGAGGGTAGGGAAAGAAGTCTTAGGAGAATCTAAAGGGGGTGCTCCGGTACAGAAAGAGGCATGGTGGTGGAGCGAAGCCGTCCAAGACAAGATAAGAGTTAAAAGAGAGTGCTTTAAAACGTGGCAAAATGATCGAATTGAAGCGAACTTGGAGAGGTATAAAGAAGCAAAAAGAGAAACCAAAAAGGCAGTTAATGAGGCCAAGGCAAAGGCATTTGAGGAGCTATATAGGCGACTTGACACTAAGGAAGGCGAAAGAGAGATATTTAAGCTTGCTAAAACTAGAGATCGGCGGACCAAGGACTTAAACCAAGTTAAATGCATTAAGGATGAGGATGAAAAGGTATTAGTAAAGGAGGAGGAGATAAAGGAGCGTTGGAAGAGCTACTTCTACAAGTTATTTAACGAAAGCAGTAGTAGTGACATACAATTGGGGCAGCTTACCATTTCTAGAGAAGAAGCGAATCATATGTTCTATAGGAGAATCAGTAGGGAAGAAGTTAAATAAGTATTGAAAAGAATGAAGAATGGGAAAGCGGTTGGGCCAGATGGTATCCCTATTGAGGTATGGAGGTGCTTGGGGGAGGATGGTATTAGTTGGTTGACAAAGTTTTTTAATGTAGTGCTAAAGAGCAAGAAGATGCCTAATGCATGGAGGAAAAGTATTCTTATACCCATATACAAGAACAAAGGAGATATTCAGAACTGTGCGAACTACCGCGGGATTAAATTGATGAGCCATACGATGAAATTATGGGAGAGAGTTATTGAGAGAAGACTAAGAAGAACAACAAATATTTCAGAGAATCAATTTGGTTTCATGCCTGGGAGATCAACCATGGAGGCTATCTTTCTCCTGAGGAGGTTAATGGAACAGTATAGAGAAGGTAAGAGAGATTTACATATGGTGTTCATTGACTTGGAGAAGGCTTATGACCGGGTTCCTAGGGAGATTCTTTGGAAAGTTCTGGAAAAGAAAAGAGTTTGTGTCGCTTATATTGAGGCGATAAAGGATATGTATGATAGAGTCGTGACATCTATAAGGACGACTGGCGGCGAAACTAAGGAGTTTCCTATCACGATTGGTCTACACCAAGGCTCAGCGTTAAGCCCGTACTTGTTTGCCCTAGTTATGGATGAGATTACAAGACATATCCAGGATGAGGTGCCGTGGTGTATGTTATTTGCAGATGACATTGTTTTAGTGGATGAGACGAGAGAAGGAGTGAATGCTAAACTTGAATTGTGGCGGAAAACATTAGAGACAAAAGGATTTAGGCTAAGTCGATGCAAAACGGAATATATGGAATGCAAGTTTAGTCAAAGTAGGACACCTGGTAACATAGAAGTAAGTTTGGGCACACAAAAGATAGTAGAAAAAGAAAACTTTAGGTACCTTGGATCTATGGTGCAACAGGATGGAGGGATTGATACTGATGTAAGTCACAGGATTCAAGCCGGGTGGACCAAATGGAGGAGTGCTTCGGGGGTCTTGTGTGATCGGAAAGCCCCCCTCAAGGTTAAAGGAAAGTATTATAAGGTGGCGGTACGGCCAGCGTTGTTATATGGATCAGAGTGTTGGGCAGTAAAGCATAATCATGTCAAGAAGATGGAAGTTGCGGAGATGAGAATGCTAAGATGGATGTGCGGGATCACAAGGAGAGATAGGATTAGGAATGAGGAGATTAGGGGCATAGTAGGAATAGTACCAATTGGAGATAAAATGAGAGAAAATCGACTGAGATGGTTCGGCCATGTTAGAAGGCGTCCAACAGAGGCACCTGTTAAAAGGTGTGAAAGCATGGAGTTTGCCAAGAGTAGGAGAGGGAGAGGGAGACCCAAGAGAAGTTGGAAAGAAACTATTAAACATGATCTTGCCTACATGGATCTAACGGAGGACATGGCCCTAAACAGATTTGATTGGCGTCGTCAAATCCATATAGCCGACCCCACCTAGTGGGAAAAGGCTTGGTTTGGTTTGGTTTGGTTATTGTGCATACGCCACTAAGTGAAAGTTTCATTTGGATGTACCACTAAATAAACCTCATAAAGTGAAGCATACAGCCCAAATGCAAGCCACACGCGTCAGGCTCGAGTCCTAGGTGTTTTTGGGACCCCTTGCCTGTGAGCTACAAATACTTCTGAAAACACTAATAAAAATAGTGTAGTGGCATCCACAAAACAAACAACAACCTAAAGAATGCTAACACGCAGACAGATAGAAATTTGTAAGATGAGAAAACCATGTATGAGAAGAAGAAAGGATTTAGTATCAATCAAAATAGACAATAGCGGTGCATCATAAAGCAAGACTGTGTAGTCATATAAGAAAAGGCACGTGATGCTTTTATTGTCATAAATAATTGTTTACAACTCTATTTTTCCATCATTGGGTCCAATTACATTGGAACATATCCTTTTTTATGTGTATTGACGGTCAAAGAGAGCAAACATACAAATATAATACATTGGAGATAATCATATCCACATTACAGTGGTGCTAGAATTCAAAAAAGGAAAAAATGAGGGAAAAATTCATACGACGAGTAGCAAACAGTACATTGATACTTACACGCTTACCAAGTTCGTTAAAAGGCTTATTTGCTCGCTGATATATCCTTTCAGTCCTTGACTACCTAGATCCCTGTCCAGGACAAGAACATCATATCTAATGAGGAATATAATTGAAAAACAAAATTCCTACTCTTAAGAAGCTACTAAAGAGTGAGTATAGACAGCAATGGAGCCTGAACATTTACATTAGAATTGTAAATCTTTAAATGATTTGATTTATTAATTATTCTTTAAAAAAAAAAAAACACTTGACACGATACTAACATGAGATAGAGCAGAAATAATCCAAAGTCAATACAATGTTAACAATTAAATGGAAGCATTAGATCATACAGCAGATAAGCCCCATGACTAAAGAAATTGACAGAATTGTATTTACTTTATGAGCCTAACAAGAAATTATATGTAATGAGAAGCAATACAAGCAACCAGATCGTGCTGCAATTCAAGTCTACAATAAACTACCACCTTTGTGGTGCACAATAGACCGGAGACTTGAGAGTCAGCACCAAGGATATAACCTTACAGTCAGCACCTAGGGCTCCTCCTGGAGGCAGCACCAGAAAGAAAGCTTGAAAGTTGAATATTGACGGTTTTATTGGAGTCAGAACCTAACGGTTTTTCTTTTATTCATAAAAATTCTTAATGACAGTTGTTTTATTCATAGAATGAACCACCATACAATAAACACGAAAATAAAATGAAGAAGGTCAATTATGCATTATTGTAGTGGATGAGGAGCCTCACAAGCCTGAATGACAACAGTTCAAAACCACAATATTAGAATCTCGATCTTTAATCCAATGTGAATATTTCCTTTCTAAATGCCCCAGTGCTCGAGAACTTGATTCAAGTTCAAGATGTTTCAAGAGTCACTTATCATCTATGAGTCCAGGTATAAGTAAAGTTAAGTGGAAAGTGATACGAATAAGACTAAACATTGTTAGAGAATATGTTAGAATTATCTTGTTAGGATTAGTTTGTTAGAGATATTAGGGATAGAACTCAAGTTTGAATTTTAAATTATTCTCTTAAGGTTCCTCTTCTCTTGTATAAATTGATAAGATTGTCTTAAAAAAGATTACAGTGGTTTATTATGCCAATGAAGGATTATTAAAAGTTGTTATGGTATCAGAGACAGGCCCGGTGATGATCTTCAGATCAAGTCGGGGCATGGTCTTATCCTCATGCTTCTGCAATAATCAGTCACTTTATCCTTCAATAACATCAATCCTCTCTCATTCATCCAATATCCAAACCTTACGATCTCACCATCTTCGTCGAATGGCATGATGAAAAGCTTATGGAAGATATCACGACAGATCTGTTTTGGTGGACCAGAAACGGCATACTAAAAAAAGGAGCGGATTGCAACAGTGATGGATACACAGACAGACGGTGATAACCAAGAAGACATGATGATCAGCCTTACATGATATTTAGCATTTTATTTTTTAGAGATCAAAGGGATTATAGTTTTTATGTTAAGTTGATCTTGTTATTTTTTAACAATCACAGATGAAAGGATCATGTGATTGGGGGATGTTATGATAGGATTAGTTTGATAGAGATATTAGGGATAAAACTCAAGTTTGAATTTTGAATTATTCTCTTAAAGTTCCTCTTCTCTTGTATAAATTGAGAAGTTTGCAACATCCAACATAGCTACATAGATACCAATACTCCATCAAATACTTGTGGCATGACAAATTGTGAAGGGATTATAGTTTATGGGCCTAATAGAAGTAGGTAATGATCAAATTGCATCTTTTAAGATATGATATTTGTATCAGTACGGATAAAGGTACTCTAATCATAAAAATATATTGGTGTATGCTAGATTATCATGGAGGTATTCCCAAACAGATAGCAATCAAATTTACAAATAAATCTACAAAGCACAAACAGAATATCCCCTTATATTAGTCATCACAGAAGTGTGAGGTAGGAAAGATATAAAAAAAAAAAACATATTATAGTTCTTACAATTGAGTGACGACAAGGGCATTTTTAGCCTGATTAAGATGGCAAGTAACTCCCTCCCAAGCATCCCAAGTGGACGGAGCACAAGGGTCTCCATTCCAACCCATCCTATCAGGAACCCGGAGTGACTCTTTTAATGCTCTCATTGCAGTCACTGCAGGTACAGACATTTATCAAGTTGATACCATGCAAAAATAACACATATATGTTGTTGTTTTACTTGATGCCTGATCCGGATACATATCTTTGCAATCTAACACATTCATCTACTGGGCCACATCATGAGATGTGTCATACCCTCATATATGCCTCTTGGATGATTCTTGCTATTTATCTTGTGACTTGCAAATAAAATGTGCCACAGACCAGTAAACATTTAATAAAGTCAATATTGGATAGTTACAAGCCTCTTACAGGTGAAACTTGAGGAATTAAGCCATCTATAACGGGGCTACCACCAGTATGGTTTGTAGGGGTGACCAAATGGCACAGCCAGGCATTGTGTAATACCTTGATGTTGGAAGTAAATTGCAAATGAACTCAGGTTTATGCTATACATGAGGAAGTCATGTAATTCAATGGAGGACAATAAAACAAAATATAGATTGCATGGTCTATATACCTTCACTAGGAAGAGTCGCAAGATCCAGCGGCACCATGGCATAGTTCTCAAGACCACTAATCAAAGCTTCGCCAACAATAGGAACAAGCTTTACACTTAGAGGTGTACTGTTCAAGTTATTAATGGTATAATACCATTCAAACGCAGTGAAACCTCCAACCTCTTTAAATATATCCATCCTACTCACATTCTTCTGATTGATATAGATATCAAATACCCGCTGCCCAGCTGCAGTGACAGTAGAATCTATCTCTGCAAAATGAAACCAGACCAAGTAATCCAACCTCGTATCCACTGGAAATAAGTACTCCAGACTTCCACCACCTTTTACTGTAATTGCAGTCTGGTAGAGATGGTTTGGAAAGTAATTATGCGCTTGATTGGTACTCAAAATGTTGCGCAGAGTTGACATAGCCTTAACATTTGAATTCTTAACGCGTAATTTAGAATCAGATTGCCAAGATCTTCCAAACATATCCATATCATTGGTAAAGCCTGGTCCAAATGTATTGGAGCCACACGTCAACCGCCCATAATTTACCAAAATTGTATCATGACCGATTGCTGAAGAATCATATGAGAGAGGATCGATTTGTATGATTTCAAGTGAGCTAATCACAGGAGCATCAGTTGCAATGCTGTAGAAGCACACATCAGCCTCTCCATCATTCACAAAGGCAAATACATCAGAGTAGGCACCATACTTGCTCACATCTTCTGGCCATGGGGACCTGTAACTAAACACCAAGGTTCCCTCAACAGAGACATCAAAGCTTGGCGAATGCAGCTCGCTATCATAGTTGTCATACACAATGAATGCCCGAATAAAATAGCGCCCGTTGGGGACATTGACAAGGTAACAATTCTTCTTCCCAGAAGAGATTGGGAAGAATCTGAGGGTCTTTTCCTGCGGCAGTAGCAAATTATGAGGTTCAGCAACTAGTGCTGGTGCTCCTCCAGTATAAAACCGATCCGCAATCCAGGATTGGTTAAACTGGCTAGTGAAGTTATCAGCTCCCCCACAATCTATCCTAAAAGCTGTGTCTGCAGGATTCAAGAAAAGATAATCACATCAATAACCAAAACCCATGCACAGCATCCCCAGAAAACAGGGCAGCAGAAAAAGGGAATCAAAACATGCCAAAGAAAATGCAAAACCCAACCAAAAACAGGTCTATTTGGATGACCCACACCCATCAATCAGTTCCAAAACATTTCTAGCACTTGGGGCACCCCAAAACAAGAAATCACATTAGGAATCAAACCACTCTTCCAATTCAATCATTCAACCAAAAAACCAACACTATCAATCATTATACCCTCTATTTCATATCCCAATTCCCACACCAACTCCAAACCATCCACTCTGCCAAACTATTCAACCCCCCAATGATTTGGGGTACATCCAAACGCACCCAGAACACCACTTCCAAGAATTGGAAGCAGAAGCCAACATTTCAATTAGACCATAAAAAATGACAACAGAAACAACAGAAAGATTTGAATTTGAACTCTGCATTAAAAAAAAAAAAACAAACAAACAAAAGAAGTTGATGACTGATGAATCAAAGAAGCAGCAAGGAATCCAAAATCTATCCAATGCCATTGAAAGACCTCCCAAACAAGAGAATCAATACTCAAAACAAAGTTAAAATTACTTGAATGCTGCTTTATAGATAGAGAAGAATCAGAAGAATCTTACCATATGCATATGGAGTGGAGAGACAAAGAAGAAGAAGAGAGAGTAGAAAAAAGAGAGACATTGTTGGGATGTTTTTTGGTTTTTCTTTTCAGTTCCTTCAGACATGTGAAGTAATAGAAAAAAGAAGGTGAAGACTGACGATGATGGGAGAAGCAGCAGGCGAGATTGATGGAGCGAGCGACTATGGTTAGTCGCGACGAACTTCTCACTTGTGACTTTATGACTTAGCGTTTGTCTGTTGCAACGTGCCAGGTTGGGTGTCCCGCAACTGCAGCTGTGTCAACTCTCATTTAATGGCCCACTGCCCTGAAACAATCAAGAATACCAGTTTTTGAAATAAATGGGACTTTAAGATGGACGGTGAAGATCTGAAAAGAAAACACACTGCAGTCTTCTTTTCATTCAATTGGAAGTAGGTCCATGCTGGAATTCTGGTGACTGGCTGGGCTACCTTAAATTTTGAAGCAGATCTGCACCTGTGTGGCCCACATCTTTTTATCATAATAAAATCTTGCCTTGGGTGGATATTCACCATGGGTTGACTGTGACTCATCCAGTTGGCAGGGTTATTGATATGGGTGATGGGTTTCCTATGTTTCTATTTATGTTTTTATTATTACTGTGGTTGGATCCAATTGGATGGGAGGTTCTCAGTTACAATGAGAGTGATTTTGGGTCATTTGCATTCATGACTTTGGTGTTTTGTGGGCCACTGATGGCTCTATCTAGGAGAGGGAGTGATGTGGGATGTGTATATGGGATATTCTGATAAGGAATGGGTGAAGATTCACCTCCATTGAAGCCGTAGTAGCATTGTCTAATTGAAACAATTCCCTCAAAACAGGGACAAGAAGATTTTTACTTGTATTAGAAAATCTAACTATTGATATTAGATCTTATGGAATGAAACCCAAACCTACCAAAAGGAATGTATCACCAATACCACCATTTTCTTATTTTAGTTCTTGGATAATATAGGATAGATTGAATATATTCGTTTAGGCTTAGCATGTTTTTAAGGAAAGATTGTTAACTTATTTAAACCCGCACTCTTGCCTAAGCTAATAAGCTTCGACCATGTTTGGCAAACAAAATCTATGAATATTCTTCACTGATTCTTCAGAATGATTTGGAAAATCCATGCTTAATAATTATAAATCCTCAAGGATTCTTTTTAAAGAATTTAGACTAGTGGAAATCCTCATTTTTTAGATTTTTCAAATTAAACCCTCCCTCATGGGATTTTGAAATCCTCAATTTAGCGAATTTACGCACTGACACCAAAATTTTATCAAGTATACAAACCAAAATGGATCGATGTCGATGTGAAATCTTCAGTAAAGAATCATCAAATTTACGACTAGGGGTGTAAAAAAAAAATGAAAAACCGTATAACCGACCGAACCTTAATAACCGTATTTCACGGTTTTGGTTACAATTACGGTTATTAAAATCGGAAAACCATACTTCGCGATTAGTTTCGATTTTCAGTCTCAACTCGTGGTTATTAACCAAACCAAATCGTTACACCCCAATTTAAATGATAAAAAAGAAAGAAAGAATAAAGGGGATATTGTGTAATTTTATAACTTAAATAACTCCTTCTAGCTTTTGATCCCTAATCGTTAGAATAAAAAATGAAAGTGAGAAAGGTGAAGGATCAATGATGTGTTTTTATGGAAAAACGTACTTTATTATTCATTTGTCTATGTGAACATTTTAATGCTATTTTAGTATTTTAGAATTATGTAATTTGTTATTTAGGATATTTGGTTTTAACTTTTAAACATGTATTTTGCATTCTGATAAAAAAAATGTATTTTAAGTGACAATTAACCGTAATCGAATCATCTAATTCAGTTAACCATAATTATACTTTTTAACATTTTATTTTAGGGTACAGTTACGGTTGGGGTTTTAAAAAACTAAAAACCGTATAATATTATTTTGTTAACGATTTTTTCTAAAATACACTGTTAACCGAACTGTTATACCTCTATCGACGACAATGTGAAAAATTCAGATTCGTGGATTCCCTATATATTCCTCACCTATTACCAAATGTGCTCTTACGGAAAAAGCTACATGTTAGACCATCAATATGTGGACGAATGAGGTCAAACATTTTGACCACATCCACCTTGGTCTAAAATTCCTCTGCACATCCACCTTCTCCGCTCCCTGTGTGGGCCTCTGCAGAAGATCTATCCTAAGATACAAACTGTATGTAGAATTAGAATATCCACTGATACTGATCCATCTTTCTATCTATCTTTTTAGGTTGGAGCCCATGAGCTTAAAGCTAATGCGCCATGTGGGTGAGCATAGTTGTAGGTAGGGATTCTGCCCGTGAAAGGAGTGGGTCCGACCTCCGACGTTTGAAAAAGACCGAAAAAGACCGAAAGCTCAGGCTGTCACGTTTGCTGCTTATTTTTTTCTTCTCCTTTTCTTCCGTTGAGATTGTGAAAGGAGAGGAGGTCACGATTTCACAATACAACCCTCACAACTGGAACTGGTGTGCGTTTCTCACCGTTTCTGGCAAAGATATCAGGTCATTTTATTAAGGTGGGTCCCACTCAATTTCTAGAGTGCTTTCATAATATTTATAAACCTTCTCATCAAATTTTTTTTTTTTTGAGGTGGGGTCCACTCAGTTTTTATTTTTTTTTTTTATCAAGAACCGTTTCTCTCTGTTTCTTGCAAAACATGATTATTCTTAAGGTGGGTGGGTCCAAATTAGTCTCAATATTTTGTTGGGCCCCTAATTGAGTGGGACCTTGAGGAAATTCTTGCAAGTTCCTATAATAAAGAGGTGTAGGGATGTCTTTGTGATTTCTACAAAATAGATGGGTGTGCTAACAAATTTCCCTTCCCTCTGTGCCTAACCATAAACTAAATGTCAATTTGATACAGAAATAGATATCACTCTGATTTGTCCATTTGAACCACTGTCCCCACTATCAGATTTTTTTATTTTTTTAAGATATTCTGATATTATCATGAAATGGCAATTTCCTGATAATACTGAAGTTTCTTCAAAATATTATAACAAGAAAATTTCGATAAAACTAAAATAAGCTAACATCCCTTCGAAGACATCCGATAAAATTAGAACAAGTTTATCAGTAAAATATATTTATTTACAATCAAAATTTTATTTAAAAAAAAATAATTCATTTTCATGGAATTTCCCTGTTGATATCATAAGAAAAACCCTAAATTGTAAATATCACTATGTTTATGACAATGATTGGTGAACATAGACGTGGCATTTATTATGACCTAGAACAATCACAGGATGAGTTCCATCCACCACAATAAAAAATCCCTAATTTTTTAGACGGCTGTATGGCTGTTTTTTGGTTAAATTATCCAAATGCACATGACCCTTCATATTTCCAGACCCTAAAAAATGAAGTGTGTGGTAAAGGAGCCTTTTATAAAGGTTCATAAATGTGGCTAAAGAGTGGAACCCATTGTTCATAGGGACCTTGGCAAAAGAGTGGGACCCACTTGCTTTCACATTGTAGTCTGAAAGTGCTTTCCATCTTGATGCTGAGCCGTGAGAAATAGATCTGGTCCGTGCAAAAGTTGACAATCAATGATTCTTTTTGCTACTTGTATGCATGATGATTACATTGGCTCCACACCTTCCACAAGTGCCCCATTTATAGAAAATGGAAGACACTTTGCTGTTAGCCAACACCGTATAAAGTTAGGTGGGGATCCAAAAGGCTGAATTAGACAGTCCAACTCCAAAGTTGCTTGCCATCACTTATATCACTTATATGTTTTGATGTTAGAGGCTCATTGTTGTAACCTTGAGGTGTCTATTTCGAATTTCGATAAAGGCTTTAGGGATGATTTAGTGGTGTCCAAGTTTTCGGTGGTAGAGGCTTTGGGTGCAAAGAAGTTGTATCTATTCTGAAATATTAAGTGGTGGTCGGGGGTTTGAAAGCTACCAGAGCCCCATAAAGTGCGGCTGTGGTGGTGGATTTCCCTCGTTAACGATCAACTCCTAGTGGGGACTTGCAAAAAAAAAAAAAAAAAAAAGGGTTTTAACCATACAGGGTATAAAATACCATGTATTCCTTGAAATGGTGTTGACCAAAAGTATATCCCAAATATGGGTATCGTATAGAGAGGCTTTTTTTTTTCACTTTTACCCTTTTTGTGCGATATCGCAAATATTTGCGATATCGCATAAACTGAAAAGTCATTATATAAGCTGCTCGTTTTTTCTCTATTTTCTTCCTCCGTTTGTAGCAAAAAGCAAGTCATTTTCCCTCATTGTGTTCCTGTGGTTGTCTTCATCTTTAGAGGAGGTTTCCAAGAGGATGAAGCAATCGCCCTTTTATTTCTCCAAAGGCATTCAAAAGATTCTTCTTACACAATATTTGGACATGTTGGGAGTTTTTTGTATACTCTGTCAAATGTTATGTTAAAAATAGTTGGGCATTGAGACACCAAAAACTTATTGTCATGGAGATACTTTGAAATTTATTTCTTTTTTTTTTTTTGTTTGATTGTATTAGATGAACAAAAGATATGAAACGTCCTAAAAATGCATTTTTCTGTGGCTTTTACTTGCTCCATATCAGGTCTAATTGCATGGCTTCCTACTTCGTAAGAGAAGAAAGCCACAAAATAACTCATGGTATAATTTGTTATAAAGCCACAAGAAAAATGCATTTTTAGGACGTTTCATATCTTTTGTTCATCTAATACAATCAAACAAAAAAATTAAGAATAAATTCCAAAGTATCTCCATGACCATAAGTTTTTGGTGTCTCAATGCCCAACCATTTTTAACATAACATTTGGTATACAAAAAATTCTAAACATGTCCAAATATTGTGTAAGAAGAATCATCTGAATGCCTTTGGAGAAATGAAAGAGCGATTGCTTCATCCTCTTGAGAACCTCCTTTAAAGATGAAGACAGCCACAGGAAAACAATGAGGGAAAACGACTTGCTTTTTGCTGCAAACGGAGGAAAAAAAGGGAGGAAAAACGAGCAGCTTATATAATGACTCTTCAGTTTATGCGATATCGCAAATATTTGCGATATCGCACAAAAAGGTTAAAAGTTAAAAAAAAAAGAGAGGCTCTCTGTAGAATACCCATATTTCAGATATACTTTTGGTTTACACCATTTCAAGGAATACAGGGTATTTTATAACCTGTACGGTCAAAACCCCCCAAAAAAATCTCCAAAGTTGCTTGCCATTAGGCTAGTCTATGATATGGCTTATTTCACTTAAAATTTTACTGAATTAGAGCTTTTGTGTGCTTTGACGTTTGCAAGGCTTTTTTTTTCACACTTAAAATGAATTCAAATAGACTTTGACTGATTTAGATAAGTTGGAAAATTTCTCTTGAATGTCTGATTCAAACAGCTTTTATGACATTCAGTCTCATTTTTCAATAAATGAGCGCAAAGTTAATTTTCTAAATAGACATGAATGTCTCAAGTAAACTGTCGATTTTTATATTTTTACTTATTATAAGTTTGCCCATATAGCCTTTATAATATCAGAAGTTTGCTTGTACTACTTTTAATGTTGAGAAGGGCTCCACCCGAGGAGGAGTATTGAAAAGTATTTATACTGCATCTACTAAAATTTGGCTAGAATACTATGATTGTTATCTTACCATCTTGCTGGTTCAGTTTGGTCAATGGATTTTATTTGATATATTGAGATTGAATTGGATTGCAATGTGGGTTTTTTAAAACTTGGGTTTTACTGTTTTCTACAATAAATTTGGCCTCTAAATTTCTGCACTAGTTGAAACAAACACATTAACTGCACTATTTAAAACTGGAAAAAAAGTGTTTCTACAATTTCTACACTAGCTGAAACAAACCCAATTTCTGCAATAAAAGTCTCTCTGTGCATTACAATCTCTGCAATAAAATTTCTGCAACATGACTAGATAACATTCCTTGTCAAATTCCATCCATTCCATCCATACCATAATTTTCAACAAGGGAAACACTCAAGAAATAATTTACACTCATGCGACAACAGAAAGCATTCCTAGACAACTTCCTTCTATTCATATACTTCCACACAACATTAACAAATTTTAGAACCTTGCTGAAACAATCCTATTTCTGCACTATCTCAAATTGAAACATATGCCTTTCATTCATATTGTTCAGCCACATAGTGGTGTGCACCTACAAACATAAGTCTTGATCAATCTCAAACATATTAAAATACATGAACAAAAGGTGGGCTTCAATGTGATTCTTCATGAAACCTCTAATAACAAAAGGTGGGCATAACAAAAGTCATGATGGTAGTCTTGATGCGTTAAACACTGCAAAAGATGGCACATTCTCTGCGTTAAACACTGCAAAAGATGGCACATTCTCTGCATTATATTCATTGAGCTGCAATAGACATGCAACATGAGGTCAGTTAATTTAACCATAGATAACTCAATTAAGAGGCTTAACTACAACTAGAGGCGTAATTACTTATTTACTCAAGGTGCATTCCGGAGCCTTATACACTACCTTTTGAGTAAATAGAATGCTATATCTCATGCCTCAGCATTTTAAGCATTGGTTTATACTTAAGGGGTGTTTGGATATGGGTAGAATAGAATATCAACATATTTGAGTATTGTTACCTTGTAAAGCAAGCTGATCAGTGGATCAAACAGAAAATGCAATCCAATGGAGTTTTAAAGTTTGAACAAAATGGGCCAATGCATAGAAGTTTCACAGTAGTTTCTTAGTGTCATTAGTGCGGTGCTGTAACTAACTAAGTTTTAATAAAAATTACAAGTTTTTGGTTAACTTACCCTTGTATATGAATCGGTTGGCTATATCTTGATTAATTACAATGGAAAAGCATTCTGTAGCCCCCCTTATTAACAAAACAAGTGGTTGGTTTGTCAGATTGCTAGACCCAGCTGTTAAGTGCTTTCCCTTCTAATTACTCTTTCGATTAGATGGAATGTGGAGTTAAATTACGAGTCAACTGCTGGCAAGTCCACTTATTCATCATGATATACCAATGGAGTCATTGTGGTCTTACCCCGTCCCCCCATGCCAACTATGGGATTGACAGAGAGGTCCTCTTCATTTTCTGATTCTGATTTAGTTAACAAATCTATTAAATTTTCTTTCTCAATGTCCCTCCCATAAACCTTTGATACAATTGCAGAGCAAGTCTTCCTTGTTTTTGAGATCGGAGGCTGAATGTCTACAACTCTTGCAGCAACTCCCTCTGTGAATGTGAAATGGAAAAGAGATCTCTATTTGGCAGTGTGCTCGAAATTCTTCCTCAGCTTTTGCATCTTATGTGCCATCTTGAAATGAAAGACAAGTGGGTTGAATAAGTTACCTACCTTTTCTCGCTTGCCAGTTGTTTGATTCTCAACCTTTCTCCGCAGAGCTTCGATTCTGAACTCATCTATCACATCTTTCGCATCGTCAGCAACAGCTTTAATATTTTGAAGTTAGTCTTTTACAGCCATTTCGTTCACTTGTCGCCTTTCAGCATCTTCAAGCACGACTTTCTCACCAGAGAGGGAGAGATCGCAGCAGAAAAGGGGAGAGAGAGATCGCAGCAGAGAGGGCAGCGAGGGAGAAAGATCAGGCGAGAGAGATGAGCGCAGCAGCAGGGCAGCGAAGGATGAGCGCAGCAGCAGGGCAGCGAGGGAGAGAGATTAGGCGAGGGATGAGCGCAGCAGCAGGGCAGCGAGGGAGAGAGTTCAGACGAGAGAGAGCGCAGCAGGGCAGCAGGGGAGAGAGAGGAGAGCAGCAGCAAGGCAGAGAGATATCGCAGCAAGAAAAAGAGGGTAGCAGCGAGAGAGCAAGGCGAGAGAGAGAGGGAGAGCAGCAACGAGGGCAAAAGAGCTCGACGAGATCGGGAGAGATGAGAGCTGAGAGCGAGAGAGCTCGATCGACGAGATCAGGAGAGGGAGTGCAGAGGCGAGAGAGCTCGATCGACGCTGCTAGCGAGCTTCCAAAGATCTCGACAAGCGACGCTGAGATGGAGAGATAGAGAGCTGAGAGTGAGAGCAGAGATCGAGCTGAGAGCGAGAGAGAGAGAGAGAGCTGAGAGAGACCAGCGAGAAAGAGAGAGAGGCGAGAGACAGGGGCGGGTAGGTCTAAGAAGGGGAAATGAAAAAATGAGCAGGCCCTGAAGGTCGAATTTGACATCAAGCGCTGCGATGAATGTCAAATTCAACCTTTAACTTAGTAAATAAAGGTCGAATTCGACCTCCAGCGCTGCAATGAAGGTCGAATTCGACATTTAATACAGCAAATGAAGGTCGAATTTGACCACTAAAAAAATGGTAAAAAAAAATTGGAAATCCTGTACGGATTCCCTGTTAGGTGCATAGATGGCGAAAGTGTACTGTTACGTATAGTGGCCATCTAAAGTGTATTATCGCGTAAAAAACCCCTAAATAGAAATTGTGGCTAAGCAAATGAGAGGCGTCCTCATTATGGCTGGGTCTTACTCATATCATCACATGTGGACCTTAATTACAAATGCCAATAGAGTTAGATCATGGATCAGTTCTCTACAGGATGCAGTATATCAAGCGGTCTATATGACATACCATTCAGAAAAAAAAAAATTCTATATGATATCCTCCTTCGGGATAAATTCATTAAATAGCTAAAATCCTCATCTTCTTGGTTTCCAACTCAAATTTACAAAAATAAAAGGTGGTTCTAGTGGTTGGGTGTCTCGTTCTCACCCAACTACCTCGTGTCTGATCCCTCGGTCATTTGCCCTATGTGTGTTGGGGTTTACTCCAGTGTAGTAGGGTCTCTAAAGAGTCCAACCATGGCTGGTACATACACACACTCTAAAAAACTAGCAAGAAAGACCCGTGCTAAGCTTTGGTCTAAAAATATTACTAAATTCTAAAAATATTACTAAATTTTTACATCAAATTGCGATCCCCTTTGATTGGTTAGGAAAATAAACTAAGATCATTTAAACTTTGTGGCAAACTTAACTAAAAATTATAATAAATTTGATAAGAACAAATTGAACCCATGCTGCGCGGGCCGTATTTTGGAGCAGCATGGGTTCAATGTATTCTTATATTTATATATTTGTGATTAGTTACATAAATAAATTTATTTCCCTTATTTAAAGAGAATTCATTGGGTAAAAAGAAAAAAATTAATATGAAACTTGATAAGAACAAATTGAACCCATGCTGTCCAGGCCGTATTTTGGAGCAGCATGGGTTCAATGTGTTCTTATATTTATATATTTGTGATTAGCTACATAAAGAAATTTATTTCCCTTATGTGAGGCCCCATCCCTTGTGGACCCTCACTTATATTTGAATTGTTCTAATTATATTATATATATAATATATACTTATACTAATTAATAGGGGTTAGTGAGGGTAGTTATACTAATACTAAAATAACCCCTAATTAATAGGGTATTAAATGTTTAAGGGAAGTATTGCTAAGTGTCAAAATTTCAGATTTTTCTGAATGAGACACATGGCATGACTGATTTTTGTCTTATAATATTGATAGATTTTAAAAATGAAATAACCCTCACATTTTCTTAATCCAATGCTCAAATCAGAACACAGGCCTTCATATCAACAGCTTGAACCCTAAATGTAAAATCTTAAATTAAAAAAACAATGGCTCTATCTTAGACAAGCATCCAAAATATGAATAATTTCATTCTACCTGTAGTGAACGGTGGACCTGACAAGAAATAAATGCCAAGTATAGTAATCAAGACCAAGGAATTTTGGTCCAACCACCAAAAAGTTAACATGGTTAATGATTCATTTTCTTTGCTGGTTAGGGGGTCTTCCATTTTGAGGGCATGGTCTGTTATTGTTTGATGCAACAAACCCTGCAACAGATGATGCAAAAATGGTGTCTCTATCATTGTTTTAATTAGGTAGAAGAATCAAAAGGTGTCTAGGCAATCCCTTTCTCCAACCCGGCCCTACATATGAAGAGCCAAAACAGAATGGAAAATATTCTGTTGAAGGGTGACTTTTGTTTAATGAGGAAGAGAATGAGGCCAACGTGTGGCCCTACAACTACGAGTCACAAATTATTTTATTGTCATTGATGTTCAATCTCTCTACTGAATAAATAATATATTGATAAAAGATAATAATTAAGGGGTGGAAAGGAATCAAGATCAAAAGCCTGAGAATTGCCTCAATTATTGTTAATGGCTAATTAATGGTGTATTTATCAATGGGAGATTTTGAAAATATTAAAACTTAGAAGAATTGAAAAATAAGACAAGATATAATGATATAGAATTCACAAATAACTTTGGGAATAAATTAAATTGGTTGAAATTTGAAAATATGCATAGATTTATAAAATATAGAGATTTAGAACATCATTAAAGTGTCGCGGAAATATTATGTAATTTTAGTTTTTTTTTTTTTACAATGTCTTCAATTTCCCTTGATAATAAAGCATTATATGCATTTTAGAAGGTCAAGTTATTGTGTCGGCATCTTTTGAAAATGTGTTTGTGATTTTTATAGAAAGTTAAAAGGTGTTTGAAAAAAACATCTCCCCATCACACTCATCATCAGATATTGTAATTGGTACTGGTTTATAAAGATACATCAACAAAATCTGTATAAAACATATGACTTGGAGTTTCTATCTTTGTCAGATTACACAAGCTGTCTTTCTATAATTTTACATATTGCACATGAGGATTATCTTCTATAGGATTCCTTGTTGACTTGCAGTTGGCCTCATGTTTTCATAGTTGCATATGGTCCCTAATCCAAACCAGGGCCATCCCTAAGCCAGCAACAGTCGTTTCTGAGAGAGAAACTGAAACTGATCTTGACACAAGACTTATTGAATGGCCAATATCACGTTAGACCATTTTCTTCCAGAAAATAGTGATATTCAATTTTGATCTGCTTAGTGAACATACAGCATGTTGGATTGGAGGCTAAGGAGATGGTAGAAATGTTGCAAGACTGGAATATTGGTTGAGGATTGAGTTAAATTTGAATGTCCTCAATGAGAGATGATATCCAAAAGAAAGCTCACTGTTCAACAAGTACAATGTGAGCAAGGTCAAGAGGTGTTAAGACTTACTGTTGGGGCCACTGCCAAGCCCCTAGGCGTGGCCCCAATCACCAAATGGACGCCCCTCACTTCTTTATATTTCTACCATTTTCTTCTTCGATGAGGAAGTTAAAGAAGGGATTTGATCAAGTGAGAACTATTCTCACGGAGACTCCTTGAGAACTTTTTTATGGAGCCCACTAGGGGTCCTATTTTGGGATGGAACTGGTGGAGATTGAAATATCTATATGGGACCACCCCGAATATCAAGTTTGGCCCTAATCCCATGCTCCTAACCCCTTCATCCATGGCCGACAAGCCCAGTCCATTCATATGGGTATATAATTGATCCAACGGTCCAATTCATTCGCATTGGTGCCAAACCCTAGGATGTAGGACTAACAAAGGGGTCCCTATCCATTGCAAGGTTTGGATTGAGTGATAGGTGGGCCCCACCCATAGTTCTCAAGTTTTGAACCGTGAGAACAGTTTTCACCTGATTATTTCCCATTGAAGAATATCTGATGGTTATAATTAAGATAAAGATGCAATACAAATCTAAGCCCCTCAACAATTCATCCATATCCACCATCCAGTTCTTCCATTGGGCAACCATTTCAAAGCCTCTGAACAATCAAAAAGTGGCCGATCTCAAGTAGATATAGCTCCTTCGGACCTCTTGATAATATACAACCTCCGGTTCTCTAGTAGAATATCAGGTGTGGGATTTATATAAATAGGTAATATTCAGGTGAGAATTTTTTCGTGGGGCCTAATTATGGACCCCATTTGGAGATGGGACCGGGGGGATGAAAAGATCTATGTGAGACCACCCCAAGTATCAAGTTTGACTCCAAACTCATGCCCCTAACCCTTTCATCCGTGGGCCACAAGTTTAATGGCTTCATATTCAAAAAAATAGTCAACACTCAATCCAAGGGTTCCATCCATTCAGATGTGTGCCAATCATTGGGATTATTGACTATCATGAGGTTCCCTATTGGTTGCTAGGTTTGGATCAGTTGCTAGTTGGGCATCGCAAAAAAGTTCTCATATAATAGCTCTCACTTGAATATTTCCCTAAATATAGTAAGTAAAAAAAAGTTTTCGAAATAAGAAACGGTTCTCGAAAGAGTTGTTTTCTATGAGACATAAAATGCTCCTTATAAATGAAAGAAAATATAATCATCACCACAAAAAAAAAACTTGACTTTTAGTAGTGGAAGTTTTTGTCCGCAAAATAAAAATGCCGTTTTTTCTTCCTTATAGACCGTCTAATAAAGCACACCTCACTTAGCGGCAAAAAAAAAATCATCCTCCGCAAAAAATGAGTATTAGTGGCGGAAATTATCTATCATGTAATCCAATGTTGCCCCCTGCTAAAAGTCATTTTTTTAGTATATTAAAATAATTTTTCAATAAAATCAAATTTTAAATTTCAAATCTTTTAAAATCTCTAGCAGTCACGTGAGTGGGAAATTTGAATGCAATGGAAGTGGGGGTTGGAATAAGATTATGGAGGTACTTGACAGAGTTTTGTCGGGTGTGAGATAATGGGGCCATGTCTGATTAAGAATGTTGGGCTACATTGGATGAAGGGTAGAGAGACATGTGGGTCAAGCTTAGGTAAATCTGAAGGTAGGGAAGTAGATGGGGCAAGTCAAGATGGTAGAAGAAACAGCAGATGATGAAGAGGACTGAATAAGAGGTATACTATATATATGAATCTAGGCCGATGGGAACTCATGAAACATGGAAAGTAGGTGTGATTTGTTGGGGTAACCAAAGAAAAAAAAGGGACAAAAACCAAATGGTTGACCCCTTGATCTAGTCTAGAAGATGGGCCCATTCAAAGTAGTAGGAAAGGAAAGGAATTTTAGTGACACTGCTTTTGACTAGTCTATGGGTTGGGATGTTGGCCGAAATCACAGGGACAGATTGATCTTAGCCAGCTGAGTTCTAGACCACTGTGTAGCCACCAGAGACAGATTCCATGTTGATATACGTGAATTCCATGAAAATGATTGTTCGCTTGAAAGTCTTCCTCCATTCACGGATCGAGGAAATATAGAACTCAGAAATCTGGCGCTGAAAACGGAGAGTCTGAAGAAAATCCAACTTGAAATAGTTTTAAGTCAAATGCAAATGAGCTTCTTTGTACTTAAATATCAATTACCAGAGCCTTCAATGCTAAAAATCTCAACGGACTTATAATCAGCTTTGCTCCTTTTGTAACCCCACAAACTTGGTTGACTTGCCCACGTTTCCTTTAGATTTAGAAACAGTGGCTGCATCAAGAACTCCATTTTCAGTGTATCAATGTTCTGAATTCTTCTACCAGAATCTCTTTTGTTTTTGTCTGAATTCAAATGAGAACCATATAGGCTCACCAGGGGAATATTGACTTCACATCATCATCTTATCTGGAAAAATTGATCTCCAAGAATGTCCCCCACAGATTATCAGTGGGCAACTAGTAATGAGGGCCACCTTTGACCACTTTGATCGATCCCCTAACCCTTATTACCTTCTCACAGTGGACTGCCACCATCTCCATATTGAATCCATTGCAACTGTATCCACCATTGGATATGTCAAAAGATAGAACACATAAAAAAAAAAAAAAAAGTACCACTATCAAATTAAGGGTTTCACTTATCAAATGAGTATTAATTTTTCTTAGCTAGTCATTTCTACCAAAAATCTTGAAGTGTTAGCAGAGGCAACACAAATACTTTGGGTAAATTAGCCAAAAGTCCCTCAAATTGGTCTTGTAAGGCCTCCAGTACACAACATTACTGTTTAAGGCCTAAAGTCCCTTGCGCATGAGATTAGTTCGGGGCGGTGGTCCCTTAGCCTGTCACATCAGATTTTTTATTACTTATTTATTCTTCTAACCATTTGAATAGGTGTCATGTAATCTAATCCTAGTTTTTAGCTCCAACTCATCATCTTTCCCTGATTACTGTCGAATTTAAATGTAGTAAGATGAGATTTTGACAGAACCATATACAACTCAGCTAAAATGATATCAAATTCATCCCATTCCAAAAGTAAAGTTAGATAGAACCATAACAAAGTCAGATAAAATCATAGACAAATTCATTTCAGACACATATAATTTTATATCAGATTCAGATAAATTCAAACCAAATCTAGTCAAACCAAACATAAACTAGTCAGATAATTTTATATCAAATACATATAAATTTATATTGATGGGACATAACTATTTTGTAAACTGATTATGATTTCGAACACAGATAAATTCATAGAAACTCACATCAAAAAGCAAAGTTAGATAGAACCATAACAAAGTCAGATAAAATTATAGACAAATTCATTTCAGACATAGATAATTTTATATCAGATTCAGATAAATTCAAACAAAATCTAGTCAAACCAAACCTAATCTAGTTAGATAATTTTATATCAAATACAGATAAATTTATATCGACGGGACATAACTTTTTTTTGAACTGATTATGATTTCAAACACAGATAAATTCATTGAAACTCACATCAAAAAGCAAAGTTAGATAGAACAATAACATAGTCAGATAAAATCATAAACAAATTCATTTAAATTCATTTCGGACATAGATAATTTTATATCAGATTCAGATAAATTCAAACCAAATCTAGTCAAACCAAACCTAATCTAGTCAGATAATTTTATATCAAATACAGATAAATTTATATTGACGGGACATAACTTTTTTGTGAACTGGTTATGATTTCGAACACAGATAAATTCATAGAAACTCACATCAAAAAGCAAAGTTAGATAGAACCATAACAAAGTCAGATAAAATAAAAAAAAAATTCATTTAAATTCATTTCAGACACAGATAATTTTATATCAGATTCAGATAAATTCAAACCAAATCTAGTCAAACCAATCCTAATCTAGTCAGATAATTTTATATCAAGTACAGCTAAATTTATATTGACGGGACATAACTTTTTTGTGAACTGATTATGATTTCGAACACAGATAAATTCACAGAAACTCACATCAAATTAATATAAATGCACAACAAACTTAGATAAATTAATTTTAAATTCAGATAAATTCACCTCAATCCAGTTTAATTCATATCACACTTAGATTAATTCACAGCAAATACAGATAAATTCATATCAAACTTATATAAATTCATACAAAACAGAGATAAGTTTATAATTTAAAGGCAGATTACTTCATGCCAATATCTGACAACTTATACAAAACTCAGATAAATTCACATCAAACTCAGAAAAACTCATTTAAAATAAAGTTGAATACATTTCAAAGTCAAATAAAATCATGTGAAATCCATTAAGTTTCATACCAAACTCTCTGATACATTCATAAGAAAATCAGATAAAATCATGCGACAGTTAGATAATTTTATTTGGAACCCTGTTTAATTAATAACAAATGCAGTTAATTAAAAATCAAACTCAGATAAAATCATATAATATACAGATAAACTCATTTAAAGTCTTTTTTAATTGATATCCGACTAAGACAACTTGAGAATAACTTAGATAGATTCACAGCAAGCTTGATAAATTCAGAGCACACTTAGATAATTGCTTACGTTGCGGATCGTATAACGGTCTAAACTGTTTTGAGGCGAACCGTGTTTGCTGACGTATAGAGTGGGTATTTTTGTCTTTTTGAATTTGTCAGTCTTAAAAGAGGACTGCCGCCTCTATGAGAAACTATCTCGGACCCTAGGCTATAAAATGCAATGACGAGGGACCTTCCGCCAAATGCCCCAAATACTTTAGACTTTTCAGTACTCCCGCCCGGGTGTAGCCAACTCCTCAACACTCCCCCTTAATTGGAATCCAGTCAACGCAGTTTTGCGATGCGCATTGCTTTTTTAGCGCCAATTGTTCTTCTTAGGATTCAAACTCGCGACCAGTTTACTCTGATACCATATTAAATACTTTTCGGTACTCCCCGAGTGGAGCCCACTCTTCAACACTCCCCCTTTGGTGAAACCCGGTCGACGCACTTTTGGTGACGCACGTTATTTTTTCAGCACCGAGTTGTTTCTCTTGAGATTCAAACTTGCTACCGGTTGACTCTAATAAGATATTAAATTTTCTTAGCTCGCCATTTCTATCAAAAACCTCAAAGTTTTGGTGAAAATGGTTAGTTGAAAAAACTTAATAATGGGCCTACTTGTTCAGCCCCATAATTGATTCCACGAACCACAATCCCACCCCTCCAACCACTACCCGGGGGCCATAGCTAGTGGCAAATTATCTTCACAAATGGGGTGAATGTACAGCTCTCAATGGGCCTTTGAACTAGGCTTGAGCCGAACTGTCACCGCAATCATCTCGGGCCATGAAGATATAAATAAATAGGACAGCCCAGCGAGGTGACTATTGTTCTCTCCTAGGGTTGTTCATGGGCTGAGTATGGCCAGACTCTTGTCTGGTCCAATTCAATTATCAGGCATCATCTCAGGCCCGTATCAAAACCCTAAGCCTGAAACTTGGGCCCAGAGCACCAGACAGGACCCAGTTACATAATCTATACACCTTTGCCCTGTCTTTAAGCTAGGTAAGCATAGGCCTGGCCTGTTTGACCATGGGCCATAAAATTCTGCCTGGATCTATTCCATGGGCCTAAAAGCACAGCACAAATCCAACCTAAATCAGATTGGGCACTACTCAGGCTGGGGCAGACCTAATCCATGAGCAACCCTTTCGGTTATATTCTAACGAGTCTCACAAGTGAAGAAGTGAAGCAAATTTTTTTTATTTTTTTTTTCTGACTTCTGGTTTGTGTTGGCTTTGGCATGAGACAACACATTACATATATTGTGTTCGAGTTGTACAGTTATTACAAATGAAAATGATTCACATATGTAATGGTTATGCATTGTCATAAATTTGTGAAAAAGTGGCCATTTACGCACTAAAAATCTCATTACCCCTCAACCAAAAAGGTGTTAGTTTGTTTTTTTTTTTTCTTGCCCATCAACTACCTTTATTTTATCCCTTTCCATGGGCTCCATATATATATATATATAAATATATTCCAAACTATTAAGTTTGTTTATTGAACTTAAAATTCCTTTATATCATGAAGCTGATTATCTTAAATCTTCATAGATTTTGAGAACTTTATGAAAAAGTAAACAAATACTTTTTTTTTTAATTTTATGTACTTTTGTGAGCCTCCAATTTATGATCTGACCCATTCAATATTCTTGTATTAATGATAAACATCAAGATATATAATATCATATCTTAATTCTCCATGGATCAGAAAAATTTGTGAGAAATATAAAGAAACTCCAAATATATCTAAAACCATCGAATGAGTTCATTTGCTCATGTGAAAATGATGTGAAAGTGATGTTTGAGAACATGGTAATGTCACACATATAGCATCTGTAAAACCCATTTTCCTATCCTATGAATAAAAGGCAAACTGCCTTAAAGGTTAAATAGCCATAATAATATATTGCAGGGCGAATGTATGCACAATATATAATATTATACTGGGCCTTCAATGGGCTGAATTGGCTTTCATTCTTAGTCTGACACTTGCCTATGGATCTTTAAAGATGCCCAAATGCAGCCATCAAGTTGGCTGGGTACGAATAATAGGTCAGCCCAGCCCATTGTATACTCGGGTTATGTGCGGTTTGCAACTCACATTCTACTTCTGTTTTATTTTGTTCAAGTTCCTACAACATCTGTCTAGATTTTTCAAGCCCAAATAAACAATGTTTTATTTCTGCTTTCTCTCTAGGGATGTGGAATTTTCAACGAGATCGAAAATCTAAAAGCTTAAGTTGATAGGTGGAAGTCCCATGCATATATATTAAAACATGTCAAGCCTATTACTTAGACTATGTTAGAAGCAGGACTTCCCAACACAGAAAATAGCAGTTGGACAACATGATATTTATTTATTTATTCTTCTATTTTCTGCTGTAGATATACTTTCTTCCTCCTCCATCCATAATTTCACCAAGTATTGTCCATTCCTTCACTTGGGAAAATAAATGTTTGGAATCCACGGTTGTTTCCATATATACGTGCTGAAGAGAGAAAAAGCGAATGTCTTCGATTTTTTCAACATAGAGATTCCGAACCTTGGTCCCTCCATGGCCAGATTCTCTGTGGATGAATGATACCCATCAAACCTGCCATTTGTATGGAGAAAACGACACATCAATGGTAATTATGATCTTCACCTTTCTGCATCAGTTCCTTTGTTAATCAACTCAAATCAAAACTTATGATAAATAAAAAGGCTCCTAGTCCTCCTACCACTGTTGATTTATTATGCTTTCTAATAGATGGGATAAGGCTTGAAAGATGGATGATGATCATGATAATCTTATTGGAGATTTCCAAGTATTTCTCAAAATAGTGTTAGGATAGTATTGAGTGGTTGAGAAGTTATCTGTTCCTGAACCTCACGAAATTCTATAGAGCATTTGCCCATAACCCTTCCATCCATATGGGTTCGGTACTGATTTATTAGCATCAATACGTGTGACAGTCTCTGATACAAATGAAAAATGCAGGAAAACTGCAGTCCATCAAGGTGGACGTGATGATTCCTTCCAATCTCCTACATTAAATGATCCAACTCTCTCTCTCTCTCATTTCAAACTTTTTTTTAGTTTTAGCCCGCATACACACGAGAAGAAGTCCCGCATAAGCAGGAAGAAAAAGGAACCGGCCGCACAAACACAAAGAGGTGACTTACCCAGAGTTCGGACCCCCTGACGGGTAAGAATGGACGATCCTTGTCACTTGGGTAAGGAGTCATTCTTCTGATTTTAGACTTAAATGGTAGATATTAGAAAATTAAGGAACGAACAGTGGCCTAAAAGATAGTCAAGGAATTGTCTATAATTCTCCATCTTGTATTATTCACCTTTGCTTTTTACAGAAGAACTCTCCATTAATCAGGAAGAAGGATTACCACCTGGTTAAGATTTAAAGGTAAAACGAATGTTAAAATAAAAATAAGGTAAAACGAAGTAAAGGGAGAAGAAATTAACTAGTGGAAACTCATAGCAACTGACCAACGATCCAGCAAACTCATAAAGAGGCTCCATTCAAAAGAACATAGTCTTTCCCTTGCAGCATTATTATTGCTTTTGTGTATCCCAACTACATTTTGTTGTACTCCTGAATGGTCCCACTAAGATGGAATTCGGGGCAGTGCTGCTCAATTTATGACCTTTTCGTACTAAATATGAAAGTGGGTCACCTATGCATTTGACCTAACAGGACTAACTCCGCGTGTCCCACAACAAGTTGGAATACAAGTTAATACCCTAGAACAACAACTAGTCAACAAGTAATGTAATATAAAAGCAGTTATGCTACAGTACATGGACTAATCCTATGATATGCATTGCATGATATCCCCATGGATATCATAGGGTTAGTCCAATGAGGGAGTCCATGTAAACTTTTTGTTATAAAAGTGTCACCTTTGCTGGTGAGCACACTTTCTTGTGGGCCCCACTTGAAGATGGGACTTTGGGGCTCAAAAGACCATGCCATCACCCCTAAAAAGAAAATGGTGATAGAGGTTTTAGTCATCATCCTATTCACTTGATCAACGGCCAATAAGTCTTCACCGTCTAAAACTAGCTAGTGTGAGTCGATCTAACGCTCCAATCCATTTGGATGGATACCAAATCTAGAATCGGTGACTATTAAGGGGTTGGTCTGCTCAAATTAATCATAAGTTGAGCCCCACTAGATGTCTTGGCACATTATACTCACCTTATTGTAAGCACTGGTGCCCGATGGAGGGAATTCCATTATAAAATGGAATGACTGTACACATAGTTACTAGTTAATGTAGTAGGGGACACCGACCCCCAATTCTGAACATGGCTATTATTTATAAAAGACACAATCAAATCTATATTACTAAAGGGATGTATACACTTCATGAGAATTCCTGGAGGAGGACACCTGGCATGTCTTGGAGAGGGACACATGGCAGCAGCCAGCCTAAAATGGTGTTCTGCTAATGCAATCCCTAAAATCTCTCATTCTCCATCTAAAACTTCTCCATCTCTCCCTCCCTAAAATCTCTTTTTAATACTTTGATGATTATCAAGCAATTCATAGGTCCCAGCCCGCATCAAATTATTTCATGGACGGTTAGAATATAGATGGTGGACCCCATTCATCTTGGGGGTCCTACTTAAATAGGTTAGGTTTGGTCAATTTGAGAGGTCTATGATCATTTGATCATTTGATCTTTATCAATCAATTCATGGGTCCCGGCCCGCATCATTTGATTTTATGGACGGTTAGAATAAAGATGGTGGACCCCATTCATCTGGGTCCCACTTAAAAATATTTGGTCGATTTTTTAGGTCTACGATCATTTGATCCTTTGATCTTTTAAAATCAATTCATGGGTCCCATCCCGCATAATATGGTTTTATGGATGGTTAGAATAGAGATGGTGGACCCCATTCATCCGGGGGTTCCACTTAAATAGGTTATGTTTGGTCAATTTGTGGGGTCTATGATCATTTGATCCTTCAATCTTTATCAAGCAAATCATTGGTCCATCCCGCATCATATTGTTTCATGGATGGTTAGAATATAGATGGTGGACCCCATTCATCTTGGGGGTCCTACTTAAATAGGTTAGGTTTGGTCAATTTGAGAGGTCTATGATAATTTGATCATTTGATTTTTATCAATCAATTCATGGGTCCCGACTCGCATCATTTGATTTTATGGACGGTTAGAATAAAGATGGTGGACCCCATTCATCTGGGTCCCACTTAAAAATATTTGGTCAATTTGTTAGGTCTACGATCATTTGATCCTTTGATCTTTTTAAATCAATTCATGGGCCCTATCCCGTATAATATGGTTTTTTGGACGGTTAGAATAGAGATGGTGGACTCCATTCATCTGGGGGGTTCCACTTAAATAAGTTATATTTGGTCAATTTGTGAGGTCTATGATTATTTGATCATTTGATCTTTATCAAGTAATTCATGGGTCCCAGCCCGCATCATATGGTTTTATTGACGGTTAGAATATAGATGGTGGACCCCATTCATCTTGGGGGTTCCACTTAAATAGGCTAGGTTTGCTCAATTTGAGAGGTCTATGATCATTTGATATTTATCAATCAATTAATGGGTCCCGGCCCGCATCATTTGATTTTATGGACGGTTAGAATAAAGATGGTGGACCCCATTCATCTGGGTCCCACTTAAATACATTAGGTCAATTTGTTAGGTCTACGATCATTTGATCATTTGATCTTTCTTAATCAATTCATGGGTCCCATCCCGCATAATATGATTTTATGGACGGTTAGAATATAGATGGTGAACCCATTCATCTTGGGGATCCCACTTAAATAGGTTAGGTTTCATCAATTTGAGATGTCTATGATCATTTGATCATTTGATCTTTATCAATCAATTAATGGGTCCCAGCCCACATCATATGATTTTATGAACAGTTAGAATAGAGGTGATGGACCCCATTCATCTTGGTCCCACTTAAATATATTAGGTTAATTTGTTAGGTCTGTGATCATTTGGTTTTTTTTAATCAATTCATGCCTCACCAAAAGAATAAAACATTTGAAAAAAAATATAAAGATCAAATTAGCAACAAAAAAACGGACTCACAAGTTTACTAATTAATAAATTTATTAAAAATAATTCATATCAGTTTGTGCATTTGGTGATTTCGTGGTTATCCACGGGATTTTGCTAGTATACAATAATAATGTTGGAGTTAAATCTTCTCATATAGCTAAATCAGATTTTCTTTGAATCTACATATGAAGTTTATTTTAAAAAATGGGCTTAGAAGGTGTTTCTGGATCTAAGATTTATTAAAATAATGATTGTACTTATAAAGAGTTTTTTGATTGATTTATTTCTTTAATTAAACTTACTACTTTCTTCATTGGTATGCCCTGTCCTCTTTTAACGTAACCATGGTTTAAATTCTTCTCTAATTCTCATGTTTGTTTATTGGGGATCATCAAGTTTCTCGATTTCTTCATTCCTCTGGGCTCTTAGATCAAGGTTCGAACTATTCATCCTCTTTAAAGGCCAAGAACAACTAGTGGGTCAAATTTAAGTTGTTAATTCAATATAAACTTTTAAGATATTTATAAAAAATGCAAACCATTACATCTGCTTTTCTGGAATTTTGTGGACCCCTAAATCACAACCAAGAACCGTTTGTCCTCTTTAGAAGGCTAAAAATGATCAGCAAGATATGTTTCAGATATTTATTCATCATGGACTTTTGAGAAATGTGTGAAAACAGTAAAATATTATTGGACATAGCAAAGTGCAGCATAGCGTCCCTTGGGCCTAATCCAATGTTTTCATTTTTTATTTTTTTATTTTATCTTTGGTAGATCCTAAAACATGATATGGACCATTCATCCTCTTTAAAATGCAAAAAATGACAAGGGGATCAGATTTCATCTTTAAATGCACGGATAACGAGAAATTTGTGAACAGGTCCAGACCATTACATTTGCTTTTATACACTTTTGTTTCTCCCATTTTGAAAAGGCCCAAAAAGGGGGTTCGAATTTTATTTATTTATTCATCATGGATTTTAAAATATTTGTAAAGAACGGTAAACCAATGTACTTAGATTCACATGTGAAGAGATATGACATACAATGGATCGAATTTGTTTCACATGTGAGTCATTTGCATGTGTAAATGAATCATATGTAATACTTGCGCATATGAATCATTTTCACATAAAACTAACGACCCTTAAGTGAACTGTGCAGCAAGCAGCATGATGTTTTCCAGAAATTCTGAAAAAACCTTAATGCTTGAGAAGATTTATCCTCTTTCCACATATGGCCTCCTAACAATTTTTTCTTTTCCACATTGTGGAAGATTATGCCATTGTGTATATGGATGAACAATACGCTACTGGGACACTTTGCACTACATACATATATTGTGAAAGAAAATGTGTAGAAAAAAGAGGATGGCGCCCAAGAACCTTAGTTTTCCAAAAACATTTGATAATCATTATTTGTCTCGGTGCTTTTTCCAGTATTTCTCAAAGTATTTTTGTGTCATTCTTTCAGAGGAAGAAAGTGGTGTTTTTCCAAGGAACCATCCCTTTAATGGTAAGTTTGCATGAGGAAGAAAAAAAAAACAATCCAAAACTTATTTTTTCTGAGAAATCACAGAAAACTTAGCCATTTTTTTGCTTTTTCAAAAGAAGAAGCAGCCACACGAAACGTGAATTTTATCCCAGCGTAGAAAGCCATTTGTACAATTAAAGCGTTTTCTTAAAAAAAAAAAAAAAACAGCCACACAAATATGCCCTTGCAATGTTTCTTAAGTGAGAATATTAGGGTCAAGTCAAATCTCAGGCAATGGTCATCATTGTAGGCCACAGAGGGACCCACACACCAACATATGGATCACATTTTTGAAACACCAACTTCTCTCATCCTCTTTCTTGATACTATGCATTTGGCTTCCTTTTTATTTTTTTTGCTAACATCATATATATACTACTACGGCAGGTGAGACAATATTGTAGGAAATCGTGCGGCCCGCATGCCACGGGTCCCACGTCGAATCAAGCAGGACAAAAGCCTGGAGAGAGTACAATCTCACTTAATGTAAGACTTGATCCGTCCCCACAAATAAAACTCTCAACATGATCGGTGGATGCGGATTTTTTAATTAGCAAAGAAGTTTCCACTAAGTATGACTCTTTAGGACTTGTCTATATTAAATAAGAAAGCCCTAGGGTTGGTCACTCTCCATTCCCATAGGTTAGACAAATGCAAAGAGATCCGCGGAGCTTTCCAATTGTCAGAACGCACATAAAATCAGCGGAGCTTTTCAATTGCCAGAACGCATATAGATCTTTAGCCGCGTGTCAGAGTCTCATATCCAAATCCAACAAATACAAACTACAGGCACATGGATGGATTCTTACGCAATTAGTAAAACTAAGGTACGGACTGCCGACACCAGTGAGCTATTCATGTGTTGCCCTTGGCTTCTTTTGTGTATAAAGCAGAGAGTATAAGTGTGCTTATAATAGCTCATAAAAGTGTCTTTTATTTCAAAGGCATGCATGTTGACAATTAGTTATAGCCATAATTTTATCTATAATATATTTTGGCGCGAGCCTATTTTAAAGGCTATGTACTAATCATTAAAACACAAAGAGACTGGTAATGTTTGCAGATTTACTAATCACATTAGATGTGCATTTGATTAATAGAATAAAAACTTAAACAGCCAGAAGGCAATATCTAAATTGAAGATCCCTAGTCTTATTCTTGCTGGTTGCTGTGGGGACACCAGTGCTTTGAGAGTTCTATTCTACTTTACATCCACCAGATGAGACAAGACCCAACCATTGAATTAAATAGGCCTAAACCATAGGTCCATATTCATGTCGCCTACCTTTGACCCACCTACGTTGCTTTCTCACTTTATCTTATATGCCACCACTCATGGCACATACCCAGCAAAGATGACGATCAAAGGCTTTTCTCATCCACCCACCCACAACCACAAAAACTACCAATTACGAGTGGGTTCCATATTTGCAACTAATCATTTATAAGATGGATGTCTGTTTAAGATATTTCAAGGGGTTAGACTTAGGGCTCATTTGTTTGTAGGTATTCGGGAATTCTGTAAACCCGTGAATTCTTTAAAGCAATGACAATTACCCTTCTGTATATCTGAATTTTTATGAAATCTCACTATTCACCCGCACACACATTCACACAAGTCCTTTATCACGAGGACTATCGATGGAAATTGATCCCTAATTGCTTTGGTAAAAAAAAATTGCCTCACCAGCTGAACTACTAAGAGTCATTTAGAATTTTTACTGGACTACTATACATGTAGTGCTGTTCTTTAGAAATCCTTAAAATAGGTGATGGCCATGTCAGAAGAACGTGGTGGTGGTGAGGAGGGACACGAGCCTGTACACAACAAGATCCTCGATCCACGGCATTTGTCCTCTAATTCCTTGTATACCTAACCTTTTGACTGCTGTCGTTGTTAACTCCTCCTAACATATTGGCCTATTTTCAGAAAAAAAGCCCTTACCTATGCTTGTTGATTGTTGAGCATTTCTTTTTATTCAAATGGGGTATGTTATATGACCATTGGGGTTTTTCCTTCGAGTCCACTGATATTGGCATCCAGGTTTTATCTTTTCCCACACACACACTTAAAAAAAAAAATGTGAAATGATCTTTTTGCCCACCCTCTTTCTTTCTATCTCTCCACCTCCCCCTTTCACCTACGGCTCAGGCCAGCATCGGCGTCGGCCGAACTCCTCCCCTTCTCTCTCCCTCTCCCTCTCCCTTCCCACTGTTTTCTCCCTTTCCCTCCCCCACTGTTATCTCTCTCTCTCCCCCTCTCCTCCCTCCCTCTCCCTCTCCCTTTCCCTCCCCACTGTTTTCTCCCTCTCGGCGCCGATGCTGGCCGAAGCCGCTGGCTGGAGCCGGAGGTGAAAGGGGGAGGTGGGGAGATAGAAAGGAAGAGGGTGGGCAAAAAGGTCATTTCACTTTTTTTTTTTTTTAAGTGTGTGTGGGAAAAGATAAAACCTGTGTGCCAATAGCAGGACTATTTTCCTTCTGAGGGCATTCTTGAGACTAGTGGGTTAAGCTTGATCCTAATTTTGTGACCCAATTACTAGGGCTATCAATGGACACAAGCTGGATTGAATCTGCCTGAATAATTGAGGATCTGCATTGTCCAACAAGCCCAGCGAGCTGGGACCACACCAAAATTTGGGTTTTGGACCCCTTGTTAGTTCAAACTAAGCATTGGGCTGCAAGCCTGTTGTACCCTAGTTCTAGGTAGATTTTAATGTTTTTGTATATCAGTGTGTTTTGTGTTTGCGTGCCTACATTTAGATGCATACTTGAGTATTTAAGGGTTTTTTTTTTTTTTTTTTTTTTTTGTCGTAAAGTAAGAGCTTATTTGAATAGTATGAAGACAGCTCTTTTTCAAAAGACTGGGTCGTTATTTGGGCTTGAGCTATAATCAGACTCATACCTTATATGGGCAGGCTTTTGGGCCCCCTATATTGCTTATCTGACACGCCCAGGACAGGGTTGATTCAGCCAAGCCCGGCCCATTGACACCCTTACCAACGACTACATGGGCTTGACCCTCGTATATTTCAAGCCCGGATCATGGGCTCAACCTGATCAGACAATCATGTGGTCAAAGGTGAACCGAAAATGATGTGGCAAGTTGCTCAAACATCATCACCTCCATCCAACCAGAAGATGCCAACCACTCATACCTAAATAAAAAAGATGTATACTTTATCCATAATCTTACATTTAGTGAGGTTTAGGAACCTAAAACTCTCTGTAAGTTGAATGGATACTAGGCTCAATTTAGATTTTTATAACTCATGATTATCAAGTAAATCTGATTATGCAGAAGGAGTTATTTGGAGACCCTTTTTTTTTTTTGTTTGTCAAGGTGACTTGACTATACAAGGGTGTTGAGCTCAGTATAAAAGTGACTATCCAAGGGCTCTGTTAATTTGGATCATCATGGCAAGGACACCCTGCAAAATCAGTTCACAGGGAATTCTGACTAGTACTCCTTTGCAGACCTTCACCGCCGAGCACCTCTCAAAGAGAATAGGGCAAGTTTGTTGAACTTCTAGGAATTTTAAGACTTTTCAAAAGTGACTAAAATTGAAGAAACAAAGTTAAAAACTCAAGGATGGCCGTAAAGAAATTTACTCCAAATGATGGAAAATGAATACCCAGTCATTACCCCCATGAGACCAACTCTAGAATGTCAATGTTTTATCTATAACTCAGCTTTATATCCTTCACCATTTACCTATTTAATAATCTTTTGTTGGAGCTTATTTCACCAAGACTTCCATCATATTGAGCTCCATGCAAATAAACAGGCCATTAGAGTAATTTAGACTATTTTTGGACTTTATTGATAATTGGGTACATATTTTAATGTAGTCAAGGTTTATATTGGAATATTATGCATGTAGATGATGTAAATAATATATAAATATATATATACATATATATATTACATATACCATTTTATAAAATAATTACTTACCTCAATAGTATGTGTCACAAGAGCTTATATTGACATTATTAAAAACATGTATGAGAGAGTAAATATTAAGAGACAGATAACTTCTCAATGACCATAGATTTAGTCAACATTATTAAGTCATTATCTCTCTGCATTGATTATGGATGAATAAAGTGCTCGTATTCAATAATAAGGTATTTTGGTATATGTTTGTAGATGATATAATATTGGTGAATAAATGAAAAAAAAAGAGGACATAAGTGCAAAAAGTTGGAAGCTTAAACTAAATGTTAAAAACCATGAGCAATATTATTTAATCAATGTGGGTCCAACAAGCGTTAATAACCATAATGCAATACATCCAATAGTGAATATATATATAACGAAAAACCCTATGACTGTTAAACATCATTAATGAGGAATCCATCTATAAGAAATAAATGTAAGACCCATTTGATGTTAATAATCACATTAACCAAGCTAATTATAGTAATCAAGAGGGGGGCATTAAACAATATGACTCATTTAATGATGACAAACTAGTAATTAGTTCTACAATCCAATATTGGTAATTGGTATGAGACCCATCTAAAGTTGGCAGTACGGGACCCACATAATGTTGGTAATCGTGGTAGAAATTACCTAATGTGATATTTGTACGACCCACCTAAAATTAGTAATCAATAAAGAAATTATGTAATAATGACAGGGCTATGGACCCACATAAAATTTATAAACGCTAAATTGCTCATCTAATATTGACTAATGGTAGGATTCCTATAAAAACCATCAATATTTAAAAAAATGCAGTGGGCCAAACTCTTGTTTTGGTTAGTTGTCTTAATGAAATATTATTTTATACAATATATAGTTGAATATTATAACATGAAGGTTTTTGTAAGAATGTGAGATATTATAGAATACTTTCTAAGTTATCCAAACACCTAGTTTTTAGGTGAGTAGATTATATTCAAAACTAGGATATAATATAGTAAAAATTTTAGAAATATATTGTTTCCAAACACCCCCTAAGGGAAGGATTTAGAATCCAAAAACCTTTAAAATGAGTCATGCAAACATCAATACATGAATTGAAATTCCAATGGAATGTGCAAGAAGTTGTCTCTGATTTGAGTTGGAGCTCAAGAGATACCATAAATAGTCATTTTGACACTTTCCCTCCAAAATTATGGTCTATAATTAAGATGGATGTATGGTAAAACCATAAAAAATGTAATCACAAATGAAGCATTTCGGGCAGCATCAATCCATGATAAGAGGGACTCATATGGCATGGTATGGGAATGTCTATACAATAAGTTCATGGCTTCTTAAATAAAAAGAGTAGATCAAAGAAGCAGATGAAAGTAGTTAGGATAGATCTAAAGTGGAACCTATCCGAAGACTTGGCACAATATTAAGACTAGAATGGAGAAATATAATTCAAGTGGATAACCCAACATTATTAGAACAAGGCTTTCAGATAAAGTTAGCAATGGTATCAATAGGAATCTTCCAGATGTCCTCAAAAAATTTAATCATTGATCATTGTTAGTAAACCTCAGGTCTTAAGTTTGAGAAATATAATGAGTACTGTAACATCATAAAATAATAGCATAGTTGCGAAGTCGGGTCAGGTCCATTCAAGTGCATTTTCTTTCATACTCTTTAGACCCAACCTCATATCAAGTCACAATCAAATACGATTGAAAATCTGAGTCAATTCAACCAGAATAAATCCCTTGCCCAAATCCAATCTCACCCTAAGTTATAAAACAAAGACCATTAATTAAACTCACTCAATTTAATCAAAATCAACACCCCTAACTTAATTAAAAATAAAATTAGATCTAGAATTTCCAAATCAATTCAAGCTTTCACATGCAAACATTGGAAAAACAGTTGTTCATTTGTCACTGGTCAAAAAAGCCATCCATACCACTCACTTGACAACAAATGTTTAATTGTGCAGCTGGGTGAACCTAAGTTGAGATTGACTCTTGCTGAAGAAAAATCTTTCCCTACCATAAAACTGTAAAATAAAAGTAAAGTAAAAATAAAGTAACTTGCTCATTCAGGTAACTATTATATTCCCAATACAAAGACCACTAACCCCAACCCAACACCATAACGTTATCCCTGTCATATCAATATAAATATAAATAAAAGAAGCAATTCATGAGCACATCTTCTGCTGCTGCAACTGCTTACTACTATACAACAATAATTAACACTCACACCAACATCCTCCAACAAAATCCCCTCCTTTTTCACTCATTATTACCATCCTACCCCTAGCCAGCCCCCACTTCATATCTTCTTTGGCCATCAAATAGAAACAAAAACCAGTAATTTCATCTCCCTCACAGGGGCAAAACCGTCCATCCAAACAGTGGGTCTCCCACTAACATTTATTCGGCGAAAATCCCACCGTTGATTTCTCCAAATCAAACCCTACACGTGTCCCCTGCTGCTGCACGTTCCCGATGATCGACAACGGCGACGTCGTCGGCGCGAACGCGAAGCAGTAAGTCCCGGTCGAATCCACCGGAATCAGATAGTTCTTCGCCGGAAGCGGCAGCGACTTCCCCTCCGGGAAGTGGAGCGCCACTGTCGGCACCTCCACGCTCGTCCTGCTCCCCAGGTCGTAGCACGTGTCGAACAGCGCCACCCCGGCCGCCGCCGGCAGGTCCTTCGTCCCCTTAACGAAGGCGTCGCGCAGCGCCGCGTAGGCGTCCGACTGCAGCCGCGTCACGGCGGTGCCGGAGTCGACGATGACGCCGCCGTTGCCGCTCTCGTCCATGGAGAAAGCAGACGGCGGGATGGAGAGCATCTCGCCGCCGACGGAGAGGCCGGTGAGGGCGAGGTAGTAGAAAGTGTCGATCTTGCGGTTGCGGAGGAGGGGGGCGGTGACGTCGCCGTAGCCGTTGCCGGCGCCGAACTGGAGGGTGGACGAGGCGGAGGAGTCGCGGTCGACGAGGCAGTAGGAGAAGCCGGAGGCGGAGATCTGGGAGGGGAAGGAGAGGGACCCACCGCCCAGCCCCAGCAGCCCCGCCGCCCCCACAAACAGACCTTCGTTGTCGTGTCCGCAGCCCAAGGCAATGTTTGTAACGGAAGCCGATTCACCGAATGTTAGCGTTTCCGTTACGAATTCCCCAACCGTGTAAGATCCGTCGCCGTACGATACCTGAAAGCGCGAAAACAACAATGTCACGGCCGTCATAACAGGCGTTAAAAATCGACTGATACGGAATGGGCGCCGTTATAACCTGCAACTAACGTTTCGGTCCATGGAATGTGACCGTTGTACTCCTTTTGACTCTCGAACACCGTTTTTCGGTACGGGCGAAAAAAAATGCATCCACAAATTTCGGAGCTAACAAAAGTATCAGGTTCGTGTCGGATATTATTGCGATTTTAACTTGATTTTATTGGAACTTTCTACAATCACGATGCAACTTTTTCCGTCACGGAAGCAGTTACCGTTATAACGGAGACAAAATAATTACCTGATAGAGGCACGTGTCGTTTCGGCAGGCCATCACGTCGAGAGACTTGCACGGCTGAGATTCGCAGGTAAGCGCAGCGTAACTGGAAGAGGCGGAGGGCTCGAAAACCGGATCGGCCTGCTGGTAGCAGTCCGTACACGGCTGGCATTGCACCCACGTTACATCGCTCCCGGTGTCGAGCACCATATAAAGCGGTTTCGGAGGCCGACCGATTCCGACTCGGGAGAAGTACTCACCGCTTCCCTGACTCGTCCCGGAGACGATGGGGCCCTGCAAACCATTTTCGGGTTTGGCATCTAAAAAAGAGTCTGATTCTAACGGCTTGAGATCGGATCGGTCGAGGCCGCTGAGGGCGATGGCGAGTTTGGCGTTGATGGCCTTGACTCGAGCCGAGTCGCGGGCGAGTCGGGCGAGTGTGAGGGTCTTGTAGTCCTTGTGGGTGGTGGGGTGTTTGAGGGAGTCTCGAGAGTGGAGTTGGAGAGTGAAGGAAGGGTTTGTGGATGTGGGAATGTGGGATGATTTCTGCAGGGGTTGTTGGGTTTGGGTTTGGGTTTGGGGAGTGAAGGAAATGGCATATTGGGTCTTCTCAAGAGAGGCTGTAATGTTGAGGGTTGTGGTTTTGGGGATGGTGGGAAGGACTCTGCAAGTGATGGAGGAGATGGAGAGGAAGATGAATAACAAGAAGAGGGAAGAGATTTCTGATGCCATTGTTGAGAAAGAGAGAGTGTGTGGGGAGTGGAGAAAGAGAGATTGTAAGAAAGGAGTGCAAAAAGGAGGAGCCTTTATTGGAGAGAAGATGATGGGGATGGTTTGTACTGAGTAGTAACTAGTAACGCCAGAATAATTGCAGGGTGCTCCTCGAGAGCACTACTAATTTGTGGGGTGTAATTTGCTGAGTCGAGCACCCAGTCAATGCAATTCATTTGGACCATCACCATTTTTGCTTCTCTCACACAGTGGAGTAATTTCTGAACTTTCAAAAGTCATTAAATTAGAATTTAAATTCATGATTTCTAAATTAAAAGTGGCGTCTCTTACTACTAAGATAAAATGCTGTTATTGCTATTTTTTAATATTAAATTGAGGTTTGTTTTCATTCCACATGATTGAAAATTTGGCTTGATCATGTTATTTGGCGGAATTCCATATATTTCAACAACTCATATGTACAAAGGAAAGATTTTCAAAAACTTTTTTTTTTTTTTACATAAGAACCCGCCGACCCTCATTCGGTTGATCATTGATAAACCTACGGATACATAGAACCACCGACAAGCCCTATATATCGGTTAAGGCCTTAAAGAGATTCGAAGGTAGGACCTCCAAGTTAAAATTGAAATTCCTAACGCGAAAATTTTAAGTGTGGATTACATTTTTAGTGGAAGGAAAAAAAATCACTCATCTTTTGGTTTCTTACTGCAATGCCTGGACTAATTGTCAAGGAGTGGCATGCAGAAAATTAAACTCATTTTCCTCAAGCTTTTTAGTATAACCCAAATGTGCCACAGGATGTTTTGAAATTTTGATCCACCATATGCGTACTCCGAAATCTGTGATGATTCCACAGGACCACATCTGTTCTCCTGCGGTGTATACCAATTGAATTAACTGCTCTCACATCGGGCGCGTTGGTTGCAGAAAAGGGTCCGGACAATAATGTGATTTGGCAGAAAGGGCATTTAAGCCTACATGTAACTGTGCCTGGATAAAGATTATAAAGAGGAAAAGATTGCTACAGGTCACAAACATCCAACTTATGATAGATGTTAATAAAGGGCGGTGGATTTCTTGTTTCTTTTCTGTTTCTTCTCTCTTATTAATGACATGTGTAATTCACTTTTAGAGTGAGTGGCTGGAAATTGTTATTGTGGCTCAAACTAATAGAGCACTTATATGCATGCCCCTTCCAGTTCCAGCCCCCCTTTGGTTCGACAGTGACTACAATTAGAGATTGATTTATGCTTATTTATCAGTGGATTGGCAAAATCAAATTATATACATTCTAAATGACTGGATCCCAATGGGTTTGTTTGATTAATAGCCAAGGTTGAGTAAGCTCATTTGAAAGTTCGTATGCAAATTCGAACATGAACCTTGGCTTTAGGGCCAAGTCTAAATTGATAAAAGAAAATTGATATATGAAAAATAAGAGCCACTTTTTTTTATTATGTATATTTATATATAAAAAAAATCGTATAATACACGCGCACGCACATACACACGCACACAAGTGAAATATAATTGGGCCTAATAGGAGTTCATCAGGCTTAAGATGCTCGGAAAAGATCCAATCCATTCAAGGTTGTTGGACACAAATGCATATCACAGCCTATCTAATTGAGCAAGGATCTAATTAAGCCGCACTTAGGCCTATTGACGGTCTTACTCACTCCTATGAACCCGATTATGAAAAACTTTTTATCACAAAATATCAGCAGTTCAGAATTTGAGTCTTTGTGCCAAAAGATGTCGCACCAGTATGAGGGAAATTTGGTCTCCATTTACATCATTGATAAGAACATGAATGCGGGCCTAGCCAAGGAGGGCCTTAAAGAACCCAACTCAAATCTAACCCAAAGGCCAAAGTAGTTTGGTGCAGACCGGACCAGCCCACGTGTTTCTCCAAAAATAATCCATTCCCTATTAGGCTCACAAATGAAATTTTGAACCATACAGATGGGGTGTGATTAGAATTGTAAACGGGTTGGTTCCGGTCTGGATCCATGGTGGACTCAGAACAGTTAAGGAGAACGTGGAACCGCATCCGGACCCATAATCGTTTCGGAACTGATTTCTTGCCTCTACAACCAGAACCGTATATGGGACGAGTTTAGATATGGGTCCAAGTTTAGGTAGAGAATGATGTTTAAAAAATAATAATATGATTTTTAGGAGAGATTTTCTAAAATTGAGGTAATATGTCGAGTCTCGGGTCCACGGGTCCAAACCAATGTGGCACCGGACCAAGACCCAATTTTTAACGGATCGGAACCTCTGGGTAATCGGAGAATCGAGGACGCATTTACAACCCTAGGTGCGATGTGCTGAGCTATTCAAATTGTTTGTTCTTATCGACCAGGGCCCAGCTTATTGATAGCGTTAATGCCTAATCCTCTAAATAGTCCTATTATCCTAGGAGTCCGGATCAAATAGGGAGAAGTTGTTTCATCCAATCCACAATCATCAACCATGTAAAATCTTTTTCTGAATTTTTTCATTCCAAGAAAGCAATTGAGAGAGTGCATTAACCGGAATGAAACACCTGCATACCCTCTTCTGCTTTGTCATCCAGTTATGTTGCTTACTCTATGAACTTAGGTAGCGTTTGGTTCGCTGGAATGGTTGTAGGTGGGAATGGAATGGAGATCGGAATAAGTCAGGAATGGAATGAGGCAGGAATAGGCATTTCCATTCCAGCGTTTGGTACGCTCAGGAATCAACCTAGTTGATTTTTGTTCCTGCGTTACCAAAATACCCTTGTTAGATTTTTATCTTTGGCTCAGTCAATGTATAGATTATATTATTATTAAATAGGTGGGGCCCACGCAAGCTCTTCTATTTTATAATATAATAATAATAATAATTTATAGATTATATTATTATTATATAGGTGGGGCCCATACAAACTCTTCTATTTTATAATCTTATAATAATAATAATAATATATAGATTATATTATTATTATATAGGTGGGGGCCACACATGTTCTTCTCTTTTATAATATTATAATAATAATAATAATAATGTATAGATTATATTATTATTATATAGGTGGGGCCCACACATGTTCTTCTCTTTTATAATCTTATTATAATAATAATAATGTATATATTATATTATTATTATATAGATGGGGCCCACACAAGTTCTTCTATTTTATAATATAATAATAATACTAATAATGTTCATATTATTATTATATATGTGGGGCCCACACAAGTTCTTCTATTTTATAATCTTATAACAATAATAATAATGTATATATTATATTATTATTATATAAGTGGGGCCCACACAAGTTCTTCTATTTTATAATCTTATGATAATAATAATAATAATAATATATTATATTATTATTATATAGGTGGGGCCCACACATGTTCTTCTCTTTTATAATCTTATTATAATAATAATAATGTATATATTATATTATTATTATATAGGTGGGGCCCACACAAGTTTTTCTTTTTATAATCTTATTATTATTATAATAATAATAATGTATATATTATATTATTATCATATAGGTGGGGCCGCACAAGTTCTTCTATTTTATAATCTTATAATTATAATAATTATAATAATAATGTATATATTATATTATTATTCTATAGGTGAGGCCCACACAAGTTCTTTCTCTTTTATAATCTTATTGTTATAATTTTAATGTATAGATGTGAAAAATGGTATTTTGGTCTCAACAAAAAGTAGAAAGGAATGGAATGACCATTCCTTCCCATCCCGGATGGAATGGCCATTCCTCTACATAAGGGAATGGGATTCCGGAGGTAATGGTCATTACGCCACTTTTTTGCGAACCAAACGCTGTAATGGCCATTCCGTTGGCATGACCATTCCATTCCGACCTTCATTACAGCGAACCAAACGCTACCTTAGGTGTCCAAATGGCTGGAATATGCTAGGCATACCACATAAATTTTCACCAAACAAGCGTCAACACCACTCAATCATGAGTATTTTGACTACTAAAATCCAACTTGTGAAAGGAATTTTTTCATGGAAAATGATTTTCCTTGTCCTAAGTTAACATTCGTTTTTCATTCTCTGATTTGAAACCCTTTCTCTTCACAATTTTTTGAAATGCAGGTTTTGACTCTAGAGCCAACCATCTCACAGCAGTAAATTCTTTGTCGTACAAAACAATAGTTTGAAACAGTAGAACATGATCTCATTATTTTCATAGTGAACATATAATGGCGTTAGGTTGGGGATTTCTTTTTTTTCAAAAAAAAAAAAATTCACTCAATTTTTAGCTATTTGTTTAAACCGATTTGATTTTTTTAATCCTAAGGGTCAGCACGGTTGGTCAGGACTACGGATTTTAAACCGAACATTGTAATTTTGAACTCACACCCTCTCTCTACCACCACTAGTTGGCAAAAGCCTCACTTATTCCTTGTGCGGAGCAGGTGAAAGCTGAATTGATTCTGAAAGGGGCTGCAATACATGGGCAATATCAAGTTGAACTTGTGTAAGTCGCACGTAGTGAAAATTATCCGTTGGACTTATACTAAAGTAATGTATGACATTCTTTTCATCCTCTTCCATTGCTTTCTGACATTTTTTATTGCCATGGCACCGAACCAAAGATCCAGGGGGGTTTGTCCCTAGGAGGCACTTTTTTTTATAAAAAAAGTTTCATGCTTTGGAACTGTCAGCTGTTATGAAGGGTCAATTTTAGCTTTTTTAAAACTCTCTAAATTCCAAAATTCTAAATGCCAGGTTGTACTAAAAGATTTGAGAAATATTTCAGGGAATTTGAAGACTTCAAAATCTCTCCTAACAAGAATTTTTTAGATTTCAGTAAATAAATAAATACTAAGGGCGCATTTATTTCATATATTTGAATTTTTAAGAATTCTAAAACTTGGTTTTTCTGTGAGTGGTTTAAAATTAAAGAATTAAAGATAAACATCCTAAAATATCATCAAATTAGATCAAGAAAAGATGAGAAATGAATGCCCAAACATCACTAGCAATTCAAATTCTAAGAGAGTCAAGGTCTCGTCTGTATAGCAACCTTATATCCTTCACCCCTCACTTCTCTAGTAATTCTTTGGCGGAGCTTTTTTACTGTAGACTCTTATATATTTTAATTCCTATGTATTCCATGCAAATAAAAAGGCTCTAAATCTTTTATAAATCTTGCGATGCATTTGTTCATTAAGTGGAATCCCTCCTCAGATTTCTCATTTCCGCAAAAGAGGAGAATCTTGCATTTCTACCCATGAGATAGGACTTCAAATCCTCTTTACCGAGAAAATTCAATTTATTTTTTTCTTTTCCACACGAAAAATATATACCACCAAACAATTAAAAAAGAGGCTGCACAAAGACTAAGAGTAATTTTCCTCTTTTATCATGAATTTCTTTCATCGCCCAAAGACAAGTGACAAGCTTTTAAAAATCGAATGAGCTTAGCTGCTTGTGACAATAGCATGCATGACAAGCTTGGTGGGGCTCACCGACTCACCTAGATGAAGGGGGCATTGAGGTTTAACCCTAGAAAAATCTTTTTGTAAACTCATGTTTTCTGCCATCCAATGTGAATGTGAGAACACAAAATGAAAATGTGGATGCATCCTACAATTTTGCTTTCCTTAATTTCAGCAACTGGTGCCGTAATTGCAGCCGGCTAAAGGAATCTCGGTAGAAAGGACAGAGACCCTCGACTGATCTTCCATGAAACAAAGTGCATCCTACAAGCAACGCATGGCATGCACTGTGCTTATCTTATGGGAGGGAGATAGAATGGAATATAGAAAAAAAAAAGTATAGAAAGTGGTTGGAAGTAGAAATTGGCTCGACCCCATTTGTCAGAAACGGTGGAGGTGGACCACTTAGATGTGAAGGACTAGACCATGATTCGAATAGGAACAAGTGGGTGGAACTCATTTGTCAATTCATCACAGGTGGATAACTAAAAGATCATGCCCTTTTGTATGTATCTCCCAACAGTATTTATGTGTACCGACATGATCCAATGGTGTGTCTGTTTCACAAGGGCTGTTTTCAAAAGGACTCCTCTATTATCCCAAAACCTCAGGAAGATCCCTTGTATGGGTTTGAAGACTAACCTTCTAGATTCTATCTAAAACAATAAAAAAACAAGATTTCCAACATATGTGTTTCCTGTTTTAGTGATAGGGAGAGGTTCAATGCATCATCAATCAGTAGTTACCCATCAGTTCAATAGTTTGCATTAGGAAAAACAAGCCCCACACTAATAAGACAAGTATTGGACAAGATATCCCCAGAAAGGAAAAAATAAAATACTTATTAACACTCTGTAATATTCACTTTCTATTGATGTTTCATTTTTTTTTTAACTTTATCCGTATTTTGAGATATTTTCCCAATAGTATCTGATGAGTCAAGCCCAATCCGGATCGCGGTAATGAGTCAGGTCCAAGTGACCCGGTCTGTCTAGGATCATGGGTCAGGCCAGAATAGCCCCGTTGAGATCCGGGTTTTCGTTAAACGAAGCCTCATCACCTCAAGCTCCAAGTCATCGCGACGAAGTCCTCCCCTCACCTGCATTTACCAAGTCTCACGGAGAGGATCTCACCTGCCTTCCACCTGGCTCGATCCTCAAGGACACGACTGAGGCTCCAAAGAGACGTTGAACTGATCGCATCCCCACCTGGTGGGGAAGAGTTATAAACAGAGCCCTCTCATCACTTGAGAGGGCAATCGTTTTTTCCCTACTTTCTCATATCTGTAACTCTCTACATTAATCAAACGTCACCATTTTGAAGTGGACGTAGGTCACGCTTGACCGAACCACTATAAATCTCTCATCTCTCTTCATTTACTGCACAATATTAATTATCTGACCGGTGGTGTCCGAATTTATCCTTTTTGGCATCAACAGTTTGGCGTCGTCTGTGGGAACTGAAAAAATTCAAACCCCTTGTTAGAATCATGGTGATCAGCACGAGGTCTGTAAGACGAGAGGACAACCACGGCCTAACTACGGGTCCGGGCCCTACCGTTCTACCAAACTCTCCCAGACAGGGAGAGAACGGTCCTCAACCGGGTAATCTTGTCCCGATTACTCCCGCTCCTACTCCTTCTCCACAGCAGATGATGGAGACCATGCAGCAGCTGGTGACTCAAAACCAGCAAATCCTCCAGCTTATGCTCGCAGGGCAAGGAGGAACGCCATTGGGTGGGATACAGCAGCAGGAGGCGACGCCCGCGCGGGGCCCGACTGCTCCGCGAAACGGAGCGCCTCACCCGGGCGCCCATCCCCTGGGCGCCCAGGGCAGAGGACTTCCTATGGGCGCCCAGCCCATTCTCCATCACCTGGGCGCCCATCCCTATGGCGCCCAAGGTCGAGGAGTTCCCCCGATGACGCAGTTCCATCGCGCCCAGGATGCCTCTGCCGGAGCTCCCTTGGACCCCCCACCTGGCCCGAGCCTGGCTGGTCCTCAAGGTCATGCTTATTATGCGGTGCCTCCACCTCCAGGTGGAGCCCAGTTTGCAGAACCTCCGGCTGATGATCCCCACTTCCAAGAAGGGGGAAGTGAAAATAACACAGTGGGGGAGGAAAGCAATCTCCCTGGTCCTTCCAGAGAACCCCATAATCAATGGGAGGAAAAATTTAAGGAGATGCAGAATCAAATCGGGGACGTCTTCGATGCTGTGAGGGCGCAGGCCCCGGAGACGGTAGATTATCTCATCAGACGAACGAACACCCCGTTCAAGTCTGATGTAGTAAACTACCCCCTTCCTCCTAGGTTCAAAATGCCGTCTATGGAGACCTTCGATGGAAGGAAGGATCCACTGTATCACCTGAAAACTTACAAGACTGTGATGCAGTTGCACAATATCGCTGATGAGATCATGTGCAGAGCATTCCCGACCACACTGAAGGGCTCCGCCCGACAGTGGTTTTCCAATCTCGCCCCAGCTTCCATCGCCACCTTCGAAGAACTAAGCAGGTCCTTCGTATCACATTTCATTGGAGGACGCCGCCATCAAAAGCCACCCACACACCTGCTGAGTGTAAAGCAGGACAGTAATGAGAGCCTCAGGGCATACCTCACTCGTTTTAACGAGGAGGTACTTCAGGTGGAGGAACCCGATGACAAGGTGACCATGACTGCTTTCTTGGGAGGCCTCCGTTCATCGGGTTTCTACTTCTCAGTAATGAAGCGCCCACCAAAGAACATGACGGAGCTGTTGGCGAAAGCCCAGAAATATATGAACGCGGAGGACGCTACTAGGGCCAGGCGGGGCGAGTCCTCCAGAGTGGCGGATAAAGGAAAACACGATAGAGACGACAAGAAGGAGCCCAGCAATAAGCGGAGCAGAACCGAGAGGGTACCTGCCAGGGACCGACTCGGTCCTGCCCCCCCCCCAGAGATCGACCCTTCCCTGCTCCGCAGAGAAATCAACAAGCTTTCACAGCTCTCAATGCTGCAGTAGGGCACATTCTACTGGAAATTCAAGATGATCCTGCAATAAAATGGCCGGGAAAAATGAAATCTCCAGCAAATCGCAGGAATATGACCAAATACTGTCGCTTCCACCGCGATCACGGTCATGACACTGACGATTGCTTCGACCTCAAGAGGCAGATTGAAGATCTTATCCAGCGGGGACACCTGCGCCAGTATGTTGCCGGTAGGGGGCAGGCGCCGCCACAGCCTCACAACGTCGAAAATCAGCACCCTATTGGAGAAATTCGTACTATCTCTGGAGGGTCAGCGGAATCATTCTCCGCCATGAAAGCCTATGCCAGAAAGGCGAGGCATCCTGATGAGCCACGCCCGTCAAAAGCGTCGAGGCACAGCACTGATGAGACTATATCCTTCTCGGATAAAGATCTAGAGAACATCCAGCACCCTCATGACGACCCTCTGGTGCTCTCTATGACCGTCGCCAATTTCCAGGTGCATAGGATCTTGGTTGACAGTGGAAGTTCCGCAGATATTTTGTTTGTAGAAGCCTATGATAAGCTGAAGTTGGGCCGAGAGAGATTGCAACCAGTCAAGTTTCCTCTCATCGGTTTCTCGGGGGAAAATGTGTATCCTTTGGGGGCCATCACGTTACCGGTCACGGCCGGAACAGCCCCCCGAACCTCCACCACAATGGTCAATTTCCTGGTGATAGATTGTCCATCAGCGTACAACATCATCCTGGGGCGACCCACTCTTAACTCCTTGAGAGCCGTCCCTTCCACATATCATCTCATCCTCCGCTTCCCAACCCCGAATGGAGTAGGGGAGGTAAGAGGAGACCAAGTAGCAGCAAGAGAATGCTACGTCACCTCGATGAAGGCCAAGATGACGCAGGAGGCGCTGCAAGTGGAGCTCTTGGACCCAAGAGATGAGGCCACCACAGAAAGAGGGGAGCCAGTTGAAAAACTCACCCCTATAATCTTGCATGAGGAACATCCAGAGAGGAAGGTGTATATTGGCTCTTCACTCCCGAAAGCTCTGGTTGGCCGATTGACAGATTTTTTGAGGGATAATATGGGCATATTCGCATGGTCACATGCTGATCTGGAAGGGATCAACCCAGCCGTAGCCACCCATCACCTCAATGTCAGCCCTCTCCACAAACCTGTTCGGCAAAGGTTAAGGGGCGCCTCCACTGAAAGGGCCCAAGCAATAGAAAAGGAAGTGGGAAAGCTGATGGACATCGGGGCAGTCAGAGAAGTCGCGTACCCTGAATGGCTCTCCAATGTGGTGATGGTGGCCAAAACAAATGGGAAGTGGCGCCTCTGCGTAGACTTCAGCGAACTCAACAAGGCATGCCCGAAGGACAGCTACCCGTTGCCCAGGATCGACCTCCTCATCGACGCCACGGCGGGACACGAGCTTCTTTCCTTCCTGGACGCTTATTCTGGATACAACCAGATTAGCATGCACCCTCCAGATCAGGAAAAAACATCCTTCATCACTCCGAAGGGCACCTACTGCTACAGGGTTATGCCCTTCGGGCTAAAGAACGCTGGAGCAACCTACCAGCGCCTGGTGAACAGGATGTTCCACTCCCAGATCGGGCGAACGATGGAAGTATATGTCGACGACATGCTAGTGAAAAGCTTGGCTGCAGCAGATCACATCGGTCATCTTCAAGAAACCTTCAGTGTTCTTAGGACCTACAACATGAGGCTGAATCCCGAGAAATGCGCTTTTGGCGTTGGATCTGGAAAGTTCTTGGGATTCATGGTCAATCAGAGGGGGATTGAGGCGAACCCTGACAAAATCAAGGCCATATTGGATATGAGGTCGCCATCATCAACTAAGGAGCTGCAGCGCCTCAATGGGAGAATTGCAGCGGTCAACAGGTTCGTCTCCAAATCTGCAGATAAGTGTTTGCCCTTCTTCAAAATTCTAAGGAAAACTTTTGAATGGGGATCTGAGGCTGAGGAGGCTTTCCAAAAGCTTAAGGCGTACCTGGCCACACCTCCTCTCCTCTCACATGCTTCACCTGGGAAAGTGTTGTATTTATACCTCTCTGCTTCTCCCTCAGCAGTGAGCTCTGTCCTCATTTCAGACCATGGTGGGGTACAAAAACCAATCTACTATGTGAGCAGAGCATACAGAGGGGCAGAGATCAGATACTCCGAATTGGAAAAACTAGCGCTCGCCCTCGTTTCTACTGCGAGGCGTCTACGTCATTACTTCCAGAGCCACACAGTCACTGTCATCACGGATCAACCTCTGAAAAGAGTTTTGGCAAAACCTGATGTTGCTGGAAGATTGGCTAAGTGGTCGGTGGAGCTTGGTGAGGTCGACATTCACTATCAACCGAGGCCTGCCATTAAAGCACAGGCTTTGGCAGACTTTGTAGCCGAACTTACATATGCTGAAGAACAAACTGAGGATCCTCCTCTGCTTACACTGGGCGCCCAGCCCTCAACGGGCGCCCAGCTCTCCTCTCCCACACTGGGCGCCCAGCCCTCAACGGGCGCCCAGCTCTCCTCTCCCGCACTGGGCGCCCAGCCCTCAACGGGCGCCCAGCTCTCCTCTCCCTCAACGGGCGCCCAGCTCTCCACCTCATCTCTGGGCGCCCAAGCTTCTCCCCCACAGGGCTCGCAGGCCTCTCCATCTGTGAATGAAGAACCTCTCCAAAGTGCCCAAGTACCTCCTGAAAGGTACAAGGTCTCGCCACTACCAGCCTGGAAACTCTACGTTGATGGCTCAGCAACCACAGAGGGAAGCGGAGCTGGCTTAATACTAATAAGTCCTGATGGTACACCCATCAAATATGCAGTGAAGCTCCACTTCATTGCTTCAAACAATGAAGCCGAGTATGAGGCCCTCTTATCTGGTCTAAAATTGGCGATTGAGATGGACGCCAAATCTGTTCTCGCTTACAGCGATTCACAACTAGTGGTGAATCAAATAAACGGCGAATTCGAAGCAAAGGAGGAAAGGATGCAAGATTACCTCACCATGGTGAAGGAAATAATCAAAAGTTTCTAATATTTTCAGCTCTCTCACATTCCTAGGGGAGAAAATGTTGCCGCCGACGCACTCGCCAGGCTCGCCTCATCATTGGAGGCCTCATCTGCAGAACCGACACTCATCGGGCATCAGTTGGAGAAAAGTAAGTTAGATGTAGTGATCGGAAACATCAACTGTGCATCAGAAGGCGACGAGCCAAATTGGATGACCCCCATAAAGGCCTTCCTCCAAGAGGGCACTGAGCCAGATGACTATCTTGAAGCTAGGAGACTGAGGATGAGAGCTTCTAAGTTCACAATCCTACAGAAAGTTCTCTACAAGAGGGGTTACAACCTACCGTTGCTACGCTGCCTTTCCCCAGAAGAGGCTGACTACGCCCTCAGAGAAATTCATGAGGGGATTTGTGGAAATCACTCGGGAGGACGCTGCCTCGCCCATAAAGCGCTTAGGCAAGGGTACTTTTGGCCAAGCATGTTGAAAGATGCCAAAGACCTCGCCAAGAGGTGTGACAAATGCCAGCGCTTCGCCACTGTGACGCGGCAGCCACCAGAAGAGCTGACCACCATCCTCAGCCCGTGGCCTTTCTCCAAGTGGGGCATCGACATTTTGGGCCCCCTGCCTTTGAGTAGAGGCCAGTGCAAGTTCATAGTGGTCGCCATCGACTACTTTACGAAATGGGCAGAGGCGGAACCCCTAGCGAAGATAACAGACTACAAGGTGAAGGATTTCGTCTGGAAAAACCTGGTCTGTCGCTTCGGGATACCTAATGCCATTGTCAGCGACAATGGCAAACAATTCGACAACAGGCTCTTCAACTCCTTCTGCGCCGACCTTCACATAAAACAACCTCACTCCAGCTCGGCACACCCCCAGGCAAATGGACAAGCAGAGGTGATGGTAAGGACAGTCCTGCGCAACCTCAAGACAATGCTCGAAAGAGCAAAAGGTCTGTGGGTTGATGAGCTTCCAGGGGTATTATGGGCCTACAGGACAACTCCGCGGACTCCTACAGGAGAAACCCCTTTCTCTCTTACTTTTGGGACTGAGGCGGTAATCCCTGTCGAGATAGGGGTACATTCCCTAAGGGTCCACCAATACGACCCGGCCACCAACGAAGAAGGACTCCGCCTCAACCTCGATTTGATAGAAGAGGCAAGAGAAATGGCTGTGGTCCGTAATGCGGAGTACAAACGACGCATGGCCAAGTACTACAATTCGAGAGTGAAGCCTCGTTCCTTCCAACCAGGAGACCTAGTCCTCAAGAAGGTGATTCTCGCTACGAAGGACTCTCGGGAAGGAAAGCTCGGACCAAATTGGGAAGGTCCGTATCTCATAATAGAAGTGGTGAGACCAGGCACCTACAGAATCCAGAACTCTGAAGGAAAGGTCTTACCCCATCCGTGGAATGCAGAACACTTGAAGAAGTACTACCAGTGAAGAGGTCTATGGGGGTGAATTAGGGTTTTTGTTAAAGGACTTAGGTTTGCACTTTTTATTTCATTTAATGTTGCAAAACAATGGATGGATAAATAAAATTACTTTTATTACCAAAAGTTGCATAAATCAGGCTTATGCTGCCTTTACAAAAGTCAAGCTACCTACCCATAAAATCCCTATACACTAATCACTTTCATCCCCTTCCTCATAATTCTCCTCTTCATCGTCCTCATAATCACTAGAACTGCTACCACCATCATCAGGCGCCTCCATCGGCACAAAGCCTGATATGTCAATGTCAGGAAAGGCGGCCGAAATCTTCCCTCGAAGCTCCTCGTAGCCATCAATGAAGGCATCCGCAATGCCAATCTGCAGGTCCCTCTCAGCTTGAGAAGCTCTCTCGGACGCTGCCCTCATCTCTGCCTCTACAGCAACTTCTCTGAGCCTCACCTTCTCAAGGGTTCGAGCAAGCTCAGCCTCACTGAGCGAAGCCCTCTCACGGGCCTTCATCAGCTCAGCCTCACTGAGCGAAGCCCTCTCACGGGCCTTCATCAGCTCAGCCTCACTGAGCGAAGCCCTCTCGCGGGACTTCGTAAGCTCAGCCTCGGTGAGCGAAGCCTTCTCGCAGGTCTTCGAAAGCTCATCTTCTACCTCGGCCGCCCTCTTATTGGCTGCTGAAAGCCCGGTCTCAAGCTCGCTTACCCTCTCTCGGGACGCAGCAAGATCGGTCGCGGAAATCCTATCAGCGGCTTCTAGAGCAATAATCTTCTCTCGAGCAGCGGAGAGCTCTAGCCGCATACCCTCCTTCTCCCGTCTCATCTGACCACAAGACTGGGCTCGCGACAACAAGCAGATGGATGCTGTGGAGAGCTGAAAAGATAAGAGACGAGAAGTGAGACAGTTGAAAAGAAAAGAAGGGGTAACAATCTGGAGAAAAATAAATAATGAACTTCACCTGAGTCAGACCCTCTACAAATGAGTCAATGACCCCCTCGGTGCCCAAGGCATTAACCCGAGAGACCTCATGCGCCAGCACATATTTCCCTAGCCTATCCCGCATCTTCCACGACCGACCCCGCCTGGGACCTGTCCCGGTGGGTGCCCCTGTAGAAATACCCCGTTGTGGAGGACATAGCCGAGGGACAGGAAGTGTGGCGGAAGAGGAAGGCTGCGAGACAACAGTCTTAGCGGAGGAGATCCCTGCCTGAAGAGATATCTCAGGTAAAACCACTCGAGTAGGAGACACTCCGGGCTCAGTGCGAGAAGCCAATAAAGAGGTTCCTGGTGAGACATCGCCTGTTCTCACCACCTTCGAAGGAAGGGTACCCCTATCCGAGAAGCGGGTCGAAAAGCGGGCTCCAATCATCTCTCTGCTTACCTCCGTGCCTATTAAGAGAATTATTGGCAAGTGAGACATGGAAACAACACATCAGATAATGTTTAAGATTATGGCCAGAGCAGATTTAACTTACTTTTTCTCTTTGATGACGGTCCTGAAGAAGAGCCCGGAGAAGGTCCACTGGCCTTACTGCTTTCTTTGGGAATAAGAGCTCCCAAGTCTTTCTCTGGATGATCCCTCACCGCTTGCAGCTTCGCCTCTTGATCCTTGGAGAGTATGGGAGGATCTGCGGAGAAACGGTGAGCATAGAAGAACAATGTATACATACATTTATATAAGTATGGAGAAGTGAGCAGGGAGACGTACCCAGTCTCTTGGCGCCAATCCATCGTGTGGGCACCAAAGCCTGATCTGCTTGTGAAGCCCACTCGCCACCTATGAAGAAGAAACGAGATTTCCAGCTGTGACAGTTGGAACGCATCCCTGTAAGAAGCTTACATCCCCTGGAGGTGAGATAATACCATCCCCTATTTGGGGCAGGAGACTCTGTCAAGTTGTAAGCGGCGTGAAACTCAACTGGAGAGGCATCCTGGCCATTCACCTTCCTCCACAACGCCAGAAAACCCAGCAAAGCCCTCCAGCCGTTGGGCACGAGACGCCCCGGGGTTAGAGAAAAATAGTGAAGAATCCGGCAGATGGAAGAAGACATTGGGAATCTCAGCCCGGCCTCGAGCATCTCCTCATAAATGAGGATCTCACCTGAGGAGCTGTCGCAAGCTGGCTCATCTTTTTCAGCAAGACGACACATCACCATGGGCGGAATACGATACGAAGTAATGATTCGGGAGATGTCACCTCCTGTCCTAAAGGTGCTGAAAATTGTACTTACTTTGGACCCGTCGTCCTCAACGATGACCTTCCCTTGGTATCTCTTGGGACGAGGACGCAATTTTTCTCTCGCTGCGGAGACCGATGCAAGGTCTCGTGACCCCTTGCCTGCTGCGACACCTGGACGAGAGGTGCTGTGACCCACTTCCGGTTCGGTCCTGATCGCTTGTGGAAGAGTACGCTCCCCCTGAACCTCCTCACCCTCGCTCAGTAGACCCCCAGTCCGTAGGCTCTCGCCCCGCCAAGCCTCGGCCTTGCCCTCCATGCCTCGCCGCAATGGGCCCTCGCCCAAGGCATGCACGCCCATCAGGCCGGCATCGCCAACATGGCCAGGCCTCTCGCCCTTGCTGCTCGCCCAAAAGGGAACGCCCAACAGACTGGCCTCACCGCGTGGGCTGCTCGCCCAGGGGGGCCCCACGCCTGCGCCTCCCTCGCCCGGGGCAGCCCCCTCACCCCGGCTGCTCGCCCAGGGGGGCCCCACGCCTGCGCCTCCCTCGCCCGGGGCAGCCCCCTCGCCGCGGCTGCTCGCCCAGGGGGGGCCCACGCCTGCGCCTCCCTTGCCCGGGGCAGCCCCCTCGCTGCGGCTGCTCGCCCAGGGGGGCCCCACGCCTGCGCCTCCCTCGCCCGCAGCAACCCCCTCGCCCGGGGCAGTCCCCTCGCCGCGGCTGCTCGCCCAGGGGGGCCCCACGCCTGCGCCTCCCTCGCCCAGCGCTGCCAGCGCGCCGCCCGCGGTGCTCATCTCCTCCTCCTCGCCCATCTCCTCCTTCTCTCCTCGCCCATTGCCCAGCATCGCAGGGACGACCACATCCTCCTCACCTATTAAGGGATCGCCGGAAACGCCAACGTCAGTGCCTACCCTGCCGCTTGCCACCATCTTCTTCTCTCCCAATGGTTTTTCTGCAGAACCAAGTTTCTTTCTTTTGAAGAAATCATGCTCTAGGGCTTATTTTATAGCCAGAGTTTTCAAAGAAGAGTAACCCAAGCCGGGAGGACTCTCCGAAATACAAATCTACAGGAGCAAGCAAGGTTAAAATTGGGAAGAAGAAAATTTGTCAAGAGAGATGAAATTGGAATTTATCAATGCCCCCTTTCAAAAAAAAAATATATATATATATATATATATTATTATTTGACAAGGGGCATTGAGGGGGCAAATGATGAGTCAAGCCCAATCCGGATCGCGGTAATGAGTCAGGTCCAAGTGACCCGGTCCGTCTAGGATCGTGGGTCAGGCCAGAATAGCCCCGTTGAGATCCGGGTTTTCGTTAAACGAAGCCTCGTCATCTCAGGCTCCAAGTCATCGCGACGAAGTCCTCCCCTCACCTGCATTTACCAAGTCTCACGGAGAGGATCTCACCTGCCTTCCACCTGGCTCGATCCTCAAGGACACGACTGAGGCTCCAAAGAGACGTTGAACTGATCGCAACCCCACCTGGTGGGGAAGAGTTATAAATAGAGCCCTCTCATCACTTGAGAGGGCAATCGTTTTTTTCCCTACTTTCTCATATCTGTAACTCTCTACATTAATCAAACGTCACCATTTTGAAGTGGACGTAGGTCACGCTTGACCGAACCACTATAAATCTCTCATCTCTCTTCATTTACTGCACTGTATTAATTATCTGACCGGTGGTGTCCGAATTTATCCTTTTTGGCATCAACAGTATCTTAGAAAACTATCAAATTCGAAAATTGCCGACATCTTCCTAAGAAAATAATTCCTGAACAACACTTGGGACTCACATGTAGCTTTCACATTGATTAGTTGGACACTTGGACCTAGCAACCAAATATGTTTACTAGTTTCCCTGACTCTTTAGATCTCACCAAGTACATTTACAGGTGCCCCAAGGATTGAATGGTCAAGGCAATGGTTGTACCAGCAAGATAACAAAATTCAGGGGGAGAAATGGTAAAGCTTTCAAAATTATCTTCAAGTGTAGGTAAGGAAGTAGATTAATTTGAGAGAAGATGAAAAAGGAGGAGGAAGTAGACTAATTCTTTGTGAATTGAGTGGAGTGAAGAGAGATTGAGGCAGGAATATTAATAATGTTGTAGCTGTTTTGAGGTTGTTAGACAGATCAGGGGTTTTATTGTAAAGTCATTGTTAAGGACAACAGACTCTCCCCAAAAATAGTAAGAAAAACTAAAAAAATAGTAAAAGTAATACTCTTTTTTTTTTTTTTTTCCATTGATAACATGACTTGAACCAACAACCATTCAACATTTCTTGTCATATTATACACACATATATACATAGGAAAATAGGAAAATTATCTTATGCACACCTCGTGTATAGTGTGTACCCCTAGTGGGGCCCAACTTATGGTCTATCCGGTGGGCCAAACCCCTTCGTCCCACTCCTATAGTACACATGTCCCTTGGGTTTGCACCCATTCAAGTGGGATTGCGATTGAATACCCATTCGAATGGATTAGACTTGTGGGCACTGCTTGTTGGGCTAAGATGATGGGATGGGGCTAACTTTCCGTACATAGGAAGCCCCCAACCAGATCTTTCGATCCTGCAGGTTTCATCCCAAAGTGGGCCAACATGTGAGCCCCAAAGCTTTTGATGCACACATATATATGATAACAACTATACATAGGGGCCCCCTTTACGAAGGACAAAGCTCACTACCTTGTGGGGCCCACCTAGGAATGGAAGTAGTGGGGATTAAAAGATCTCGGTGGGACATGCCTATGTATAAAATTTGGGGCCTACCTAATCATCCTAAACACTTGATCAGCAACCCATAAGTTTTCAACGTACAGAATGAGTGTAAAATCAATCCAATGATCTAGTCCATTTGGATGGGTACCAAGTCCAAAATCGGTGACTATCAAGGATATCACTATTTTATGGTCCACTTTAGACGGATGATAAGGTGGGCCCCATTAGATATTTGCAGTCGACGAGCTCACCATTCATGTGCTCATAAGAGGAAATCCAACCCCACCCCAGGCAACAACTTTATGCCACAATTTATTATTTTATTTCCGTCCTAAACACTTTAAAAGCAGATGAAGATTAATAAGTGTCTTCATTTTCTGGTTTTCTAAATAAGTTCTTTTTAGAAGTACAATTGTAAAATAAACCTAATCTGACCAGAGAATTGTATAGTAAAACCATGATCTTGATTCTTTCCCAAAAATCTCCTTAGGGCATGTTGGGTAAACGTCCTCGCTGTTCCGCACTCCTGCAGAAAAATCCACATTTGGTTCCGCATGGAAAATAGTTGAAAGGAGTCCTCACAAGTCACATCTATGGATGCAATTATTTCCAAGGTCAGACCTTCCCCATCCAACTTTCCAAGTTGACGCTCGTGGAGAAACTAGAGTTGTTCTTTCACGAGGTCACAAAGAGAAAGAGGCGACCGCTTTTGTGTTTAAAAACCTAATTTTTAGATCCCATAATTAAGATTCGAGTTGTTAATCAGAGGTCAAATCTCAACCATTGATTATCAATAGAGTTTGAGATATTTGTAAAAAAAATGCAAACCATTGGATCACAATTTATGGACTTATGTGGGCCCCTTTTGCAAAATCTAAACTGTTAAATCTCTTCAGCAGATCTAAATCGGCTAGGGTGTCAAAATTGGCAGTGTGATTCATCATGGATTGTGGTGAGATAAAAACTTCAAACCGTTGATCCTCCACAGTGTAGAAAATGTGATTCTCTAACTGTCCTTTTTTCAATATTTTGGTTATGATGGGCCCAAAGTCATAATCCAAACTGTGCATCATTTTTGAAACGTCAAACACAGCTAAGAGCTCAAATTCCAGCCGTTGGTCCCTCATATATTTTGAGGTATTTTTAAAAAAGTCTAGATCCTAAAATATTAATTTCTTATTCTTATGAGTCCCCCTTTTACAATTTAAAGCATTCAACTTCTCTAGATGGCCAAAAACAGCTATGAGGTGAAAGCTCAGATATAGATATTGATTCTTCTTTTTATTACATTAATTTTGAGAAAATTACAAAAAAACTTATAACCATTGGGTCATACATTCTAAGGATGGTAGGAATCTTCTCTGATTACCAAAACTTAACTTCAAAGATAGTTTGGTTCTAACTGATGGAAGAAAGCTTCTAAATGCAACCCTATATTTTTCTTTGCACACTCACCATTTTAAAAATAATATTACAAATATACCCTTGTGGTAAATCCCCAAACCTACGCTTTCTCCCCTCTCCCTTTCTCCACCTCCTTCATCTTCTTCATCACCCCCTCCACCACCTCCCTCTCACGCCACGGCTTCACCATCCTCCTCACCCCTCCCCTACCACCAATAGCACCTCCAACACCCTAAACCTCCATCTCCCTATCTCTCTCCCTCTCTCGCTCCCTCTCCCTATCCCTCTCTCGCTCCCTTTCCTTGCCTCTCGCTCCCTCTCTCACTCACTCGATCTCCCGCTCCCTCCCTCTCTCTTTCTCTCGCTCTCACCTCAAAGCCTACCCACCCATCCACCCACCCCCAGCCGTAGGATTTGGGGTAAGGTTAGTTTATGTATTATAAAGTGTGTGCAAAAAAAATTATGAAGTTTTCAAATTCAACAGTGGATGCAAAGAGAAAGAGGACGTGAAAAAAAAAATGAGGGTGCATTTACAAGCTCTCTTGGAAGAAATCCTCTCCTCTTATTTTTGCCAAACGGTCCTTTAGGGCCCGTTTCTTTGTAAGAATTCTTGGAATTCATATCTGTTGGAATTTGTATAATTTGAGATGCTGGAATTTTGAAATGCTATAAATTTTAGCATTTCTAAATTCTCCGTTTCTTTTATACCTAGAATTCCTGCCTGAGAATTTCATGCAACTTAAATTCCACAAATTTCCAACTTCATGAGTACTCGAATCTCTGCACATTGCAATGATCTTCATCCCATTCCCATCTTCCTTATCCAACATCTCCATCGTCATCATAGCTCGGAGCCGCTTGCCTCAAAGGAAATCGAGATCACAATGATGCCCCTACAAATCCTCTTGAATTGAATGCTGTATCACAGTTCTGTCCAAAGAGGTTGGATACATGAATTCTGGGGTTTATTCGGTCTCAATGTAAAAGGAGATGGATTTCTTGTACAAGCATTGAGGAGGATGGTAGGGTTTTGAAAGATGTCAGATGAAAATGGAATTGAGATTAGATCAAAAGAAAGGTGTGGATTTGGGGGTTTTGGGTTTCATGGAATCAGATATATAAAAGGAGTGGAAAGAAAGAAGATAACCAAATCTGATTTTTTTTTAGAGGTGCAGCGAAGAAGATGACCTTCCACCGTCAAAGAGAGTCGGAGTTCTAAGGAAGCCTCCCGGAATGTTAGAATTTGTAAATGCTGGAGCAAGGGCTAGCATTTGGGAATTCCACTTTTTTGGAATTCCAAAATGCTGCTTGCCTCAAATGCTGCAAATTCTAGTAAATGAACAAAGAATTTCTGACTAGAATTCAGGAATTCACAGACAGCCTGAATTCCTGTCAGAAATGCTTGGAAAGAAACAGGCCCTTAGCTAATGACCCATATTCCCTACTTTAGTCTCGATAAAGACCTCTCTAGCTTGACATGACTTATGTCAAATATCTTGTAGACGTGTCAGATGTGATATCACTTGTAAAATTCAATGAATCACATCCATGCATTATTATGGTTGTAGAAGTGGGTTTGTTTCAAATCGTAGATATTCATAGGGTCTAAAAATTGGTCTACATAGGTCAGTTCAACCCAGTCAATGGATTGTATGATCCAAGTTGAATGGAATCATTCGCACATGAGACCAAGTAGCAAGTAGAATTGCAGAAAAAGATGGAAAAGGAAAACAACTGTAAATCTTAAGATTCATAGCCACACTGGCATTGCCTAGATTTGGGCTCTGTTTTTAGGCCCATGGCCGTACCTGAGCCTAGTTTCTAGCTTATTGTTAAATGGGCAGGACCTTGCCCCAATATGCTTAGAGGCCTAATCCCACCTAGCACATTTGACAGAAAGGGTGTTGTGTAGTTTGTAAATGGGTTGGGTCTGGGCTTGAGTTTTGGCCCATAGGATTGATTCAGGCCTAAATACAATGCCTATAAACAAAATGGGCCAGGCTTGGACATGCTTCAAGCTTCAAAATAAGTTGACCCGGCACAGGAACATCACTTGTGTAAGGATCTGAAAGGTCTCCTTGTGGCCTACTTGCATGACAAAAAAATTAATAAACACCCAAACATGACCAGCACTATTTCAATAGCTTCAAATTTGTTTACTCTTAATTGCTATATAAAGCGGGTTGGATACCAAAATATGCATGATTAATTTTAGGACTTACACAATTCAGATGAGTGTCAAACTTGGGGTGGTGCTAATTCATCAAAGGAGGAGTGTAAGTATGAAGGGCTTAGATTCTTAAAACCTCTCAATGGATTAGATAAAGATCACATAAGGAATCCATACCTGCAGTGGTGATCATCATATCCAATGGTAAAGTCATCTAAATGAGAGATGGCGATCTTGATGCTGCCATTATTATGTTGCTTATGGTGGCATGTGGTGTGGGGCTTACCGCTTACTTTTGCATCATCAAAGTTAGCTGTATCACACAGCACCCTTTGTACATGGAATTGGTCTAACCGAAGTGCCACAAGAAATGGTGCATAAATATAACACCCCAGTTGAAGTGAAGTTTGAGCCATTGCCGTTGGCTCGGATCAAATAAAGATTGGCCTCATATATGTGATTAAGAACGCAGAAGGTTGTGTTACTCACTTTATTCATCTTGTGGCCAATCCCAAGGCAGAGCCAACTCTATACATGGTGAGGACGTTCATTTTGAGAATTTCAGATTTTCAAAAGGTGAGGCCCATCTATGGGTTTCACTCCAACTCAGGAATTCTCTGAGCCAGAGACTTTTGTGTGTGAAACCGTACTGACCAACAACCTAAAACTCCAGATCTGGGCCTTTCCCCATGCTGATATCCAGCCCATAAAATATTACTGATGCAGATGGGCTCCTTACTGTGCTAATGGACCGACCTTGGATCTCACTATCTCATTAGGTAAAAAAAAAAACACACACACACATAGAAGGGAAGCCCCTTGAATAGCACACTTTTACATCACCTCAAATCACTATTAAGTGGACCATTCTGATGTGGTCACAAGTTAGAAAAGAAAGGCGACCATGTGGAATCAGGGCCCAGGCAGGAGACACGTTACATTCATGGACAACATGATTGGAAAGAGTGACCTGAACTTGGTCTTTTCATCGGACTCTTCCATGTACATGACAAGAAAAAAATTCTTTTGAGGGTTTTTGGACATGTGGGTTTGTTGTTTTTTAACTTCTTTTGAGGGTTTTTAGACGTGTGGGTTTGTTGTTTTTTAACTTTATACTTTCAACCTTCCGATTCTATTGTGTTTTGGTCTTAGTGGAACTAGACACAAGTGTGGTAAGAAGTCACTTCACTTTTAGCTAATAAAAACGCCTGTTGTTAATTGGGTGGACTTTGAAAAAATCTACTTTCTAACTTTTGGTAAAAAAAATTATAAAAATAACTATCTTGCCTGTAGAGCTTACTAAGACTTGATATTTGTCTGTTATTGTTTCTGCAAAATTGTTCATACGGTGTTTTAAGGCCATGTGATTATATGATATTATAGAGTCGTTCAATATTGTACATATCACACACACTATGTGATTTTTAATAAATGTAAGATATTGTAATTTTATTTGTACCAATAACTCTACGGGAAATATTTAATCTTCTACCCTTCAAGACAGCGATAAGGCCAAAATCTCAAATAAGAAATTGCCATTCTTCTATTTACATCTACCACTCTTGAACGGTCACACAACCCCAATGCCAAAAGAATACATAAGGCGGCAATGTTGGTCATGATGAAATGACTTTGAACTATTACAGTCAGACAAGCAAAAGAAAATAAATTTCAGTCCAACTCCTTTTAATAAGAAATGATCCCATGGTATCCTTAATATAGTGATCATGGCCCACTGCATTTATAACTGATTTGTAACAACTGTATTGTTCAGTGAAGATTTGTAACAAAGTTTGATACATGCTGCATATGATATGTTCCTCATTTAAAAGAGAATCCAGGCAAGATGAAAAAGATAGTCTTATGTATTAGCTCTTTCTGACCCTTATATAAAAGAGCACTCTCTCCAATCCACTCATACATTGGTAGCTCATTGGTGAAGTACCTCTCTCCCACAAAAACAATTAATGATTGACCCTCAATTGTAGCACTAAATGGTTAAAGGGCGTTGGATTAGGGGGGTGTGTGGGTATCCAAGTATACAAAGTCTCCACTTATCTATAAAGTGGATATGGAACCTATTAATGGATTAGAACCTTGTATGTTTCAACTAGAGGATTTGGCCCCAGAACGGTTACATTCACATATTAGATTTAAGTTTTTGAGAGTATACTTAGATTTAATCATATACCATTACTGAGCCCTGCTTTTATATTAAAAAAATAAATAAATCTTTTGAAGCTATTTTATCTAATTACACTAATGCACTCCATATCTTATTTCATTTATGGTTCTGGATCCAACATGGAACCTATGTGTTGTATCCAGATCCTTCTCAATCCGGATCTATTAAGACAAATCTCGGTTTGGATCCACTATGGTTCCAACCAATTGGAAAGGCAATGAATTTTCATTATTTTGAAACCATTCATCCTTCCTTTACTCACATTTAAATCATTTACCAGCACCATACCCTCAGATTTCACAAATCGATGCATTAAATATCACCACATTATTACAAACCAGTTGTTGGTCGGATTTGAATGAGCTCTGCAAGTTCACAGGGTTAGCAACGTTGTGGTATTGTGGTACAGTAAAAGAAGCTATTGCGATTTGGTGGAGTTGTTTCAATGGAGGAAAAAACAGGTGGAGGAAACTTGCCAATAAAAAATCTTGAACTATAGAAAGCTTTCTCCACTTGTTTTACCCACATCCAAACGACCCCGTAACGTTTTTTATGCAAGTGAAAATCACACAGTGTGACTGTGGATAGTACACTGGCCTCCCACAGCTTCCTCCTGTGTTCGAATCTTGGAGTGGTAGCTTTCCTTACCATATCCTAGCCACTGGACAACAAGCAAAAAAAAAAAAAAAAAAATTTATGCAAGTGCAAGACAAATTCAAGAAACCAGAAGCCCAGTAGCTATGGTTATTGGTTAACACTGCACAACCAATTATGTTAACTAATATGCAATTTTAATCATCATCTTTTATGATCAAAGATCAATGTTTGTATCCAAGTGACAAAACCAAAATACTAGAACCCTAAAAGGTTTAGATCCATACATGGTAATTTCATAACCATCCATACCAAAGGATAAGATATCTAAACCTTCTATATCATGGCAATCCAATGATGAATGGGCGGGCCATCCTTACACTCTCTCCCTCCCTATATCCAACACGTGTTGGTCTGACAGATTATGGTCTCCCCACTAATTAAAAAGGTCAGAAAAGAGAGAAAAGTGGACTTCATCAATACTACTTTCAAGTTTCCTAATCCATCAAGTAACATAGGAACTTTAGTGCCCTGATGGGGATGAGAAACTAGAGTTTACTTTAATTGGGTTTCCTTAATCCACAAGAATCAAAGGTTTTATCAAGACCAAATAAATTGCATCACCATTGTTGGACCACTTTTAAGGAAACAATCCAACATTCACCCTTTTCATCCATAAAATCATATTTTGTTCATCTTGAAAATATTTGACTTAAAATGGTTAAATTGGACTTTAACCAATTAAAAGCTTCTGATGAGTGGTAACTCTTACCTTTTAAAAGAGTAACCCATTCAATCTCTATCACTGCCTGGAGCTATATACTCGGTCAAATGATTTGATGAGGATTCCTGTCAACCTGCTTTAAAGGGATATCAAACACTCGATAATCACATACCACGTGCTAGGTGTAACAATATCTGCATAATTTGCTTCATTTAACTGTCTAACAGCAAATGAACACTAAAAGAACAATGTTAAAGACCAGGGAGTTAAGAGTAAGACACAGCAAAACAACGATATTTAACTGCCCGACAGTAAAAGAAAATGAAAAAGTATAGATCTTTAATGATTTCAAAAAGGGAGAAAAACAATTTAGCATCATTGTGTCAGACATTCCACTATGACCTCCATTCTATACAGTATTCAAGTTCTAAATCGTTGTCTCCTCCCAATTTCCGCTGCATTCATGATGGCTAGTGTCTCGCGAGGTTAGCCCTGTCTATGCACTATATCTGGGTGGAATATAAACAGACTCATTCTCCATTGGCTGCTGAACAAAATGATATGTAGAAGTTGATTGTGCAGAGTTGGACGATTCCGCCAACATCTGGAAATATGCATGTGGTCCCCAACCTGCGCAACAAACAAATCGTAAGCTCAAAGCTCAAATTCTGAAAACCAAATGCATAATGTACCAACATCCCATGTTGCCAACAAAGTATGCAATGGTTGGCAACAAGAGAAAAATGCAGGGGATTCTCCAACAGGCCATGTTCTTCTCATCTTCTGTAGGCCACACCAGAACATCATTTTTTTATGGGTCTATACTTTCTTCCTGGCAAACCAAAGATTTTGAAATAAAGCCCGCACTTAAAAAAAAGAGAGGGAAAAATCTGTTTACTTTTGTTTTCTAGGGGAAGCCTGTGAAAATGACCAAACGAACACCTTGTGTGGTTTAGTGGGCTCAGAGGAGAAAAACTACTTGTTGCACACTCCCTATTTTGCTGCCAAACAAAGATGGCATATATATGATAATTCTTTATAAAAATTGGTCACCAAGAACAAATATGCAGCCCAAATTCTTGCATATCTTAAAAGTCTCACAATGTTCTATTTAAATTAGCAGATGTGCAAGCTGCAATTAAGATTTTTCTAGGGCAGGTCGCCAACCTTGGCAAGAGAAATGGACCATACTTGGTCAAAGCATGTCATATCTGAAAAGTTGACAGTGAGACTTTCAAATGGTTTGCAGTTTGCATCCTCCCCCAATGAAATAAACACCTACACAACACCCGCATGTGGTAAGATTGATATTCTCCACACTGCCCTTGTCTCGGCCTCCCGTCAGACCCATTTGCAGACAAAGTTACCTAATAACCTACACAAGTCTGGCAGGTGAATGTCACTAATTTTGGTTTTTGTAATTCTTTTGCCTCTGATGATCATTATCATGGGCGGCTCTACAATTCCAAAGTAACAACTCTTAGGACTTCTTCCTCACAAGCAAGATCAGAGACTCACATCCTCGCCCAACCAAATAAATTAATCTGGTATATTGGTGTTGGAGCTGCTATATCAAAGAGTACTAAAAACACAATAGATGTCTCCGGAATCCAGATTTAGCTGAGCTGGTGACATCAAAGTTCTCCCTGGGGAGTGGGGAGCAAGGTAGCTACATTCAAGCCTTGGTTGGAATGGGAAGGTATCGGCCAATAGTGCCTTAAGAAATATAGGTTAGATGGGGTAGCTTATCAGTACTAACCCAGAAAAAAAAAATCTGATTTACAGTTAAAGCTAAGAATGACTTTGATGATAATATGTTAAACTGCAAACCCAATTCTTAAAATTGTTAAATAGGATTCCATGCCACCAATATGTGCAATTAGGGCCGTGGTTAACTGATCTAGATTTGGATATGATTATAGGGTAGCTTATCAGTAGTACCCCCAAAAAAAAAAAAGGAAAAAGAAAAACACATCAGATTTGCATGATTTTGATGATATTATGTAAAATTGCAAACATAAACACAAAGAAAATGCAATACCAATTATTAAATCTCTAGTTAGGATTCCATGTCTCCTTTATGTGCAATTAGGGCTGTGGTTGACTGATCCAGATTTTGGATCTGATTAGATCTCATTGTGCGTAAGTAATGTCACAACTTTTCAGATTTAAAGATGGTAGATAACTAATACTTCACTCTCTTTTTTTTATTTGGCCTCTAGCCTGTTGCTCTTGTTCTTATTCACTTATGATATCTAGGCTATTGCACTAATGTAACGCCCCACCCTACACGCATGCATGATATTGTCCGCTTTGGCCCACTGGCCTCACGGTTTTGTTTCTGATGGGTCTCAACCCATCAAAAGGCCTCATGCAAGGTAAGGGTGTAAGCTCTACATATAATCCCAATCACTTTCCTCTCTATAGTCGATGTGGGACTCCAGGGCGTCACATTCCACCCCCCTTAAGGCTGCACGTCCCTGTGCAGTAGCCTGCCAGCCACTGTAGTCTGTCAGCCCTCTTGGCCCGCCCACATGGAAACCCGCCCACTTGCACCAGACCACGGCAGGGGACCCACACTCGAACTAGTCGAGAGTCGGCTCAGCGGGTAAGTCTCTAGGAAATAAAATACACTAGAAACTTTAGGACGTAGTGAGGATTTCAGTGTGGGGATACGTGTAAGGACAATGGATCGGGTAGGATCAGTGTAGTCCTAAGTGTTGGACTTGAACTGACACATTTTCATTCTCTTAACAGATGCCTGGAGGAGATGCGCCACCACCTACGGCACCGCCAGTCGGTGGCTAGCCTGACTTCGAGCACCGCTTTCAGAGATTCCAACAGGCCTTCCTTGTTTCTCAGGAGGCTCAGGCTACGGCGCAGCAGCAGCAGGCTGAGAACTTTGCGCAGTTTCAGTCGCAAGTCCTGGATGTCATGGAGAGGGTGACTCAGCCCGGTGTAGCAGCGACACCTGTTCGGGAGGCAAACCCGAACATCATCTTCGAGAGGTTCCTCAAGAGGGGACCACCAGAGTTCACCGGCGCAGATGATCCGCTAGTGGCCGATAATTGGATAGTGAGGATGGAGAAGATCTTTAAAGTCTTCGAGTGCACCGGCCAGCAGAAGGTGCAACTAGCTGCCTACATGTTCAGGGGAGTCGCGGAGGACTGGTGGACAGCTAGCGCCATTTCGAGGTGATCGGAGACGAGATTGCTTGGACAGCCTTCAGAGCAGACTTCCTCCGGAAGTTCATTCCGGCTCATGTCAGAGACTGCAAGCTGCAGGAGTTCCAGGCACTGGTGCAGGGCAGCATGACTGTCTACCAGTATGAGGTCCGCTTCACCCAGCTTTCTCGCTTCGTAGAGGCTCTAGTCACGCCTGAGTCAGAGAGGATCCGGCGATTCGTCGATGGACTGAGGGACAACATCCAGCTTAATGTCTTGTATTGAGATTCATACTTGTGAGGAGGCTTTGAGGAGAGCTTCTTAGGCAGAGAAGCGACTGCAGCGGATTGAGGCCAGCCAGCAGCAGAGGCGGGTCCGAGTCGCTCTAGTCAGACCGCAACCCGTGGCCCTACAGCAGCAGCCCTTCCGAAGGCAGAGGCCTGCGGGCCAGGCTGGGCAGTATCAGCGTCAGCATCAGCAGCAGCGTGGACCCAGAGTATGTTATGACTGCGGAGAGCCAGGGCACATCTTCAGAGTTTGCCCACTCCGAGGAGGACAGCCTCCGATGCTTCAGCTTCCAGCACCTCCTAGAGCTCCAGCTCCACCTGTTCCACAGATTGCACCAGCACCTCAGCCACCACAGCAGCAGTACCGTGCCCAGCAGCAGCAGTAGGCACGTGGACCCCAGCAGCACAGGGGACAGCATTACCAGCGAGGGCGTCACCAGAGGCCCCATGGACAGCAGCGACAGCAGCAAAGACCTCAGGCCGCAGGTCAAGCATTTGCACTTACACATGAGGAGGCCGAAGCTGCAGGGAACGTCGTTGAAGGTACTATTTCTGTTTGTGATCAGATTGCTAGAGTATTGTTTGATCCAAGTGCGACACATTCCTATGTGTCTTCTGCTTTTGCTTTGGTTCTTGGTGGGGTAGGAGAGGAGATGCCTTGTACGCTAGTTGTGTCTACGCCAGTGGGTAAGAGGGTAGTGTTTCAGACTTACCACCCCAGATGCCGAGTACAGATCGGGGAGTACATTATATTTGCAGATTCGATTGTGTTTCCCATGCATGACTTCGACGTTATCTTAGGGATGGATTGGTTATCCAGATACCGGGCGGTGATGGATTGCTTCGAGAAGACAGTCAGACTCACCATCGACGGCTCAGATGACACGATCGAGTTTGTGGGCGAGAGGAGACCACCTAGTACCAGGTTGATTTCAGCACTGAAGGCAGAGAGGCTAGTTGCGAGGGCTACATCGCATTCATCTCAAAGGAAAAGAAGTCCAAGGGAGTCGAGGAGATCCCAGTTGTTTGAGTTCCCAAACGTGTTTCCCGACGAGATCCCAAGATTGCCTCCAGTCGGAGAGATTGACTTCACCATCGAGCTTGTGCCAGGCACCGCACCGATTTCCAGAGCTCCTTACCGCATGGCTCCGGCAGAGCTACGAGAGTTGGAGACCCAGTTGCAAGAGTTGATAGACAAAGGCTTCATCAGACCGAGCATGTCACCATGGGGAGCACCTATGCTTTTTGTGAAAAATGATGGATCGATGAGGATGTGCATCGACTACAGGCGGCTGAACCAGGCAACAGTGAAGAACAAGTATCCTCTTCCCCGGATCGACAAGCTCTTCGACCAGCTTCAGGGTGCTCAGTACTTCTCAAAGGTGGATTTGAGGTCAGAATATCATCAGCTTCGAGTCAGAGAGCAGGACGTGCAAAAGACAGTGTTCCTACTGATGCCGTTCGGACTGACGAATGCGCTACGGGCACTATGAGTTCCTTCTGATGCCGTTCGGACTGACGAATGCGCCAGCAGTGTTCCTTGCCCTGATGAACAAGATCTTCGCTTCGTACCTCGACAGCTTCACAGTGGTGTTCATTGACGATGTGTTGGTCTACTCGAAATCCAGAGAGGAGCACGAGCAGCATTTGAGGACATCTCTGCAGTTGTTGCGCGACAACCAGTTGTACGCGAAGCTCAGCAAGTGCGAGTTCTGGTTAGAGCAGGTAGTCTTCCTCGGACATATCATCTCCAGAGACGGACTAGCAGTGGATCCAGCGAAGATAGAGGCAGTAGTGAACTGGGAGAGACCGAAGAATGTCACAAAAGTTCAGAGTTTCCTTGGCTTAGCAGGCTACTACAGCAGATCTGTCAAGAGCTTCTCTTCGATTTCAGCCCCTTTGACCAAGCTGACCAGGAAGGATGTACCGCTCGTATGGACAGATGCTTGTGAGAACAGTTTCCAAGAGCTGAAGGACAGACTGACGACAACACCGATCTTATCTTTGCCTTCTGGTACAGGCGGCTTCGTTGTCTTCACCGACGCTTCAGGGACCGGTCTTGGTTGTGTTTTGATGCAGGAGGGCAAAGTCATCGCCTATGGATCACGCCAGCTGAAGGAACACGAGAAGAAGTATGCTACTCACGATCTAGAGCTTGCAGCAGTCGTGTTTGCACTGAAGATGTGGCGGCACTACCTCTAGGAGAGAAGTTTGAGGTCCATTCAGATCATCGCAGCTTGCAGTACCTGTTCACTCAGCATGATCTCAACAACCGTAAGAGGCGTTAGATGGAGTACATCAAGGATTACGACTTCCCTATCAAATACCATCTGGGTAAGGCAAATGTCGTAGCAGATGCTTTGAGCAGGAAGACCGCCCTAGTCAGTTTCCTAGCAGCAGAGGGTGTGTGGACCGATGACTTCAGTGACTTGGATGTCCAGTTTCAGCCGCTCAGCGACAAAGTTATGCTTGCTACCATGTCCGCATGGGAACCAGAGTTGCGTGGAGAGGTCAAGGACAGCCAACGCAGCAATCCCAAGCTTGTCAGAGTGATCGAGCAGATTGACCAGAGGCCAGAGTTCAGACTGATTGGTGGAGTGCTCTACTACCAGGACAGGCTGCGTACCAGATATTCAAGAGCTGAATGACCAGATCTTAGCAGGTGCACACCACAGCAGATACTCGATTCACTCAGGCAGCACCAAAATATACAGGAACCTGAGGAGCTACTACTGGTAGAACAACATGAAGAAAGAGATTGCAGGCTATGTCTCCAGATGTTTGACGTGTCAGCAGATCAAGGCAGAACATCAAAAGCCACCAGGGCTACTTCATCAGCTCGAGGTACCCTAGTGGAAGTGGGAGCATATTACCATGGATTTTATTGCAGGACTTCCAGCAACCAGGAGACGCAGTGATGGCATTTGGGTGATCGTGGATAGATTGACTAAGTCAGCTCACTTATTACCAGTGTCGATGAGAGCAGGACTCGACGTCCTTGCTAAGCTGTATGTGGACAAGATCGTCTCATTGCACGGAGTTCCAGCTTCGATTGCTTCAGACAGATATCTGCGGTTCACTTCTCACTTCTAGGAGAGTCTACAGCAGGCCTTGGGTACCAAATTGAGCTTCAGGACAGCCTACCATCCTCAAACAAACGGACAGGCAGAGCGCACCAACCAGACATTGGAGGATATGTTGCGAGCTTGTGTCCTGGACTACAAGGAGAACTAGGAGGATTCATTGCCACTATGTGAGTTTGCCTACAACAACAGCTACCACTCGAGCATCAAGATGGCACCGTTCGAAGCGTTGTACGGCAGGAAGTGCAAGACCCCAGTCTGTTGGGAGGAAGTTGGTGTCAGGAGTTTCCATGGACCGTCTATCGTCGGCGACACCAGTGAGAAGATTCATCAGATAGTGGAGAACTTGAAGATTAGTCATAGTCGACAGAAGAGCCATGCAGATAACCGGCGCAGACCGCTTGAGTTTCAGAAGGGAGACCGTGTGTTCCTGAAGGTTTCCCTAGCTCGAGGCACCCTCAGATTCGGCGAGAAGGGCAAGTTAGCACGGAGGTACGTCGGACCATTTGATCAAGGCCAGGATCGAAGATGTCGCCTACAGACTTCAGTTGCCAGCAGAGTTATCAGGTGTGCACGACGTCTTCCACGTCTCGATGTTGAAGAAGTATGTGGAGGACCCTACCCATATTTTGCATCATCAGCCGCTCGACATCCAGCCCGACGCATCCTACATCGCCAAGCCAGTCGCCGTCATCGACACCAAAGAGAAAGTGCTCCGGAAACGAACCATTCAGTGGGTGAAGGTTCAATGGGAGCATCACCCCCAGCTGAGGCTACGTGGGAGCTACGCGATCAGGTGGCGAGAGATTATCCACATCTTCTACCGCAGGTATGTTCATACTTTGTTTTTACATTTGGAGACCAAATGTCTTTAAGGAGGGAGGAATGTGAGGCCCCACCCCTTGTGGGCCCTCAAGTTAGATTTGAATACTATATTATAGCCTAAGTATATTAATTATACTAATTATGGGGTTTAGTTAAGGGTAGTTATGTATTTTTCCTAGGTTAGCCTTATTGTGTAATTAGTAGAGTCAATAGGGTGTTCTTTATTATTTTAGAGTTTGTTAGTTTGTTAGAGGCCCTAGCTAGAAATTAGTAATTTCGATAGGGGGGTGTCCACTGGAGGAAGCTTCTAGAGTCCCTACCTAAGGGACCCATTTGCCCATGGCCTCATCTCTCTCCCATTTAAACTAGAATACCCTTTTGGGTAATTGTCCTAAAACCCAACCTATAAAAGCTAAACCCTCCCTTGCCAACGAAGGCTACTGTTCACTTCTTCCTCTCACTCCCATCTCTTACTCTCTTCTTCTTCCCCATTTCTCTCTACCGATCCCTCATCTCCCTTCAATTCTCCTATCCCTCTCTCTCTCTCCTTCTCCCCCTGGAATTTCCAGTAGAAGGCCGACCTCAACCAAGAATCCCCAGACCGATCGTGACCAAGGAGACCCCCACAGCAGGAATTCCCTTATTAGCTTGGTTCTCTGTTATTCTCTCTCTTTCTTCTGTTTGCAAATTCGGATCGAGGCAAGTACCCTATGCTGGATAACTTAGAATGCATATTTTCTTCCTTTTGATTCTGCAATTCTAATTAAATTGATGTATATACATGTTTAGATCTATCATTGAGCTTGTCTTTTGGGTTTTTGGCCATTTGATGGGTGAGTTCTCTCATTTGGAAGATCAATGGTCCGGATTGATGGATGGTTGGGCATTGAAGTGTTTCTATGGTTGGTTTGTTTAATTGATGAAATGAACGGAGGGTAAATGGGTTGAGGAGAAATCCAGGGATTGGGTGACCTATAGCTAGTTTCCGGAGGTGAAATCGTGGAAACCTATTTTGTTTGCGTTGATATCGAGACCTAGATGGGCCATCTGATCACTGATCTGGTCCGAGCATCTGACTGTATAGGGCTAGGCGACCCTGTCGTTAAATCTGATCTAAAATTGATCAAGGAGAGAGGGGCCACGATCTGAGTGTGATTGGCAACTGTAAAACCCAAAAATCGTGAAATGAACAATTCCGTTTTTGGGTACTGGGCCACCTTCGGGAATTAGGTCTCCACATCTGATAGAGGGGCCCTAGGAGACCATGACGGTGGAGCCTGATCTAGTTTCCGATCAAAGGCGGGCCACCATCCCTGTAATGATGAAGGTTGGGCGTCGTGAATGTTCTGTAACAGAACATTGGTTCTGTTACAAAAACGATAAAGGAAAAGGATGATGGTTTTGGGTGGTCTGGGGGTGCATGGGAAAAAGAAGGAATGACCTAGTGAACCGAGAGAGCATGGGAAAGTGTGATCCAGTGGACTTGTGGGGCCCAGGTGGGTCCCTGATTGTAAATCAGGTCCAGATACAGATCAAGGACTGCTGAGTGATCTTGATGATGAAAACCGATCTGAGACTGGGATCAGTGGGACCCACTGATCTTTGTGTGATAAGACGTAGGATTTTATTTTATCACTTTGCCCATTAGTTTTTAGAAACTAAAATAAAGTCCTAGTTATTTTATAAACTTTAATTAGACCCCTTAGCCCTGAGTATGTTATTAAGGTACCCAATTAGAATTCTTGTGTGTAACCTGGAATTTTTCCTCAAACCCAGAGTTCAGTATGCGCGGTTGACCGAACACAGTGTCTTAGCCGAGTTCAGTGAATTGACCGAGCTCAGTGTTTGGCCGAGCTCAGTGTCTTAGCCGAGTTCAGTGTTTGGCCGAGCTCAGTGTTTTAGCCGAGCTCAGTGCTTGACCGAACTCAGTGCTTGACCGAACTCAGTGCTTAACCGAGCCCAGTGCTTGACCGAGCTCAGAGCCAGAAGACCGAGATCAGGTGACCGAAATCAGAATTTCCAGCAAAAGAAATTAGAACTTGGGACATCCCCTTAGCCAGGACTTTCAGTGAGCACGACCAACTACCCAGGCCAGGGGGTTAGCCGAACTCACAGGAACTTCTGGGCAATCAGGCATTGCCTGCAGGGTGTTTGCTTCTCTGATCCCAGTGTGCCGAGCTGACCGCCAGGCCAGGAGGTCAGCTGAGCACACTGTTTACAGTGACACTTCTCATATTCTAATTCCTATTGTTGTGATCATATGTGGAGCCCACTGACCATCCAAATAGACTTCCATCACTGTGCCAACCACGAGCCAATGGTGTGGCTCAACCTTGACTCGTGGGGTTCACTAATTAAAGTTCAGGTTATGTAATCTAAGATGATTCGACCTTTATAAGTTACCAATGATGCTCATAACTTCTGAGCACCAAACACAGTATTCCTTAGCATCTGTGGTTTCACTTAAATATCGAATTACCTGAGATAGACCTAAATCTGAAAGTAGATCATTTACTTAGGTTGGACTGTTGTTATCTCCCATTGATCCTTGTACTTGGAGATTCATCTCCCTCATATTATTACTGTCACTCTATTATCCTTATTATTGCTTATACCTGTTAATTAAATGAAAAATGGATGACCTGAACCTAGGACTGCTTAGAGGTGACCCGGTAATATGATTGGGTGAACATTGACCAGTGTCTGTGGCTAGGCGGGCCCTTTTATGGCCTAAGCTTGGATGTGGATTACCCTAAACTGGAGAGGTTAGATTGTATGGGCTTGTGACTCATCATGGGTGTAAATGGATCATATGTCATTAGAAATGGACTTGTATCTCATTTGGACTGTTGTAGACCACGCCATGTATTTGGTGGGCCTTGATATGGATCCAATGATTGGACTTGGACTGTGATCCATGAATCGTATTGGATACTTGAACCTCTTAGTGACTTTGTTAAGACCTTGTTCACGCAAGGCAAAGCCTAGACAGACACAGACCTTTATTGTTTCCTAAGTCGGCATAGACATTCACTCAGTTGATCTAAGCTCAGCCAGTTGGACTGATCATCACTGGTAAGAGCTATTGAGAGTGTTGTGTGGCTACCATGATGAGCATTGTTGGAGACCGAAGGTGCGATACCGGGTCCGGTCTCAGGATGTGATGATGGATGATGTTGTATGCGGGGCTAGAAAATCCCCAGCACTGTGAGATTTTCCCCGCCGCCACTGTGCTCAGTATGGGAGGGCCGCGGCATAATATCCCGCGATATCCAGCTTATGTGAGTGTGCCTATGCATCTTTCATATTGGAATATCCCTGCAGCATCTGCCACCGATATACATGGCCCAAACAAGCAACACTGATGATCACTGTCATACATTTTATGGAACAGATGCATCAGGACCAAATTATTCCTCTTCTATTTTTGCTAACAGCATTCATAGTTGTTTCAAAACTATACAGATCATGAGTACTCTCCGATCCACATAACTGATGATAAAGATGCACCATTGAAGAGAGTATCTCACTAATATTTCTTTGAAATGATGACCACTGGCAGCTTACTGATGGTCAAAATAGAGTAAACCACAAATAGAAAATTTCTTTAACGTGCAAGAAATAACAAAATAGCATGGAACATACCATGTGGATCATATGGGGGTGGAAAGAAATGCAAGTAACAAAATGAAGCAACCATAAATCCTGCAAATGACATTGATTGGCAGTAAGCACCAGCCACTGAAAACATCATAGAGAATGTTTTATTGTAAACAGTATCTGTACTCCACAGTGAACAAACCTAAGAGCCCGCCAGCAAAAACATCTTGCCAGTGATGATGATAGTCGTCAACACGAGAAATTCCCACCAGAGATGCAACAAGAAGTGGAAGAATGACAAGGCAAAGCTTCGCAACATGACCCTGGCGGTCAAAAACTCGAATTTTCCCCGATAGATACCACGCAAGAAAACCTAGACCTGAAAAGGACCCTGGATATTGATCCCAGTTAGACTAGAACAGCCAAGAATATCAATGAAAAAAGAAGAGGGAAGATATGCAACCATGATTCCATAATCTCCTCAACGGATGCTGTATTTGAGAAAGAGAAGACCCCAAAATCCAAGTTAACTTTATTTATATAGGGGTAGTTGAGAGAAGGTGAACAATGGTTTCCATAAATTATGAGGGGGGAAAAGTAAAAAGGAAAACTAACTTTTCGCTTTGTGTTCACCTCTACCATGTGCAGTGGAGGTCAATCATCAGTGTACATCTAGTCAAATCAAACAGGTCAAAACTGATATCCTCCCATTCTCTAATTACCTATTCATTTATTTTTAGAAATATATATATATATATCCATTCATTTGATTTCAAAATGGGAATTGAAACTGCCCATATCCCCTGATTGATACAAAAATCCCAGGAAGCCTGGTTTGAAAGGGAAATCCAGGTATTGTAGTGAAATGCGAAAATACAAATTGGATGAAAAAGAATAACACTACAACAAAATCAATTTCCATTTTCTAATTTGGAATCAATAGGTTACAATGAATGGTTAATAATGTGGGTGTCACATGAAAGAGTGGAAGCCATTATTCTTTTTTTTTTTTAGGTCCAAAGCCGAGCATAATCAGATTAAGCATCCACTTCAACGATCAAGTACACAATCAACTCTGGATGGTTTCCCTCATGCATTAGACAGAGTGAATGCATAAGAACTGTTTGCAGCTTATAATGGCTTGCAAGCATGTTGTATACTGGTAAATCAGTCTAGGTGTAAAGGATGATGTTGCTTCAATTTGGTTTGCTCCATAAATGGATGAATCATTTTGATGTCAAACATTGTTTACGAGCAGGCAAATATGGATTATTTTATGTTCTGAAAATGCCAAAAATGCATCCATGTGAAGCATACTTAAATTTGGAGTACCCTAAAGATTGTTGAAAAATACACTCATGTTACAGTAATGTCTAGAGGCACGAGCTTCAAACATACAACAATCAACTCACATAAAGGAGTGTTTATAGACGGAACTCCATCTATTTTAAACATTTATTAAATGATTCAATTCTAACACAATGAGTATGTAGTGAGAGGACCATACACATTAACAATCTTCAAAATGTGTTTTCAGATGTGACCACCTATAAAATCAGAAAGTTAAAACCATCAAATATAAAAAATGCATGATTATCTATGGTGACTATGCTACTTACAAGCAGTGTGCCCACTTGGAAAACTTTTGCGCCCTTCTTTAATGTCACTCTTATCTCCATGACAAATAACATTTCCTGTGATGGGATCGTAGTGCTGAGCAGCAGCAATATGTGAAGTGAGTACAGGAGGCCAAACCAAAGCAATAACACTGCAAAAATAATATATTCCAAACAAGAGAAATTACAAAATGAGGACCCACTGGTTTTCCATCAGGGAAGCAACGCCAATAGAAGTCCGGTCGAGGTCGACCAACAGCGTCCTTGATCACGTTAGTTATCACCCCAGTTACCAGTACAGAAAACAAAAGCCCTAAGCTTTCAGATCTAATCAGTAAGTGTTAAAACACAATGCATATATCCTACTTAAAGCCAAGAAGGGAAGAGAAGTTACCCAATATTGCATGGTGAAAATCATAAACATCCCTCCGATAGTAGTAGTATGCAGAAAAGATAGCAAAAGGCAACAATAGCACAACTATCTGCTATGAGAAAAACAGAAAAGAATTAACTTATCCGCAGAACTGGACTCCATACAAATTATAATGGCATATCATTATCTCTCCCTCTCTCTCTCTCACACACACGCACACACACACACACGATGACAATTGGATGTCATACCTGAACAGCCCAAAATGGCACTGTATTGCTTTTCATTGGGTACTTAATGTCTGTCATCATGTCCTCTCCGATAAAGCGGTTAAATGGAGCCACAAATTTTAATATTAGCTCTATCGTACCGAGGAGTACTACTATAAGCCAGTCAAGCATATGAAGCCTTGCCAATTTTACTCCATGGGATACTATAGTGTGGCCTCCCAACTGAATCTCTGGCATTTTATCTGACTAGAAGACAAACAAATGAGAATGACAAACTGAACCAACCTTTGGAGATTTATATTGTTGCATTATAACAATTCAACCAGCCATTCTGAATTCTCATACACAACAAATATGTCAAATTGTCAATGTCAGCATCATTAAAGGGAGGGAAATTCAAGGCATATGCAGGTTTTCCTGTCAGCGCATAATAAAAAAGAAATAATAAGATCATGTATCCAATCAATTACTCACTTCATCAGTGACATTTGAAGTTCTATCAATAAGAAAAATAGTACCTAAAAGAATCTACACAAACAAGATAGGATCAAAATTTACAAAGGCATCATAACTGGAAGAATTACCCCCAAGAACATAGTTTTTCCATCTAGAACATAGTTTTTCCATCTATCTGCCTTGGTTATGGAAGACGTAATAGCAAAAACCCAGTATGAAGTTCCTTGGTGCATGTTGTTCGCAGATGATGTGAAACTTTTTCCAGTTTTCATGTGTTGCCTTCATGGGAGCTAGGACTACCAATAGAGAGCACAAGCATGACCTACGACAAGTTTGAACCCGTATCTTCACCATCCTTTTTGGAGGATATGTCTTCCAACCAAACCAAGTGCCAGAAGACAAGATGGGGATACTATGTAGTCACACAAATATTGGTTTGAGGATATTATCAACATCTCTGTTTTTTCATACATCAAGGAGCAACTTTAGAACGGAATAGAGGGTCTAAGTTATACATACCATAGTTTTGAAAATCAGAGTCGATACGCAAATCGTCCATACCCACAAATTGAATCGTATCACGAATTGTATGATTTTTTTCTTTTTCTAATAAAAAATCATTACAAATTAAGAAAATAAAAAAGTAGTTATTCATAACCATCCAATTTCACATTTATAGCAGTATAAATACAATGATATATATTAATACATAATAAATGATATGTGTAATCAGTTTAATAAGTTCAAGGTGTCAATATATATTTATTTTTTGTTATCTTTAAATTAAAATATAAAAGTAAAAATAAAATTCAAACCATCAATCTTACACAATATGATATCTCTTGAAGTTAAGAAAGTGTTCATGAAGGAAAAAAAAATGATTAAAATAAAGAAGAAGATATAGACAAGCACCATATGTACGGTCGAATGCCTTAATAAAATGCATGTTCTTTATTATCTCTAAAACCTCCCCAAATCCATGAATATTCTTAAGAAATTTTGTTAAGTACTAAATAACTTTTAAAAGTAAAAACACTAGAAAAAAGAAAGAAAAATGATAATAGATTGTTAAAATTAATTTAATGGTTGTAGCTATTCATGCTCGGCCAAATCTCTTGAATCATAAGATTCGACAAAATGAGTATCGAATCGTAAGATTCAACCTGAATCCTAAGATTCATCTATAAATGGGATTCGTTGCATAGATACGAATCTTTTTCCTTAAGATTCGGGATACGAATCGTAGGATTATGATAACTATAATAGATATCACAATTAGAGCGGGCAAAGTGAAGAAAAGCTGGTGGAACATTGTGTAATCACATGGTAGCATGATGGTTAAAGTGGCACCTACATAACATGGCCATTAAATTTGCATTGTTGCATGGAGATCGATATTAGATAGTGCATATGTATTTTAAAAGTGCACACTAAATTTGGATGCATGGAGTCACAAATGAAGCATAAAGTTACTAAGAGTACCTAAGTGAAAAGCTAAGGACAACACAAATAGATAGAAGGTCAAGAAATGACATTTGAGATGATTTAGGTACACATAGAAGATCGCAAAAAAGGCCCAATCGATTTGGATGGAAGATTAGGAAAAGCCTCAATTGATTTAGTTGCAATGTTCTTTGATGCATGCCAAACTCATGATCAATGGGTCGACCAAGACCATTGGGCCCGACCCACAGGACCAACCACTCACTAAGGGATTTCTCGGTTTTCTCTTTGATTGTGAGTGCCTGTGTGTGTGGAATCCATTGAAGGATTTGGCGAGCCCTAGTGCAAGAGCCCGGCCTATTTCGTGCATTTGGTGGGAATAAAACTTCAAGTCCATTCGATCACCAAATTTCACACATGAGAGACTACTCTTGTTTTCTACCCAACAAAAAAAGAGAGAGAGAAAAGTAAAGAAAGTTGATCATGGGTTCCAGCTTTAGTTGATCTAACCGTGGCCATCTCACTAATTTGAATCACACCTTATATAGATAATTTGTTTATTTACTAGAATTTCTGACAAGAATTTGGAGTATTGGGGTTTGGGGGACATGATGTGATGGTTTGTCCCTTGGCATTTGCAAATGCCATATTTCTTCACAAGAATTCCAAAATTTTAGCCACCTAAAAGGTCGTAAATGACTTTAGGGCCTGTTTCTTTACCAAAATTCTCAGAATTCATGTCTAGAGGAATTCCAAATTCTCCAAAAGTTGCCCCCTTGAGGTGGAATTCCAAATCCCTCCTCTTGGTGGAGCATTTGAAATTTCCAACTAAATGGAATTCCAGAAATCCCAAAAGGTCATTTAATACCTTTTAGGTGGCTAGAATTTGAAATCTGCTGAAAGAAATACAGCATTTCAAATGCCAGAGGACAAGATGACACATCATGTCAAAAAAAAAAAAAACCCAACATACCAAATTCTTATTTGGAATTGTGGTGTCGCATATATTGAGGCGATAAAGGATATGTATGATAGAGTCGTGACATCTATAAGGACGACTGGCAGCGAAACTAAGGAGTTTCCTATCACGATTGGTTTACACCAAGGCTCAGCGTTAAGCCCGTACTTGTTTGCCCTAGTTATAGATGAGATTACAAGACATATCCAGGATGAGGTGCCGTGGTGTATGCTATTTGCAGATGACATTGTTTTAATAGATGAGACGAGAGAAGGGGTGAATGCTAAACTAGAATTGTGGCGGAAAACATTAGAGACAAAAGGGTTTAGGCTAAGTCGATGCAAAACGGAATATATGGAATGCAATTTTAGTCAAAATAGGACACCTTGCATCATAGAAGTAAGTTTGACCACACAAAAGATTGTAGAGAAAGAAAACTTTAGGTACCTTGGATCTATGGTGCAACAGGATGGAGGGATTGATACTGATGTAAGTCACAAGATTCAGGCCGGGTGGACCAAATGCAGGAGTGCTTCAGGGGTCTTGTGTGATCGGAAAGTCTCCCTCAAGGTTAAAGGAAAGTATTATAAGGTGGCGGTACGACCAGCGTTGTTATATGGATCAGAGTGTTGGGCAGTAAAGCATAATCATGTCAAGAAGATGGAAGTTGCAGAGATGAGAATGCTAAGATGGATGTGCGGGATCACAAGGAGAGATAGGATTAGGAATGAGGAGATTAGGGGCAAAGTTGGAATAGCACCGATTGGAGATAAAATGAGAGAAAATCGATTGAGACGGTTCGGCCATGTTAGAAGGCGTCCAACGGAGGCACCTGTTAAAAGGTGTGAAAGCATGGAGATTGCCAGGAGTAGGAGAGGGAGAGGGAGACCCAAGAGAAGTTGGAAAGAAACTATTAAACACGACCTTGCCTACATAGATCTAACGGAGGACATGGCCCTAAACAGATTTGATTGGCGTCGTCAAATCCATATAGCCGACCCTACCTAGTGGGAAAATGCTTGGTTTGGTTTGGTTTGGTTTGGTAAAGAAATAGGCCCTTAGAATTATAGGAATTCCACCCCTTTTGGTTTTTGGTGGGATTTCTAGATGCTCAAGTACAAAGAAGGATTCAGGAATTCCACTACGTCTAAGAATTCAGCAATTCTACATATAAGAATTCTCTGAATGAATTACGGTAAACAAGCCCTAGAATTACTGGAATTCTAACCCCTTCAATTTTATTTTATTTTTGGATTTTCTAAAAGTTCAAATACAAAAAAGGATTAAAATTTTCCATTATAGTGGGAATTCATAAATTCGAGATAGAAATTCTTGACCACATGTCCATGAAATTTGAACAACCAAAATGATCCCGCTCAAAGGGTACCTCAAAGGATCCTGCTACTCTCATTCACTTCCGATTCCTCTACAATAAAAACAGAGGTTCTAACTGAGGAATCCAATTGCTTCCCCACGCCAATCTTGAACTTGGAATCGCATATTCCAAGACAGAAAACTGAAATTTTTAGCAATTTTTCACAATTAGAAACACTATTCCTACCCTGTTTTCATACCTTGGAACCAAACGAAGAAGAAATAGTGAAAGTATCAAACTATTCAAAGCTAAACGAATCCAGAATTCGAGTTTCTGTCCTTTCTCGGACAAAACAGATCGATCTTTGAGCTAAGATGATTTCCTCTTTTTACGATACAAAACTCTCAGTCTCTCAGCAGCAGCTCAACTTGCATAACTCAAATCAAGAAAGAAATCACAGATTTGGAGGAAATACCTTTGCGGATGTTCTGTTAACGCCGTCGGGCTGGACATGGTTTTGGGAAGGGGCGGGGCTAGGGCCGAGATGTAACAGCTGTCTCCGTTATCTCCGGATCCACATCGCCCTCTCGTTGGAATGGAACTTGCATGTAATGTGTATGTATATTAGCCGGATAGGGAAATTTCATACATATAACGTATAATGTTATGTTATGCTACAGTGTCATGTGGTGTGGTGTGGGTCCGCAATCATCATCAAAGCCTTGTCCCAACTATCAATTATATTGGGTCGGTTACACGAATTCTGTTTCTCCGTTCCAATCTATCTTGAACCAAATCCTCACATAAATTACACTTCTTCATATCTATCTTTACTACCTCCATCCACGTCCTCTTAGGCCTACCCTACCCCTTCCCCTTAGTGGGCCATCAACCTTCATGGCCAAACTTTTCCTTATTGGCGCTGTTACCGGCGTAGGTTGGACTTGCCCAAACCATCTTAAACAATTTTTTCTAATTTTATCCACTATTGTTGCTACCCCTAAATGCTCTCAAAAGCGCTCATTTCTAATTCTATCATTTCTCGTTTTACCACGCATCCATCTCAACATTCTCATCTTTGCTACATCCATTTTGTGCATAAGCTGCTTCTTGATTGACCAACATTCTGCTCCATAGGTTATAGCTGGTCTAATCGTTGTCTTGTAAAATTTCCCCTTCAAACTTATTGGCATTCATCGGTCACAAAACACACTCCTGAAGCAAGTCTCCACTTCAACCATCCCGCTTTAATCCCGAAGCAATATTGAATTTATTTATTTCATTTCATTTTTAGATTGATGTTTGTTCTTGTGTGTTTGTGATGTGGAGAGATATTCGTTTATTCTTTTAATTTTATTTATATTTAAATGTTGATGAATCGGTTTGAAAGAAAATAAATAGATTATACTACCAACTAATTTAAAAAATGTTTAGCATTTTTTCCTTTTCTTTTCCTAACTGATGAAATTTATTTTATTTTTTTGGTTTTGTAATTCAAATACTGTTGACATTTGACAAGACATGATTCAAATCCATATAATGGTAATACTTATATAGTAATGTTACTTCTATCATTGTTGTAATCAAGCTGGTCATATCGCACATTCACCGATATGTACTTAACAAGTTCAAAATAATTGTAGTTAACTACATATCTTAATGATTTTAGGGTATATTTTATTATTATTATTATTGAGCTTAACTCTTAAATTCTCACTCAGTGACAAATCCCACAGTTCATATCATCACATTATCACTCCCATTTTAAGGATAAAATGAGAGGTGCAATGCAATCTTATTAGAACATCTATGACATGAATGGGGCTTAGATCAAGTTGAGATGGCCCCCACTGACTACTTGCGTTTAGGACTGTGCCCCGAACTCACTCAACCTTTTAGATTTCACTTAGATCCTAGTCAACGATTTTCCAAATCAAGTTCAATCTGGCCCATTTCTGTCAAAATAGGAAATTGCCACGTCAGTAAAGTCCATAATAAATGGATACCGTGGAAAGGAGTTCTGCAGAAGTTCTATATTCATGTTTGGTGCTATTTTTTATTTCTCGATGAATCGGTGCTAATGTTGTTTGGTGGGCTGTGCATTCTTTGTGAAAACTAGTTTTTTTCTATTTGCTACGACAATTTCTATAGAAAATGAACCATTTTTCAAACCAGTTTTTCAAACTTACAGCAAAATAGAAGAAAAATAAGATTTTCTCCTATTTTTCAAAATATGGACGAGGACAAAATCTATGGGGCCTACACGAGAAACTTTAGATCTAACATCAATAAACTTCCATTGGATCATTAAACATTAATCTGCATAAAATCACTATAAAAATATAAACGTAAGAAACATAAGTCCATATATAAAAATTATGTCTGAAGAATTATCCTTAAGAGAGACTTCTGTAACAAGTGGTTCACATCATGCCATTATAAAAGCTCATTCCATATATGCAAATCATAACAAAAAAAGCATTATTGGTTTATTTATTTATGCTTCTCCAAGGTGAGATCTTGATTTCAGACTCTTGACTCTTTTGGTATTCAATATTTCAAAATAGAAGCAACAAGAACAGCACAAAGTGGTGCTTATAAACTTAAATTAGATAAACAGCTGAAATTTTGCAGCCACATCATTTGAGTAAATGGAATGTGGTTCATTAAAACTGAATTCATTTACACTATGAGTCTATGATAAGCTCTACCTGCAAAAACAGTTCAATGCACCTGTAAATTAAGAAATCTGCATATATCAATTCCGGCACATACAAAAACCTATACATAGCAAATGCACAACAAACAATTAGGAACCCATTTGTATGTGTGGCTCTAATCGGCCAGTCTTCTCTCTATCAAATCTCAGTTAGAATTGTGTTATGTTAATGCCATTAACAATTACAAAGAGGCATGCATAAGAAGAACACCTATTAACTCCTTGCATGGGTGGAACCAGAAAATTTGCCTGGTGGAGGGGGGCATTGTTAACATTTCCAATTCTCATATGCTCAAATTCAATTTGAAGGTGCTCAGATAAAAACGCACCACCACCCAATACATAATACACCTGCTGACAATTAAGTTTTTCTTCTGAACTCTCATTTCACCAAGGTAATGGCTATGTCAAATTCATAAACTCACTACTATATATAATCCCATAGATGCAAATGATTTATTTACATTTCATCAACTGTCACCGCCATTAATCAAAAATCACCACCATTTACAAATTAATCAACCACCACCACCCATTTGCAAATGAACCGAATAATATTAATGCCTATCACAAAAACTCAATTTCCGTTGGGGTCAAGAACCAAACATAATTTAACTGTTCATTTCCATGACCATGAACAATTTGAATACTAGGTGATATCCACCATCTTCTAATTTAAGTACTCAACACAATTGAACAAACACCCATTTCCAAAGAAAAAAAAAAGAACAAAAACAGAACTGGAGAAAAACAATATATTTTTTCACTTGTAACAATGCACATAGAGACTAATTTCCATCCAATAAGCACTTACTTATGTGATAAAACGGTCTGTGAGTAAAAGACAAACACTTGGTGGTCATTGCTACTATAATAATCCCAACTACTACTAGAATGAAAAAAGCAAAATCTCATTCACCTCTTTCTATTCAGCATCTCCCTTGCGGATGAAGTGGAATTTCATATCTTCTGCATATACTTCTCTCCTTCATAAGAAGTAAATTCACAAAAATCATAATCTAAAGAAAATAAAATGAACTGTAAGATTAAAACGACGCCATAGATCAATCAATGATGGTGATGTTTCTTTCAAGCGACCATCTGCTCCTGATCCATGTACAGTCGCTCCGTTAAAGGAGAAAGCATCTCCGAGGCATAGAACCTCCCCGGCACCATCGCAGCCAAGATAGGTGGGGTCGGACCTCAAAGAGACAGAGAGATGGGGTCGGAGCTCCGATTCTGATCGTTGCCTGGAATGGAGGGGTTCAACTGCCGATGATCATGAGAGAGGTATCTCTAATCATCTTCGTCGCCAGAAAGTTGTGGTTCCAGCTGGTAGAGATTGAAAGAGAAGAAGAGGAAGGAAGGTCGCAGATAGGGTTTCCCACGAGTTCAATTTCGCTGGGTAATTACTAATTACTAATTAGGTTCAGAAAAGACAAGGGAAAATTTCAAAACAGGGAATAAGTTTTTTTCATATTTTAAAATAGGACAAAATTAAATTGTGATTTCAAAATAGAACTTAATTTTTCGAAAATAATTTCAATTGAGGACATATGCATCTTTTGGCCGCTTATTCCCTATTATTTTTCAAAACCCCAAAAATGCCCGGGCTTACTCCTCCATTTTCCATTCCATTCTTCTCCGTTCCTTCACCATGTCAGGTCCGGCGAGCGTCTTCTCGTCTCCGACTACCTGTTCCATATTTGGTAAGATGCAATCACCAGTTACCACAACCGTCGAAATACCGATTCTTCTTCAGCACCAGCTTAAACTTCCCATAATTCGACGTCGACGCATGAATGAAATCAATCATCTCCTTGCGCAGCTTGGTCTTGGAGAGCTTATTCAACCCCACCGACACGACCAGTCTCTCGTCCATGCCAATTTTTCTTCTGCCAGAGATGCAATGCAACAAACAGTTCTTCTCTGTTTTTTATCTTCTTCTCTCCTTTCATCCCCAAATCTAGCATTCCATCCACCACTTCTCTTCTAAAACGCCTTTCTCACGGGCAATCCCTCTCCTCTTCATGATTCGCCTTTTCCTTCTCCTATTTCTTCTCCTCCTTCTGATTATAGCAGGATTCTCAGTTTGCAGCTCCGAATTGCTAGATCCGGTTCCAGAGATCTCAAACGCATCACCTTCATCAGCTTCCAATGGAGGAGATGTGGAAGGGTTCACAAAGAATCATCTTCCTGTTCCTGTAACAAGCGCCTCCAGCAAATACATCGTCCTTCCCCCATCGAAGTGAGCAATCATGCAATCGATTTCTGTCTTCATGTCTCTTTCATTACACTGCAGTTATTGAAGTTGCATATGTGAGGAAGATGTGAAAAAGATTTTAGATTTGTACTTGAAATCCTTTTATTTGGATGCTGATTATCGTTGATTGTTTTGTATTATTACGGAGATTTGTGTTGAATGAGCTCTGGATGAGTGAATTACAACTAGAAAAGCCAAACCCATATTTTGGTTTTGTCGATGAAGATGACGGTCTCTGTCTCCAGCCCCACCGACACGGCGGCATAGAGCGAATGCGACGTCAAATTGTACTCGTGCATCAACTCCGGCCGACAGACAGGCTCGGCCATGGCGATGAGGAAGTCATAGGCCTGCTTGTAGAGCGTAGAGAACGTCTCCAGGAAGATCCGGCCATCAGCACAAGCCCACAGAGGGCGGTTCATGTGGTCAGGCTTCAGCTCCAGCCTCGTGAAATCCCTTTTCTTCACGATTCGATCATCGTAGCGAGAATCCTCGTCTGGGTCATCGCAAAATCGATTTCCTCGGCATCAACTGGGGTGGGTCTGTGTTCTTCCTGGGAAGAGAGGGATTGGTGAGACAAGGGTCGATTGTAGGAATTTCTGAAATTGAGAGGGGGTCGATGCAAACCTTGTTGGAGAAAGGACATTTTCGGGGTTTTAAAAAAAATTAGGGAATAAACGGACGGAATATGCTAAAATTCACCGGATGTCCTCAATTGAAATGGTTTTGGAAAACTTAAGGCCTGTTATGAAATCACAATTTAATTTTGTCATGTTTTGAAATCTGAAAAAAGACTTAGGCCCTGTTTTGAAATTTTCCCAAAAGAGAAATATAAAGGGAGGGGTGACTTTTTCTGCAAAACGAAAGTCCAACACCCCCGAAATAGAATTCGGGGATTAACTGTAAATGCACACTTGTTTTATTGAAAGAGTGACAAGTACAAGTTGAATCGCACGAGGAGTACTACTTAAATCTATTTTATTTTTTTTACTAAAATTTGATTTTTTTTTATTAATGATAATGACGAGAGATAAAAAATAATAATAATATTGAAAAAAATATAGAAAAGAAATATGAGAAAATGCATATCAGAATATCATGAATCCATTAAGTAGTCCCATAATCATTCTATGCAGTCGATAAAATAAATTTGTCCCAAAAATTCTTTAAATTAGAAACAAATCAATGTTTCTGATTCGGATAATTTATCTATCAAAGAGCATAATTTTTCACAATTTATTTAAGGCAAAAATCTCATTCGCCTAATGAAATTATGAACATAACTAAATATCACATATTAATCAAAGATAGATTATCAAAGAATTTCAATATATGAATAATTTATTGAGAAAACATACATGATTAAAGCATTGTTCAAATAAAAAAATTGAATAACATAGGTTGTCAATGACAGAAGTCAGATTTATTATTATAATCAAATACGCAATAGGCAAAATTATCACATAGATTAGCGATGAGAAACACTTAACTTCATCTGACACTCTGATCCAGGGATCTACTCCTCCTTTGCAAAAGATGTGATTTTCATTGAAAACTTCATCTTTACAACTTCTCATTCACAAAGATTCTCCTTCAAAATAAATTATTGGACATGGCCCAAGGCTACCAAAATAAAAAAAATATGAAAAAAAAAAAACACTAGTGGAAATCAATAAAGGAAGAAAAGAAAGAATGGAATTGGAGAGAGCGAGTGTTACACGTGAGATGCCTCTCCATCTCCCTTTTTGGTTGGTTTTATAGATGTTGATGCCACCTTTTTAGGAAATAATTCCCTCTCTTTTAGGACTTGTCTCTTTATTTGTAGAGATTTCTTGCTTAGGACTCAAGTTAGGCTTCACATTGGTAGAGATTTCTTGCTTAGGACTCAAGCTAGGCTTCACATTGAAAGAAACTAAGTGTGGTCTCTTGAGCTCCAAGTCTTGCCAAATTGACTCCTCAAACATCTCTCATGTTGCCAAATTTGAAAACGTTTTGCAATTCCCGCATAGAACTATAACAGCCAACTTCCTGAGGTCATATCTCCCTCAATATAGCTCCAATTTATGTAATCTTGGGCTTCACGGATATTTACTCAAAAAGACATTTCCAACGGTACATAGATTGCACTAATCCGACACTCGGATTGAAAGTTATGACCATTTCAATTTGATGCCCCTGAAAATTCCGAGAATAATGACATGCAATGGGGTGTGTGGGACCTATGGACGTCCAAGGCATGTTTGCACTCTTTATTTGCTTTCTTATTTGATTCTCTTCCCATATTTGGCACGCTTCCTCACTTGCAACTTTGACTAGCCAACTTCCCCAAGATATTAAGATATATGGGCCCTCCATGAAGGGTGTCTCACCTTTGATCTCTCTCAAATCTCACCAATGCAGGTCCCACTTTTGATTTCTCCTACATAAATAAAATTAAATAATGTTAATAATAATCAAGTGTGAGGAATCCAGATAGACTATGCATGGGACCCTACATGCCTACTTAATGCACTAAAAATACCCAGCTTTCCAAAAATAACACATCGTGTCAAGATTAGCAGGTATGCATTAGTGAAGCTAAAAAAACTAATTTTTGAGTGATGAATGAGATGAAAATCCCTAATTTCACAAAAGTCATGCAATGTAATGAATTTTGACCTAATTTGACTAAGATTCCAACTTTGATGCTCAAATGCATGAAATCATGAAATTAAGTGTAATTCTATGCAATTAACCTAATTAAGTCCACAAATGCATATAAATGATAAATGAAAGTTACAATTTTGTGGACTTATCACTTACTGGGGAAATTTTGACGTGGCAGAAAAGTGTTTCTGCAGATTCTCGCTGTGTACCAAACACATGAAAAACCACTCTTCCACGGAAAATCGGTATTTTTTATGTGAAAATTGGCAACCCCTCTCCCTCTGCTTCTCTCTTTGCTTTCTCTGTTCCCCTCTCTCTCTCGGCTCCCCCTTTTTGCTTCCATCTCTCCCCATTCCATCTCACCCTCTCTGTCCCCCTCCTTCCTTTTATGATCTCTATCCTCTCCGACCTTTGATTTATCTCTCTCTCTCTCTCTCTCTCTCTCTCTCTCTCAAGCACTCTTAGTTGATTTAGATGACATAAATTCCAATCTGATCAACAAATCAAATTCAATCACATCATTTTGGGGACACCAAAACCCGTCAGTAACTTGTTTTTCATTTTTTTTCCAGAGACTGATCAACCTGTAACTTCCATTTTAATTGAGTTTTTAATACTTACAATGTCTACATTGTGAATCCTTACAGGGTAAAGTCATCCACTGTTCAACAAGTTGAAGCGTGCTCGTTTTGCTCACCGTTGTGAGCTTTATTTGATGTCCCATTTTCTTTTCTTCTTTTAATATTTGACTTTCAATTTCTTGATCTTTGAAGGTTGTTCTTATTTGGATTAAAGGTAAATGTAGCTGTCTTGTTGTGAATGGGCGTGCTTATGGTTTAAACCAGGCCGAGTATGGGCCTGACATTGGTCACCAAAATATGATTTCGATGCAGACATGTTATTAATCAATTGAAACTGTCATCACAGGAACCAAAATATGATTTCATTAAAACGACCTGTTTTTATAAATGATGAAAAATGGGCATGTTTATTTCCAAGGAATTGGAATACATAAAAAAATTATTATAAAATGAGTCTATTTGTTAGCATGGAACATAACAAGATAAAAGCATCTAAATATAATTTACAAAAATTAAATTTTTTACATTTTCACATATAGTGCAAACAAACATGGTAAAATGATTCAAATGAGTAAATGATGTGAAAATGACAATAGTAAACAAACGTTGCAGTTCTGAAATGCACGCGTAAAGCTTACATATATGAAATTTACATATGAAGCATTTACATATGTAAACTGCATTTACGCATCTCATGTATAAAAGGCAAACGACACCTAAAGTACTCTGCCTACTTAGATAAAAAGGAAAACATAAATCACTTACAAATATGAGTATTCCACCTAGCCATGGCAACAATGTATATTAGGCTAAACAGGTACCAATCGACAGGATCTAAAGAATGATAACATTATTTTAGTTTTAAAAAATCTTAAAACCAACCGAGTTATAAAGTGTTTGCATTTTTTTTTTCTTTTAACTAGCGCTTCAGGGCCCATGTCAACGCGAGCCTTTAATTCATAGTGGGAAAACCCAATTTAAGTTTAAAGTAAATACCGAGTACATAAAATAATTCTATTTAAAATAATTATTTATAAAATTCAAAATTAGTCATCATCTTTTGAAGAACCCCATATACCTCGATCACCTAAAGTCAACATAAAACTTAGACTCCTTGAAAATCATCAAAAAATAATAATAAAAATAGAACTACATGAAAATAAAGAATATTAATAAAAAAGAAGGGGTTTTTACGCGAAAATACACTTTAGATGGCCACTATACGCAACAGTGAACTTTAGTCATCTATGCACCTAATAGGGAATCCGTACAGGATTCCCAATTTTTTTTTTTTTACCATTTTTTTGGGTGGTCGAATTCGACCTTCATTTGTTGTGTTAAAGGTCAAATTCGACCTCAACGATGGAGGTCGAATTCGACCGTTAGATATAATTCATTCAAACGCCCCCCAAACCCTCCCTTTTCCTCTTCAAAACCCTCCAAACCCTAAAGTTCTCTTCTTTATCCGCTCGACACCTTTTCTCCTCTCTCTCCCAAACGACTAAACAAAAAAAAAATCAATCATTTTTTCAATCTCTCTGCAAATGGCGAGTCTTCTCCCTTTCCCGGCGACTAGAATATGGACCTACACCTCCTCCGACCACCGCAGATCCATCCCGCACCGCTCCTCCAAACCTTCCTCCGCCTCTGCCTCTGGAAACCCCAACTGGTGGGCCCCGATCTTCGGATGGTCGTCCGAACCGGACTACATCGACGGCGACGATCGATCGAGGGCTCAGATCTCGGATCCTCATTATGTGGGTTTCAATCATTTGTCCATGGTAACAAACATCTAGTAAAAGTTTAAAAGGAGGTGGGATTTGTTTGTTTTGATAGATTGAATAATGCAAGTGTAGGAGGTGGGGTTTTGAGTTATTGAGAGGATCTGTTTTGGGAGGGTGAGATTTGATATGGGTTGTGTTAGTTTCTTCATTTTTGGATCTGTGTTGTGAAGATTTTTGCACATTGTAGGGGGGTTTCTAGGGTTTTCAGGTTGTGTTTTGTGGGTGTCTGGACAGTGAGTGGAGATGGCTCCAAGCTTCGATTTTTTCGATTGGTGGGCGATGGAAACTCGCAAGGGAACTCCGGTCTTTGTGAAAATGGAGAATTGTTGAAATTGATAGCCCAGATGCTGCATTATAGCAGGTCGACAAAGATAGAGGGAAGAATGCCAAGCAATTCACTTGGGTTCTTCTTCTCCGAGCTCATAGAGCTATCGGTTGTATTTTTTTTCTCTCAGATTGTTAGGTTGTATGTGCATGTATAAGTTGTTTGAGTGTAAGAACCAAAGTAGACTGCATCTCTCGGTGGCTTTTAATCCTCTTATATTAAGCTATTTGTAGACATGGGAATTGTAATTTTTAGGTTTCTACACAAAGTAGTTTTTAAAAAATATGATAATTGTGCATGTTCCAAAACATCAATCTCTGCGGTGGAGCAGCAGGTGAATGGTGTCTTCTTGAACTTCTTTGGTTTTAATGGGACTCTCTTTGTGGGTTCTCTCTCTTATGGATTCTTTTGTTCCTTTTGGTGGTGGTGACTGTTTTGCTGGGGTTAAAGGAACTGTCGGCAGGCAGTGAAGAGTGAGGAAAAGAGAAAAATGAAGCTTCTTGGCATATCCATCTTCCTCTAAATGATGAAAGGGGCTGGTTTGGAAAGAGATCTTCCTCTCAAGCATCTGGGTCCCCAAAACACAACCCACATGTGGGACTTTGACATAATCTAACTTCCACTCCTAGATGCCATTCTCCACTCACCATTTTTATTTCTGGGTCTACTCTTCTATGGAGTTGTGTTTTACCTTGTTATCATATGGATGATTTGGATGCTTCATTGATGTTTATGTGGTGTGGTTGTAAGAGGGTCCTGCCAGGGTGGGAAATTAGCTTTTATGAATGGTATTGTGAATTTGGTGAACAACAAGTACGAGATTGGGGCCTGGGGGTGTCACATTCTGCTTTCTGATGCTGGGGGGCCCACTATGGATAAGCTATAGCCCCCAAATGGATATTTGAGTAATGTCGGCATCCACAGTGGGAAAAATCAACTAATTGGATGAATGCTGAGGATCATGCTGCCTAACTAATTTGCACAATGCAGCTTCATTTAATATATTTTTTTAGGTAAAAGGCTTCATTTAATATGGTGGTCTCTTCTTGTACGGATTGGGATTCAATATTTGACCTGTAACCATTTAGTGGTTAGGCTCTCTCCATGTAGCATGTTCTCCTTTTCAAGCCTGTGTAGGGCTCACTATTCATGAATCTATGTGGCTCTATATTACATGCTCATGAATGTATGAGGACCATAAAAAATTTCACTTTAGTCATGTGAAAACCTTCATTGGGTTGGTTACATGTGATGTGACCAATCCAATAGTGCATTACACTCTTGGTTTGAAATCGAGATGAGTGCCAATTCATAAGGTGAAAGTGGGAGGAAAAAAAATCCATCACCATGAAAGCTTATTCCAATCATGTCTGGCGTGAGTTACATGAATTTTGTTTCGTCATTCTAAGACTACTTTGGCCAAATCCTGAAAGTCTGCTTTGGTTTTGTCTCATACCTTCCTTTCATGCTTGGTAAAGGAAACAGTCTTCATAAAGAGAAGGGTGTGTTTCACATGTTTCTTACCTTGCTTTGATGACAAACCACTTTTATGTTGGTTGTTGTAAATACAGTAATAAAGGTTCAATCTCCACTATTCATTTACAACTTTATATTAATTAAACGTGTGTGCTGTAATCATTTGAGAAAATAGGTTCTTGAGACAAAGATCAAGCCAAGCCTCTTGAACCTGCTTGATGGGATGTTCTTTTATTAATAATGAAGCTATAAATGGCCACTACACATAACAATAAACTTTACAAGGTCGAATGCGACGTTGGGAGTAAAATAACCAAATTTCAAATTTTATATCATGGTCGGAGGATGCACTTGGTGATGAACTCGCCTCTATTGCACACGAAATTAACACCCTGATAGCCAACTTACAAAGGATGCACGAACAGATGAAGGGATTGGATATATAATGAATTATATCTAACGGTCGAATTCGACCTTTGACACTGCAAATGAAGGTCGAATTCGACCTCCAACGCTGCAATGAAGGTCGAATTCGACATTTAACACAACCCAAAAAAATGGTAAAAAAAAAAAATGGGAATCCTGTACGGATTCTCTGTTAGGTGCATAGATGGCTAAAGTTCACTATTGCGTATAATAGTTATCTAAAGTGTATTTTCGCTTAAAAATCCCAAAAAAGAATGAATGTAAAAAATAAAAAAAATTAAAAAAATATAAATCTAAATAAACCGGCCTCGTCATCAAAATACAATAAAAATAGAACTACATGGCAAAAATAAATAATATTAATAAAAAGGAATGAATGTAAAAAATAAATAGAAAAAGTAAAAAAAAAAAACATAAATCTAAATAAATCGGCCTCCTCATCAAAATATAATAATAATAAAATAGAACTACATGACAAAAATAAATAATATTAATAAAAAAGAAATGAATATAAAAAAAATAGAGAAAATAAAAAAATATAAATCTTAAATAAACCGACTTCTTCATCAAAATATAATAAAATAAATAGAACTGCATGAAAAAAATAAATAATATTAATAAAAAAAGGAGTGAATGTAATAAACATAAAAAAATATAAATCTAAATAAACCGGCATCGTCATCAAAATATAATAAAAAGAAATAAAGCCACCATAAATTTAAATAAAACGGCCTCGTTACTCCCGCATCAATGGTGTCAGTCTAACATAATATATTATTTTGATTTGAGTCGGATGGTTGTTATGCATGCCATAGAATGTGGGATAGGGATTGGTATTTGAAAATTGAAATGGGTCGAATTACTCACGCATCAATGGTGGAGGGTCTAGGATCATGTTATTTTGATCTGGATCGGATGGTTGTTATGCATGCCATAGAATGTGGGGGTAGGGATTGGTATTTGAAAATTGAAATGGGCCGAGTTACTCACGAATCAAAATTGAAATGGCCAACATGTATTAGATCATTTAGGGATCTCATGGAGAGATTTTAGGCCTTTGAGTGGAAGATGATTTTAGGCCTTTGGGCCTGTTTGGATAAATGAGGAGTGGAGTGAAATGAAGTGGATTTTACATGTGGAGTGGAGTGAAGAGAAGTAGGTTGAAGTTAAAATATAATACTTTATTTCACTCCATTTGGATGCTTATTTTGAAATTAAGGTTTGAAGTAGAATCTACTTTTACTCAAAGAAATTGAAGTAATTAGAGTTGAAGTGAAATGGAGTACATCTGGCTCACAACATTACTTCATCTATTAGGCCAGACTCATCCAAACGGGGTAGAGTTGAAATTTTAGACAGTTAGGGCCCATTTAACTTCACTCTACTTTATTTTTTGCCTATCCTAACAGGCCTTTAGGGATCTCTGCTGTATTTTATTATATAATGTGTTCGCATATGTAGGGTAATCAACAACCAATCCTTAATGAGGCCACAGGGCGAGACAAACTTAATTACACTCATCAAATGATGTGGGCCCTATCATACAATTTTAGATTAGTTGTTCACATATAATATAACGACAATGTCATGTATATGCGGGGCCTTCTTCGACTTACTTCATTCAAGCATGAAAAACATAAACTACTCGATAACTTGGAAAAATCCACAACTCCAATAGTCATTCTAGAAGAAAATATTGATGGGACATGTTTAGTGCAAGTCTCATAAGAGGCAACACTTTCAATTAAAGTTTGTTACACCATCAATCATTTAATTTATGAAGAACACCCACACGTAGAAGGGTAACAGATAAGAAGCTTTTCACATAAGCCCTTTCCTTCTCAAATCAAAGCAAAAATGTTTTTTCAATCCATTCATCTATGGACAAGCCTGTCCTTCATCATTTTGCCAAACAAGCCTTGTATAACATTAGGTCCCAAGAAAAAAAAGAAAAGAAAGAAAGATTCCTATCTCTCAGTAACTCAAATCATATCAATGGTCAGTGGTCCACCAACAATTTACTAGTTTCAATGTTATAGTTTCCAATCATATTGATACATAAAAAGGAATGATAAAAACTGATTAACTTAGACGTCTGGGCAAATAAATTAACTCAAATACCTGTCCATAAAACAATATTTACGTGTTAAAACCTGTTCATTCATTTTTTTTACTTGGGTTTAAGAATCTGAAGAAAAGTGCTATATATAACCAGATTCAGATAACCCAGAGGCATGAAGACATTCAATCCAACTTTTGTTTACCCAATTAAAATCACAACCATAGGTAGCAGTGGTTACCCAATTAAAATGTCTACCCTAGGTAGCAATGTTGACATTCATTCCACTGTTTATTTATGATTGGTTGCCATTCCCTGAAGAGATCTATGGCATAGCTATGAAACACACATATGTACACCTTTCATCCTCTGTATCTATGAAGCCAGTGGCCTAATTGCATTTCATCTTTGGTATTTACAAAATCATCACCAGAATTCAGCAAACAAGCAAGATGGAATAATCTCATACACAATCAATAACAGAAGATGGAATAATACCCTATACAACATTCATACTTTTTATTACCAACTCGTGTGTATGTTCTAGCAATGCAGAATTCTCTATGACAAGAAGCAACTATATATAATGTCTGTGCAATGTGTGCATGAAATTAACTTCTTGAATAGCTAATGAATGAAACTAAGAATTATTTAAAAGACGATGACGACAAAGAGAACTCAATCTTTAGATGAATCAATTTTAATAAACCAACCTTGACATGGTGGGAGCCTTAATAAACCAATCTTTATAACGGATCCACCTAATGATGTGTTGAAGGCAGAGTGATATATACAGGGGGAAAAGTTGAATAATGCTGTTGTTACAATTATCAAGCTTTCCTACATAGTTCAAGCACAGATGAGATTAAACTAACAAAATGAGTTCATGCCTATTCTAGATTTCAGACGACACGCAAAAAAACACCTCGAACAGGTGGTCCACACTCACCAAAACAAATTACTAAATGTGCAGTGCAGCATTTAAACACTAGAAGTTTTTTTAGCTATAAAACTGATATAAGCTAAATGCAAAGATGTCATTTTAGTATTTACTCTTCTTTGAAGCGCAGGCGCACACAAAAAAAAAACACCTCGACAGGAGGTCCACACTCACCAAAACAAATTACTAAAACGAGCTGTGCAGCATTTAAACACTAGAAATCTTTTTAGCTATAAAACTGATATAAGCTAAATGCAGAGATGTCATTTTAGTATTTACTCTTCTTTGAAGCACCCAATGAAAGAATAAAGAAAGATCATAGGTGCCTTAAAAAAACCCAACAAATATCAATATATAACACACACAAAATGAGCATTCCTTGTCAAAATAATAAGCTCTTAATATAGTAGCAAATAAAACCTCTGTCTTGCTAAAACAGGCCTCCTAAAACCAATACTTTAGTATGCATGGTCATTCAAAGATTCTATGTATATGAAAAAATCAAGGGTCGAGAGAGAGAGAGAAGTAGATGATCATAGATGCAAAACTATGAATGGAACTTTAACAGATAATGTACCTGTCATATGTAACTATATTAATATCCATGTTTCACATGAGCCAATCATGGTATCCTCAACAACAACTCCACAGAATAGAGTCATATCCACTATTGTGTTTTTTTTTTTTTTTTTGAATGGTCATATCCACTATTGTTCTTTACCCGCATTTCTTAATACTTGCCAAAGTAAATTATTAGAAGCCACAGTAATTCCCATCCACACCAGTTCATCAACTCATTGCTATAGGTGTTAAACGTCACCCCTTAATACTAAAATAAGGGGGGGGGAGGAGAGGAGAGGAGAGGAGAGGGGGGGTGGGGGTGGATCTAGTTCTATGAAGCAATGTATCCACATCACATACCAAACTACATGAAAATGATCTAGTTCTATGAAGCAATGTATCCACATCACATACCAAACTACATGAAAATGCAACACTTAGATGCCTGAAAATCTAAGATTACTTAACCAGCATAAAAGTGCAAAAACCAATCTAAACAAGAGATATCCATTAAAGAGAAGAAAACAGAGTTTCAACTTTCAACTTCAACAAACAAGACACAATCGAGAGTGGCAATTTTTCGAACATTGATCATTCTTCAAGGAATTTCAATTAGTCGTGGTTAAAAAGGAGATTGTTGTGTTTAAAACAGCGTAACCGGTTTTATGGTCTTCATTCAAAATTCAAGGTTCAATGATCTTGGTGTCAGTAGAGGTCAACACTATACGAATGGTTGACAAAATAAAGTCATCTCCCTTATTTGAAAGAAAGCATAGGTCTCTCATTTTTATTTTTTTAATTATATAGAAATAATATTCATTAGTATTCTAGTTATTTATCTAAACTTCGCATTTTCAGGTTTTGGGTCATAGGATCCATGACATGTGTGACATAGGAGGAGATGAGTAGGGGATGGTGGTGAGGAAGGGAGACAGTTCGCCAACCTTTTTATGTTAATGGATTTACCTATTGGTTGATGGTTTTTCCTGTTGATCATTCCACTAGAGAAGTTAGTAAAGCCTTCCAATGTAGGCCTTAGTGTCTCTGTATGACTTGGGGTTGTAGAGATGGTTACTGGTTAGTGGAGAGCTCTTCAGAAATCTCCTGTCTATGATGGGGAAGTTTTCAAGGTAACCTCTTTCTTGTTCACAATTTCAATGATGTTATGTTCTTTCAAACATCTGAAGCTTTAGTAATTTTCCCATGTCATTGGCTAGTTAGGCCCCTTTTTCTTGTTCTGTTTCATCCTGATGATAGGAGTGATTATATGACCATTTTATTTATCTTGTTCTGTTTCAAAATGTCAGTGACAAAATTGCTGAACACATATGCTTTATATTTTCATTTTTCACTTTTAAATGGGAATTGCAGTTAACACTTCTCTATGACCATTTTCTTTATACTATAAATTTTATTATCTCCCAAGGAACTATTTTTGAATTGAATTAATTATTTAATATTGCTGAGTTGTTATAAAAACCTCCTAGAGCTAATGAGAAATCTAATGCTGATAATATTCGGCTTGTCTAGGTGAACAATGCTGCTTGCTTGAGCAGAACCGAGTTACTACTTGAGAAGGGTTCACCTCCTGTCTTGCTTTGTCACCTTTTCTGCTCCTTTCTTGGGCAGTATGAAAACTAGAGGCTGCTTCATGTGTAATTTGCATGTGTCAATTGCAAAACTAATTAGTGTCTTTGATTTTCATTATCTTCCTACCAGGTTCGAATCAAACTTTGCTGTCAATGTAATGGAAACTTATGCTATGACAGAATTAATGGTTCCATTGTTGGAAAAGAATCTAAGGCTCGAGTTATTACAGTTTTGTCTGGTGGAATGTATACTACGCCTTTCACGAGAGATTTGCAGGTATCTTGTTTCTGTTATTATTTTAAGTATATTTTAAATCTTGAAGCAAATTTGCAAGACTTGTCCAGCAAAATGGTGACCTGATTAACATTTTTTGGGGAAAAAAAAAAAGGAGAAAAAATAGACCTATTTAACAAAGATGCTGCAATAAAACTTTATAAATTGAAATAGATCCCCATGTCTGCCAGATATATCGCACCCATATTGAGACTTCTATTAGAAAAATTAAAACCTTTATTCATCCTTACTGTATGTATTTTAACAGTAGTTGTGTTCCAGTAATGTAGCTTTGATGTCTGTCATGTGCATGCACAAAATATTATGTACTTTCAAACTGAACAGCAATTCCTTTTTCTTTTTTTTTCTTTTTTTTGAATGGTATAGCAATTCCTTTTTCAGTGACGCATCAGACTGAAACTAATGTCTGTACATCATACTAAAACATCTGGGTCCTAAACACATAGGCTGCTGTCCTAAGATGTGTGCACTTGAAGTTTTGATTTTCTTGACCATTACTGAAGCCCTTGTCCTTGATTCAATTATCTTGTTTATAACATTTGAGATCAGAAGCTCAATATTGAGTCATAGTTTCTAGTTATGGTTTTTGTGCAAAAATTGGAGTTTCTTCATCATTCATATTATTTCAGTTCAGTGAAAACAATTTTGATGGGACACTACAATATGCTCGGAACAAGAGAGTTCAGGTTAGTAAGTCTGAATTTTTTTTGAAATCATATTAAGGATGTTTAGTACGTGCACAGTGTAATGCTTACAGATTTGAATAGTAACAGATTTAATATGCATAGAATATAATTCTGTTATATTACATGATTTTTTACCATTCAAAAAAAATATTATATGATTTTTCTGTCTGGGAAGTTTGGCAGTTGTATAGCAGGGATGATGCTTGCAATGGTAACATCATATGAATTCAACTATCCCTTACGCAAATCTTGGAGAAGTTCCATAGCTTTTTTATTTTACCTATTTCGTATTTAAGTAGCAATTATGGCAATGCATTATAACAAGTTCTCCTTGTCCTGCTAAAGCAAGTAAGCAACCACTTTGCTTACCATGGTACCACACAATTTGCATAAAGCATGAATTGGAGAAGTCTTTAAAATGATCTCAGTCTTCTTGATAAAGCACTAGTATGAAGGTCACCACCGTGATTATGTCAAGATTTGTCTTATCACTGCATTTTACTTACACAAGTTAATGCCTCATGGGGATGATCATCCAGAGGATACTCACTCATTAGTCATTACTATATTCTAAACCACGGAATTTTTACTAACGGGTTGTTTTTTTATTAGAAAACAATTAGACATGCTTGTTTTATGGCGTGGAATGTTGGGCAACAAAGAAAAAGAAGCTAAAGTACATGTGGCATAGATATGCCTGCTAAAATGGGTGTGTGGAGTTCCAAGGAAGGATAGAATTTGGATTGTAAGAAGCAACCAGTGGTAGCTCTAATAGGAGAGAAAATAAAAGGATGCCGTTTGAGATGGTTTGGGCATTTTTGCAGTAGCCTGGAAACAACTCTTGTAGAATGAGTCAAAGGGAGCTTCAAGCAATTAGGATTTAGGACAACATGCCAGAAGTAACTCTTTTACCACGTGTTGAAGGGCTTATAGTTCAAGAAACTAGAAGGAGGGAGATAAATAAAGCCCTTAGATGAAATAGTGAGAAAACGCATGTTAGATTGTAAAGTAAGAGAGCCTGCATTCAAAGGGATGATTGGAAAAACCATGACTTGTGAAGGTGACCTTTGAATTGATTGGGTAAACAAATGAAGGTGGGTCTGGTGGGGACTTTTACACTGTCTCTTTCTTCAAGGTTTTAACCCTTCTTTAGCCACCATGCACATGCCCCCACTCACCCCTGCATTGCTCCTATGTGGTCTGGTTTGAGCCCAGCAAGGGTCGAAGCGTTTTTTTTTTTATAAGCAAGGGTCAAAGTGTTTTGCCAGGCAGGTTGAAAGAGAGGTGCTATGGACAAACTTTCTACAAGACAAGAGGAATTGCACCACTAATGCATCTACCTGGTCGCCTATCTGTGGAGAAGAGAATAAGCAAATAGTTCACCTCTTTGTACATTGAGGCTTTGCAAATGGCACATGCGACGGGACATTATCTTTTTAGCATCTTGCGGTTACAACAAGGCAAGTTGGAGATGGTTATTCTTTTGGGATTCAACTCGTATTGAATAAAGGGAAGGATTTTATGGAAGACATGCTTGCAAGCTATAAATTGGAAAGATGGAAATGACAGGATAGTTTTAATCGATGAAGCATGGATACTTCAAAATGGGCAAATGGGCAACCTATCGTGTCATATTGTATCCAATACCTCACTTTTTATGTGTTAAATCCATATCCATGTCACGTCCATGGAGTGTCCCTGCCTTATCCATACCATATATGGGCATCATAGGTTTTAATTACAAGGAGAATCATTTGAAAATACATCTGAGCTCATCAAAGTCAGAGTGACAAATTAGGCAGCAGCTACCAAAGAAATCAGGGGTAGGAGGATAGAGGACTTTTTGTCAAGTTGAGAACCATCAATGTCTATACCGTATAGTTTTGCTTTTTGCATGTAAATATTTTCCTTTCTGCGCACCCACCTATAGCCCCACCTGGGGATGGGATTGGGGGGGATCGAAAAATCTCTCCCTCAAGTAACTGTGTATGGTGACGGAGGTTTGAATCACCATCTCAACCACTTTATTTGGCCAAGTTAACTCGATCCAACATGTGATTTTGACCAGAAACTTCAGGGTTGCTCGACTCGGACAAGGGTTCAAGTTGAATCCGTATTTCGTGCTTTACCATGATAGTTTTATCTTGTTTATTTTGCATTCATGTTCTTGTTTATGCTCCATTCTCTGTTAGCAGGAGTTGCTCTTTTGATAGACTATTGTGGATAGCCATGCTCATGTACAATGTTCTGAACATAGTTCTAAGACCCAACTGAGTGACTGGGAAGGTGAGTCTGGTAAGTTGGTCAAGTTTTACACACACAAAACAAAACAAACACACACACACACACACAGCAGAAGCTTTTGAACAACTGCAAATCCATACCTAATATAATGCAATTCAAGGTTTCAAACCCATCATGACTACCAACTTATCACATTACAAACTCAATTACAGAGTACCAAACAGAAACACATCATCACTCCAGAAGCTTTGAACTGCAATTTCATACCTTATATAATGCAATTCAAGGATCAAACCTATAATTACTGCCGACTCATCACATCATCAATTCAAATACAGAGTACCAAACAGAAACATACAATCTAATCTAATCTAATCCTTCAGGAAACTAACACAACAAGACATAAACACTACAGCAATAGTTTCATTGAATCAAAAGCAACACATTTTCAACCAATCATTCATCAACAAGACCGCCATGAAATACATAAATCCCAGTTTCTCAATACCAGTACTAATTCAGCAATAAGTAACTAAATCCCAATTTATCTAAAGTACTGATAAAATAGAAGAGAGGAAATCCAACCCACCAAAGAGCCAGAGTCCCTCGCTCGCTCGCTCAAGCGGGGGCGGTTGAAGCAATCATACCAGTCTTCCTCGCATAAGCAAAGATCCCTCCAGCCTGAATCACAGGCCCCGCATCTCCAATGGGCTTCAACCTGTACTCCTTTCCAGTGGTGTGATTGATCAATCGATTCTCCTCCAGCTCAACCGTAACCACATCCCCAATGCTGCACTCGTCGCAGATCCTCCCCTCCGATTCCACCGGGTAGACCTCGCCGGTGGCGACGGAATTCCTGAAGAAGATCCGGGCGTATGACTCGGCGACGATGGCGGAGACGCCGGAGGCACCGAGGGCGACGGGGGCGTGCTCGCGGGAGGAGCCGCAGCCGAAGTTTTCACCGGCGATGATGATGGCGTAGCGGGATTGGAACTGGTTGGGATCGACGAAGGGGATGGGGTAGGCGGCGGAGGGGAGGCCGCAGAGGGCGAGGGAGCCGAGCTTGCGGTACTCGTCGGGTTTGGAGGGGACGAGGGTCAGATGCTCGGCGGGGATGATCTGATCGGTGTCGATGTTGTCCCCCAATACGTAACAGAGGCCGTGGAAGGTGGTGGTAGTGGTGGAAGGAGGTGTTGTGTTGGCACGTGCGATGAGTGGTGAGGGAGTAGGAGAAGAAGAAGATGATGAAAAAGAAAGAGAAGAAGAAGGTGAGAATGGAGGTTTGAAGAAGGTTGTGGTGGTGTTGAGGAAGGGGAGTTTGGAAGGAGATGTGTGAAAGAGAAGAGATGGGTTCTTCTGAGATGAGGAGAAGAAGGTTGGTATTGCCGCCGCCGCTGCTGGTGTCGCCATTTCAGCTACTTAGGTATGTGTGTGTTGGGGTTTCTGAAGCGGGGAAGGAGAAGCGGAAGGGGAAGGGAGATTCCATATGTACCCACGTTTTTTGTTTTTGTTTTTGTTTTTGTTTTTTTTTTTTTCTTTCTTTCTTTCTTTCTTTCTTTCTTTCCGTGCACACCTACTTTTCAAAAAATACTCAAAATACCTTCATCAAATACCTTCATCTTCTCTCCTTTTCATATCACCGTTCTCCTCCTTCTTTGCCAGCCTTCTTCCATTTTTTCCTGCACCCACTTTGCACAACCCTCTTCGTCTCCCTCTCTCTTCGCCATCTTCTCCTCTCCTGCTTCACCCTCTCTATCTCCATTTTTCCCCTCCGCCCTGCAACTCTCTCCACCCACTACGCACGCATCTCTCTCTCCCTCTCTGCCACCGCCCACTCCATCTCCCCTCTCTCTCTCCTTCATCTCCCCCCCTCTCTTTTCATTCCTTTGTTTCTTTCTGTCCCTGCTTCACCATATCTCTTCTTCCATCTCAATTTTCCCCTCCGCCCTGCAACTCTCTCCGCCCTCTCTTGATCGCAGTCTTCTCCCGAGGTGCACGGAGTTTCGGAGCTGTCCACATAGAGAGGTGCACGGCCGGAAAATCCCGTGCATTTTTTTATTTACACAGTTGATCATATCCGTGCACAGATCGCAGTCTTCTCCAAATGTGCACGGAGTTTCGGAGCCGTGCACATAATAAGGTGCATGGCTGGGAAACACCGTGCATTTTTCATTTGCACGGTTTATCAACCCCGTGCACATAAGATATGCACGGCTGCATTTATCCGTCGTCACACCTCGCAAACCCATTTGTCCCCGTTCCTCCCGCTCTCCGCTTGGGACTGCTCATTGCCACCGTGGCGTAGGTCTCCCCTTCAGAGATTGCCCGACCGGTGAAATTGTTCGACGGAGACAAGATATCTGGAAGCTCTGTGGCCAGCCCTCCCTCTCCCTCCTTCTCCTTCTCCCTTTCTCTTTCTGCCTCCCTCTCCCCACCTGCTCCATCTCCCCTCTGCTTCCGCCCACCCTCTCCCTCTTTCTCCCTTACTCCCTATGCATCCCTCCCTCCTTCCCCGCCCTCTCCATCTCCCTCTCCCCCTCCAGTCTCTCTCTATCCCTCCATTTCTCTATGTCGCTCCCTCCCAGCCGGAGGTCGCTGGAGCGGGGAGAGGGAGAGAAAAGGAAGGAGAGGCAGAGGGGTATTTTCGTAATGTGTATTTTTTTTTATAAAGGTGGGTGTGTTCAGCAAAACCATGTGGGCGAGTTTAGAATCACCCGAAGTAGAATTTTTGTTATTAATGGGGTGTGAAGAGAAGTTTTGAAACGAGAAAGGATGTGGAGAGAGAATGACTTGGAAGGAGAAGCTCTTGCTGTGGCATTGGCAGCTCTCTTTGTCTAGACATAAAACTATTATGGTAAAGTTGGACCCATAGGAGGGTAAAGTTAATAGTTTCTTAGCACTGCTGTATTTGATACTGTAAGAGCTGCTCTTGTGTGGGCCGAAGAAAGATAGATCAGCTCGGCCCGACGATACTGATGTTTGATTTTCCACTTTTTTCTTGACAGGTGTCCCTAGATATGTTTCATGTTTCAAAACAACCACAGTGAAAGCTCGATCGGGTAGTCCGATCGAGGATTCTCCTATGCTTAAGTTAGCAATAGAACTTCGAGTTTCTCCTTAATCAATTCGATTCAAAAAACTTAGCCTATCTTTCCCTCAAATTTCTTTCTCCTCGTATGCTTTCTTTTCCTGGATTTTCGCCTACTACCAGCACACGTTCCCCCACTTTTTCTCATGGTAACTGGTAACTGCCAGGCTATTGGATCGTGGGGCGTTTTTCTCGTGAATCCAGGGGCTTCATTCCTCTCCGTAAGTCGTTCCAGGTTCCTCTGTTTCGACTTCTCCTCTGGGTCGGATGGGTAAGTCAAGTCGGGTTGGTCTCGACTCAAGCCCAACCCAATACTCGATTCAAATCCCCCCCACCCCACACACACACACACACACACAGATACCATGTCCTTTTTTCCTTTTATATAGATTACTGTGTTGTTTAGCTAGTCATGAACCATCAACATTTCTATGCAATCTAGAGTCTTGTGATTATTATGAACCAGAATTTAGCCACACCTTATTCCAAAATCTGCTTTCTGAGAGCATGTGGGCTTCGTACCAAGTGTTTTACTTAGTTCTATTCATCATTATCTGTGGATTCTTTCCAGTAATTTCCTTGAAAACGTGATTTTCTTGAACTGTATTTCTACTCTTTCTAACATTAACTTATATTTAACCAGTTTTGACTGTGTACATTCCTAGCTCCTTATTGAACAGGTTAAGAATTTCATCGCACTGCGTGGTCCTCATGCTGGTACCGCTTCTGTGACACTCTGTGGAGCAAGTGATGTTAGTCTATAATTAACATGAACCCGAAGATCGAGAACAACATGATTATCACGTGAAGGATTTAATTAAAAATTACATCCAGACATCTTGATGCAGGGAGCTTTCCGATCCTGCTGTCAGATGTTGATGTTGAGATCCGCCCAAGGAAACTTTAGGGAATAACTTCAGTTTCTCTCTCCTTGCCTATAAGCCTTAATGTGTTGAATTTCATGAATGAATCTTTATGATGGAAGAAAGACTCTTTTTATAGGTGGAGAGAGGACCAATTATATTCCAATTAGGATTCCATTAGTTTTAATCTCAACCGTCCATCAAGGTAGAGTTTGTTATGGAATATATCTTTAGGAAACCTTATATGAATAAGAGATAGCATGTATCCTATGAAAACGGGATTCCTATAATGACCATAATTTATGGAAAGGTAAGGACTTGTGGTCTAAGTAAAAGACCTAAAAGTAATTTCCTTACAGTCTCCCACTTGGTCAATAGGAAGATCCATTAATGTTTTCATTTTAGGAATCATAAGGCACGCATTAGATGCTAAACACTTCTTTAGTCGGTTATCATAAGTGTCTTGGCTAATTCGGTTGTGAATGAGAGTCATGGCGTGCACACATTATTTTGCAATATGCTTACTTCCACGTACTACGTCATTTACAACTTGCATAACTAGACCATAATAAGAGATTGACGTAATGGTCTCATAATGTCTTTGTTTAAAGACTGTTTCTGTTTATTATTCATCCAAACATAAATATGTACACAATGAAAAAACAGAAATGGCAAATGTAGATATGCATTAAGAGCTCAATAAATGTCCAATACAAGTAGAGAAATATAAGGCAGAAAATAATAATCAAGAACTATCTACAAGACCCATGCTTTCAGTATGACCCTGAAAGGTCTTTAGAGGTAGTCCTTTCGTGAATATGTCTGCAACCATGAAATCTGTACGTATGGACTCTATTACAAATTTATGTAATCTCACATCTTGCTTCAGTGATAGATATTTAAGGTCCATGTGTTTGGCTCCCTTAGATATCCTGTCATACTTGGAGAAGAAGGTTGCAGCTTCATTGTCACAGTAAAGAGTTAATGGCTTAGAGATGAAACTCAAAGCTCCAAACTGAGAGATAAAGTTACGCAACCATGTTCCCTGAATTGCAGCCTCATAACATGCCACATACTCAGCCATCATGGTGGATGTGTAAAGTAACTCTGATTTCTGACTTTTCCATGATATTGCACATCCACATAAAAGATACACATAACCAAGAGTGCAAAGTCTGGTGTCAGGACATCTAGCAAAATCTGAATCGGAATAACCAGTCACCTATAGGTGACTTGATTTTCTGTATGTGAGCATATAATTTCTTGTTCCCTTGAGGTATCTCAGTACTTTCTTTGCAGCTTTCCAATGAGCGATTCCTGGGTTGCTTTGAAATCTACCCAGCATGCCAACAGCATGACTAATGTCAGGTCTTGTACAGACCTGTGCATACATCAGACTCCCTACTAGAGAAGCATAAGGATATTTTTCCATTTCTTTACATTCCAATTCATTCTGTGGACACTGCGTAAGATCAAGTTTGTCTCCTTTATGCAGTGGAACAGGACTAGAGGAACATGTCATCATGCCAAATCTCTCTAAAACTTTGTCAATATATGCTTTCTGAGATAACCCCAAAATACCAAGTGACCTGTCACGGAATATTTCTATTCCTATCACATAGGAAGCCTCTCCCATATTTTTCATTTCAAAATTCTTAAAGAGATAATCCTTTGTAGCATGTAATAAACCAAGGTCGCTACTAGCCACTAATATGTCATCAACATACAGAACTAAAAATATGAACTTACTCCCACTGATCTTGAGGTATATGCAAGGGTCAACCATGTTTTCTGTGAAATCAAAGGCAGTAATGATTTCATGAAACTTTAGGTACCATTGCCTCGAAGCTTGTTTCAGTCCATATATTGATTTCTTAAGTTTGCAGACTATGTCTTCCTGACCTTCAATTATGAAGCCTTCAGGTTGATGCATGTAGACTTCTCTTCTAAGTCTCCATTAAAAAAGGCAGTTTTCACATCCATTTGATGTAACTCGAGGTCATAGTGAGCTACTAATGCCATGATAATTCTAAGAGAATCCTTCCTGGACACAGGGGAAAAGGTCTCCGTATAATCAATGCCTTCTTTCTGATTAAAACCTTTGGCAACAAGCATGTAATCATCGGAAATAGCTGATCTCCTCTGTCTTTGAGACCTTCTTAATGCTGGTTCCTCTGGTTCTTCATCCATATGTTCATTGGTGATAATCTCATTATGGAGTTGTTGATCATTGATTAGGTTTTCCTCATTGTTAAATGGTTCAACAACGGGATGATTTCCAATATCTTTCGGAATAAAGGGTAAAGGGATAGGTACCCTGATTTCCTGAATGATCACATCTTGAGTTTTATTACTCCCACTGATTTCGCCATTCTCAAAGAATCTAGCATTACCGGTTTCAACAATTCTCGTACTATGGTTAGGGCAGTAAATCCTAAATCCTTTGGACTTTTCTGAGTAACCTATAAAGTAACCACTGATCGTTTTAAGGTCCAATTTCTTTTCATGTGGATTGTAGACTCTCGCCTCAGCTGGACAACCCCAAATTTGGAGATGTCTTAAACTAGGTTTCCAACCTTTCCACAGTTCAAATGGTGTTTTTGGAACTGCCTTACTGGGAACACTGTTTAAGATATAAACAGCTGTGCGTAGAGCATCCATCCACAATGATATAGGTAAGTTAGCATAACTCATCATGAATCTAACCATTTTCATATATGTACGATTTCTCCTTTCAGCTACACCATTCTGCCATGGAGAACCAGGCGTTGTGTATTGGGCAAGAATTCCAAGCTTTTGGAGAAGTTTTGCAAAGGTCTAGGATGTTGTCCTGTTTCGTCATACCTACCATAAAATTCACCACCTCTATCTGACCTTATGATTTTCACTTTTTTATCTAGTTGCCTTTCGACTTCACTAAAGAACACTTGTACAGCATTCACAGACTGAGATTTGCCATGCAACAAGTATAAATAACAATAACGTGAGTAATCATCAATAAAGGTAATAAAGTACTTTTCTCCCCCAAAGGTTGGAACATCAAAGGGTCCGCAAATGTCTGTATGAATTATTTCAAGAAGCTGAGTACTTCTTGTGGCTCCTTTCTTTGTGTGTTTTGTTGATTTACCTTTAATACAATCCACACATACCTTAATATTAGTAAAATCTAGATCCGGAAGGACACCATCTTTTACTAATCGTTTGATTCTTTCACTGGATATGTGACCCAGTCTTTTATGCCACAAGAAATAAGAGTCATTTTTAGATGACTTTCGTTTGGTTTCCTTAGAATGCAGGGTAAGATGGGTTTCAGCAATTTGATCATTAAGATGAAACTTGTATAGCCCATCAAATAAAATTCCAGAACCAATACGACTAGAATTCTTAAGTAAACTGAAATTACCATTTCCTAATTCAAACGAGTAACCATCTTTATCAAGTGCGCTTACAGAAACCAAATTACGGGAAATAGACGGAACATAAAGAGTTTGACATAAGTCTAACTGATAACCGCTATCTAAAACAAGACGAAAAGTGCCAATGGTGTAACGCCCCAAAATCCGGGGCGCCTCGAATCTCGGGGCACTACGAAAAAGTACCTAAGAGATGTGAAAAATCCAATAATATAATCAAGTGTGAATCTCATATGAGCAGGCAAATGGACAAGGCCCTAAAATTTTATTTCACTTTAAAAGATTACAAGGTACTTTCCATAATTAAACTAACTATTCAGTCATAGGCCAACACGGCCAGCTACAAGAAAAGGAAAGAATAGAGATCTATATGATAGACGCCTCACGATGCACCAAATGCATCATTCTCTGAACCCTGCGGCAACGGATCAGTCGCCAAACAAACCACCAATCAAGAAAGCGGAAGAGAAGATACCTGAAAACACCAAGGATTGGGTCAGGTTCGATGAGCCAGGCAAATAGGCATGTTTAGATGGCAATACATTATATAATTAGATAGGAAAGAGGACCATACCTGATCCCAGCTGTACCTGCATGATTAGTATCTCGATAATAATATAGAATATCAGAGTGCAACAGAAAACGGTGTAGAGTGTAGTGCATGAACGAAAATCGAGATATTGATATAACAGATGTTTGATACAACCTAACAAGTAGATAAGAGAAGCCATCAAAACATCAGATAAACCACACAAGCACATCAGAGTCATCAGTAGCAGAAGTAAACAGAGGAAGTGACATTACCATAGTCGTATCCATCGCATCCAGATCCAACCGTATCAACGGCGGCAGTTAAAGGCAATAAACAATGATATCCATAATATATAATATTCATACATCCAATATACATACATAGAAGCACACAAAGGTACGTCCACAGTTGAAGTACAAAGGACGTGGGGGTCAGAGCCAGCCCATCGTCATCGTCCCGACAACTGTCGATTGACACCAACCATGGGGGTCATAGCCACCCACAGTTGTCGTCACGTCGAATAAGAGCGTACAAGAATCCATCAATGTCCATAGCTACAGCCAAGTCACAGCCATTGGTCTTACGTGCTATCTCAACCAACAATATCCATAGCCACGGCCAAGTCCCAGTCATTGGACTTACGTGCTATCTTAACCAACAATATCCATAGCCGCGGCCAAGTCCCAGTCATTGGACTTACGTGCTATCTTAACCAACAATATCCATAGCCACGGCCAAGTCCCAGTCATTGGACTTACGTGCTAGATCAATATCGCCGTCCATCCATACACCCGGTCCGAGCGCCGGCGGTCTCAGTACCCCACCCACACCTGGTACCTACTGTGTCAATCACATCACAATATCAATGTCCATGCCGGCATCATAACCCTCGGCAGACTAATCGTACAACCACAGATCTACAGATCACTAGGTGGGGGTACTCCGAACCAGATAGCCTTATTATCCTTAATATGAGATGATAATAGTCAAGGGTACGAGACACGGAGTTCGGGTATAGCTAGTCCATCCTTGTGGTTCCCAACAGTTAATAGTGCATACCCTTGTAAACTCCGCTTCTCTATACGCTTAATTAGTATTATCTCAATATACAGTCCGTCTATTAGTATCTACCGTTAAGTTCCCAATATTACCGGTCAGGACTTCAAGTGCCATGTCCTGACATCTCATCCAATACGAACCGTAATCATGGATCAGAGCCTAAGTGCAATGCCCTGATTTATAGTACCTCTCAAGGCCTACATCCAAGGTTCGGATCTACCAGCCAGCCTTAGTGTCCGTTTCATCAACATAGATACCACATATTCCTAATCCATCGTTGATTGCTGCCCCTCTATTCAGGTCCAAGGTCCCACTTCACCTAAGACAGTGATCACGGAGTCCCAGATGCTTATTAAGTATCCTTGGTGCTCCTGTAGGTATTTAGCATCATAAGACATCCATAACCCTTGAATCAGGTTCCGTTTTACAACCCAAGACCCTACTTAGATGGCTACACGGGTCCAGGTTAAGCCCGGCCCTTGACTCGCGTATAGCGTATCCCAAATAGTCCAAATGGAAGGTCAACGGGGCCCACACATGATCAAATCATAAAAGGGTACAAATCTGGGAAATGTCAATGTATACACTGAGCTCGGCCAACCTACTCTGAGCTCGGCCAACCAGACACTGAGCTCGGCCAAATTGTTCTGAGCTCGACCAACCAGGCATTGAGCTCGGCCAACTAGGCACTGAGCTCGGCTAACCTGCTCTGAGCTCGGCCAACTAGGCACTGAGCTCGGCCAAACTGCTCTGAGCTCGGCCAACTAGGCACTGAGCTCGGCCAACCTGCTCTGAGCTCGGCCAACCAGGCACTGAGCTCGGCTAACCTGCTCTGCCTAGCTGAATACTGTTGCAAGTACCGTAATTCCTGGATTTCTCCCTTTTCATTCCAATATTCACCAAACACTTCCAAACATCAAACACATCTCCTATATCATGATCTCATCACAAGTGGGCCATTGATCTTCCAAATGAGGGATTCTCATCCATCAATGGCCAAATACACATAAAAAGAGCTTAGACTAACAATTCTATACATCTTATCATCCAATCAACCATCCAAATACAGAAATCATGCCAAACATCCATAAAAGACAGTAATTACCAATCTAAGCATGTTAATCAATTTAATTAAAGAATCTAAGCATGTCTACTTGCCTTTCGTTGGAGATGCCCAAATCCAAAAGCACTAGCTCAAAGCCCAACAAATCAAACCTAAGGAATAATTAGCAAAGTAAAACTAAATTAAAACATAAATTAAAAGAAAGGGAAGCTCTAAGCTATCTTAACACAACTCCACACCCAAAGCACATAAACCAAACCTAGGGAAAGGGGAGCTTACCAAACAGAGAAGGGAATGGAGTGGTGGCTTGCAAATTAGAGATGGGAAGCTCGCGGGGTCCACGCGGAGATGATGGTGATCATCAGAGGTTATGGGCATCCTCTAAGATCAATTCCCAGCAAGGTGGGTGAGAAAGATTGGGAAGGAGAGAAAAAGAATTGAAAATGAGATGGGGAGGTTGTGGGGCCCACTTGATCTGTGGCCCACTAAATTGGTGGTGGTGGAGGGTCTTTGGTGGTCCATTGGATACAAGAAGGAGAAGACAGAATAGAAGAAAGAAAGAATGGAGCAAGAAAGAGAGAGAACAGAGAGAGAATTAGAGAGAAAGAGTGAGATGGCTGGGTGGGTGCACATTCACGTTGACAGTAAGGGGAGTGAAGAGAGGGAGAAATAAAGAAAGAGAGAGAGAGAAATGATGGAATGAATGAGATGGGTGAGGAAGGGGAAACACATCACATCGGCAGTGAGTGGAGAGAAAAAATAGAAAATGATATGGGTGGGTTAGTCCATGTTGGTAGGGAGAGGTGGCGAGGAAGAGAGAAAATGAATGAAAGAAAGAGAAACAAGAAAGAAAACAGAGAAAGGAAAAGAGAAACAGGGAAGGGAAGAAGAAATGAAAAATGGAGAAAAGAGAGGTCGAGTGGCTGGCGGTGATCGAGGAGATCGCCGACGGCGATGGCGATGGTGCCGTGCTCGAAGTCCGGCGGCAGTGGGCGGCAAGGGTTGGGAGAAGAAGAGATGGATGAGGGAGATGAGGGAATGGAGAAAGGAGGGGCTGCTGTGTGTGGAGTGAATGAGAAGAGAAGAGGGAAATGGTCTTATGACCTAAAAGAGGGGAATGGGAAAAAGGGGAGATAGGTCTCACGTGGGTGAGGGGATGGGGTAAGATGAGATTGAAAAGATGAGTGGTGTTCACATGGGATTAAGGTGGGGTAGGGTTTGACTAAGGTGCCCTCATAATTAATGGGTAATGGGTTAGGCCATGGGTAGTTGGGTCATCCTAAGGTTAAATTCACAATTCTCCAAGGGAAGCCCATCTGTAATTAGGATAACCTATGGTTGACTTGGTCAAATTGGGTCCCACCAGGTATGTCTAGGGACGGGTCCTCACACACGGATAGTCTCAAATTCTTTAGTTTAGCAGCAAGGTTGGTCATCTCAATGACATGCTGATGCATTGAGCGAGTTCCATCAAACTTCATGGTTGTAAGATCTGCCATTAGTTTCCCAGCAAGGGATTTGTCTGCAGTCTTAAACCTATCTTCAATGGCTTTCATAAAGTCCTTAGCATTCTCAGGTGTAGGAAGGGATGTTTTGATGTTGGCATCAATAGTCATTCGCAAAAACATAGTGCTTAGTCTGTCAGACCTCTCCCAAGCATTAAAGAGGGTCTTTTCCTCAGCGTTACTTGTGGCAGTAAGTGGAGCCGGCTTATCTTTACGAAGAGCCATATCCAGTTCAAGTACCCCCAATGTGAACTCAACTTGCTCTTTCCATTCGGAGAAGTTGCTTCCATTAAGTTTAGTGACAGAGGTAGCATGCGAATTCAGATTAGTGGGTACGATAACTGCAATAGAGATATAACAATAAGGCTTTAATTAAAATAAGACAACACATGCATAATATATGAATATATATGACAAAAAGAAATTTAGGTGCTCCTGTGGGTAGTCACCATAATTTCTACACATTATACCATCTAAGGTCATCATATTCAAGGTGGTGTAATTGAGTGATGTTACTTTTGAGTAAGATATCTGTAGATATCTTTTGTCCATGTATGAACAAACACTCCTTAATTATTATTCAAACGTATGAATATAATCCGCCTGTGGGTGACTAAATTCTTCATGCGCTTGAACAATGGGAAAACTAAACATTATGATGGTAGTATCAAGGCCAAATATCAGTATTTAATTATTAGGGTCACTGTAGTGAGACCTAACCTTAAGCATACAACTTTGGTGATCAAAATTAGCTTAATATGAATAAATAACATTATATATTACATGTGGACATAATTGATCATTCGTTATATGAAACATACTGATAAAGATGGCCGAGCCCCGGAGGGCAGTCCTCCGGCTCTTTGGGGCTAATCTTATAGTTTTTTTTTTTAAACAAGTATAGATAATTACATCAAGTAATATCCTCTTGTACGTATGTCTGAAGATAGGCAGGTAGGTCTGATTTCCAATGGGAAATTTTTAATATGGAACCCTCCATTTAATATGGTTAGTCGTCAGTCATATCCGGTCATTGTCTGCGAATTGCGCAGGATTTGAGAGAATGTAACTTCTCCACAAATCCATGTACTGTGGGTATGACTAGGGCAAGCGGTCGATCATATCAACATAAAACTTTCTCTGTGCATTCACGCTTAGACCGTACTGACGACTGACGACTGCAAAGCCACCATTCTTGCCAACCCATTACTTTTATTATCCATCCAGTGTGTTTCATCCACTATTTAATAAAAGGGACCACGGTCCACCATCTGGAATGTTGAAGTGATGACGGCACAAGTATACGTGTTAAAAAATCCGCCGTTTTAGTTTCAACTTTCAACTTTCAAGGCGTTACACAACACGTATTTGTGTTATAATAAAATAAAAGATAAGGAAAAGATGGTGTCATGGGAGAGGTTTTTGTGCTTTTCTTTACTGTGATCGCCGTCCACTATTCAATGGCGTAACATGTTCTGTTACAGTGATGGCATTCACAAATTCTGTCCTTGAGTGCCTCCAATGTGACAAGTATACCCCATTATTCGTCCACAGGGGAAAAACCGTTTCTATGACTCCACTACAAGAAAAAGTACATTTAGCGGCGGATAAAAACCGCCACTATATGTATGAAAACCGCCGCTAAAGGCTTTAGCGGCGGAAATGTGTCCGCCACAACTTTTGTCGCTGGAGAGTGGTGTCACTAATTGTATTTGCAGCGGAATAAGGGTTGTCGCAAGAAAATTATCAATAGCGGCGGTTATAAACCGCCACTAATGATTATATTCCGCCGCTAAATATGCATTGCTTTTTCCAGCAATGTTTACAAGGATCCGCTGCTAAATGTGGATTTTGTAGCAGCGGTTTGTGCTATCCGCTGCTAAATGTCCATCTCGTAACCACAGCTTCTGCTGTCCGCTACTAAAAGCCACTACCCATTCTAACGAAGCGCTTTGTGCCTCGTTATTCTCCAAATTTCAGTTAGAGAGAGTGAAGGTCTTTTCAATAATCCGTTCTTTCACCCAGAGCAGAATTTCATTCCCTTTAGTCCCTGTTTCTTTTTCCAAATGAACCAAAACTATCCTCGAGTCTTGAGTCTTTTAGATATTGGCATACAGTTTGGTGATGTTTGCCATTGGCTTGATGGGCTCTTGAATCATATGATGTGCAAAAACTAAAGCATGTTGGAAATGTATCCGTCCATTTTCTACTTTGAGCATGAGCTTTTGTTGTGTAACCTTTTGCCATTCAATTTGATGGCTGTTGATCGTAGGGCAAAACCTTGGGATGAGATTTTTAGGCATATAGCCATCTATCAACTGCTTCAACAAACCAATGCTGAAGACGTAAATTGTCTGAATCACCACACAGTGAGCCTCGCATGTACAAACTTGGGGCTCAAGGGCACTATAAAAAGCATTTAGCATAGAGGGTGACTGCCTGATCCTCATCACTTTCATCCAGAACTTTGAATATAAGATTTTGCCATTCAATCTGGCATATAAGCTTTTCTGACTGGTTGGCATGGCCTGTGGGCTTCTCTGTTTTGTTGGTTAGCTCTCTTTTGTTGCTTCCTTTGTTTCAGGTGGCAAGTATTGGGAGCTATCCTCTTAATTCTTTGTTGTACCTATTCACTTTGGAAATACATATACTGACCTTTCCAAAAAAAAAAAAAATTAAAACAAGATTGCATATGAATTCTCAAAGAAATTTGTAGCCCCATACAAGACTGCAGGAAAATGGAACACCAGTAAAGATGAATTTTTTACAACTTTACCTGGTGGAAAATCTGCTACATAAACCAACAGTAGTTCTGGACAACTTAGCTACAGTGACATTCATGAAAAGGGTTAAATACAAATGGTGATTCTCATATCCATAGAGAAGCTTAATTATGCATAACAACTAACAATAGACTAGTGGTTGTAAGAGAGCCAATGACCCTAAAACTGTCTATACTCTCTATGCAGCCCTTCTATGAATGTCTAGATCTCTGCATCTATGCACCCATCTATAAACATAGATAAATACAATTTATAGCCGTAGATTGTTACTGCTAGAGTTTCTCTTCCACCTTGCAAGGCATAACGAAGAAAGCCATGACCTCAGATGGATCTCGATGTGAGTAGGAAGCCTTGGTGTCTTTAGGAATAGAAGAAACAATGATAGAATACCCTTGTCCTCTTCTTTGCAGTACCTGTAACAATTCAAGGACAATACCATATCAAGGTTGGAACATTTTGGAAGGAAATGTCATTCAAAACCTATTTAAAAAATTAAATTTTCCCACCATCTTAACAGGGACATATTCATGACACATTCATCAATTCACCCAAGTCTCGAAATGACAAATCAATATTAATCCATGCCAGATTCATTGGCCTCTCAAGCTCATATTACATGATCATGGGGATCTTCAAAACCTAAAACGAGAATAGTAATTATAAAAGCATCTTCATGTTCCAGTAACATAGTGAGGACAGCATCTTCATGCTCCCTATAATTGCAGTCAAACAACAATTCACATTCCAGAAGTTGAACAGAATGTCACCATCCATTTATCATGCACAGCATCCTGATAAAACGGAAAAAAAAAACCTTAAAAAACTAAGACATTTTACCATTCATTTATCATACACAACAAAGGCAGATCAGTGCCAGTTCAACAGCGAATTCTCAGAGGCAATCACCTGAGACCAACTGGGTACTCCTTTCATCTGTAGCAGCAAAGAAAAAAAAACCAACATTGATCAGATCACCATATACCTAACACAAACAGCTAGACAAGGGAAGAACGCCCAATATTTCGTTACTTGGTGTCGTGCAAGATTTTTACGAAGAACAGTGGTACTAACAGTGGGAAATGATATTGGGATGATTCCAGTTTTAAGATCTGGACCTTCTTTCAGGTGGGGTCGACCTTTGATGGGTTATTAAATGGAACACCTCCATCAGATGATCATAAACATCCACTGCACATATATATTTTTAGTGTTCAAAATGAATCACAAATAGAAAAGGGCCAAATCAATGGTTAGGTTAGTGTTGATGCCCCCATCTACAAGATAACCTTCCGTTCAATGATATTTGGTTGCCACGATCGATGGATCGGCATCCAAAAATGAACCCCTAGGAATGCATAGCTAAAACACTGTTATAGAAAATGGGATAGATCTAATGATCTAAAATGACAAACTGACCTGGAAAAACCCAAAACTCGGTCTTTCTTCTTCCTTTTGATCCTGTCACTACAAGGCAGCTTGCTGCAGACGTTCCTCGGCAACGTCGGTCTAAGCGATGACGAGCCTGGGATTCGCGAGAGAGAGAATAGGATTCAATAGAGGGGTTTGGGAGAGGGGGTTTCAGAGAGGAGAGAGAAGACATGGTTTCGGAGAGGAGGGTTTGGGAGGGAAGGGTCCACAGAGGAAAGAGAAGAGATAGGATTTCAGAGGGAAGGAAACCCATATCTGAACAGGAGATGAGCTGAGGAAGTTGGCTACCTGGAAGGCATCTTCATCAGTTAATTGTCTGTATCAGAAACTTTGAAACAAAAAAAATGGAAATACTTATCCATCAATTCCATCATTCATTATCATATCAGCAATCAAACTTGAACTACAATTTATTACCACAAACAACCACAAACTTCATGAAAAAAAAATTATAATTAATGAATTTATAAATCAAAAGAATCCAAACCAAGAGAAATTGATAACACAATCACTTCAAGTTCTGACAATGTACTCAATCATGAAACAAGATATGAACGAAGTCGAACAAAAACATCAAAACAGAGATTTTGGCAAACTGCTTCCATTTCCGATATGCACTTATTATAATCTAGGGGCAGAAAAAGGCAAAGAGGTTGGGTTCTTTCTGTTGTGGTTTCATATTTCTGTTGGATAAATATTTTGGATTTTAAAATCCAAAAAGGTAAGGAAAAGAAGACACTTTTTACATGCAAACCTAAACCCCAAATGCATAAGCCAAACTGAAAGAAGGAAAAAAAAAAGTCATTTAGAAATCTCACAAGAAACAAATGTACCAAAAATTATTCCAAGAGACAACTATTACTAAAAACCCCAAATGCCAAAAACCCCAAAACCACACATCCACAAACAAAACCAGACAAAAAAAAAAAAAAAGGATTCAAAAATCCAAAAAAAAAAAAAAACCATGAAAACAGAATAGAAAAATCCAAACCAGAAACCTAAAATAAAACCCAGAACCCAATAAAAAATCTAGGTAGAATAATGAAAAAGGATTCTAGAATTTTAGAAAAACAATGAAACATAACCAGAAAAGAGATTTGATTGTAGAGAATTGTAGAAGATTCAGAAATTGATTAATAAGTTAACTATGGAAATTCAATCGAAGGGAGATGGAAATGAATATGCAAACATTATCCTAATAATTCAAACTCTAGGAAAGTGAAGGTCTCATCTGCACCTCCACCTTTTATTTTTCACCCCACTCTTTAATAATGTTTTTGTGGAGCTCATTTGACCATGAATTCCTATGTATTCATAGACATTCTATGTAAATGAGCATGCCTGACATCATTGTGGTTGTGATATCGTTTGTTCTAGTGTTTGATCCATTGATCAAAGGAATTTCACTTCTCCATCACCATTCATCTCAAAATACAATTCAACCTTCAATGAAAAAAATCATAGAAATGCAATTCATACCCGAGATGAAGAATCTGAGAAATCATTGAGTCCTTCCGATTTAGACATGGGTTTGATGAAGAATCTGGGGAGAAAAACCAGAAAGAGATTGTTATGATAATACAATCCAAAAGGTACTACTTCACTGTAATCAAATAAGAGTAAAAATTTTCTACCCTATAGAGAGAACACTAGGAGTCATGAATCGAAATAGCATATAAAAATAAATCTTATTGATAATCAGAGATACTGGTTAACTAAATTCTTGCATTTAAAAAAAAATCTACAGATGAGTTTTAAACAAGGGATATAGCCTCTTTTTAGTAATAGAAAATAAAGCCAAAAATACAGAAATGACAGAATTTTATATGATAATTTGAGAAAAATGGGATGTGTTTCGTTGAGGTATCCTACAATCATTATATTACCAATAGGGTTGTTATATCCAAAATATGATATACTTATGTCCTAATTATAACAAAAATCATTTTCAAAATATTGTTCTCCATTTCCAAAGCTCAAAGTTGGGGAAGAACTTGGTTGCTGCCCTATTAACATTGTTGCTTGGATCTGTTTTTCCTGTATCTAAGGATGCAATTATTTAATCATTCAAGCTCGAATATGTTTAGTCAGCATGTCCATCATAAGCATCAACTGCTGTCAAACCTATTAACTAAACATAATATACATCTTTGTTGGTAGTACAAAAACTCTCTTTTAAACATTCACCTAGCAATCAACACTCAGGCAAGCAGTGCTTTCCTAATCAACCCTTGGAAAGGCTAAAAAAAGTGAGATTCAAGGCAAGTACTTGGTAAAGCTAACTCAAAAGAGCTCTGAAAACTCTCCCAAAGAGGAAAAAAAATCCATCACTACTTACTACATTTTGGTATCAACAAAGCTAACTCATTAACGCCCAAAACTCATAGAAATCTACCAAAAACCGCTCTTTTTTCCCTTCATAGTCTAGAAAAACTTCAAAAATCTGAATCCGAACAAGAGATCATGAATCCATTGATTACAAAATCCGGATAAAACAAACTACTCAATTAAACTTCAAATCATCAACAGATACTACATCAGATTCTTCCAAACAAACTATAATCATCTTAGACGAGCAGCAAAACACAGCTCGATCATGCGCAAAAGCTCAAGAAATCTTTCAAGCAAAGCAAATGAAATGAAATGAAACCAGAACGCCTTTGATTAAAAAAAAGGGGGGATTCGTATTGGATTTTCCTAATCAGAAAGAGCAGATGGTGATTTTGAAGCTCACTTCAAGTTGTAGAAGCAATTAATCCGTCTCAGTTCGAAGGATTGAGAGGAAATTAGAGCGAGTGGAGGGAAGAGACGACAAGAAAAAAAAAAGCTTCGACGATTTCGGAACGCGGCAGCAAGAACAATAGATCTGAAAATGCAGGGAAGTAGGTCTTACCTCCTTCTTCTTCTCCGATGTCGACAATCAGATCTGAAACCTCAAAGCTGCTGAAGCTCCAAACAAAGATTAGGGTTTTGGGGAAGACGAAAAGAGGTTTTGGGGCTGGACGATGAGATAAGAGGATGTGGGTTTTGGGATTCTGGGACTGGAGTCACCGGACGATGAGAGGGTTTTGGGAAGATGATGTAGTGACGGAATACACTTTCCGCTGCTATATGTAAGTATTTAAAATGGCTATATGTAGGTCTAAGATACTTATATATGGTGACGGAATACACTTTCCTAGTGGCATAATATATTTTTCGCTGCTATATGTTACCAGCATACACTCTACTTAATTGTAGCACAATACAATTACTGTCACTGTATGTATTAAAAATTCACATACACTTAATAACAGCAAAATAAAATTACCGCCGCTGTATATAATGTATGTATGTATGTATTAAAAATTCACATACACTAAATAGCAGCAAAATAAAATTACCGCCGCTGTATATATAATGTATATGTATTAAATTATACACTTAATAGCAGCAAAATAAAATTATCGCCGCTGTATGTATAGTGTATATGTATTAAAAATTTACATACACTACATTTAATAGCAGCAAAATAAAATTACCGCTGCTGTATGTATAATGTAAATGTATTAAAAATTTACATACACTACACTTAATAGCAGCAAAATACAATTACCGCCACTGTATGTATTAAAAACATACATAATACTTATTTGTAGCGGCGGATACATAAACCGCCGCTATAAACCGCCACTAATTGTTAATTTTCTTGTAGTGCTCGTATTGCACGGCAACCTCTGTGGGTGTTATCCTATTATTAATGGACGATCATGTGTTCTTTAATAACTTGGCTCTGATACCACATGTTAGTCTATTATTAACATGAACCCTAAGATCGAGAACAACATGATTATCACGTGAAGGATTTAATTAAAGATTACCTCCAGACATCTTGATGCAGGGAGCTTTCCGATCCTGCTGTCAGATGTTGATGTTGAGATCCGCCCAAGGAAACTTTAGGGAATAACTTCAGTTTCTCTTTCCTTGCCTATAAGCCTTAATGTGTTAAATTTCATGAATGAATCTTTATGATGGAAGAAAGACTCTTTTTATAGGTGGAGAGATGACCAATTATATTCCAATTAGGATTCCATTAGTTTTAATCTCAACCGTCCATCAAGGTAGAGTTTGTTATGGAATATATCTCTTTAGGAAACCTTATATGATTAAGAGATAGCATGTATCCTATGAAAACGGGATTCCTATAATGACCATAATTTATGGAAAGGTAAGGACTTGTGGTCTAAGTAAAAGACCTAAAAGTAATTTCCTTACAAGTGATACTTTCCATTCCCATCATACACTGCATGCATGCATCTTCTAACTGCTTCTGGATTCAAATGATGGGCAATAATTGCACCAATTGTATATATTTCCATACTTCTCTTTGGTATTTCCTTTTTCCTTGGACTGCATTTGTACTCAAATGCATTTGAATCACAAAGGGCAAATGATTTCAACCGCGAGTGTGCATAAAAGTTCATTATGATCTAGTTCTTTTCCCGTGTGGAGGAAGAATGTATTATGCACTGACCATACCTGAATGATGGCCTAGAAGTTCCTGTAAAGTGTTAGCCATGGCGCGGGTAGACATTACAGAGTTAGCCACCTCAATCTTTTTCACGTAGAACAACTTTGTATCCTTAAAAGACTTGGAAAAGGTAAGGACTAGATTTAACTAGTATATGGAAATCATGAATGAGGGAAATGGCAGGTTCCTTACGAGTTGCAGCTGACAGAAGGATTTCTAACATCACTTAACATACCTGCTATCCAACTGGGGTTTGTGATATCAATTAGTGAGCCAACACTAATTTTCTGATCATATTGTACTTATCTGCAACTGATTTACTTCAATTTGCCTTGGTTGACACTTGACAGTGACCAAGTTCCTTGATTGAATCACAATCATCAAGTAACCGCAGCAATAGGGCATGGTATGCGCATGCATAGGAATATCGGTGAGAACTCTATGGAATATATTGTATGGATTTGAGTTTGATTCAAGTATATCGACCGAAGTTTAATCGAACACCGTAAAAAGAACACAGGAAAGTTAAAAGACTTTTTTATATCCATTGCTCTAACCTCTGTTTCTGGTTAAGACTGATTGTGGTGTATTCTCAATTTTGCAGTCTGGTATCATATGCATCCTTGTGGACAATTTAATCAAATCAGAGATCTACTCCGACTATGTGCAGGTTCGGCATCTTGTTCCCACCTATCTTATATGTTTTTTTCCCTGGAGAGACAATGATGTCTCGTATTACTATTACATTTCAGGAAGTGACATTTGTCCTACGTGGCACTACATAAAGGGGTTAAAAGTTGAAAATAATTACAAGGTTTTGTCATCCCCATCAAAAGCATAATGGGCTAAAAGTTGGAAATAATTACAAAGTTTTGTCATCCCCATCAAAAGCACAAGGTTATGCCATTGATTTAAGGGTCTGATGGGTTGGGGGGGGCGTCCTTCACACTTTTTGTGGACCCCATTTCACCATTCATCTCACTGTTTTTCTCAATGGATGGTTGGGGAGAAAAATAGAAAAAAATAACAGAAAAGAAAAGCAGGGGAGCTGGTCCGGTTTGGTTGGCCAGAGTGTTAAAAAAAATCAAAAGTTAAGAACATTAAAAAAATAAAGTTTTTTTTAAATTTGGAGTGTGAACTCTTAAATTATAAAAGTTAAATCATATATACTAAACATAAAAAAAAAATTAACCTAAATAAAAAATTCTAATAACACTAAATCTTATAAGTAAACCCCTCGTAAACCCCAAATCCAAATAAGTTAATTTACGATAATTTTTGCACGGGTTACCGCTAGTTAGTATATATACAATGATTACTTTTCCCCACTCCACATTTTTTGTTTTTTGATATGTGATGAAGCTTAATTCTGATGGATGCGCATAATCTGTTGCAGGCTCACTTGGCTCCCAGTGGTTATCTTAAGATTCAAGGTTACTGATTAGGGTTGCAAACGGATCGGAACCATAGTGGACCCAGACCCGAACCCGTTTTTAAATAACAGTTCCGGTTCTGGAACCGGTTTTGATTCGGAACCTATTTTATTGGTTCCAGACCCGGTTCTGATAGGAAAACCCGGATCCAGTTCCGGAACCGGGTCCAGCTAAAGGACTAGAATCTAGTTCCAAAATCAATTTTAATTTCTCTTTATTCTCATTTTGTTCGTAAAATAAGCATATCGTTCAATTTATAACAATGCATCAAGTCTATTACCTCCAGTATTATACTTAAAAACGTCAAAAAAGTTTATTTTGAGGTACAAATTTGCAATACTAAAGACTCATATGCTGGGTCTCGGGTCCACGTGTCGGAACCTATATGGACCCGGAACCGGACCCGTTTATCAATCGGAACTTAAATTGGGTTCCAGACCCGGACCCATTTATGAATCGAAACCTAAAATAGGTTCCGGACCCGGTTTTTTGCGGGTCGGAACTTTCGGGTAATCAGAGAATCGGATACCCATTTGCAACCCTATTACTGATCCATAGGATCATCTCAGTTCATTTTCAGTTTGGTATACTGCAGACAATTTTTTTTTTTCAGTTAGCAATGTGGCTGTTAGAGAGCAGCTATACAATTGCAAAATCTAAAGGCTAACGTGAGTTTAAAATAAATGATAAAAATGGGCTTGAAAAAACATGATAGAATTTCTTAAACAAAATTTATGCATGCAGCTATATGTTACAGTATTTGCTTTTGTTGCAAAACCAAGCTACCTTAGGTACGAGGAGAGTAGGCCCTACTCAACTACCCACCCTTATGGACTAGGATCTGTAACAAATTGTGACGTTTTGATATTTTATATATATATTATTTTATTTTATTATTATTTAATTGATTGTATATTAATTAAATACGCGATTAGTCTAAGTGGGGACCACGCTAGACTTAAGTTTGGTGAGTTAGGCTTGTTGGATAGGTGTCCTAACCCATAGCTAACACAGGCCCAATTTAGTGGTATAATTCTTTTCTAATACAAACTCTTATCTTTTTAGAAAACAAACTCTATTATTTTTTAGACTTTAAGTCAGATTACAATTCCTACTCTTATTTCCTATTTATACACCACACTCTTTTATTTTTACACACAATTCTCTCTTTTCCAATTTTTCTCTGGGATTGCACCTTGGGTTTTGGCAATAGGAATTTTAGACCGTCTCCATCAACCGCGGACATCAGGCAAGTGCTTAACCATAATTTGTAAATTTAATGCTTGTGTTTCTCGTTGATTCAAGTTTTGATGCATGTAGAAACCCTTTTTATGCCCTAAGGTTTGTTTTTCTCTATTTGATTTTGTGATGAGACCTTGCATCTAGATCGACACTATCTGATGGTTCTAATATTAAGGGTGTGAATCTTCTTGGGTTTCTTTCCTTTATTTAATTTTTGATGTGGGACCCATTGCGTTATTTGATCATGGATCTAGTCCGATAATCTACCCGTACAAGGCTGGGCGATATTTTCCTATGGGGGTGATCTCGATTTTTGATCAGTGGGGCCACCATCCAAGTAGCCCAGATTTCCCACCATGGAGCACCATTACACTACTACCAGAACACGATTCTGTGTGAGGAGGGATGGCTTACTCAGTTACTTGTACAGGAATATACTAGTGAAGGTTAATGGCTTACTCAGTTACTTGTACAGGAATATACTAGTGAAGGTGATTGAATAGGATTAAAGGAGGAAAAAAAGGTATGATGACATGGTGATGATGTAATCCCATGTGACTTTAATTTTGATTAAAGTACTTACTTAGCCCTTAGGTTTATGAAAATTAGGAAAAAGGCCCTTTGTCTTTAATGAACCCATTGGACTCTTAAGATTTATACTCTTTGAAATGCACTAAGATGAGATCCTATGTTTTCTAAAATTATAAACTAAGATTATTATCTTTTTATTATTATTTACAAATTAATTTTGAATGACATCTTTGGATTTTTAATGTGTTAAAAAAATATATTTTTATACCTTATTAATTGGATCTTTGGACCAAGTAAATACCGTCCGGGCATACGGTATATACTAACGTGGGGTTTAGTACCTGGTATGACCTCGGAGAAATCCTAATGGATTCGAGCTCAACTCATCTTTATTGGAAAACCCTTAATTGGGTCTATGCACCATTGATTGAGAATGGATGTGTTGTTCTTTTATCTATTTAGATATTAATGTGGTTGGTGGGTACGAGATCTTATGTTTGACCTTAGGATTGGCTTGTGATTATTCCTTGACCATCGGATTTGCATATATGATTGTGATTGATGTTGGTCTATTAGCTGCATACCCTATGTAGATTGGAGATGGACTGTGATGTGGCTTGGTATTTAATTGAGATATTGTGGAGGTTTATTCGAATGATTTGATTGGTATTCGATTGTGGATTATTGTGCAGCCAGCCCTTCACTTTGACTTAGGTTTCTGTGTCAGAGCTTTACAAGATCATTAGGTCTATTCTATTATGATATGTATATATATATATATTTCAATTGGGTCATATTCGAACGACTGCAGTTGTAATTGGACGGTTGATCACCGATGTGTACGGACACTGTAATATCCGAATTTCGAACCGGTTTATCCGGCCTACGATTACGAACCGGTTTATGACCGCCGGCCTTCGAACGGGTTTTCCCGCTTTATAGTTAGGGCTGACCACCCAAAGCAGTGGCTTTGCTTCTGTGTGATTATTGTATTGCTCTATTGTGTAGATTGGATTTAGGATATTCGTTCTTTTCGTCATTGATACATTATTATTCTCTTATAATCATTACCTGTCATTACTCACTTTGTTCTTGTATTTTATTTATGAATTATGCTTTCGTGCTTGCTGTTTATTTTGTTTATTGGTGCATAGGTATGAATCCCTACCCTATCAAGGAGACGGTGGAGGGTCAAACGTTTCAAGCGTTTGAGCCAGTTAACGAACCCGAGTGGAGTGCCGATGATGGCTACGAAGCTGTCTGAGTCTGCACGGGAGTGACTTTCATCATAGAGACTATTTTAGTAGCAAACTATTCATAATGAACCTAATTTTTATTTAGTTATTTTGTTTAAATTGTTTTGGAAACTTTAACCTTAAATATCCAACTGGTTATGTGTTGGTTTGATTTTTAATAATGATACCAATTGATTTAATGCTTCCGCAAATGTTTTATTATGACTCACCATGTTTCGAAATTTTTGTGGGTCCATATTTGGGAGCTTGTGTTGCATTAAACACAGGAAATTGAATATTTATTCTTATTTTTCACGTTTTCCCCTGGTTATATTTTGGGGACGTGACACAAATCCTACATGTGTCCTCTATAACTCATTTTGGCATTGGCATCCATCTGAGTGAAAGTGGTGCATATAGGATAGAAGAGAGTGCTTTGAACAAATACTAGGATGGAATGGAAAATTGCTTCTTGTTTGCCTTTTCCTTCTGCTCTACATATTTTATATGGGACTGAACCTTTTTCCCATGTTGAGTCTTTTCAGTTTTCAGTTTCATGTTGAGTCTTTTCATTTATCATTCAAAATGCTCATATATTTGAAGAGGACATCTACGATTGAAGTACTAAAACCAATCTTTGCTTGAAACATATACATTACCAAGCACATGAAATTGCCCTGTTCAAACTTTCATGTGAACATTCTTCAGTTTCCTGCCCAGCGTATCAGCCTGAGCTTGTTTTTGTGATTGAAGACAGTTTTAGGCTTGTTTTTCTGGCGAAAAATTTCTTATACGTATCAATTGATTTTGCCTATACAACTATCCTGAGACCTGACATTCACCAGTCAGTTGCTAAATTTAACAAAATCCTGCAGAGTTCGTGCGATATCACGTTATGTGATATCCTAGGGCTGTGCAATATTGCACATATCGACACTATATAATATCCTACATCCATAAAATTTAAATTTCTATTTGCCCCCTATTTAGCTAAGGAATCACAAAGTCATTTGCTCGTCGCCGCACATGTTGAAACCTCATCCCAAAGGAAGACTTAAGTGTAGGAAATCATGTGGCCCACATGCCACGGGTCCCACGTCAGATCAAATAGGCCAGAGGCGTGCAGAGAACACAACCTCACTTAATGTAAGACTTGATATGTCCCCCTCAAATAAGACTCTCAATAGGATAGTGGATGTGAGTTTCTTGGCAGAGAAGTCTCCAGTAAGTGTGGCTCTTTGAGACTTGTTTATATAAGATAAGGGAGCCCTAGAGTTGCATAACTCTCCATTCCATAGGTTAGATAGATGCGAAGAGATCTGCGGAGCTTCTCAATCGCCGAAACGCAAATAGATCTCCGGCTGCGTGTCAAAGTCTCCATATCCAGATCCATCATTAAGAGCTCTAATTTCATTCAAAGAAAATGATCCACTTAACCCAATAGATAGCATTCAAGGAGTCACTTTCTACCAAAGAAAAAAAACACAAAGAGAAGACGAAACAAAGATATGAAGCGCTTCCAAAATTGCCTTCACCTTCACTTCATTAGACTCCATGCACCCCACCTTTAAGAGAATATTCCTTTTCTAAGGGCATTGAGGAATTCGTAGATCTATAGATTCCTCACCTGCTACCAAACGTGCTCTTAGAGAGGACATCTGATAATAAGTGAGGAATCTATAGATATGATACATTCAGCGAAGAGAACTTAGTTTAAGTAAATCCACATAAGTGAGAGTCTTTATAGGTCCAACTCATAGAGATTTATAATTACCAAATGTGAAATTTTTTTTATAACTTTGAGAAAAACAAAAATATTTTGATCAGAGAATTTAGTGACCTTTAACATCCGTGATTACTTTTATATATATTTATCATCCTTTCTATGTTTTCAGAATATAAATATCAAATATTGAAATTATCGAAGTGATTATTTTTAAAACCACTGTTTTGTGCATATGATCGGTGCCTGCCACTTGGTTTTAAGCTTAAAATAATTGAGTGTGAACTGAAAACGATTGATGACCAAAAAAATGATTCCCACGAGGCTCCAATTATGCGAAAGACCTTGCGCTTTTATAAATTCTAAACGGGCCACGTATATGAGGTCGGTCTATTAGCTACCGTCCATATCTTATGATGGTGGATCGTGAAGGATATGGATACGGAGATGTGCATTTTCGCGATTGGGAAGTTTTACTTATTTTTTCGCGTCTGCATAATCTATGAGAATGGAAAGTATTCAACCTTAGGACTTCCTTATCTTATATAGGTAAGTCCCAAAGAGTCACACTTATTGGAGACTTCTTCGTCAAGAAACCACATCCGATCCTAATGAGAGTTTTATTTTTGGGGATAGATTAAGTCTTACATTAAGTGGGATTATGTTCTATGCAGACCTTTGCCCTGCTTGATTTGACGTGGGATCCATGGCATGCGGGCCATATGATTTCTTACAGAACGTCGCCTTCGAATCCTCCGCATCTGTCTCGCATTCCTTCGGATGACTTTACATTAGAGCTCCCACTTGATTAAAAATCCTCACAGGTTCAAATGGAGGCCTTTTCTTTTCTTTTCTTTTTTTCTTTATTTTGTTTTCCTTCACAGTTGGGCTCCAGTCAAGACTCAAGAGTGATACTTTCAACTGAGAACCTTCAGATTTTACCACATAAGATGGGTTCCATCATTTCTTTTCTGACGATGATGTCTGACCTCTTTTAGAACTGACTATTTTTTGAGCGGGTGAAGTCCTTATCTCCCCTACTCACTAGGTAAATCAGCTTTTCCTTAGACAAGTGGCCCGAGAGAGAGATAGAGAGAGAGAGAGAATGCGGTTAGCCAATTGCACTACCCCTTGGGGTTCCATCGTAAGATGGAGCATATTTTTCTTGATAATGCGAATAAATTATATGATCTAGTTGTATTCTCAAAATGATAAATACTTGAAAATACAAGTGGAAAGAGGTGTTTTGGAAAATTCTCCAAATTGTTGGTGAATTTGGAGTACATATATATATTTTATTTACAAAATTGTTGTTAATCAAGTTTATTGTAGTAACTAGCATAACATCCCGTGCTTAGTACGAGAATGTTCACAAATAATTGAAAAATATATTTACTGATTTGTTAAGAAAAACTTAAAGGGGAATATTCAAGTGAGAACTAGTTCTCACCTATTATATGAGAACTTTTTTGCGGGGCCCAACTAGCAACCCATCCAAACCTAGCAACCAATAGGGAACCCCCAGATAGTCACTAATCCCAAGGATTGGCACACATCTGAATGGACTGAGCCGTTGGATTGAGGGTTGAATATTTTTTTGAATATGAAGCCATTAAACTTGTGGGCCACAGATGAAGGGGTTAGGGGTCAAACTTGATATTTGGGGTGGTCTCACATAAATCTTTCTATCCCCATAGTTCCATCCCTAAAAAAGTTTTCATATAATATGTGAGAACAGTTCCCACCTGAATATTATCCAAACTTAAAGGAAAATATTAAAGTGAGAACCAGTTCTCACCTATTATATGAGATTTTTTTTACGGGGCCAACTAGCAACTCATTCAAACCTAGCAACCAATAGGGAACCCCCAAATAATCACTAATCCCAAAGATTGACACACATCTGAATGGACTGAGCCGTTGGATCGAAGGTTGAATATTTTATATTTTTTTGAATATGAAACTGTTAAACTTATGTGCCATGGATGAGGAGGTTAGGAGCACGGATTCGGTGAGTATATTTGGTAGGGCTGTCGGTGGTCGGTCTTGGTCGGTTTTCAGTCACCTCTGCACCCGGGCCAAATGTTCGGTTTTTTGGATATAGATAACCGAAAACCGACCACTGTATTTAGTGCAAGTGGGAAAACCGAACATTCGGTTTGGTTGATTTCCGGTCGGTTTTCGGTTTTGGGCTGGGTCCTAATTTGAATGGGTCAAGCCTCATTTTGTATTGGTTTTAATTGGCCATTGGGCCTTTAATTTCATTAAATAAGTTAAGTGCCCAATCTAATTTAGTAACTTACACACAAATAAAACAAGCCCAGCAGCAATTAACAATAAGTACAGCCCCAGCAGCTAGCTAGTAGTACTTAAAAAATGCAGATGTTCAACAGTTCAAGTCACTAAGTTAGTGCAGTCTCCAGCTGCTTAACAATTCGGTCGGTTCGGTTTTAACCTAACGGTTTTTTAGTTTATAAAAAAACCGACCGTCGTGTAAATTTTAGGTGAAACAAATAACCGATTGGTCGGTTTTCTTTAAAAAAAAAAATATATATATATATAGAACCACCCAAATGATTGGTTCGGCCGGGCGATTCGGTTATTTCGGTCAATTATCACGTCCCTAATATTTGGAGAGAAACGAAGTTCTCTTGTAAAAGTCAAAGTGAAAAGAAGAGACGTTGTATTAAATTTAGATGATGAGTACTTACATGGTGCCAAAATAAGGTGATTACATATTTGAAATGGGGAGTTATAACTCTCGCTCAAAATAATTAGTGACGTAAAAGTCACGTCAAAAACCGTTCGGTGGATTCCAATTGATGTCGGTATCAAAGGAAACCCCTATAGTTTGTCTAACGAAAAGAATTTGGTAAGCAGGGCCCACAGAGGCCGAAAGAAATCATCAAAAATATGGTCCATGGGCCGCACTTGTATCTTTTTGGGTGGATCCGCACTTGTATTTCACGCGGGTTGGACTTATGCTCTCACGTGTCAAAAAGATTTTATAAAAAGATAAATATATATATATATATAAAGTCAAATGGTGTCTTTGATTGATAAGATGACGGTGGTGATTTTTCTTTTTTAATAATTGAAACAAAATTTGGTTTCAACATATTAAATTTGAAAACTCCTGATTAAAGATTTATAGAGCCGAAGATTTTCATCGATATTATGTATATAGCTAAGAAATTGGACCATTTCAAGTCCACAAATTGATGATTTCTTAAAATTTATCGGGAAGACTCGAACCTATCATGTAGTCTAAACCCTCAAAGATTTACATTTGCCAAACATGTGAATTTTCTAAAACCACTAGGGAATCTACCCGTGCTATGTGCTTGGTTAGGGCCATCCATGCTTCCAAAGAGAGCTTCCTACAAAAACAAACCCTTTAAATTCAAATTGAAAGAATTCCAGTGGAGTCAAAATTGAAGTAAGTATCAGATTCCTCACATGTAAAATATGTCATAATAAAAGAGAATAAAATCTATTAAAATTTCTAATGGTGGGCAACACTGCAAATGGATTGGGTTTTCGCGCCGCAGTTAGAACATTGGCTTTGCGTTCTCGACGGCCTAAGACTAAAGTGGCCTGCTGAAGGATTTACATGGAAAGCCAATGCCCTGCCCTCATAGAATCGACTGTATCAAAGAAAAGCCGCACGTTCACAACGAGCAAATTCAATGGCCATAAAATTTAGATACTTGTGATTTCTTGTGGCCCACTAGGGCTGTTTGGGAAACTTACTAATAGAGTGGAGTGAAGTAAATATTATTTTAAATAAATAATAAAATATAAGTGAGTTATGATGATATTTTATTTTTAGTTGTTTGGTGTTGAATCTTTTTGACTTTTTGTATAGAGAAGATGAGTTTTTTTGTCTTTTAGTGGAGAAATGAGGTTGATATTTTTACTATTTTTTTGAAAAAAATGGTAAAAATCCTGAATTAAAGTGCTTTTGATTTAACTTTTTTTTTTTTAGAAATACGAGTTTTATTTCACTTGACTCTATTAGTAGAGTTGCCAACTATGGAGTGGAGTTCCACTCCACCATCTCGAGATTCCTGATCTTTTGGAGAGTCTGGATCCTCCAAGCTCTTGACTTAGATAGATATGGAATTACAAGAGCTGACATATCTGTCGGAAATCTTAGCCGCTCTAAATAAAGGCCCTCCACAATCACAATGATCAATCTTACGGAGGGACTAACTCCTATGGGTTAAAATTTTGAAAATACGCGGTACACTTGGAAGACCTTTATTTCGAACAACATTTTCAATAAGTTGGCCCTACTTTAGAATATCCTTCTTTATAGGGACTATCATGTTAGATATTAGGAATAGAGTGTCTCATGGGCTAGCTCGGGCATGCTTTAGGGCCTACTTACTAGGGCAGCGCCGAATCTATACTTTGGCCCGGACTTGGATTAAGTGAAAGAAAGCCCAAATCCCAGATCAATCCAAATAAGGCATTCTTGTAATTTTACTAATAATTTGGCCAAATAATTACTAGAAATCCCATACACAACTCATAAAAAGCCCCAATTCGACGACCTGTCCCTGATTGACTAAATGGGCGAGCTTGGGCCTCTATTCTAAAGTCAGACCTGGTCCTGGTCCGTCCCATGATGACCTAAAATTCCGTAATCCGGACTCATTTGGATAAACATAAATTACACGCAACGTGGATGCTGCGGAGTTAAGTTTCTTACTTATCCAGTACTCCATCAGATCACATTTTTATATTAAAACGTTTCTCCTCTTCACGATTCCTCGATTCTCTCCCATCTCTCGTTTGCTTGCCTGTGCCTTTTTTGACAAAATTCCCATCTTTCGCGCTCGGTTTCGGTTCTCTTCAGACTCAGATGAACCGATGTTGCAGCGATTCGTCGACCACGTTCTTGCCGTTACAAAAGAGTAAGCCATGGTTTCTCTCCGTTTCTCTTTCGATCAACCCACCAATGCATTCGTTGTTTGAAATATATAATAATAACTATCTTCTTCTTCTTCTTTTGAGATTTATGCTTTTTTTTTTTTTAATGTTTGAATTGCTTATATGGATATGAAAGATGGGTTCAATCTGTCCAAATGTTTGGGCATGAATCTTGTAATATTCGGCGGTCTTTTTACGCCAGAAGGTGGATTTTGCAAGGGTTTTATATCCATTGTCCGTATTTTGTTTGTTTGGGCAGTTTTTATTGGAATTGAATGCCAAATTCTGAGATGTTTCTGCGTTTGGGACTCTTTGTTTGGATGTTGGGATGTTTATTTTATACTAGATATTGAAAAATTGAATCTTTGAAATGGTAGGATGTTTAGTTCTGGGTTTGTTATTGCAATACTAAATTCCGATTCTTGGAGCTTTCTCTGTGTCTGCATTCCGCCGGCCAGCGTTTTCGCAATATTGAAACAGTTTGATATTGCAATTTTCTTTTTTCTTTTTTTGGGTTTTGTAGTTTGCTTAATCTGGAGATATGGTTAGGTGTGGAATTGCGGCTCACTCTTGATGTGTTGAGATTTCTATCATACATAGGGAATCTTTTAAACATTGACTAAAAAGTTACCCAATTTGGAAAAAAATGGGCCCTTTCTTTTGCTGATGGGAACTGTACCTCTCTCTCTCTCTCTCTCTCTCTCTCTCTCTCTCTCTCTCTCCTGTATCATTGATCATTTAAAAGGTCACTTAAATTTTATTTGTGTGTGTGTGGGAGGTTTTCACTCTCTCTCTCTCTCTCTTTTTCCTGTATCATTGATCATTTAAAAGGTCACTTAAATTTTATTTGTGTGTGTGTGGGAGGTTTTCACCGCGTATGTGCCAATTGGGGAACTTGTGGGTGAGGTCCTGGCCATTTATCTTGTGGGGTAGCTTTAAGAAGTGAAGTGCAAACAGTCCTTACCAAGACTGGTCCACTTATGAGGTGGGTGACATTCTCTGTCACCAATGATTCATATTCACTACAAGCATATCACCCCCTAATGAAAAATCTAGGTTGCTTATTTATTTATTTATTTACTTATTTATTTTTATTTGTGTGTTCGTGCCTCATGGGGCCCATTTTATTTGCGATCACTATCCATTTTTAATATTTAGTTTATCATATCCCATTTGATATTTTAACCTATGTTGAAAACACACTCGCATGATTGTTAAGGATCAAAGCAGTCGATCTCCTGACACAATTTCAAAATTTCTAGAACTGTAAGTAAATTATAATGCAAACACACAATGACTAATAGAGACAAAGAAGTTGAAGTGAAAAAAAATGTTGCTTTGTTGCCTGGATGCTGGTATGAGTATGTGGATATTGGACTCTCTGCAACTCCTTTTGCTTCCTCCTTTCTTTTGTTTCTTAAAAGTAATTCATTCTTAATGTTCTGGAGTACAAGCTTTCAGTTGAATTATTAGCCATCCACATGAACGACACAGGTGCAATAAATGAACGATAGTCTAGTCTTATACATAGGCTTAAAAGTTGCATGCTGCTTTAAAATAAACAAACTGAATTCAAAAGACGTCTCTTCCTGTCTCTCTTTGTGTATATGCTCTTGAAGATTTTGCATTTTTATTCATATCAGATGTATTTTTACGCAACTGCAAATGGAATGTGTCTCCTGTTGTTTTTGGTACTTACAGTGGATACAAATCCTTGGCCCTTGGTCCAGTTACATGATTTATTCTCAACATTTGTATTCACAATACTTGTCATTTCTGTGCCAGACTAGCACGCACGCACGCACACAAAAAACAAAAGAAAAGAGGACTCCTGGAATGCATAAAAAATGAGCATCATTATAGGCATTCTCGAGTGATCAATGTGTAACTATGAGGTGATATAGTGAGTGTAATGTTCTTTGCAGGTCAGTGAAGACACTCACATATGAATCCTTGAACAATATTGTGAGGTTGATAAATGGACTGTCAGCTCTTGTTTTGACGCTATTGCCAGGGAAGGCAACCATTCTAGAAGGGCTTAATGGGTGGGAACTCAGGCCTACTTTCCGTGGACCTCGCCTTCCACGTTGGATGGAAAAGTAAGTTCTGACAGGATTTTTGCAATAGTTACAACTATAGAATTTTATATACTCATTACCTAGTACCTGATAAAACTTTCTTTGGATATGCTTAGTTTGCTATGGAGGGGGATTTTGGCAATGCTCTGTCATTAGTTAGACACTATTTCAAAACCGGACTAGAGGCCGAACTGGTGGAGTGGATGGTTTTGGCCCCACTTGGTTCAAGCATTCAGTTTAACCCACCTCAACCATTACGTGAAAAAGAATTTAAAATGAAAAAGTATTTTAAAATAGTTGATGGTGGGCCCAACTGCTTCAACTGCCTATTTTTATCTGTTTTGGCCTATTTTTGCTGGGTTTAACCAGTTTTTTTTAACCAATTTTTTTTTTTAAAAATCTAACTGTATAGTAATTTAAAATAGTTGTTGATTTTGCATCATATCTCACATGTTTACATACTTATCATGACAAATCAAACCCAAGCAATTACCAGCCGTTATAACAGATTTGAAACCCTAATTAAGTAACAATAAAGATTACGAAAACAAAGTCTGACATCAAATTACATCAAACGCTAAGTGTACGTGGGACAAGAAACCTTCTAATCACAAAACCCTAAGAGGTTTAATCCCAACAACCCTTAAACACGGAGGATCCATGTTCGGCCAGCATGAGCCTTGGCAAGATCTAACCTAACCATGGATCTTGTCTTGGGCTTACCAAAAACAACATGGAAAGTGGATTCTATTTTTGTTGTGGTGGATAGATTTTCCAAAATAGCACACTTGGTTTCAAATCACTAAAAAAACACAAGGTTGACTGCTACACAATATTTGAATTCTTTTGACCGCTTAAAAGATCACACCGGTACACCGCTACATATCACCTCAACCGCTACATATTGCCTACTACATAGCGTTTTGGCCACTAGTCGCGACCACTATTTTAATCACAAGGTTGACTGCTACACAATATTTGAATTCTTTTGACCGCTTAAAAGATCACACCGGTACACCGCTACATATCACCGCAACCGCTATGTATTGCCTACTACATAGCGTTTTGGCCACTAGCCGCGACCGCTATTTTAATGAGAGAGAGAGAGAGAGAGAGAGAGAGAGAGAGAGAGAGAGAGAGAGAGAGAGAGAGAGAGAGAGAGAGAGAGAGAGAGATGGGCGACTGCCGAGTGGGTAGGGAGAAGCAATGGGCGTACAAGCCCGTTTTTAAATTTGAGGCTCCCTTTTTGTGTCTATTTGAGATTCCTAGTTTGAGATGAGGTCTTCATTGTGTTTAATCTATAATTGGGACTCTAGATATCTTTTCCAAATAGGTAATGGCTATCTACTCCTATCATAATTGAGAGTTCTAGTCTTTCCTTAACATCCAGCCATTGGCTACAACTTGAGTTGCATCTATACCTAACTCACCACAAATGGCGTGCCATCGAATATTTGATGCCACGACTAACTATAGTACCTAACTCACCACAGATGGCGTGCATCTATACCTAAGTATATCAGTTGCATCTATACTTAATATGGTTGGTCGCCCAATGCAGATGGGTCCCATGTCCCGCATTATCGGCTGCAGCGGTTGAGGTCACCATGCTATTTTGAAAATAACGGTGCTACAGTTTTAAACCTACTAAAGCCAAGCATTTTAAATTTAAAATACTATTTTTCCTATTTCTTCTCCTCCATAGCCTTTTCTAAAGTTGTCTCTACCCTTTGGGGTCAGGTCCTTCACAAAGGTTCGAGCGAAAGCTCGGAAAGAATTTGTCCGAGGGCAACAACCACCTGGTGTTGTCATGGATCCCAGCACTTGCCTGAGTTGAAGGTTGCGATAGGAGCAATGAACTCCTGAAACACGAACACCTTGTCTCCTATTACAGTGGATCATATGTGATGGAGCAAGGACTCAATGAACTCTCTCCAAACAATAACCAAGTTGAGGACTCAAGATCCCTCCAAAAGAGTGCACCAAGACAGCCAACAAACTCCTTGCGAAAGGTACCGAACCCAAAGGAAACCCTAATATTGCAATGAAACTGCCACCAGATGAGTAGTGAAAGGATGAACTTGATGATCCAGAGTAGATGTCGAACTCGCCGAACTCAAAAGGTACAAAACCTTAAACTCAAAACCCTGGTAGCCCTGAGACTATATCAAACTTAAAGAGAAAGTCAAGTAAATTGCCAAAAAATTGAGTGAGTCCCCGTATGGTCGTCGACTCCATTTATAAGTCCTTGAGCCTCTCATTACAGAAAGTCACCTTAGTCCTCAGGATTCTACGAAGATAACAACACTTGATACATGATGGTCCCTACTACTGTTTAAGATGGACCCAGCACATAACACATATCTTAGTCATGCATTAAAAAAATTGGGCCAAGGCTAGGGACTCCGACTGGTCGAAAGGGTTGGAACTAGGGTTAATTGTTTGTCAAATCGGCTGCAACTGAGGTATAAAGTGTAGGGCTTTGATGGCTGGAATAGGTTGGTTAGATTTGGGGTATGATATGAGGCAAAGTTTGGACAGTCAATAGAGCAGGATTTTGTTGGGTTTTGAATTCGATGCTGGATTTAGGATATAGGATAGCAGGTCAGATGAAACTGGGTAGTTTGGCTATGGATCAGGTAACTGAGTTTTGATGTAGTTCTGCTGACTAGGATTGGGGATTGAACACGCTATGATAGGCATAGGTTTGGAAATTGAAAAGAGAAGCGGGGAAAAGGCCTGAATGGAAGAACAGAAGAAGTAGATGATGATAAATGAATTAAATCGCAGGTTGAAACTAGAATCTTAGAAACACTCAATGGTCTTACCCGCTCTAATACAAAACTGATACAATTGAGCGCACTTTGGCTCCTCCTTGTTTGTAGATAGTTTAAGGAGTCACAGGGTTTTGTTGGAGGTGCTCCAACGGCCGCATGGAGTCACACCACGCAGGGAAGGAAACACAGCTCCCTCGGGAAACACAAATCTCTTGTGGTCGAACATCACGACCTTTTGGGTTTGTTGCAAGCCTTAGGGTTAAAAATCCGAATCACTATGTTTTTTGCCTATACCCCTTTGATTCCATAAAATGAAACTCATAATCATTGACTTGGTTGAGTACTTAAAGAAAAAAGATCTATTAAACTAATAGATCTTTAAGTAGACTTCTCCAAAAACATCCAGGATTCTCCCAACTAATAGGGCCTTTTCCCTTATCAAACATGGACAATCAAGGAAGGTAAGAGAAAAAAAACATTTGAGCATTATGATTTTTTAATTATTTCTTTTTTTCTGCAGAACACTAGAAACCTATATACTTGGAATTGGCTTACCGGGGGTCCTTACTGGATTTGGATCCCTTCCTGGATCTTCAAGCTTCTCTTGATCATTATTTGGAATTGGCACATTGGGGATCCTTACTGGAGTTGGACCCTGTCCTGGATCTTCAAGCTTCTCTTGATCATTAATTATGGGACCTTGTTGGATCATGGCCTGTGTAGTCAATTTTTGAGTTGCCAATATTCACAGGTGTTTATTATTTTCCCACCAAAAAAAACAAACCGATTTGATCAATCTTACCCTATCTCTAACAATCTTTACCAGCCTCTGATGATATGGACAGATCATTGTTAATTTAAGCTGGGAGATGTGAAAAGTGAACTCGCTGACATTTTTGGTGTTGTATTTTTATATTCAATATCTTTTCTTATTATTTTAACACTCTCTCTCTCTCTCTCTCTCTCTCTCTCTCTCTCTCTCTCTCTCTCTCTCTCAGAATAGTTAAATTATTATTGAAGTTGATGTGGTACACATCTGGACACAGTCGAATTTGAGTTAGCTTCTCTTCTCATTTCTCTTGCTCTCATGAATGGATTTCTCTTTAAATACCAATTGCCTTATCTAGCCATGATAATATTTACATATTCACTCATATTATCAAAACTTTTGTGAGTGGAATTTATGTTTTTACTGGATGTTTTTGTTCCTCCATGTATTTTTGGGAGTGTTCACTTGCACACCATTTCACAGTTTATAGTTGATTGTATAAATTACAAAATCTCTCTTTTCAGCTGTGTGCAGAGCTCACTTTGAAATGTCTGACTGGTGAGACATATTTCAATTTCTCACCTAACATGTCTTCATTTTGTTGCTGTTGACAGTGGTGTATCCTCTTTTAACCAGTTCGTTCATGAGCTTTCTGTGGATTCTGCTTCTTCTTCCGGTGATGATAATTCATCTGGGGAAGAAGATTATGAGGACAGCATATACCCTGCATCTCCACTGTCTCAGTCTTCTCGCATATCTCGAGCTAGCAGTTTCACCAAGTATGAGAGACGTCGAATCCATTGGCTTAAAGGCTTGCTTTTGTGGATTTTGTGGCCTTTGATATTCATTGTGGGGTTGCCATTTCGTATTTATCATTCATCCGGGTTTCAAAGATCTGAAATGGTTCCTTTTAGTTCTGACACCCATCAATCTTCAAAACACCCAATCAAGAGGTCTAACACTATCAAGGACCACATTGTCCACCGCACCACTGACAGAAGGCGTGGGGTTGTTGAGGTGATTATACGACAGTTCTTCTTGAAATGTTATCCGGTTATTATAAGTTCATTACTCACTATATCCATCCATATGTACATAATTGTGTTTGCTACGTTTTAGTGTGGCCTAATAATTAGGCTTGGACACAGGCCTGGGCCCACATCTAGCCCATTCGGTAAATATAATTACTGTTGGTGCTAAATATGCCACCCCCACCCCGGGCCTTAAGCATAAATATGCCACCCCCACCCCGGGCCTTAAGCATAAGTAGGCCCAACCATGACCCATTTAATTATGGGCCAAAATGTAAAGCCCAGGTCCTATCAACAGGCTTAAAAAAGCTTTGGCTACCCCTGCTCATCATCACCCTTAAGAAAAACACATGTGTGCAGATGGTACAAATGTAAAGGAGCCAAATCATTTTGCTGGGTCACACCTTGAATAGGTATTTGTTCAAAAATCATATTATTTGGACAAAGTCTAAATCCTTACATTTATTGGAGGACTTCTATCAATAAAATGGATGGTTCCCAAAAATTTCAATTGTAGTTTCACTGACTATCTCCATTTTTTCTATAGAATCCTTTGGATGAAGGGTTGGTTTTATCTGATCAGAGTGGATTTTGGCCTACTATTTACCCATTACAGGGCCAGCTAGAGGAACGATATGTGCCATGGCCCATTGTCTTTATAGTAGTTGCTGACAAGAGGAATTAATAGTAACCAATTATTTACATTTACTTAATTTCCTTTTTTTCTTGATTAATTATGTTGAACAGGACCTCCAGCTAGCAATTGAGATTTATATAGAAGCTGTATTTGACATTGTTCACAAGGGAGCACATTATCTTCTCTCCCCTGCTGAAGCTTGCCGAGTATTGTTTAGATGGGTTTCCTCTTGTGGGCGTGATAACAAAAACATTTCTGTAACTGACTCAAATACATCTGTTCCCACAGCTACCCTTGGAGATGTAGATCCAACCCCAAGAGAAAGGCAGACCACCTTTAATCAGTATTTGAATACAGATGCTCGGACGTGCCAGGATGTCATAACAGAGCTTGGGTAACAAAACTAGCTCCGTAATTTTTGGTTCTATTATAATTTTTTGTATATTTTATTTGAGGAACTGTTATATCTCAGACCATTTATAGAGCCCCTGAATTTATTCCAGCCTTTCAGTTGGCCTCCTGGTTCAGTTAGTCAAACCATGGTGGGCCTTAGTCTCTCCACCATGGTTTGGTGATGACCCCAAAGTGTCCTCAATGGGATAACACTAACCATTCGATCAGGGTGGCCTGTGAGTGGTTGGTTACGGAAAGAGGACACTAATTGCCTTTATGTAGTGGAAATGATGCCTGCAAGTACATGGATTTATATCTGCAGAGTTTGGGACCCTTCCTCACCCTCCCACAAAAATAACTACAAATATGTTGGGTGTTTCTCTGTTGAACAAACTCAAGGCCAGAGGATAGCGTACATACCAAAGATCATATCATCTGTCACATCAATTGCTGTCCTATAGAATCTTTTTGTGCTGCCCTGTCCTGAAGTTTTAATTGAATTTACCAATTCTAGGTATCCCTATGAAGCCATTCGTGTTGTTACTTCTGATGGATATGTTCTTCTTCTAGAAAGAATCCCAAGGTATCAAATAAACTCGTTCTACTTCTATTTTGTTTATAGTTTCAACTCTTCTCATTGTGCTAAACCACATATCTTTGGCATGTTATAGGCGTGACTCGCAGAAGGTTGCATATCTACAACATGGAATATTGGATTCGTCCATGGGGTGAGTTACCTGCAAATTCAAAGTTGCATTGCGGTTTCCGAACACTTGTCAGATTTTATGTATTTACTGCCATGTAATTTTACAAATAAGGTCAACTGAAATTGGTTAATTTATGGTGTTATGTATGTAGATAGATGTATTGTAACTGAAATTGCCTTTGTTTTCCTCTTAGCCATCATTTTGGAAAGAATAATAGAGTGACATAAACGACAAGAATATAGGATTTCAGAGAACCAGTTTGAATCTATGCCGGGTAGATATGCTATAAAAAGTCATTTTCCTTCTTAGACAACTCGTTGAAATGTTTCAGAAGGATAAATAAGTAAATAAATAAATAATTACGCATGATTTCTATTGATCTAGATGGATGGCAGGGTGAGGTAATTAATTTGGTGGACATTGGAAAAAAGGCATCTCTTGGGGCCTGGGGGCATATCATAGTCATTCAAGACACGTTTGAAGGGGCTGTTATTATCAAATTCAAAACCCATATCATTTTGTGGATAAGGAATTAGTGCCAATCTTTGATCATTGCCTTAACAAATAGGTTAGAAAGTTGGACGACTGAGTAAACGAAGTTCTGAGAGAAGACATGGTAACCATTGTTTTGAAATCGGAACTGTATTGCAAATCGTTCAACGGGTTGAATTGAATCAAATTATGAATCTATTGTGAAATATTGGACTTTTCCCCATTTTTTAATGGAAAAATAGTATAACTTTTTAAAATAAGGAAATTTGTATATATTCATAACCCATTCAATTTCATGCACTACAGTGACACATTAGACTGCTAAAATCATATGAATGTCAAGATTGATATGTATATGAATCCTTAAAGATGTGTTTAAGCTGTAACAGAAAAAACATGCATCATATCAAGATTCAAAAGATGGATGTTAACAATTAACTAATACCAAGTAAGCCATATGCACCCATCAAAACACATGTGCAATATAAAAGGAAAAAGTTTATACTTGTCTAGCAATATAAAAGGAAAAAGTTTATATTTGTCTATCTCCATCCTTGATATATAAAAAAAATAAAGTCCATCTATTATTTTAAGGGGAAAAAGGTTTATGCATCCTCAATTTTCATCCCCAGTATGGTCCATAACCATATCCACATCAATATTAACGTCTTCTCCAATTCCATTGTCACTAGATCAACATGATCCATCTTCAAGACATTGAACCTCCTCTTCTCGGTGTTTGAGGAAGACACTATTGTTTATCTTTTTCTAGGCTTGAGAAAGAAATATTACTAAAATTAAGTTTTTCAAAGATAAAGATTAATTTCTAGCAAGTCTAACCACGAGGTGTCACTGTCCAAGATAGTATTTTTAAACCATGTTTGATAAGCAAACTTTTCGAATCATGTCCGATTCGACTGTTTGAGGCCTTACAATGCCTTTTTCAGCTGGCATAGTTTTCCCACATGGCCTTTTAGAATAAAACCTGGAGTGGGTCCATGAAGACCTCTTCCTGAATATCACTATGAAGAAATGTATTTTCTATGACTAATGGTATAGTGACAAAAAGAAAACCAAGTTCAGCTTTACCACTGGTGAAAATGTTTAAAGATAATCAATTTCAAAAGCTTGAGTGAAACATTTGGCCACCAACCGAGCTTTTTACGGTGCAGATCCATCCTTGTGATAGAGTGATGAGTCCTTTCACGAAAAGCAACAAGATGATCAAATTCAGGATCAACAAACATTGTATGTGTGTAATTGCAAAGGGAAACAGATTTCTGTTCTGTAGTGCACACCCTAAGCATGTTATTGTTATGGATATGTTATCCTCTCTGTTATTTTAATTTTTGGGTTTTGCTCGATGGTTCTATTGTCATGATTCATGATTCACATATTGTATCCTACGTTTTGGGGATTCATTTTTTTGTTTATTTCCCCTCCAGTTGGGTGACCAATGGGGTTGTTGGTTCTCCGGCTTTTGCTGCTTATGATCAAGGTATATGTTGCTTTCCATGACATTGTTTATTTTAAACTTATATCATTTTCAATGTCTTGTGTATGCGTCAGTCTGAGATTAACTGAAGAAACCGCCAATATCTATTTCACAGGTTATGATGTTTTCCTTGGGAATCTACGTGGGTTGGTTTCTCGAGAGCACGTTGACAAGAATATTTCCTCTCGGAAGTAAGAACTGTTTTTATAGTTTTCTTATCTTCTATATTTGTGCTAAGAAATGTGATACCTATGCACGGGCTGTCAGTAGTGTTCAGGCATTGTTTTTTTAGAGTGAAAATGCAGAATATTTTAGGTCACTTTTGTGTATTACATGGAAAATGCCACATCAGCAAAACCCATGGTAAATGGACCATGTAAAAGGAATTTCCGCAGGGGTTGAAAATCCATGTTTGGTGTGGAAATGGTGCTATTTATGTTTGGTGCGGCTGTGGATTCCAATATTTTTTGTTTGGTGCAGCAATTTCCATGGTTTGTAGAAATAAAAAACATAGCCTTCTTATAATAACAGGAAGAAAATTATGAAAAAGAGGATGTTATTTCTATATTTTGAATCCATCCATACGGTGGGCTGAACTTTTAATTTTCCTCTAGAGTAGTCCTTGCCAGTAACTTAGACTCCAAAGTTACTAGTGTGACCACCATTGAAACTTCCAGATCCAAGTCCTTCCACATCTCCGATTCGCATGGATCTTGATCCAATGATTTTTGTAAGTTTCTTCCACTCCTTGGGAAGCATTCAAATTTTCCAAAATCCTTATTAATTGGTCTTATTGGTGACCTGAGGGCAGGGAACTGATTTCCATGGAACTGAACCAAATGAACAGACCCTGGAAGCATTAGATAATTGCATGCTCTTATCTACTACAATAGAGAGCCAGATTGGATACTGTGAGAGTATTAGGGGGCGTTTGCCTTTTACACATTAGATGCGTAAATGCAGTTTACATATGGAAATGTTCCATATGTAAATTTCACATATGTAAGCTTTACGCATGCATTTCAGTTTACAACGTTTGTCTACTGTTGTCATCTTCATATCTTTTACGCATGTGAATTATTTTACCACGTTTGTTTGAACTACATGTGAAAGTGATAAATTTTTATTTTTGTAAATTATATTTAGGTGTTTTTATCTTGATAGAGAAAGAGAAAATACCCATAAGAGAGAGCTATTCCTCAACTCAAAATCACACCTTTTTTTTTTTTTTTTTTTTTTTTAATTTGTGTCGCATATATGAGTCCATGGACTTGAGCCCATATACAAGCACCATCTCAAACCGTGGAAGATCAGGTGTGCATATTCCATGAAGAGAAAACTTCACTTTCCAGCTTCATTTTCCCAGCAACCAAAAGAGGTCTGATTCTTAAAAAAAAAAAAAAACCATCTTTCAGCAAAACCCAATTCCCCCATAAACACCTCATTCAAACCCAATTCAGAAACCAAATGGGCAGGTTTAATTCTTAAAAAAAAAAAAAAAACAGCACCCATCTTCCACAAAACCCAATTTCCCCAAAACAACTCATTCAAACCCAATTCTGAGATCACCCTGGAAGTTAAAAAAAAAAACTCAAAATCACCTACACTTGTTCCACGAATAGGATTCATCATCAGGCTCTTCCTATCCGCCCCTACCAGAAACGGCCCCACCTCCTCCGCCGCCCCATACGCCACCGACGAGCAACCCGGCCCTCCCTCCATTCAACCACAGCCCGAGGGGTTTCCTTCCACCGTGGACTCAACCAACCAATAGAACAGAAACCCCATTTCTGTTGCAATGACGTCTGCAGTGAGAGAAAAGGAGGGAGGGGGGGGGGGGGTGGTTAGAGAGATTTGAGGGTGATTGAGAGAAACGGGAGGGAGAGATTGAGAGAAGGGGAGGGGAGATTGCATACCCGGAGGTTTCGAACTCTCTTGCTAGGAAGAGGATCGGGAGAAGAGGTATAAGGTTCTCAACGGTCCGTGTGAAGAGGGAGAGAAGAAATAAGAAACGAAAATAGGGGAGAAGAGGTATAAGGTTCTCAACGGTCCGTGTGAAGAGGGAGAGAAGAAATAAGAAACGAAAATAGCGGAGATGGTTTCAAACCCAGTACCATCTTGACGGAAGTCGCACCCGACCCACCGTCCGCATTTTTATATGATTTCAATTCATGCGTGAAACACGTGTTTCTTTTTACTATCCCCTAAGGTGCGTAAAATTGAGTGCGAAAATGAGTATATTTTCACATCATTTTCACATGAAATTTACATATGTGATGCGTAAAATAGTGCAAACAAACGTGATGGTACGTAACATTCACGCATGTGCATCATTTACATACGTAAATGGTTGCAAACAAACGACCCCTTAGGGTTACACTTAAAACTCAGTTCTTGCTTTAGATAAGCTAAGTTAGACCCAAGTCTACCATGCTTTATTTTTTGCAATAAAAAAATTACTGGTAACCTGATGCCAGGGCAACCAAATACCAATAAATAGGGATCCAAAACAGAGCTTCATGCCCCACCTTGATCCTTCAAACTCAGCTGTGTCTTACGAAACAGAAGAAACTAATTTTAATGAAAGATCGGGGTTTTCCTCAGCTTCACTATTGATCTGATTGAAGAGTTTTGAAAGATGGAAAAAGAAGAATCAAATTGAAGTAAAAAAAGAAAACATAATTATGTTGGGGCAGAATCCACCACCCAAGCACACGCACAAAAGTAGGAAAAATGGCGATTAGACAGATGTGCCCTTAAAGAAGAACTTTCATATCACTTGTCTTGAGTATATTTGGATATGTGTGTGTATATTGTATGGTCAGTGATTTGACTGTTGATCTAATGGGCCCCATCATGGACTGACTACATTCTGTTGTCCTTGATGGGAAATTCTGGCTTTTGAATTAATGGCCGACAGCTGCAATAGATGGTCAAGAGAAAATTAAACTGCAAAAGGTCCCATTTTCAACTGAGAAATTACCAAATGTTGTAAGCTTATGAATCTTTTGGCCAAAGTCCATCTATTGTCTGACACTCATTGCATTGATGTGGATCACCAAAACACTGAGCACCAGCTGTTTGGAGTTATATGCCTCAGAAGACTAAAATACTTGTGAGAGCACTGGCCAGAAAATTTTCTTTTGTTCACTGATATGTTGAACCAATGTTCTAAAGAATCTGATTTAATGCAGGTACTGGAGATATACGGTCAATGAGCATGGGACCCAGGATATACCTGCAGTGATGGAGAAGATTCATCAAATCAAAACCTCCGAATTGAAAGATAGCCAACCCGATCTTGGTAACGAAACCAGTGATCAGCCTTACAAACTTTGTGCTATCTGCCACAGTCTTGGAGGTGCAGTTATGCTAATGTACTTAATAACACGTCGGATAGAAGAGAAGCCCCATAGACTCTCGAGGTTGATACTTTTATCACCTGCTGGCTTCCATGAAGATTCCACCCTAGCCTTTACCTTAATAGAGCACCTGCTTCTTATCCTGGCTCCAATCCTTGCTCCCCTTGTACCTGGTCTGTATATACCAACTCGGTTTTTCCGAATGCTGTTCAACAAGTTGGCGAGGGACCTCCAGAACTACCCTGCATTGGGAGGATTGGTACAGACCCTCATGGGTTATGTTGTTGGTGGTGACAGCTCAAATTGGGTGGGGGTAATTAGCCTGCCTCACTATAACATGAATGACATGCCTGGAGTATCATTTTATGTTGCACATCACCTGGCACAGATGAAACGTGCAAGGAAGTTTATGATGTATGATTTTGGGAGTGCATCTGCCAACATGAGAGTATATGGGTCACCTGAGCCTCTGGACTTGGGAGAGTATTATGGGCTCATTGATGTGCCTGTTGATTTGGTTGCTGGCCGGAAGGATACAGTAATTCCACCCTCGATGGTCAGAAAGCATTATAAATTGATGAAGGATCAGGGCGTGGATGTCTCATATAATGAATCAGAATATGCTCACTTGGATTTTATATTTTCGCACCGAGAGGAACTCTTGTCTTATGTCCTGTCACGCTTGCTGCTTGTTGTGCCACCACAAAATAAGAAATCTAAATCCATTCATAAGGCAATGAAATTGAAGAGAACAGATAGTAAGAGGTCAGCCAGAGTCGGCAGAGATTTGTCATCCCGGTATTTCGATGCGAACACTATAGAGGATACCATTAAAGATGAAATTGTGCCGCTAGAAAGGGAATAGCAGAATGTCATTAGTGCTTCGAGGACCAGCCTGCCGTTGGTACTTCCAGGGACCAGTGTTGTATCTTGTACATGCCTCTGTATGTGAATCAGATTATAGGTTATGACTGAAGTTCTATTATCGTTTTTCGTGTTTATGTTTCTGAAGAAGTTACAGTCTCTTTTTAAGTATTTACAGAAGGAATCCATGAGTGGGTTGGCCTGTTTTATTTGATGGCCCCTTCTCATGGATAACGTCGTTTGTCAGAAGATCTCCCAGATGGAACTGATCCGAGCATTTCAACCAATGATAAGAAAACTTTTAGACTACTGAAGTTTTTACAATTTGGTAGTTTGTCAGGCCTTTCATGACATGGCCCATCTGATCGATGGTCTTAATCATTAAGCTGTTGTCACAAAATCAAGGCTAAAGAATTTCAGTCCCTCCTTTGTCACTCTACAATCTAACTTCTACTGTGTATTTATTACTTCATTTCCAATGTTTTGGCCTCTCTCTTTACTGTTCTTTGTATTATACTTGGCTTCTTTGCAGATGGCCTGTATCCCATCCCATCTTCTGTGTAATTTCGAACCATTGCAAGTTGCAGTTTAAATCTATGTAGATGGTGTGCTTTCAACTTGGTGTACACATAACTGGGGGTTGGTGGTTAAGCATTTGGATAATCCCCATTCACCTGTACGAGTATTAATATATCTTGGTTGATATTTATGAAGCAATTAGTTCATATAAGGAAGTATTAGTGAATTTTAGTTCATGTTAATTTGAAGCCAATACTTTCAACATATTCTCCCATCTCTCACCACCCTCTTTTTCCCACTTAAAACACGCTGGCATGTGTGCATGTAAACCCTGTTTTCTTATAATAAATCAAATACAGGTTACATTTGGTCCTGGCCTGCTACGCCTGGCAAAGGATAACAAGCTTATATTAAATTCTGTAATGAAAAGGTAGGTTAAGAAAAAGAATTGCTCAGATTTTGAGTTTTGAGTTTGAAGCTATAACACTTTCTGAAACCTCTAATCTCAATGACCTAAAATTTGGTCAGGATGATCTTGTAGAATTGACATTGGGATGATTACTTTCAAAGTTCAAACCCCTTCTTTTCACACCCTTTCTTTTACACCCTAGTGGGCCCCACAATGATGGTTGAACAAGAATTTCTAACCCACTTTAAACCTTGAATTGTGCTAACCCATTTACATTTGTGTAACTTTTATGAATACGTACATTTATCTGCATTTATTTTCATATTACAAGTACATTGGAGGTATGAAAATGATGTGAAAAAAGGAACATTTTCATGAGAAAAAATTCATACCGAAGAGGGTATGAGAATGTTTCAGACCTCGAATCTTAATTTGAAGCCTTTTAATTTTTATGTTGACCCATTAAACCTCCCAACATGTTTAGCTTAATGTCTTAATCTTCATTCATTCTGAGATAAATAAGACTTTACATATGTTTTCTAATCTGTTCAAACATTTACTCGTGCAAAAATGGTGCTACCAGAAAAAAATGATAATATGATTCACATGTATAAATTTTAAATATGTAAGATTTACATGTATAAATTTCATGTATGTAAATCTTACTATTTTCATATCCCATGAGTAAATGCATGTAATTGAATAAATAAGAATTTATGGTGAAATGAAAAAGATTATTAAAGTCGTGAAATTTGCACTCACGGAAGGTGTGGAATTTTCATTGCCCCTTATCCCCACAACTTGTGTGTGGGTGTATTTTTAGGAGAGAATCCACGAAGGCAAAGGTCATCAGGTGGTTGGTTATTAGAGAAATGTACTTCTATGAGCAACAATATATGCAGTCGAGCTCTTTAGTGCCCACTTGGGCCCACCTTTGATCAATGCACTCTCATCCCCTTAAGACCTACCTCCGGGTTCAACTTCACTCTCATCAAACCTTTATACATGATTGGATTGATCTTAAATAAATAAATGGTTAAAATACTACTAAATTTTAAGACTATTAAATCAAGAGTTTGGATGATCTGATGTGGCTGATTTTTTTTTAGCCTTATTTATAAGGAGACATTTCCATGCACCCCCACCCGTACTTATCGTAGGAGAACATTGCTCCTTTATACAGATGAGAACTTGACTTACAAAAGGTTTTAAATTACTAGGGCAATGCCTAAGTACTCCTTTTGATTCATTTTTCATAAAAGGGAGAGATAACACGATTGCTCATTTTTGAATATTCACTTCTATTTCTTTAATTTTAAATCCATAATAATTTAATTTCATGAAGTATTCAAAAGTGCAAAGGTGTGGGGGTGAATTGTGAGATCCAATCTCCATCACCATCAAAGGAATCAAAATGGAAAAGATCTGCTCATTAGGTACTTGGTGTTCACCGCCAGATCCTTTTATCTTCTCAAAAGTACATACATCTCTTTAAAAAAAAACCCAATAAATTTTGGGTTAGATTAGTACATGATGTGTACCTGAAACAGGGGAAAATGTCTGTTTGAGAGAGACCTTAGAGCCAGCAGTTTTGTTCTCTAATAGCAAGAGAACTTAGAATATGGAAGGTGTCTAAAAGAAGCAACCGAGTATTTGAATGGAAATCCAACCTTTACATGTATAACTGAAGACTGAGATTAAGTATTTTATAATTTCCATTTTTTGCCGACACCTTGTCGGTCCAAGTGGGCCAAATCCAATAGGGAGTTTTTTGGTCTTCCATTTTTAGTGTAAAAGGCAAGCAAAGCCCTTAGAAAGTAGCAAGCACTTATTTTATAGGTTTGACCCAATGTGCATTTGCCACCATTTTCTTGCTGGCATGCCATAGCCATACAGATTTTTGAATCCAATCTCTAATAGTGATTCTATTTTAATTTACACTAATCATTAACTGTCTGAATTAAAAGTTTGATAGGTAGGGGGTAATGGAAGGATTGTGATGAGACAAGTGATTTCCAAAAAGAAAAAGGAATCTGATTTTACACTTAATATATTTTTCACCAATCATTTTCAATATCTAAATCTCATGTTAAAGGTTGAATAGATGAAGAGCAAGGCTCTCCTAAGTTTAAGCTTATGATATGATTCCGTAAGCTAACGCTTCTAGGGCCCATCCTTGATCCATCTAAATGAACCAAACACACGACCCTCTTAAATTGCACAAGCCCACCAACTTTTGGTCAAATCCGAATTTACTAGACCGTTGGATCGACTATGTACCAATCCGAATAGACCGTTGACCATTAAACTTTTGGTGCCCAGATGGAGATGATAGAAACCACAATTTGGGCTGATTTTTTGTAGGAGGGAGGGTCCTAGGGAGTCTTTGAAATCCCCCTCACCTCCATCCCCATATGGGTCCCCAAGTGGGCCCCACTACGTAATTGAGTTTACTTCAGCTTACCTTATTTTAAGCTTCAGCTTAGGAGAACTGGTCCCATAGATGAAAATATCAAGATAAGTAAATATTTTGAAGGCCATGCTTAATCAAAGTAGGCACCATGTAGATGATGATTGTAAGCCATGCGTATGGGTATGGTAGATGAGCTTTTTGCCAGCTTATAGAAATAGAACTGTGGGAAACTAGCAGTATATACCCTCATCTATGTTGCCATTACGCTACTATTATTTTAGTGCTGCATTGGATGGTCAACGCTGCAATCCAAGGAAAATGCCTTTCTTTTTTATGACTTTGAGGAACCTAAAGACTTTTGAAATCTTTCTGGGAGAATTTGTGCAGGCATCATGTCACTCAATCCATGTCGTACAAATGGTGGACCCATTCTTGATGGGGATATGACCACAATTCATACTTACTGGAATTCCATCCGAGGATTCTTGTCTTACAGAGGATAGGGTAGCCATTTACAGAGTAGTCAACTTGATAAGGATTTGGCATTCTCACATTCATTTTATTTGGACTCACAAGTGCAGCTTTCTGGCCAGTGGGCAATGCAGAGGGTGAAAGCAGTGTTTTTGGGAAGGCATCCATCCATCCCACTTGGAGAAGTGGAAGTCCAAAGGTCACTTTAGACTTACTGGACCTTTGTGAATTAAAAATGTACTCAAAATCAACCTCATTTGATTTATATTATTAACATTATGATATTGGGTAATCTTCCCTGTTAGAGATGTCTTTCATTGTTTGTTGGGAGATAACTTTTTTACCACCAGGTAGGAACTAGGATCATCCGACTCCCTCACACTCTTTAGCCCCTCATAGATTGGTGATCATCATAATTTAATACTAATTTGAATTACACTCACCCTTGTTGGATATAATTTCATAAAAAGTGTAACATGAGAAAATGTTAACCTTTAAGGCCCCTAAAAAAAAGAATAGTTGTGATGGTTTGATTGAAAAGATTTTGTTCAAAATCATATCCACAATAAGACCTTTCCATTGCAACATCATTCTGTATCAGCAATGCATCCAAGTGAATCAAAAGAGGGGCTTAAAATTTTTGTCTCCATGAGAGACGTCTCTCAGTAACTCGAGTCCAAGGTTCAGCCATAATAACTATAAGATTAAAAAATCAAGGAAAAACATTTAAAAGCAAGATGATCAAATGGATTAAAAAAAAAAAGTAATAGAAAGTGATGCGCACAACAAATGGGTTAGCCAGTGCCTATCCAACTTTAGAGTAGTGTGGATGTTGAGGCTTGGGAAGCTCAAGTAGAAAGATTGTGCAGTTAGCTGCTTAAATCAAAGTCTCAGATGATTTGGTGGGTGGTAGTAATTCAATGTAAATGATAATTATAAGGTCCCTCCTCCTGACGACTTGGTAATAGTTATCGCTACTATTGTTATTGTTGTTGCTGCTGCTGTTGCCGCCGTTGATGATGATGGTGGTGATGATTTTGAAAATGGAGATTTTGCTGAGATTATTATTGCCTAAAACCACTAAAGATTACTTTCTTTTCATCATCTACTAGCTAGCTAGGATACATAAAAGAAAGCAATTCAATATCTAGGATTAAAAATTCACCCACATGATTCCCTATGGTTACTTTAAGAAGAAGAAAAAAAGGATGCTTTTTGTAACAATGTTTTAAAAAAAGGGAGGAATAACTTGAGACTTATGCCCTGGTCATATGTCATAATATGATTTGTTGCTACATTATAAATTCACTAAATGCGACACTTAAAAACAATAACATCAATCATGACTACTAAAGCTACTACTTGACCCTCAGGTTTAAACTAAAGAGGATCAAAGACTTTCCTTGGCTTAAAATTATTGATTAGGGTGACTAGCAATATTTGATGAATCTAATATCGGGTAGAATTATAATTAGTATCATTATATTAGGTGTGGTTCAATTACCCCGCAATATATCCTATGTCGCTCTGCGTAATTTCCATTTAGTTCATATCATCACTTGAACACCCATCCATCATCGACATCAATGACACCATATTAAATTTGCTTAACTAAGTATTCATGAGGTGTTAGTAGAGGCAGCATAAATACTTTTCAATACTTCCCCATGGGTGGAGCCCACTTCTCAATAAGCCTTTCCCATTAATCTAAGGTCGGTGTTCATATAATTGTATTAGAAAACATGTTATTACCAATACTTATAGTAGCAAAAACATCAATTGACATTCAATTATAAAAAGAAAATCATCATTATCAAAGCCTTATCCTAACTATGTCAAGGTCAACTACATGAATTTTGTTTGGTCATTTTAGTCTATTATGGGCCAAATCCCCAAATAGGTTATTATTATTTTTTAAATCTATTATAACTGTTTTTATATGTTCTCTTCAACCTTCCCCTTATCCTTGAGGGGTCATTAACTTATATAGAAAAACTTTTGCCACCAGCACCACTTTTGATATGTACATCATGTCCGAACCATCTCGGACTAGTCCATCTTAGTTTTTTATCCATTTTAATATCTGATCTTTGGCACACTTATCTTTTACAAGTGTTGTTTCCTAATTATCCTACCTTTTGCTCCCTAGATCATAGCTGATTTAATTAGTTACTATTTTATAAAACTTTTCCTTCAATCAATCATGTGTCGATCATAGAACACTCCAGAACAAAGTCTCCAATTCAACCATCCAACTTCAATACTATGTTCAACATCCTCCTAAATCTCCATCCTTACTAATTATAGAGCCAAGGTATCAAAATATTTTTCTTTATGGTAACTCATGAGCTTCAGTTCTTATAGGAATTATTTATCTTTGCACCTTTTTACTAAAGTTGCAATTCATATACTTTGCCTCCTTATTTTAGAGCTCATAGATAATAAAGTCTCTTACCAATTCTCGAGTCTCACATTCACGTCATCTCTTGATTCATCCACCACCATTATATCATTTGCAAATAGTATACACGAAGGCACTTGCTTTTGAATTGAAGCAGTTAACTCATCCATAGTGAGGGCAAAAGGATAAGTGCTTAAAGCCTACCCATGATGTAAACCTATGATCATTGAAAATTCACTTGTTGCTCCACGGGTAGTTATCACACTAGTTATAGCGCTTCCAAATATATATTTTAATGATTTTAAAACAACCTCTCTTGTATACTCATTTTATCAAAATTTATAAAATCAATTAGTCTCTAGATGCCTTGTCATAGGCTCTCTATTTGATGTAGACCATTTGAGAATTTCTCCTCTTCTCTCGCTATTTTTTCACTAATTATCTAAGTGAGAAGATACTTCCGTAGTTGACCCCTAACATGAAATCAAATTAATTTTCTAATACCCTTGCCTTTTATCTCATATGAACTCTCTCTAGGAATAATCTTAAGAGTCTTTACATGCTAGTCGGTCATATTTCCTAAGTAAGTTAAACTCCTAGTAGTTTCACTCTTACATCAACTCCGGTTAGTTTCACCATTATGGGTTACTAATAGCCCCTTTCTTCTTCTTTTATTCTTTTTTTAAAGCAAGGGTTTGTTATTACAAGGTCAAATGCCGACACAAATTCTAAGATACTTTCTCCTAACCTTTCTCCAAATCCTTACTCTATACGCTTTCTCATATACTATATTATATTTCTCATACAACCGGTCACGAGTTTAAATTCCAGGAGGAATGGCTCGGTGTGGAAAAAAAAAGGTGCGTGACGCCAAAAGTGCACCGACCGGGTTTTACCTGAAGGGGAGTGTTGAGGAGTGGGCTCCACCCGAGATGGAGCATTAAAAAGTATTTATGCTGCCTTTACTAACACCCAGGGCCGGCCCTGGCCAGGGGCTGGAAGTGCGATCGCCCCGGGCCCTTTTTCAGGAGGGCCCAAAAATTCCAGGTTTTCAACTTAAAACTGAAAAAAAAAACTTTAAGGGGTTAAAACATAATTTTTTTTGTTAACTTGAAAGGTAAAACTAAAAACTAAAAACCCTAACCCATATCCCATCCCATTTTCGTTGACAGGAAGGAAGGAAGAACGACAGGAAGGATCAAGGAAGAAGAAGAAGAACATTTTCATTGACAAGGAAGGAAGAACGACCGGAAGGAAGAAGAAGAAGAAGAAGAAGAAGAAGAGAAGAAAAAAAAAGAAAAAGAAGGAGGAGGAGGAGTACCTGATCTGATCTGGTCGTTCAAGCTTGGCCGTTTGCTCACTCAACCTAGCTACTGCCAGCCTGCCAGGTACTGCTTTTCTCAACCCAGCTGCTCTGTAATTTTTTTTCTTCTCCATCTTCAAGCTTTTGCCGATCCTCTCTCTGCTTTTCGGTTCCAGCCTCCAGGGCTGCTTTTATTCACCAGGCACCAGAGCTACTTTCTCAGTTTCTCTTTTCTCTCTGCTTTTATTGCTTTTATTCTCTGTTGTGAGCAGAGAAGATTTTGCCTCTTTGTGGTGCTCTGGTGCTCTGGACAAAGTGCTGTCTCAACTTATTTCTGTTTGGAGACTCTGGACGCACTTTCTTTTTATTTATTCCATTGAATCCCAATAACTTATTTGTTTTTCTTTCCTTTTGACCAGTTTTGCTTTTTTTTCCTTTGGTTCTTCCCTTTTGAGTTTTGACTGGTCTGGGTAATGGGTATGCTGGACTTTTAATATGGGCATTTTTTGCAACTACTGTCTGATGGTTTGAATTTTTGGACTGGTCTGGGTTTTTGGACTGCTCTGGGGTTTGCTAGCTTCTTTTTGTTGTTATATAAATTGTTGTCTGCTCTTGTAGATGGTGATGCTGCTGTTTTGCTTTTACCATTCATGATGTGTCTGCTTTTGTAGATGGGGATGCTGCTGTTTTGCTTTTATCATTCATGATGCAAAGAGATTTCAAGTAGGTTGATGTTATTTGCTTTGACTATTGAGGATGCAAAGAAATTTTTATTTTGCTGGTTATTGAAGATGCAAGGGGATTTCAAGTAGGATGGGTATGTTTGCTTTGGCTATTGAGGATGCAAAGAAATTTTTATTTTGTTGGTTGCTTGTTGTTATATGAAAAAGAACTATTGAATTATTACAACTTACAAGTATTTGTCTTGTTTATACATTATAGCCTTTTATTTTGAATGTTTATATATTGAAGTTTGAATTTATATGCTTTGAGTGTTAAATTTTTAGTTAATTTTGACAAATTAGATATTGGTTGAAAAATGAATAAGGCCATCACTAAGTTTATATATATATATATAGAGGCCTAATTTTTACTCTTGCCCTGGGCCTGAAAAATTCAGAACCGGCCCTGCTAACACCTCGAGATTTTGGTAGGAATGACTAGCTAAAGAAATTTAAAAAATATTTCTATTTTTAAGAGAAAACCATTCTTTTGCTCATTATCCAATTTTACAATAAGTTGGATGCTTTGTATGCGCACTCTCGCTTCTTCTCTTTCCACAGCAAGACTAAGAAGGAAATACATGTATTTTTTTTGTTTTAAAATGCATTAATAGTTTTTTGGTGGAAAGACTAGGAATTAAAGGCTTTAGCAAGGAGTGAGAAAAGTAGACAGTGAAGGAGTGAAGATCTATATTGTGCACCTAATTTGGCCTTTAATTATAAGCAAAGGGTAGAGAGATCCACTCTATATTTAACCTCACCATGGTTCTATCACACTCATCATTAAGCATCTCATTTCTATCCCTACTAGCACAAACCCAGTCGAAAATTGATAAACAATATTAAAACACACCATTCAATCTTTGGCAGCTTAATTTTCTCTTAAATATGGATTATTATATATCTTCTTTAACTTCTCTTATTGAGATATACTAATACTATAGATTTGGAACATCCATGAAGACTCATCCTAATAAACAGTTGATGACTGTACTACTACATATACAAACTGCCAAACCTGGTAACCTAGTAATCAGATTTTTAAAGATTCCAAGGATTTTGGATCATTTAATAAAGTAAATATAGAGAAAAGGCACCCCATATTTCATAATCTCAGCCTTTACAACAACCAATACCCTTATTTTTCTTATTATAATCTCTCTTATTAAAAGCTAATTAAACTAATGATCTCACATTGGTTCATTTTCAGACCTTTAGACATCTTTTTCCTGACTAGAGAACTAGAGAAGGCTCTGTCATGATGTAGAATTAGAATCAGTCGCTCCACTTCTTTTTCAAGGAGCTTGAGTGTAAAGTGTGGACTGTCAATTCCTCTCTCATATCCCTTCTTTCACATTGCAAGAGAAAAAGTAAAACCATGAGTAGATTTAGCAATCATGTTATATATGAAATACCATCATGTGTGGCATTTGTGTCACTTTCATTTCATAGTATAAGTAATGGAGATGGTTGGTTGATGGGCTCAATGTGCAATTATGTGTTATTTTCTCCCCCCATGCTAGTGGTAACTTCCATGATTTTCTTTTATCTTGGTACACTTCATATTGAATTTATTGGAATTTTTTTTAATTTGTGGGTTTTATGAAAAGAGTTTTTTCTTTTTATGGGTAAGAAAACAGTATTGAAAAGGTAAAGAGTTCAGGGTCTAGGATGTGAGATGTATAAGGGACCATCCTTAAGTTAGTTTCCCACGGCTGTGAGTGGTGCGCAAACATTTCCCAGTAAATGAGTGATTATTTGATGTCCCCTTTGAATATTCACCCTATTTTTTCTCTTTTTTTTTATGCACGGTCCTAGTGGTAATGAGGACTTCGTAAGTGGGCTTTTGTTTGCAAGAATTCCTAATATGATTTCTAGATATTGAAAATTTCTAACAACATGTCCGTTGCTGTCTTCCCAGAATTTTAATATCCCTGTTTGGTTTGTAACTATTTAAAAATCCAACCTTATGGATTGATTTTTTTTTTCATTTATGGAAATAAGTGAAATTGAAATGGTAAATTACTAAACTCCCTTGGCAATCAAGAGTTGACGTATCTAGATATGACCCCAATAACCACCCTTCTCACAAATATAAAAGATCATGTCCACAACTGAAAAAAAAAAAAAAAAACTGGAAATGGCTATTTCTGTGATTTTTCTTGTATTTCAATTTACCCAAACAGTTCTCGAATCTATAGTTAAGGGCGCTCACCAAACTGGAAGACTTTATATCATGGTTGTTTCTTCCCTTCTCAATTGTTCAAATCAGGTCATTTCTTTTCTTCTTCTTTTTTTGGTGAAAGAGAAATTCAATTTCAAAAGAGAAAACAAAACAACACAGCACTTAACCCAGGTATCTAATCCAAGTACTCACACAATCAAATCATAACTTACACTTTTTTTTATTTTTTTGGTAAAAAGAAAACTTCTACTTTGAGCACCTATCATGATGAACAGGACCATTCTAAGATCCAGGGATAATGAAAATTGAAAAGAAATAGAAAAAACAGTACTGAACTCAACAATTGAAGATAGGATGTCCAAAATTATGGAGTAGGGTGCTTACAAAGCAATGCCCTTCATTTGTTGGCATTTCCAGATTTCACTCCAGTGAGGTTAGACTCTGCCTTTGATTGGTGTTGCATAAAATATGATCAAATTGTTGGACACTCTTCTAAAATTGGAAAGATTCCCAATTTATGAACATTAAAATCTCATGCAGTCCACTTTAGATCCATGCAACCACCATTTTAGGACATGTTATATTATAGGCATTTCTAGCGGAAACTTTGGCTGTTGAGAATTTTTTTTTTTTAATATCCCCATCAAAATTTGTACAAAGATTATTTTTTATTTGGATGATTTGAAAAACAGAGTGAATTCCTAGAATCTAAATAATTCATGGGTAGTGTTTCATTGTGTATTTAGGAATTCGAATAAAAAAGTTGGTGGACAGATACTTGGAAGTTTTGAAAACTCCCAAAGTTCAAGAGGCCCTACCAAACTATTGAAATCCTCATTGATGGATTCCAAGGTAAACTTCCGTACAGTACAGAGAGGTGGCCTCAGACCTAAGTGAGGCTGCATGCCTCTAATCCTGCACAACAGGAACAGTTGTGGGGATTCATCCAGGGGCAAATTCTATTGATCAGTACTCAAAAGAAAGTTCACTTTGCCTTAAGTCTCATCACCAACTGAGACCCACTTTTGCATCTTAGGATGATGGGACAATGTGGCCTAACCGACACCCTGCAATGAAATCCAACAACTCTGTTCATGGAAATTCCAAATGGGGTGTTAATTTCAGATCAAATCACTCTGTCATCCATTTTCATTGAGCACTAAAATAATCATATTCAAGGCTCCATCACCGTCCAATCATGAATCTGTTAGTGATGGGATATTGGGTCCAACATATACATCATAGCAGTTGAAAATAGAAGGTGAAGAAAACAAAGATGAAGGACAAGTCATTTTGCTGGTCTTATGCGGACAAATAATATAATATTTAGGACTTGTTTAAATGAAAAGTGGTAATCCATCTTGGTTTTATTTATTTTTCCTCCTATTGGTATATATATTGTAGTGGCGGCTCCAGAAATTTAAGTCAGTTATTATCTTTTAAAAATCGAATAAATTTGTTTTCTCCTTTATTAATATTTATCATCTACTTTCGATAATTCGACAAATATAATATAAAATTCTTAAATAATCTATTTCCGATTGATCTCCCATTCGATTACTACATCATTTTCAATATAAGTGACCAAATAGTTATTCATCCATTGATCTCCCATTCGGTTACGCAACCTGTTATTTACGTATTTCATTGCTGAAAAAATCAACACCAATTTTAGTAACAAATAAACTAATTGGTATACGATGTCCTTCTTTGTCTCCACTAATTTTTTTAGCAATGTCACCAATTCCTTTTAAGTTCTAAAAACTCTTTGCTAGAGCGCATATCAGAAATGTGGGCCCATTATTTTTTTTTATATATTTTGATAGACAGTTGACCCATTAACTTAGTGGGGGGTATTTTATGATAACTTTTGTTCACTACCACAGCAATAAAAAAAATATGTAAAGTTAGCTAATGTGGGGGTAAAACTCTTAAATTGAGTGGGGTCAAACTCAAAAGTTTATGTGGGGTCAAACTCAAATTTTCAATTCATGACATAAAAAAATTTATTTTTAAATATTTTTGCAAATCTCAGTGGGGTCAATTGACCCTACTGAGATCAATGAGATCAATGTGGTGCCGCCCATGACATATTGCAACTTTTTTTTTCTTTTTCTAGTTTATATAGCCCCACATCCCATCACCATCTGGTGATGGACCGGATGCAAGTCACACAACTCATCATTTGTTTATAAGAATAAGGTGATAAGAGCAGTATATATATACCATGGAAATCTTCAGATTTATGGTAGGTATTTCCATTTTATTATACTTCATGCTTCAATGCAAACGAAAACATCCATTAAATCTTATGCCTTGTAGAAAATCATTCTACTCTTGTCCCCCTCCAAAGGCCATTATTTAATATTGAATTCCAAACTTGGGCAAATGGGGATCCTTGGGTTTTGGTTTAATGAGAACAAAGAAAAGAAAACTGGAGTTGTGCTTTACACAAAATTCTGAGCACGCTTGTAATTGTAAGCATTCATGCATGTAGCTTTAGTATTAGAAACTACTCCAACTTCATCATTCAGAAGAAGCTCAAAATCATGAACCTTGGGTGTATTGACCTGACGCTGGGCCAAATTCCACGGCAATCTAAGTTGGAGCTTACTGTTAAATTGAGCTGCACGAAAACACATGATTAAAAATAAAAACAAATACAAATGAGTTATGTATGTTACACCAATTCATGTTGATGATCAGCCAATTACATTTTTGCACAGTGCTGAGTCCAACATCAATACGAAGAGCTCGTAAAATTTTTAAACGAGTATGAGCTTGTGATTTTGAACGATTTGAATTTACGAAGAAAACTCCCACTTATTGGGCATTCTTATTCACATTTTTAATACATGATTCACTTTAATGGTGGGCCCAATTTCAATGGATTCAACCAATATGGGAGCATGGGGACTAAGGTATTATATATATTGGTGAGATAATGAGAGTCAGTGGGGGCAAAGAGAGAAAAGAACAGTGAAGAAAATGTCAGAGAGAGGAAGATGTGCACAAGCGTATGTATGTATGCTTTGTTGGGGATTCAGAGGAGAGATGAGGGGCCCATTTCATACATGATGCAGCTCAGATAAATTCAAAGAGGTCATGGAGTAAGTATCATACCAACAAGTTTGTGGGGGGTTTGACAATTTTAATGGCCTTTGTTCCTTGAACGCAAAGGAAGTCAAGTTGGAAAACAGGTCGACTATATGTGCTCCCCTCTCCGCATAAAAGGGGCCAAAGGCCCCCGCATAATCAATTAACCTTCCCATAAAAAACGAGTCACATGGAAGCTAACACACTCCCCATTTCAACCCCTCCTCCCATTTCTTTTTTTGGTCTACCACCCCATCTCAAGCAGTCACAAAAGTCTCAAGTCCCTCCTTCAAATCCATGCTTCCTCTTCTTCACCCCCTCCTCCTCGTCTTCCTCTCCCTCCTCCATGGCTACGAGAACATCACATCTATTGGGAATTCTCTTATGGGTCTCTCTCCTCATGTTGGTGGTCCATGGATTGACTCATTTGAGGTCTAGAAACAACTCTCTCCCCTCTCATCCTACCTCAACCAATCTACATAGGAAGGTGCTGATGGCCAAGTTCGATTTTTCTTCCTTCCACGCCGCGAGACATCGGCAGCACACTCCGGCCGCCGACGTTGCCGAGCCTGACTCGGCCGACAGTGAGATCGACCCGAGATACGGCGTTGAGAAGCGATTGGTCCCCGGTGGTCCCAATCCATTGCACCATTGATCAGATTCCTCATTTCATGATATGTTTATAGTCCTGCTTACACCCATGCAAAAGAGTACTATCATGCTCACATCCATGCAAGGAGAAAATGGTTGGTGAGTGCTCTTATCACTTGCAAAATCCCATTCTTTTTTTCATGTGAAGAAGAAGAAGAGACGACCCCATTTGAGATCAATCAATAACATCTTGGAATGTACCTTTAGTGAGTATAAATGTGTATGTAATATGACTACAAACAGTACTTTTAGCTTCCTTTTTTTTTTTTTTTGAAGTTTTTCAATTCAATGATCATCTTCTCATATCATCCACATGGCAAAGTTTCATTGCCAAATCTTTCAACCATGTAGAGATCAGGAGCTCTTATAATTTTTCTTTTTTGTAATTTTGATGTAGTTTTGTTTTAATATTATTTGGAGAATTGAGCTGGGTTTTGTTTATAATATATTTTTGTTAAACAATGAGTAGCTGCAACGGCACGGCACATTGTTGGAAGTGGAATTTGAACTACAAGAAATGTCTAATTTTAATGAAGTAAGATAGATGGGTTATGCTGCAAACATGGGTTTGTATTTTAAAGAGAGAAGATCCATTGATCCCTTTATTTTTCTCATACATACATGGGTTGGGAACACACATAGGTGACATCCAAATGTTCTTCTGGTGTGATCTACAGTACAAAAGGAGGTTTGGTTGGGACTATACCAACTGCCCCATGGACTTTTACCCACTAATGAGGCAGTTAGTCGACCTTATTGACTGTTCATCGTTATCCTCAACAACCCTCCAATTGAATGGTTGGGATTGTCCAATCGGTGTATTTTTCCGGGTTGTGGTTCATCCATCAGGGGGCACTCAGGTGAATGGTCCTGATGTCATGCATGCATGTTTGCTACATGTTTGTCACATGACAAGAGTGTTTGATTTCAGGTGTAGAGAGTCAAATTAAGATAAAGAAGGGTGTCTAAACATTGGATATTTTCAGGTTTTACTAGATGAGGACATGGAAAAGGTATGAAGTATAATTAGAAGGAGAATTACCTTTTTTTTTTTTTTCTAAATTGCTAATGACATGAGGGTTGACTCATGGGTACAAATTGGTGGACTGATAAAGCTACAATAGGTCTGTTTTTCTGCTTCTGGAATGGTGGGATACTGTGTGAACATATATGTCATCTTTTTTTAGTGCCCCAGAATCCTCTTTTTGTTTATGTTCACAAGCTATTGACATGCATGATGTTGGCCCTAACCACTTCGATTTATGTAATAGAGCTGGTGTTTGACTTTGAGCGGAATGGTGGGGATGTCACCACAACCACATGGCATGTGCTGGAAGAGTGCCGAATGGGTCTATCCAATGGCTTTGTTGAGTAACACATGAACCAATATGAGTTCATGATCCGATGGTGATGTGGAGTATGCTGTGACCCATTAATATTTCCAATAGTTAGAAACATGGCCGTGATGGGCTGCACTGGGCCATGCTGAAGTTTGCCCAAGCCCAACCTGTCTGGTTATGGTTATGGGCCCACATTCATTTTTCAGAATGGTCATTAGTTTATCTAATGTATGTCAAGCCCGGATATCGGCCGAGTCCTATCTAGCTCATGGCATACAAGCCCATTTAGCTATTGTAGAGAATCAGGCCCTAGACCATCCCTTAGGCCTGATAGGATCTCAACTCAATTTTTGATCTGGGCTGGGCTTGGGCTGGATGCATATCATGGACACTCCTACTTAGCAAATGATCATCCAAATTGATCTTGACACTTTCCAGCAAAGAGATCCAGTCAGTTGGTTTGTGACCAACCACCAAATCAACATTTGATCAAGATCAAGCTGTGTGGAGAAAAAGGCCCCAAGTGGCATGCCAGAGATTATGGGCAATTTCTATTGCTTGTGGCAATACCAACACTCCCAATGGACTGACTTTATTTGGGTTGTTGTTCCTCACAAAATCATTTTCTTTTTCTTATCTTCCTATCTGTAGCACAAGCATTTGAAGATTGAAATGATTATGAAAGATATCATTCCTTTCTTCCTTTGAATACAATGAAAGAGAGAAAATGCCATCAATGAGTATCACTAACTGGGCCCCGCTGAAAAATTTGTTGTTGGGATATGATTTTTTGTGCAAAAAGTTTCATCCTCTAATCTAATAATTAAAACAGCTAGAAAGCCATGGTAAGTGGTAACCTGGAGGCTCTTTGCTTTAGCCATGGACCCACTAATGAAACCATGGGACCCATGCGTGGACTGGACGGATAGCAGCTGGAAAAAAGGAAACAATGGGTCCAACCACTTGGCTTATAAGTTACCAACTGAATGATATTCCTCTCTTGACTCTTGAGGATTATTCTATAAATGAGGGATGAGAAGGCTAAAAACGGCTAAAGGATCAATATTTGACTCAGGTGTGTTCAGTCATCAAGTTCACATGGACTGGGGATGACAATTTGTAACTTGTAATTTGAACCAAGTTAAGGAAAGGAGTGATCATAAACTAAGAAACGAAGTATGCACCCTTTTTTTCTCCTGTAAAGAAGTATATATGTGCAATGGAAAATAAAGAAGAATAGAACTTTATGTCCAAATGGTAATATCGATCTGTAGATATATACTTGGGTTGTGATGGGTAATATAAATCAAGGTGGATTAGTTAATCAGATTATTTAAACAAATGGTGAAAGAGCCTGGGTGTTTCTGTCGGAAAGCATAAAGGGAATATTCAAAACTGTCAACTTTAGATCCATTATTTTGAAAGGATAACTTGCTTGATTACCTAACAGAGAGGCTTAACTACAAATTGTTCATGGACCAATTTAGATATACTTTTTTCTTGGGAATTTCTTTGAAAGGGTCTGGTTCTTTTAGTGTCACGATCCGAACCCGAAATTTAAACAATTCGAGTTAACCGGAGTTGAAACCATATTTACTCCCGTGAATTTTAACACATAAAACTCACAAGGGATACAGAATACACATTATGCGGAATATAAACCAATATTTACATTGATCTCAAAAGTTGTTTACATCATGATCATGATTATCACTTGCATACAAAAACAATGCAAGGATCTTAGTATGTACATATACAAAAGTTTTCATCTCCAATCCAGGATTTACACCAAAATTTTCAAATTACATATGATTATCATTTCCATTCGACTAATCCGCCTGGCGGAACCGGAGTGGTCTCCTCCGCTGCCGGTGCGGTCGCACCAACGGTAGGGGCAGCTGAGCCTGTAATGTCATCATAACACTGGTGAATTCAACAATTCAGCAAAGTATAAACAGTGTTTTATGATCATACATGCTACTTGTAAAACAGTAAACAATAATCAGTAAACAGTTTTATAAACACGTCAGTAAGGATCTTATTCATCATTGACATTGATAACTTCGCAACTAATATAATATTTCCAGAACAAATCAAGTCAAGTACCATCTTCCTTAAAGGAAGGATTACCATCTCCATAAACAAAGAGACATTACCATCTTCTCTATGGAAGAATAATATGTGGGATTTATCAGTGTCCGGGCCAGGAACTACTGACATCACCACGGAGTTCCGGAACACTCCACAAATAACTGCTGCAGACAGTATCAACATCGGCTCAATGAGCATGTAGAAATCATTATGTAGTGCCAATTCACATATAACTCATGTACAATGTAAGTCTTTAAATTTGATTACATAGAATGAACATTTATGAGCTAATCGTTATAGTTTCCGTACTAATGCAATTCAAGTGATTACCAACCAATGGGTGTACTTCCAAGTGCTTTAATGTACATGTGTTAATCGATAGACATTACAGTTCTTATGGAAAGTCGTACATTAAAGACCCTTAATTAACCCTTATTGGCGGTATGAAGGTACAAACAGCCTTGAATAAATCAATAGGCTTTATATCTTAAATTTCAAACCGAAAGTCTAAAAATACATCATTTAATTACCTGTCGGTTCACTCATCGGTTGACCTATCGGTCGACCGAGATGTGCTTTTCGGCTGACCGATATGTATCGGTCAAGCTGACGGTTCGAAAACCAGAGGCGAATCCTCTTGTTCCAGTTGCTGTGTCGGTTCAGTCTTCGGTTGACCGAAGACGTTCGTCGGTTGACCGATGTGATCGGTCAGGTCTCGGTTCAAAAACCAGAGACGAGTTTTTCTACATATTTAACACTATCGGTCAGCTCGTCGATTAGCCGTCGGTTAACCGACCGCGTCGGCTGACCGATAATACCCAGAGACAGGACACATAATTCATACACAAATTCTGGTCTGTCCAACTTCCTTTGAACCTGAACCAAACCTCTTGGAACCTTCTGTTCCTTCTCTGCACATCATTTAAACACATATATGACTTCGATTCCATAAAAATGAATCTAACACCCTATTCAATAATTCAAGAAAAAATCCCCATTTCATCAACTCAAATCCAATATAACAAAGCAGATAAATCACAAGGAGCTAAACTCCAATACATGCACAACTAAAAGAAAAGAACATTAATTAGCATCTGATCATCATTATTTGTTTATACTTGCCTCTATTACAGCTGAATCCAAAAACCCCTTAAGTTGATTTCCAAGAAATCCAACAAGTAGGTGATGGAGAAGATGACAGCTTCTCTTGTTTCTCTTGAAATCCAACACCACAAATTTCTCTTAGTACAGAGTTCTTTCAAACTTGTAGAAGATGAATTCTCAGTTGAACTTAGTCATCAAAGAAACCAACCAAAAGAATGGAGAAAGATGACAACTCAGATTTCACCCAAGCATATAGACAAGAAGAATGACAAGATGAAGAAAGAACCGAAGGCTGCACTTTAGCTGCTGTAAACCATCTCCATCGAATGAAAATGGGTTCAGGTGGTTTGTGCTGGGTGTTGGAATACACGTATGAGGATGAAGGACATATGGGCGCTTTCATGTACATGGAATAATACACGTATGAGGATGAAGGACATATGGGTGCTTTCATGTACATGGAATAATGCATGAAGGACATGTGGTGTTTTCATCCACTTTTTATTTATAAGCCCTCTCCAGTAGTCTTAATCTTATTTAGAGTAAAATCAAGAACCCAATTTCCAATTCAGGTCAAGTAACTTTAAGTACCCATTTTGACATAAAACCCTTCTTTCTACTAATTTACATTGAAGACCCACTTAAACAAGTCTATTCAACTTACTTGTGACTAATTTAAATCATAACGATCATTAATCTTATGTACTTTAATGAATCACTTCTTAATCAATGATAACCACGATTAATTAGAATTAATCGTACTTAAATCGGGATGGAGTGTAACATTTAGAGAGTTTCTGATCGAAATCTCAAATGTTTTTTCAGAAATCTCTTTGTTGACAGATTTTGGGAATGGAAAACTTCAAAACTTCTAAAAGCCTAATAAGATAAGGATTTGCAAATGGTAACATGTATGAGACTTTTGGAATTCCAGCAGCCTTCTGGTGAAACTCTGGCTACCTCAATTTTTTGAAGGTGGGTTCCACGTACCACAGATTCTAAAAGCATGCTCCAATTGTAATTGTTAAAAAGGTTGGCCCCATGTACCATAGTTTTTGAAAGTAGGCCTCATGTATCACAGTTCTAAAGATGGGCTCCATGTTGTAATTTCTTAAACGTAAACCTTACATAGCACAAAATTTTAAGGGTGAGCTCGTAATTTCTAAAAGTGGACCCCATATTGTAATTTTTAAAGATGGGCCCCACTTACTAATTTCTAAGATGGATATTCCCATATAATTTCTACAAGGGGCAAAACATAAATTCTAAAGGTGGACCCACATAATTTCTAAAAGTGGATCCCACATTGTAATTTCGAAAGTTGACCCTGCCTACTAATCTCTAAACGTAGGTCCAACATTCTAATTGCTAAAGGTAGCCCACATTGTACAATCAAGATGTGGGCCCAGATTTTGATTCCTAAATGTACCAAAATTTCAAAACGTGGTCACATGTTTTTTCTAAATATATAGGCCAACATAACATAAGTTTTAAAGCGGGCCCAGATTTTGATTCCTAAATGTACCAAAATTTCAAAACGTGGTCACATGTTTTTTCTAAATATATAGGCCAACATAACATAAGTTTTAAAGCTGGCCTCATGTTACAACTTTTAAAGGTAGACCCACATTCTAATTTCTAAAGGTGGCCCCACGTATCACAATTTCTATAGATTTGGTTCCAACCACATTGTAATTTCTAAATATGGCCCCACATACCATAATTTCTGAAGGTGCGCTCCATGTGATAATTCCTCGAGGGAGGCCCAAGCATAATTTCTAAAGGCGGGCCCGTGTAGCCAAATGTATACACAGGTGTTGCTCAAATCAAGAATTCTAGCAGCTATAAAACAGGAAATTTATAAAACTTATGATACATGATAATCTTATATAAGAATATCAGCATGAGCGAAACAAGTAATTTAGTAATGACAAAACATTTTAAGACTCCAACATTTGGAATTTCCAAAAATCCACCAAACAAGATCTAAAGAAATTTCAGTACAGAAATAGGCCCTAAACAAGATGATATGGGCATTTTGAGAGAAAAATTGGAAAGTATTTATGTATGTATACATTTACATTGTAGGATTTTAGCCATGTGATCTTTGTTATTATTCCCTGTCTAGTGCAAATGGTTGTTATATTGCATTTATTCTTGATATTCTACTTGCAAAAGCTTCAAAAAGCAATAGATGACATTTGCTTGGGCTAGTGAAGCATCAAATCAAAAGCAAAGAAAAGACGCGAGGGTTTAAAAGCAAAGGTGCTAATTGACTAAAATTTCTTTTCTAAGAGCTTTTTGTTTAGTACTACGAGAGAGTAGCTTTTTTTGCTTTTTTTTACTACAAACGAGAGTTTTTTTTTTAATGAAACAACTCTTCTCGAAGTTAGAGCTTTAATGACCCCCTCTTATTTTCCTCTTTTAATTTGACCATTCACTTCGCTTTAAAAATTTATACCCGAAGGTGGGGAAAAGAGAGAGATATTTCTTTCTCTGAAATTAAAATCATAAATCAAACGCTGGGTTGTAGGCCTCTCGTTGGATTTTAAAATTTGCCAAAAGGGATATGCCCGATGCCCCTTGGAAATAAGATACCCCCTCCCCAAAAAAAGGGATCAAGGGCTATGTATGAGTTCAAGTTTCCTGAATACATTATCTATATTACTAAAGGGATGTATACACTTCCTCACATAAAGACACTGGCGCAACCTCAAATTTTTTGCAATGTCATTTCCGGAGTTGCCCTTATCCCTAAAATCTCTATATCTATTACACACTCAAAAGACCTAAAATCTCTCAATCAAGAATCATCTTCCACTCAAAAGCCTAAAATCTCTCCATGAGATCCCTAAATAAAGGAACACACCAGATGTGCTAAATTTATATCAATCAATTCATGGGTCCCGGCCCGCATCATTTGATTTTATGGACGGTTAGAATAAAGATGGTAGACCCCATTCATCTGGGTCCCACTTAAAAATATTTGGTCAATTTGTTAGGTCTATGATCATTTGATCCATTGATATTTCTTAATCAATTCATGGGTCCCATCCCGCATAATATGATTTTATGGACGGTTAGAATATAGATGGTTAAAATAGAGATGGTGGACCCCATTCATTTGGGGGGTTCCACTTAAATAGGTTAGGTTTGGTCAATTTGTGAGGTCTATGATCATTTAATACTTTGATCATTATCAAGCAATTCACGGGTCCCAGCCCGCATCAGATTATTTCATGGACGGTTAGAATATAGATGGTGGACCCCATTCATCTTAGGGGTCCCACTTAAATAGGTCAGGTTTGGTCAATTTGAGAGGTCTATGATCATTTGATCTTTATCAATCAATTCATGGGTCCCGGCCCGCATCATTTGATTTTATGGACGGTTAGAACAAAGATGGTGGACCCCATTCATCTGGGTCCCGCTTAAAAATATTTGGTCAATTTGTTAGGGCTATGATCATTTGATTATTTGATTTTTCTTAATCAATTCATGGGTCCCATCCCGCATAATATGGTTTTATGGACGGCTAGAATACAGATGGTGGACCCCATTCATTTGGGGGGTTTCACTTAAATAGGTTAGGTTTGGTCAATTTGTGAGGTCTATGATCATTTGATCATTTGATCTTTATCAAGCAATTCATGGGTCCCAGCCCGCATCATATGATTTTATGGACAGTTAGAATATAGATGGTGGACCCCATTCATCTTGGGGGTCCCACTTAAATAGGCTAGGTTTGGTCAATTTGAGAGGTCTATGATCATTTCATCATTTGATCTTTATCAATCAATTAATGGGTCCCGGCCCGCATCATTTGATTTTATGGACGGTTAGAATAAAGATGGTGGACCCCATTCATCTGGGTCCACTTAAATGTATTAGGTCAATTTGTTAGGTCTACGATCATTTGATCCTTTGATCTTTCTTAAGCAATTCATGGGTCCCATCCCGCATAATATGGTTTTATGGGCGGTTAGAATATAAATGGTGGACCCCATTCATCTTGGGGTCCCACTTTAAATAGGTTAGGTTTGGTCAATTTGAGTGGTCTATAATCATTTGATCATTTGATTTTTATCAATCAATTAATGGGTCCCAGCCCGCATCATATGATTTTATGAACGGTTAAAATAGAGATGATGAGCCCCATTCATCTTGGTCCCACTTAAATATATCAGGTCAATTTGTTAGGTCTATGATCATTTGATCTTTCTTAATCAATTCATGCCTCACCTAAAGAATAAAACATTTGGAAAAAAACATAAAGATCAAATTAGCAACAAAAAAAAGGACTCACAAGTTTACTAATTAATAAATTTATTAAAAATAATTCATATCAGTCTGTGCATTTGGTGGTTTCGTGGTTATCCATGGGGTTTTGCTAGTATATATTAAAGCAAAGGGGGAGGTGGGCTGTGGGGGGTGCCACATCATCCCTAAAAAGTCTCTCCTTTCAGAAAAATATTTATAAAATCAAATAGAGCTTTGGGTGTGAGAGGTGGGCTGTGAGGGGTGCCACGTCATCCCTAAAAAGTCTCTCATTCAAAGAAATATATAAGAAAAGGTGAGCCACCACACTCATATAAAACAAATCTCCTCCCTAAATGGCTAAATCTCTATTTCAATTATCTTTTCCAAATCACCTCCCTAAATCTCTCCATTTCATTCAAATTTTTTTATAAAGATAACAAACTCACATCTTTATCATATCTCCTACAATTTCTACTAGACAAACAATGCCACCTTTAAACATATCATGATGCACCTTAACGAATTAGGATAAGAAGCTTACTTTTAAATATTATATCATATGACCCCACCAATGCTCCTTAGAACACCACATCAATAAGGGCCTACTAACCAAATATTCAATTGGACACACATTTAGATATTTGGATATGGGCATATCTTTAGATGTTACATCATGTGACCCCACTAAGAATCCTCGGAATGACACATCAGCAAGGTCCCACTGTCCAATTGGACACACCTTGAAGGAATTGGGATATGAGGCTCACCGTTAAATGTTATATCATGTGACCCCACCAAGTTATTTTTTCTTTTTATTAAAGTTATATATATAATAAATATAAACTACTTATTTATTTCTACAAAATTTGTTCTTTTTCGATAATATCTCAGAAAATAATCACATATTTCATTATATTTTTTGAGCTCGGGCCCCATACCTCTCCATTTAATTCTATAAGCTTATGCTTGTGGGGCCCACCCTTGGCCCATCCAAATGGACCAAACACACGACCTCCCTAAATTGTACATGTTCATTAGCTTTTGGTCAGATCCGGATTTACTGGACCGTTGATCGACTGTGTACCGATCCGAATGGATTGTTGACCATTAAACTTTTGGGGCTAGATGGAGATGGTAGAAACCACAGTTGAGACTAATTGTTTGCAAAGAGAAGGGTCCCAGTGAGTCCTTGAAATCCCCACATCACCACCTCCATGTGGGTCTACAGGTGGGACCCACTACAAACTTGAGGTTACCTTAATCTAAGCTTTAACTTAGGAGAGCTGCACTATATAGACACACATTCATATTTGTGTAATGGTCAATGCCTTTAAATTCAAGAGGGCATTATGTTATGTAAGTTTACTTCTCATTTATATTTATTTTCATCACATGTTAAAAGATTCTAATATTCAAAGACAATAAATTTCTTTCTTTTAGACTTATTTTATCTTAATAATATTTTAAAATAATTCTTAAATTTCTAATATATTTTTACTTTTGGTCTGGGCTTAGCACGGGCGTTTGGTGCTAGTTATATTTTAATGTGACCCCTCTAACTCTCTAAGAGGATGTGGGCTCGACTGACAGTCAAAGTTGACATAAAACTGGTCAAATCTAATCCAAAATCTTCCTTTATAATATATAATATTTCTTCTCTATCTTTTTTAAAGTTTTTATTCTCTCATTTGGGAAAGTTTTATGTACATGGTTAGTTTTGTAAGGCTTAGCATTCCCACACTAAAATCATTAAAATTTATTCCCAATATATAGATATTCTTTTTTTTTTTTTTTGGATAATGCAGGTTCCCATCCCTTTAGGCAAGAACTAGCAAAACCCCGTGGATAACCACGAAACCACCAAATGCACAGACTGATATGAATTATTTTTAATAAATTTATTAATTAATAAACTTGTGAGTCCTTTTTTTTGTTGCTAATTTGATCTTTATGTTTTTTTCCAAATGTTATATTCTTTAGGTGAGGCATGAATTGATTAAGAAAGATCAAATGATCATAAACCTAACAAATTGACTTAATATATTTAAGTGGGACCAAGATGAATGGGGCCCATCATCTCTATTCTAACCGTTCATAAAATCATATGATGCGGGCTGGGACCCATTAATTGATTGATAAAGATCAAATGATCATAGACCTTTCAAATTAACCAAACCTAACCTATTTAAGTGGGACCCCCAAGATGAATGGGGTCCACCATCTATATTCTAACCGTCCATAAAACCATATTATGCGGGATGGGACCCATGAATTGATTAAGAAAGATCAAATGATCAAATGATCGTAGACCTAACAAATTGACCTAATGTATTTAAGTGAGACCCAGATGAATGGGGTCCACCATCTTTATTCTAACCGTCCATAAAATCAAATGATGCTGGCCGGGACCCATTAATTGATTGATAAAGATCAAATGATCATAGACCTCTCAAATTGACCAAACCTAGCCTATTTAAGTAGGACCCCCAAGATGAATGAGGTCCACCGTCTATATTCTAACTGTCTATAAAACCATATGATGCGGGCTGGGACCCATGAATTGCTTGATAAAGATCAAATGATCATAGACCTCACAAATTGACCAAACATAACCTATTTAAGTGGAACCCTCCAAATGAATGAGGTCCACCATCTCTATTCTAACCGTCCAAAAAACTATATTATGCAGGATGAGACCCATGAAGTGATTTAAAAAGATCAAATGATCAAATAATCGTAGACCTAACAACTTGACCAAATATTTTTAAGTGGGACCCAGATGAATGGTGTCCACCATCTTTATTCTAACCGTCCATAAAATCAAATGATGCGGGTCGGGACCCATGAATTGATTGATAAAGATCAAATGATCAAATGATCATAGACCTCTTAAATTGACGAAACCTAACCTATTTAAGTGGGACCCCCAAGATGAATGAGGTCCACCATCTATATTCTAACCATCCATGAAACAATATGATGCGGGATGGACCCATGAATTGCTTGATAAAGATCAAATGATCAAATGATCATAGACCTCACAAATTGACCAAACGTAACCTATTTAAGTGGAACCCCCAGAGGAATGGGGTCCACCATCTCTATTCTAACCATCCATAAAACCATATTATGCGGGATGGGACCCATGAATTGATTTAAAAAGATCAAATGATCAAATGATCGTACACCTAAAAAATTGACCAAATATTTTTAAGTGGGACACAGATGAATGGGGTCCACCATCTTTATTCTAACCGTCCATAAAATCAAATGATGCGGGCCGGGACCTGTAACACCCCGACCCGCCTTAATCTCATTTTAGAGTTAATTAATTTATATTAATTGCTTAATGGATGTTTTGATTGTGATTGGACTTGATTAGGTAGAATTAGTGGGGTTTGACCATTTACTAAGTAGATTATGACTTTTGGAGTGTTTTGGGTTTTTGTGTGTACTTAGAAATTTTGGATTTTAATGCATTGCATATAGCATTTCATGGGCCTTAACTTTCATGCTTTGACCCAATTAATTCGGATCCATTTAGGCCCATTCCCAGCCCATTCATTTAACCCAAGCCTCTTTTTGAGAATTAAGTCCTTTTTGTGGACTTGCATGCAAGTGCTGGGATAAGTTGGGATAAAACCCATTTTTAGCTATTCTCTTCTTCTTCTTCCTTCATTTCCAGCTGAGAGTTCCTCTCTACTCTTCTTCTTCATTTCTTTCTTCCTCATCTCAAGCAACAATCCAAGGATCCTTGCATGTGAGTCTTGGTGGAGACATCTTCATCTTCCTATTCATCTTCTCCAAGCTTCCATTCTCTGTGAAAGTGTTTCATTTCCTCCATTGGTAAGTCTCATCTTCCATTTCCTTTCTCTTGCTTCATATTAGTGTAAGAATGTCCTAAATTCGTGCATACATCATCTCCTTCCTCATTCATTTCATTCATTTTCGTTTTCACCATTTTTAGGGCATTTGAGCTTTCATATTTGGGGATTTTTGAGCTTAAGAGGTTTTAGGTGTGTGAGATAGCTTCCAAGCACCAAGGCAAGTTAAACTTATACATTTGTATGCATGATTTCTTGTTTGATTCATGAATATATGCAATCTTGCTTAGATACCCTTCTTCTTGCTCAAAAATGGATTTTTGTGGGTGATTTCTTTTGTTAATGTATATGGGTTTATTGATGGTTTTGATGAGCATTTTGGAAGCTCAAAGATACCTATTGGTAGTGTTTTAAAACCTGATGGAATGCCTTGAATGGCTTCAGAGAAATCAAGAAGTTTCAGATTTTCGGAACCCAGGATTTGACAGTTCGCTCGAGCGAGCGTGAGTGAACGCTCGAGCGAAGGGCTCTCTGGGAGAGTTCGCTCGAGCGAACTCTTGGTCCGGTCGAGCGAACAGCTTTCTGTCTGGGGTCCGCTCGAGCGAACATTTGGACGCTCAAGCGAACCTGATACTTGCAGTATGCAGATTTTCCAACGACCATAACTTTTTAACCGTAAGTCTGTTTTTGGAGATCTACATACCGTTGGAAAACTCATGATGTGTAGAACCCAACAAAAAGTGATTTTATTTGATTTGAGCCTTGAAAAAGATTATATGTTGGATTCTACATAATTGTGACAAATGGACGTTTCCATGAGCCGGACATTGAACCGTAGCTTGTTCTAGTTGATTGGCCTGATAGATGGACCTGTAGGATGTGCACCCTGAACTTTTATCATGACCACTAGATTTGTTTAATTGTGGATATGGATTGAGCACCCGTACCAACAAAAGGGGCATTGTGTTCTTCGGATTGTAACCGTGCCAAATGTGTTCTATTAAGGGATTCGACATACAAATTATGTAACGCCAAGGGGTCCTCGTAGCCCGATAATGTCGAACTCTTAATACTACCCTGAGTTGGACGGTGAAGACCACATGTGTTCCCAAGACCGTAGGCCTGGCTTGAATTATATCTTGACTCCGTATATGATCTGTATGTACATGCATTGCATTCCGTTTCCAGTATTCTAGTATGACTTGATCATGCTTCTATTCAGTTATGTATTTTCTGTTACACATCTGTTATATTACATTTATTTCTGTCTTTGTTCAGTATATTTCAGTGAGTTCCGATTTGTTATTTATATCTCCTGTCCTGTATGCGTCCTGTATCTGATTAACACTGTCCTGCACCTGCTCTGTTGTTTGTACATTGTACTCTATGAGTCGGCACCACTTAGCTTCGACCCTATCTAAGTCGGACCCGGCTAAGTGTGGGTTTAGTATATTTCTGGCCCTCTGCAGATGGGAATTTATTCTGAGGGTTTACCGGCACCCTAGGTCTACGATGGAGAATTCTGGGTACCTCTGTCTCCTAGTAGCACCACCCTGTCATGTCCTGATATTCTACTCTCATTTTATTTTCATGTTATATGATTAACTTGAGAGAACATAGCTTATGTGGATGTGCCAACTAGTACTGTTAATATGTTTATCTGTTATCTATGACTCGTATGTCTCATGCTAATTCATGCACTGATATGCCTAGTGATCATTCCTTGATCTCTTATGATTTATACCTGTCTGACTATTCATTTGATACATGTTATATGGACTATATATATTTGTCTTGCTTAGCTTAGTCTAATGGTGCTACATTTGGCGTTACAGGTGAATACATCGACGCCATTGCCTCGGAGATCCTTAAGGAAGAGGAACCTCCACATAACGTAGCAGAGTGGACTCCTGATGATGTCTTCTAGACATCCACTTGATGAGAAATGGACGTTTAAATGACCCACTGACCGTGGCTAGGATTGCCACATATTTTGTAGTAGTTTATAAACTTGTTTAGCTTTTGGAATTGTAGACTTTAACTTAACTAACTTACTTCTTCTCTCTTTATCTCTTGAACTTGAATCTTTAAATCTATGCTCATGGACCCTTATGCTCTATATCTTGACGATTGTGTTATGTTAATTGGATATCTATTTGACAGATTTATATAGGAAGATTGAGAAATATAAACCTCACACGTGATATCCTGTGGGTAAATTCCGTACGTGGGGACCAAGAGTCAATGAGTGTGACTCGAATTTCCACGCGGGCGTGTGTCGCGCCTCGGGATGTGTGAAATCTCGGGCTCGGGGCGTGACAGGACCCATTAATTGATTGATAAAGATCAAATAATCAAATGATCATAGACCTCTCAAATTGACCAAATCTAATCTATTTAAGTGGGACCCCCAAGATGAATGGGTCCACCATCTATATTCTAACCGTCCATGAAATAATCTGATGCGGGCTGGATCCATGAATTGCTTGATAATGATCAAAGTATTAAATGATCATAGGCCTCACAAATTGACCAAACATAACCTATTTAAGTGGAACTCCCAGATGAATGGGGTCCACCATCTTTATTCTAACCGTCTATAAAACCGTATTATGCGGGATGAGACCCATGAATTGATTTAAAAAGATCAAATGATCGTAAACCTAACAAATTGATCAAATATGTTTAAGTGAAACCCAGGTGAATGGGGTCCATCATCTCTATTTTAACCGTCCATAAAATCATTTGATGCGGGCCGGGACCCATGAATTGATTGATAAAGTTCAAATGATCATAGACCTCATAAAATGAACAAACCTAATTTATTTAAGTGGGACCCCAAAGATGAATGGAGTCCACCATCTATATTCTAACTGTTCATAAAACCATATGATGCGGGCTGGGACCCATGAATTGCTTGATAAAGGTCAAAGGATCAAATGATCATAGACCTCACAAATTGACCAAGCCTAACCTATTTAAGTGGACCCCCCCCAAAAAAAAAAAAAAATGAATGGGGTCCACCATCTCTATTCTAAACTTCCATAAAACCATATTATGCGGGATGGGACCCATGAATTGATTAAGAAAGATCAAATGATCATATACCTAACAAATTGACCAAATATATTTAAGTGGGCGCCAGTTGAATGGGGTCCACCATCTATATTCTATCAGTCCATAAAACCATATGATGCGGGCTGTGACCCATTAATTGATTGATAAAGATCAAATGATCATAGACCTCACAAATTGATCAAACCTAACCTATTCAAGTGGGACCATAATGAATGGGGCCCACCATATCTATTCTAACCGTCCATAAAACCATATGATGCGGGATGGAATCCATAAATTACTTGATAAAGATCAAATGATCAAATGATCATAGACCTCACAAATTGACCAAACCTATGGGGTCCATCATCTATATTCTATCAGTCCATAAAATCATATGATGCGGGCTGTGACCCATTAATTGATTGATAAAGATCAAATGATCATAGACCTCACAAATTGACCAAACCTAACCTATTTAAGTGGGACCATGATGAATGGGGCCCGCCATATCTATTCTAACCGTCCATAAAACCATGTGATGCGGAATGGAACCCATAAATTACTTGATAAAGATCAAATGATCAAATGATCATAGACCTCACAAATTGACCAAACCTATTAAAGTGGGACCCAGACGAATGCGCTCCACCATCTATATTCCATCCGTCCATAAAACCATATGATGTAGGCTGGCAAAGGATCAAATGATCGTAGAACTAACAAATTGATCAAATATGTTTAAGTGAGACCCAGATGAATGGGGTCCACCATCTCTATTCTAACCGTCCATAAAATCATATGATGCGGGCCAGGACCCATGAATTGATTGATAAAGTTCAAATGATCATAGACCTCATAAAATGAAAAAACCTAATTTATTTAAGTGGGACCCCAAAGATGAATGGAGTCCACCATCTATATTCTAACCGTTTATAAAACCATATGATGCGGGCTGGGATCCATGAATTGCTTGAAAAGGTCAAAGGATCAAATGATCATAGACCTCACAAATTGACCAAACCTAACATATTTAAGTGGAAAACCCCAAAAAAAAAATGAATGAGGTCAACCATCTCTATTCTAACCGTACATAAAATCATATTATGCGGGATGAGACCCATGAATTGATTAAGAAAGATCAAATGATCAAATGATCATAGACCTAACAAATTGACCAAATATTTTTAAGTGGGACCCAGATGAATGGGGTCCACCATCTTTATTCTAACCGTCCATAAAATCAAATGATGCGGGCCAGGACCCATGAATTGATTGATATAAATTTAATTTTTTGAATTTAAAGGTTTGGATTTGATCCACAAAATCGTTGAAGATATTACTTGAATGGAAATTCTTTTTGTAGTAAGGTGGATGGATAAATATTAGGAAATGATGGAGATTTATAGGAAGATATTTCTGTATGATTGGAAACGGAAGGGAGGAATGGAAGGGTGATACATCCCTTTGCTGCCACGTGTCTTGGATCCCTTTACTGCCACGTGTCTATCTCCAAGACATGCCAGGTGTCCTCCTCCAAGACTTCTCATGAAGTGTATACATCCCTTTAGTAATATAGATAATCCTTACGGGCTCAGGAGAGAAAGCCTGATAAAGTTTTCCTGTGACCCTAGTGTGGTAGTGCAATTTTGAACCCACAACCTCCAGATTCAAACAGTGGTCCTAGGCCAATTGAGATACCCCTCTGGGTTGGGGGTTGGGGGTTGGTAAAGATATTCATATGAATAATTGTGAATGGAGATTGTTTTGGTAAGTTCCAGATGCTTGATTTGTTTAATCATTGATGGGTTGGTCTTTCAAAATAAAGAGTAACTCAGTACAGTAGCTTTCTAAGATATAATCTATTTCATGTTGTTAATCAATAACACTGATTGTGAGTTGTTCATAAGCTGCTGGCTAACCACACATTTGGTAAGACTTCGAAGTCTAGAATTTCTGTATTCATTTGAGTCTTGAGATGTTTGCAGATGAACTCACTAGATTCGCTCCATGCGGCTGTCTCGCGTAGTGGGACCCCACTTAATCAATCCAAGCCCGTCATCCAAATGGATTCACCGATAGATCGAAATAAAAAAAACAAAAATCGAGGGCCATGAAATGGGGTTGGAATGATGTGATTCACTTCTGATGCAGCGCCCCTGCATTATAGCATGGTGTGTCCCCCTTCTTCAATGCATTGTGGGGCCCACCTTTTTGAAATCCGAGCCACTCATTAGTCCTATCATCCTATGTGGTGATCAACGTGTAAATTATTTTTCAGATATGGAAGATGGCCACCATTAGATTTTCTATGTTAAAACACGTGATGAACTTCTTGTAGTTTTTATAGTTTGGGATAAAATGGAGGGAGTCCCTCATGTGTGATTAATCTTATGTAGAGATGTCAAACGGGCCATGCCAGGCCAGGACCTCGACCCAGCACAGCCCGCCGGCACGGCACGGGCCATACCTGAATAGTACTGTGTCGTGTCATGCAGTCTCGTTTGGTCTTAAACTAAAAAAAATATGCTCTTAAGTGGTTCACTGATTCATTTGGTCTTACACATAAACATACACACCGAGAAGTAGAGCATGGTACACATATTTAAGTGGTTCGGTCAAACTCGACCTGTTCCATTGATAATAGAACCATTTGGATCTTTTCTACTTGAAGGTTTTTCAATAGGACTAAATTCATCCTGCTGCCATCTACCTGCACTAACAGCATATTCTGATGCTACAAAAGACATTGAGATAGTTTGTAGATCACGAGTCATGGCGGCTAACACTGGAAACCTGTTTTCATGTGCTTTCCACCAAGCTAAACTGTCCAAACTAGATGCATCATTCATCTCTAATACACCGGAGTCAAGATACGAGGATAACTCTGTCACACATTCACTTGAATTGGAGGCTATGCTCAATCTACTATAAAACAGATTCCACCTGATTGTTGGCCTTATTGAGGGCCTATACTAGCTCCTGTTGTACCCATTTGGTCACAATAAATCTGAGTATTTGTAATTTTATCCTTGAATTTGAAAAAGTATCTAAATCTTTATTTTTCATATTATTATTTATTTCTTCTAGAAAAAATTGTACACTGGGTAATCTTAACCAAGGATCTAATGCAACAAAAAAAAAAAAATTCATTGGAGCATATTTCCAATATTTATTAAAATTTTATTCCATATTTTTTTTTTACAAATGTCCTTAAGTAAATCATGATTACTATATTTTTTCAAATTGTAAACTAATTTCAAAAGGAGAATGTAGATCTCCATTAGAGGTGAGACAATACACCTCGAATAAAAATAATATTGCAATATAAAAAACTTGTAATAAATCTCCTATTTGGGCACACAACTCCCAATGTGCCTCAGTCATCAGCAGTTCTTGTGCATGAAAAGCACAATATTCATTCAAAATAATTTTTCTATTAATAGCCTTATTTAACAAATCATACATAGTATTCCATCTATAAACCCCGTCTAATCTTATATTTTGATGACTTGATCTTTGGCCTCTCAAAAGTTTCTTAGAGAGAGTGATAGAGTTGAATGCTTGGAGAGTGTTGAGAGAGTTGGATGATTTTGGTGAGAAATAAGAATGAGAGGGTTGAGACTATTTATAGACTTTAGAAAATTCAAAAAAACCAAAAATACCCCTAATATGACCGTTTTATTACCGTTGGAAGAGGGTAAAATGGACTTTTTAGCCCATATAGTCGTTTTATCATTGTTGGGGCCCAGGTGTGGCGTGCGTGCCGTGCCTAACGGGCCGTGCCGTGCAGTGTCGTTTTGGCACTGCAGTCACGGCTCATTCATGCCGGCTGTGCCTGGCACCTCGGCCCAGCACGGCGCGTGCCGTGGATCGTGCCTCACGGGCCGTGTCCTGCCATGCTAGCCTGGCCCATTGGTGGGTCCCCCGCAAGAGCTGGGCATCTCGTTCCAAACCCCTCTGAGTGATCCACAACTCTCTATATTCTCCCTCGTCCTCTCACTCTTCCAGACTCAACTCAGCTCTTCATAAAACCCAGTTTTAGGGTTTTAGCGGACAAAACTCATAAAAACTCTATCCCTCTCTCTCTCTTGAAATTGCAAACCACATCATTCATTCAAAGGTAAATACTTTGGAAAATCAATGTAAGATTCTTCTATTTTTGTTTGTTTCTCGTTTGGATCGTTTGGTGCAATGAAGTTCTATTTCCATTTCTACTGGGAAATCGCTGTGTAATTTGATATTGCTGGAGGTATATATATAGATCATAGAGAGAGAGAGAGATTCTATTGACGTTTTTTGTTTTTCTCTCTCAAGTCTAAAGGATTGGAAGGGATAATCATAAAACTAGAGAAGGAATGGGAACCACAAGCAAAGATCTTCTTGAGTTAGAGACACAAAAGCCCTCCTTCTTTGGTAAACACTTATTCTTATTCTTCTTCTTCTTCTATTTTATTCTATGAAATTGAATCCAGTTTGCAACAGGAGGAGATGTAGAGTTTTTTTTTTTTGGTTTCTCTTGGAGCTTCTACTTTGGTTATCCGGACTGAAAATCTGCCAAGACAGGAATATCACACCCATTCCTTCTTTGGTTTGGTGGTGTTTAAGGGCTGGGTTTTGGGCAAGGATCATCCCAAGCCTGGCCATCTATTACCCACTGGAAGCAATAGAGGATCCTGATCCTTTTGGTTAAAGGGTGTTTCCACCTTGGATCCTATGATGCACAGATACAGCATGGATACGGCTAGGACACACCATAGACAATTCATCAAGAAAATAGCATTATTGCACCACATGAAAGAAAATGTAGACTGAATAACAGTTTGTTCCTTAGTTTTAATATTCTCATATTTGAACATTGTCAATGAAAATTAGTCTAGGGGGTTCTTTTGTGCACAATTATGCTCTAGGAGTCTTTGCAGTACCATTCTTTTACTGTTATCTGTGCCCTTATATATATTATTGCTATAGAAGCATCAATTGTATGCACATTAGTGCTTAATGCACATTAGTTAGCTCACCCTAAACCGATAGTATACAGCTTTAACGAGATTGTCATGACAATGCACATCAATTATAAGTTTACTCACCTTATTTAATCTTTTAATTATGTGACTATTCATTACTTCAATACGACAACCATTATGAATTGTGATTGGGATTTTTTCCTTGATTATATGAATTATCACAAGCCTTTTCTTGCTTGATGGGACTGCAGAGTCGAACTTTCTTGTTTGCAACAAGGACCCTTTGTCCAGACCGGAAGATCGTGATGCTAAAAGAGCTGCTGGTGGGAAGCTTTCAACAACACCAGTTCCTACGAGCCAAGGTAAAGAGATGCCCAGTTTCTATAAGCTTTTCTCTATCCATTTTCCATTTCTACCTAAAATTGCAATGCTTTGTTTACATGAACTTTTGGTATGTATTAAATAATGAACTGCATTCTGTGTCATGTTGTAATCATCAAATATCAGTTGAATATTCATTGCTATCTGTTAATGCGTTTGGACAAATTTGTTGATTTGCACTTCATTAAATTTAGGGAGACTAATAAGCCCAATTTTTTGTCGCTTTTTTATTTTTTTTTAAATCTATAGAATCAAGTCACACCATGAGTTTGATTTGCTTACTTCATAAAGATGTAAGCTGATTTGCCTCATTCAGAAAGATGTTTTTTTCTTGCTTGTAACATGTTCAAATACTCTCAACTTTCTAGCCCACCATTACCATTCAAAAAGAAAAACTCCCTAGCCCACCATAGTGACAATCATTTTGGATGGTCATAAAACTTTTGGACGACAATCACCATCTTTTCCTATAAATTTGAGTAGAGACCTTCAATGTTATAAGATGTTAGCATTATATATATATGGCATTTCTTTCTTCTCTTATGATGGACTTCTTGATCTCTGGGATGTGGGGCCATTCATTTGTACTTCTTCCTTGCACATAGAGAGGCAGATTCAATGGTTAATGTAAACTGACCATTATGGGTTGGAAGCATGGAGTTAAGCATGGAATTTATACATCATGTGCTGGTAACATCACTCGCTTAATTTATGATACTAGCCTTTCTTTTTCCCCCTTTTTATTGTTACAGAGAAACTAGATTAAAATAATAAGAAGATTACAACCAACCAGCCCAAAACAACACAAAATGGGGCTGCAATGGTATAAAAGAATTATACCAAGGACCAAAAAAAAAAAATAAATTTGCAAAGGAAAAGCAATCAAATTAGGAGACCAATTCGCCTGTTACTCAGCCAACGAATTTGTAAAATCATTGGTCAACATGTTGAAATTCCACTTTAATTGATGACGACAGAGCTCTAATTTATTGAAATAGAACTAAAATCTCCAAGGATTATTATCAACCAGCGTCACCCATGAAATTGCGTTGCGAGTCACTTTCCATGACTAACTTAGATTAATTAATGGAACTAAAATCTCCAAGGAATCTTATCACCAGTTTCACCTGTGAAATTGCATTGAGAGTCACTTTCCACGACCAACTTTGATTGAAATGGAGAAGAGACAAAATGCCAGATCACTACTAGGATGGCTACTGCCTCTGCCTCATTAGACTCCATACAACCCACATGTGGCGAGAGCATAACCAAAACAACACCATTTTTATTATGAAGCACCCCTCTGACGCCCTCTGGCCCCTACTTTCCCCTAGCCACATTAAACTTTGACACGCCTACACATGGAGGAGTCCAAAACACCCGTTTCTTCTTCTTCTTCTTCTTCTTTTTTCCCCTCATTTTTTTAACCCCACCCAAAACGCCTTTTTTTTTTTCACTTTTCTAATTCCAACCAATAAAGTGGCTTCCCAATTGGAAGATAGATTATCTCGTCTTTCCTTTATATTCTATTTATCTTACATTGGTGATAAATTCCTAGATATATTGGATATTCATTAGTATTCTGAATAGAAGACAATTTGCATTGTGAGGACACATAAATTGACTAAACAATGTGGTTGGATATAGACAATTTTACCACAGATTAATCTATTAAAACATTTAGCAGCAAGTACTATCACGCTCATAAGTTCCTTCTCCTTAAAGGTCTCCACTCTTCCATCCGGTCATCTCTTTCTCTTGTAGACCCACTTGCACCCAATAGGTTTAATATTGGCAGGCAAGTCCACAAGTGTCCAGACCTGATTAGAGTACATCGACTCCATCTCAGCTTTCATAGCTTCCTGCCAACGTCCCGAGTCTATGTCATTGATTGCTTCATCATAGTTACAGGGATCTTGTTCTTGCTCTTCTGGGATTGCCTCGTAAGACTCTCCCAAAAGCGAGAACCTCACAGGGGGTCTGATAATTCTCCCACTACGACGAGGCACTGGTGTAACTACTGGGTCAGGAGAGGGCTGATTCTCTTGAAGTTCGGTTATATTTTCTTACTTCAAATCCTCAAAAACAGTTTCACTTTCTCTTAAAATTTAATTTTCTTAGAATGAATCCCAATGATGGGATAATCCCAAATCACTATTGTCTCTGTGTCAGGGGTCGTCTGCCTTTTACATATGTAAATGCTATATATGTATATGTTACACATGCAAATGATACACATGTGAAGCACATTATCATGATTGTCACAATCACCATTTTCACGAGTAAATGAGCGCACCCAACTGTTCTAGATGTATGGACATTGTTCACAAATTTCTCAAAATCCATCAAGAATTAAAATAAGAAACTTCATGCCATGATGTTTACCATTTATATAAGAATATTGAACGGTTCGGATCATAAATTGGTGGCCCACAAAAGTCCAAAAAAACTAGATCTATATGTTGGGAGTATTTCACAAATTACTCAATCTATGAAGATTTAAGATAATCAGCTTCAAGGTCTTAGGGTTAATTAGTTCAATAAAGAAATTGAACGGTTAAAATTATAAATGTGGGGCCCATAGGAATGGGAAAAAAAAATAAAGGTCTTTGATGGGCCACTTGTGAGAAAAATTCTCCGTGTTTTCACTTGTACCAGTGCCTTTTGCAGTCGGGGTGTGATTCATTTTCATAGTTTTTGAGGTGTGAAAATGATAGTAAGTAAATGATCTCATTTATACCATATTTACGTACCACATGTGTAATGCTTACACTTGTGAATCATTTATTTATGTAAATGAGTGCAAACAAATTACCCCTTTCCCATTGCATTTAACAATGAATGAGGCTAGTTGTCGATAACTTTAGCTGAGATTTTATTGTCATCATTCGCTGTAAACATGAAAGACATGACACCACTCTTCCTCATCATCAACATCTAAGCCTTCTACCATAAAAAATAAAAATAAAATAAGAAAAAAAACCTAAGCCTTCTCCAATCAATCTGGCACTCTTGGGCCTGCAAGCCCATAGCATTGCCATGAAATCACACTGATTGGATGATCGTATGCATTAAATTCGACTTTAAATGGGTGGTAAATGGATGGATCAGCTAGTTGAGATCATCAGATCATATATGTTTTTAAGATCGGAGAACATTCACCTGAACACTGCGCACCACGCATTTGGTTTGTCTAGAGGCACCTCTGAATACGCGTGTTGTGCAGTCTGGATGCACGGTGCATAGGTGAATATTTTCAGTTTAAGGTTATGCTTCACAATGAACTTACAATTTGGTTTGCCCACTTGGTGTAATGCTAGCCATCTCTGAATTGTTGGTGTTATCGCTTTTGCTATTTCATGCAACTCATTGTTCGATTGCAGTTCTTGGGAGAGTGAAGGACTTCATAGGAGTTATGGCTGACGCTAATAAAAGACTACAGCTTGATGCACAAGTATGCTCTTCTCTCATCATCTAAAGTGAACTTTATTCGACTGAGTTATTTTCTTTCATAATGCCGGTAATCTGTTTTATGGTTGTAGGAGAATTCTCGGGAGAAGTATGATATTGAAGTACTGAATGGGAATGAAAGCAATTACATTGAAATGGTAATTGGAATTCTCTCAGTTGCCTGATAAAACTGCATTTTATAATATACAGCCCTAGTTAGTATTGTCATCCCATAATCTGTAGTCCAGGTGGCCCCATGCTCTTGATTATTCAGGCCATTGATCTTTGGGCCCCACTTTTGGCCAACCATCTAAGATTTTCCTGAATGGAAGGTTCAGTTTTGTCGAATGTTTACCCTTCCTGTATTTGTCAATCTTCTATCCGGACTACCAGATATTTTCGTCCAAAACAAGCAGCTTCCAAAACCCAAATGGCCACAGATGGCTTAGCTAGAAAGGGACAAAAACAAGCACTCAAGGAGTAGCAGACCAAAACCCAGAAGGCCACAGATGGCTAAAAATGCTGGCCAACAAGGCAGCAAAACATTACAACCCACAACTGGGTCAGGAAAAAGAAGAGCAGCTTCCTCTATGAAGAGGATCTAGTTGATTGGATTAAGGTGCTGAAGTTGCGTTGCAATTTTGGAACAGCTCAAAGAATCACGATCAAGCTTGTTGCAAGCACCAAAACCAAGCTCTGATCTCAGTTGAGATAACCTTCTTGCTTGAAAACGTTGTTTCCATAGAGAATTTGCTGGGTCATAGTCTGGAAATCTGGAATCAGAGAAGTACTGATACTTGGTGTGATTTATTTGCAGGATCTACTTCTTGGTGTGGCTGATCTTCATACCCCAGAAGCTGTGGCGGCAGCCGAATCTGTCATAGCTAGTTCAGTATCTACTTTTCCTGTATCTACCTCTAGCAGTGGCTCTGACGCAGAGGACACCGATGATGATGACGACAGTTTGAGTTCTAGGGACAAATGTCGGAAAGAAAGATCGGACAAAGATGATTCATTGAGTTCCGAACAGCGGAAGAAGCGGCCAAAGATTACTGAGCTCCCTTGATGCATTTAGGTTGGCGTTCGCAGGGGCCAGAGCTTTTTGCCTCTGAAAGTAGCAGGCACTTGAAAATCTGCAGTGTAGAATTTCAGGTAGGAAGACTAAAAACTTATAGAACATGTTGTAGCTATGTAATTTAGTGTTGTGTCCAGAGCATTGTTTCATGATCATTAAATTATCTATATGCTTAGTTTCTTGAATTATCACAGGAATATAATTGACAGGCTTATTATATACGTGGTTAAAGTTAAGCAAAATTCTATTGATTTGCTTTTATCAATGTGTTTTGAGTATTTAAGCAAAAGGTGATTGGCTCATGTTAATGATTTGGACAAGAAATCCAGATAATGGTATCATGCCTATGGCGGTTCTGATGTCCTTTTATTGCCCTCTAAAGGGTGCGTTTGTGCAGTGTGAAGATTCCACTCTTTGCGGATTTCCATTTCCGCGAGAGAGGAATCTTGTATTTCTAACCCTCACATAAGAAATTGAAATCCTCTCCATCGAGGAAAGTCAGTTTATTTTTTCCCCTTTTCGTGCGGAAAATGCGTTGCACCAAACCACCGGAAAAATGAGCTACATGGAAAATCAGAACAATTTTACTCTCTACTGTTGATTCAACTTGTCATACGAATGTTCCCTTTTAAGTGCAGAGTTTACTGATCAGAAGAAGAACCGAACTCTCTTATATGCCTAAGGGCCTGTTTTTTTGCAAGAATTCCTAGAATTCATGTCTGCTGGGATTTGCAGAATTCGAGACACTGGAATTTTGAAATGATACAAATTCTGTCATTTGTGAATTTTCTGTTTCTTTCTTACAGGAATTCCTACCTGAGAATTTCATCTAACTCAAATTCTTAAATTTCATGTTTCATAGCTACTCAAATTCTTGAGTAGAATTCCATAAAAAAAAATGAAAAAAACAATCAAAATAATAGAAAAAAGAGGGGGGAAAGCCCAAGTGAAGGAAAACCAAACTACAAAGCTGTCCAAATGATCACAAATACACAACAGTTTAATAATACAAGCAGAATTAATTCAATATAGAAAGCAAATAAAAAAAGAAAGAAAAGAAATCAAATTGCATTGATATCATAGCTTGCCCTTGTTTTTTTAAGGGGGAGCACCTGTGACGACTTCTGGCATGATGACAGGATGAATAGAAGAAGACGAGGATGATAAAAAAATAAAAAAGCATCCGATTGGCATCCTGTGACCTTGATGTTCATGAAGTCAAGGAACCCATTTGTGCTCGAAAGAATACTAGAAGCCCAGATCAGGAATCCCTGGTAAATCCCCCCATTTTTCTTCGATGGTGTACTGGAAAAATGAAGATGATTATGGAGAACAGATATTCGAACCTCAAAATTCCTCGCCGTGTTAGGATAGGCCTCAACCGTTGGGTTCCCAGAATTCCAACCAAGCCTCTCGGAGTTCCAGAATTCTGAAATGCTCTTGGAGGGGGTAGCATTTTGGAATTCCACTTTTTGGCATTTGAAAATTCTGACTGCCTTGAATACTGTGAATTCCACCAAAAGAACATTGAATTTCTGACGGGAATTCTTGAATTCACAGACAGCCTGAATTCCTGTCAGAAATGCTTATAAAGAAACAGGCCCTAAATATTCATACTGCTTGCAGTTTTTTTTTTTTTGAAAACAATCCTTATGCATGGAGCTGTCCATTTAAGAATGGACCCTAATGATAACATTCAACATTTTCAAGAAAATGTCTTTTTGTTTCTTTTGTACACAATTTTAGCCCCAAAGAAGGATGTTGCAAATATCCTTATCAGAATGATGTCTGCAAGGGATAATATTCCCAAATTTGTAGGCTAATTAATTGAATTCGCATGGAATTCGTGACCAAGTTCAAGCCTGCCTGCACAACCATATGTATATGCATTGAACAGAGTGCAATAGAGCTTTTTTGTTCTGTTTACTGTATTCACATTATAAGGGAGCAGATCATCAATAGGGTTTTCTGCAGCTGGTAATTTTGGACGATCTCCTGGTGATTGGCAAACAATGTTCGATGTAGTTCTTCCCAGCTGTATCATGAATGATTTAAATCCATGGAATAAGGATACAGGGATATAGTTTAAGAGAAACGAGGGAATTGAATGATGTTGCTAGAAGATTGAGAAAAATATTTCAGTCAGGAAATTTTTTTTTTTTTGGGGTAAAGATTTCAGTCAGAGTTGAGATCAATCCGATATATAGTAACTGGATTTTGTTTATTATTAATGTTCTCAACATCAGACCTTGAAGCAGGCCTCTTTTGGAACAAGGTCTGTTCTTGCCCACATTGTATTAATATTTAGTGATCACGAACACAATTTCTAAGATATAATTAATTACACTGAAACAAATCGCAAACAGTTTGTCTTGCGCTATTATTCATAGCTTTCTTGCACCATCATTATCAAAGGTTTTGTGCTTTTGAATGACTCACTTGTTCCATCTGACTCCATTTTTTCACAGATATGACTAGTTAAAATTTCATTTCATCCAAGTGCTCTTGCACGTCCAACTTATGGTTCGGTGCATCTGTACTTTTGATAAAGGAGTGTTTTGGTTGTGATTCTGAATTTTTGAGTTGGGCATGCAGACCAGTTGTATAATGTTGTTTATTCTTTTATCATGAGATTGATTTCAGTGTAGGGATCTGAACTTCATAATCCATTGACTGGGTGATTGAAGAATCCACTGCAAAATTTTGTATTCAACCCCAAGGATTCACTTGAACTTGAAATCCTCTTCTCAACTATGATACCCAGATGCTTTAGAATAGGCAACATACTGTGGTATCCAATATTTCAAATCAAATAAAATCATATAAAATCTGTATCCCTGCCATATCCATGGCATATCCTTCATATCCATCTAGGCATCAATACCTTCTCAGGAGAATCAGCCATGTTGATTATACCAATGAGGATTCGCTTAGAATGCTGCAATTTACAAGGATGACCCTGAGCAGTAGAAAAGAGCTGGACTCCATAAGAAACCATAAAAATGATAATGGCAGATATTTACAGACCAGGATGTTGAAGATTACAAGAAATGCCATGCCTTCATTCAACAGCAAACCAGAAATGGCCAAGTCATGCATCTTTCTCATTTTTCTTGGATTATGTGGAATAAGATTTGCTGTTTCGTATTCACCAAACCATTACATAGTGCAGTAGTAAGGCGTACACCATTGCCAGAGAGTTGAGAGCCAGTTTAATGGTTTTGGCGATGCTTTGCCCCAAGGTGAGACTCAATGTGCAAGCCACAAGCACTTTTAAAAAACACTGGTCCAATGGTGACTCCCTAAAACGAAATGGATATCTAAATAAAACTAGCAACACACTTTTAATACGAAATGGTATCACCACTCTCGTGTATGATGATTATATTTTGTCGCTAAAGAAACTCAACCTTGATTGCAGAAATGATCAATATGTATGACAGCTAGTTTAATTTTTCTTAAGGTTCTAGCTCTAGCAAATACTTTTGTAGGGGAAGATTTTGGTAAGAGAAGAATTTAAATCCCCGTCTTCTTTGGGGGCTATAAGCCCATGTATTTATTTCTTTCTCCTCTCAATATAAAGTCTTACCTTCAGCAAAAAAAACAGAGAAGAATTTAAAGAGGCAGTGTTGGGTGAGTATGGAGAAATAACCCGTGCCTTTACTGAAGTCGGTGATAATCTCTCTTAAGCTGGTGTCTTTCCTCAAGTTTTTATTAAGGATAAAAATAAAAATAAAAACCCAAGATGGTCTTTATGGTTTTGGGGATGCATTCAATGCAACTGTACAAAAAAAACTATAATGGCCTTCATTCCGACTAGATGGATCGTGGAATGTGGAGGAAAAAAAAAAAGGGAGAAGAGAGACAGAGACTCACATCCCAACAAGGATTTACACAAAGTCCCACATCCCAACAAATATGGAGACTGGCGTACCCAACCCACCCAAACCCCAAACCACCAAGAAAAAACAATAGAAAGAAATGAATAAAATGGAGAAACGTGGGCCCTCACAAATCTTTAATTCTGTTATGACTGACATATCCTTTTCTCTTGAGAGGATGAAGGAAACCTCGTCCAATCATATCTTAAAAGCTTCTAATAACTCTCTCAACATACAAGAATGATCTTTTAATTTGTCTTTTATTTTTCTTCACTCCTCTTTGTAGTCCCTGTTGTTTAGCCATGATCTTCATTTGGGCCTCTTTGGCCTGTATTCTTTTGGGAATGTCTTTCTTTTGCAATTTAGCAAAAAAAAAAAAAAAAAGGTACTACGTTTTGTAAACATTGCTGAAATACAGTCGGATGGATTGCTCATGGAGATTTTGGCCACCAAGATAATCAATATTTATAATAAAATAAGGAACAACCAGTTACGAATCTGGTTAGTATTTTTTTTCTTTTTTCTTTGAGAACCAGATTCATATATGCATCTGATTTTTAAAGTACTAAATACTGTTATTAAAACTGGACCAAAAACCTCACCAAATTTAAAGGTACATAACAAAAACAGCATTTTGTAGTTTTTTTTATGTGGAAATTGTGCATTGAGAAAGAGTCAGAATTCTGACCTGAGAAAGACCAGGAATTCTGACAGCATACACAATATTGTGTGAATGAAAGGGCACAATCAGTAACTAGAGCTATGTAGACATATTATGTACAAATTTATAATTTATGCAACTGCCAAAACTCAAGTAGTGAAATCACACTTACAAAAGAAAACCTTTTTAGCCACTTGGATATCAAAATTGTGACTAAAGCAAGCTTTCAGTTCCTACCACCATTGAAATGACTTTGCCAACATCCAAAAAGTGGAATAAAATTACTGGTGGTGCTTAGAAGAACTGCTGGAGCCAAGGATGCTCAGCTGCATCTCTCTCCAAATCACATCTCATCTTGCTAATTTGTTGCAGAGCATGCTTCAAGTCCAACTGGTCCAATGGCAAAGCAGCAAATTCATGCAAGAATTGGTGGGCCCGGGCTGCACCTCTAGCCATGTCATCAGGATTAACTAGTCGTTTACGCTTAGATCCCACCTGTAGAGAGTAAGAATATTGCTAAATTGGCTACTAAACTCGATTTTGGATCTGTTAAAAACAAGTAATCAACCAAATTTCCAACTACAATGTGAACAAAATTTCCCAAATGCATTCTATATATTCAGAATAAAAGGTACAAGCTAATTGCATGAATGCAAATACAAGTGCCGGGAAAAGATACTGGTGTGGAATGATAGATATGATGAATTGCTATAAAATCAGATTGATGGATTCAGCAGTATATAATGATAAACTTGTTAATACTTCTACATCAGGAGCACAAGCACTGTGACATTTTGAAATAATATAAATCAATTTGAGTCAATATTGTATACTTACTAGTGAAATGGCAGAACACAATATTCAGGCAAATTTCTGTAATTTGAGAATTAAATGAGCTGAACATAAAACATGTTGGAATCTCTGAATTATTGTGTCATTTCTCAGAATTTTTTATGGAGGACTTGATTGAAAGAATTGTGGAAAACTTTTAAATATTCAAATCTTCATGTCCTTGTTTGAAAATGAACCAAAAGTTTTATACCTCTTTGGAATTTTTCAAAAAGAAATAAATACAGGGATAGATCTTCTGTTGGAACCTTGAGGTTCAATAATCAGAAATGATTTTTTCCCCATATGATGATCCGATTGCTCCCAACCAAAAATTATTATAGAAATAACAAAAAACAACAACAATAATAAGCCAAACAGGCATACAGCCAAACTGAAGCATGGACATTTCAAACCAAGCCTTCAACTCAGCTGGACAATATTTTGCCTAAGCATTAGCTACAGTGACTGCTAATCTATGAAAATTTGATGCCCACAAATTAATTGATTAGCTGTTAGGTACTAAGAACTTGATACCAACTGCCAAGATAAAGGTTAATAGCTGAACCATTGCACAATGTGCAATGTTGGAGAGAGCAGCACGACATAAAAGACTCACTGTTCATAGTAGTCAGATCAACCTGTGGCAAATGGTTTAGTACATCCTCTACACCAATAACCTATGCTGGCTAGCTCTTTCCATCTACTTAGGCAATGCATGAATGTGAAAATAAATTAAACTAGCTAGGAACACCCCATGAATCAAAGACCTAGAGCCCCTAAGAATTTTCTTGCTGACTAGGACTGTAAATGTTTTGCTGCATGTATTGACCCACAAATAAGGTAAAGCAATTTTAAATATTAAGAACGCATTGGAACAAAACTCTCTAGATGGAACTTCATGTGTTAAAAGGACTTTTCAATCCACTGTACTGCATCAAGGAAGGTGAAGATTTTCAGCCCACTGTCAAAGACAGCAGATTAAACCTCAAATTTGTGCAAAATGGACGAAAACCAAAAGTAATTACTCCTAATTATGGTCAAATGACTAGTAAGCTTGCTATTAGTCAGACCTCTTCCTTCGCATTATTTGAGATGACTGGAGTGGAAGAAAAATCTTCCAACTCTGCAGCCTTTTCTCTAGCAAGGTTGACAACACTTTGAGGGAAGTTGGCAAATTCTGCTACATGAATCCCAAAACTTTGATCACAAGCCCCGGGCTTAACCTGAAATAGTTCAGAAGTAAACACCAAAACAGGAAAACCATTGCGAGTATTAGCTCATATCATAGCATGATGAAAGAAACTGGTAACTAATTAGTGGTGCACAAAGACTAGTAACAAGAAAAAAAAAAATGCCTAGGGTAGTATCATAATCAGCAACATAAACCATCATAAAACAAAGTCCACTATCCAAGCAAGTAATAAATAATATTAATGCCGACCCCAAAAAATATATAACAATAATGATGACGACAATAATGATAAAAACAATAAGAATATACTGAAAAATGCAGATGTCTATGAAATAATATTAGTCTCCTCACATAGAGCTTGAGTTAAATTACATGGTTGTAGAACACCAGATGTATGACTTGAAAGGCACACTCGTGTACAGTTTTCAAGGTTGGTAACTTATATTAGTCACTCAGGAAAGCCCTGATGACATCAAACAATAAGAAACACCAGCCCCCTGAAAGACTTATCAAGTTCCATTTCAATGACCTTTAATTTGCACAAATTGAGGTACTCTGCCAATTTTCAAAATATTAGGGCAGTATCAGATTGCTTCATTCCAAACCTTCATTGATCCACCACTTCTTGATGCAGGTCAGACCCAAGGTCTGCCAGCCCATTAATTTTTATGCTTGCAACACTTTAATTTTTATTTAAATTGTTTTCAGCCTTCTTCCATGTATACGCTTAAACACTCATGACATTCTTCAATTTCTCTTCTATTTAAGCCCTTTGTGTATTATCTTTTATTTATGTACTCATCCCAATCTTATATTTTTCTTATTCCTCCATTCAACTATTTTGTTTTTTGTTTTTAATTTTTTGAATGGTTATTCCTCCATACAACTACTTAGTTTCTTGTTGTTTCTTTATTTGCCAACATTTAACTTCATATGAATATGCGGGTTTTACTGCTGCTACATATCTCCTCTTGTTTGCATACTCATTCCCAATCCCATATTTTTCTTATTCCTCAATACACGACTGTCCTTCCAAGGCATACATCTAATGATCTCATTAGCATCCTGCAATGTATGAAGAAATTCCAACGTTGCACAGTTCCAACATTAATTTAGCATAAATTTTTTGTTCACAGGCATATAAGAGGATGGTTGTTGGAATTATGGCAGTTTGGTTATTTTAACCAGGCTGTGGTTACTAAAAAAAAGATTTTATTATTTAAGTTATTTTGTTATTCTTTTTTCCTTGTTTTAGAAGGATGTAGGGCTAAAATGAAAAACAGCAAGAAACTTATTGTCTTGTGTCTTTTTCTTCGTTCTTTTTCTTTTCTTTTCTTTTTTTTTATATTTTTGGCTTGACCCCTAATAGAGCATTAAACTAGGCCTTTCTCCTAGTAGGTAGGGTGGGTACTAGGAAGGTAAACACAACCCTTACCTTTAGAGAGCACAAGGCTGTTTTCCCCCCAGGTATAGCTGATGAGAATTGACATTGGTGTCAGATCATGTCCCTGAGCATTTCAAATTCCGAATACCTACCCACCAGAAAATTTGAAAATTTCCAGATTCACCCAGACAAGAATTCTTGCAAACAAACAGGCCCCTAAGGGAAGACTTTGTCTGTGAGCAACTGCATGAGACAGGCTGACACACAAAATTATTCAAACTCTCCTACAACATCATACTACTCTCTGACAGTCTGAGCTTTAAAGGCTGAATCTTGATAAAGATAGTGGCAAAAGAAAAATCCATTAAACATGCAGTCTTACGAAAAATAACTTTGGGAAACAAATATGTAATAATAAACTACATATAATACAGCAATATATCAGCTCCATAACCAAAACTTCCTCATTCGGCACTGTTTATTTTGTGAGTGCCTTTGTCTAACTGTGAAGAAAAACTTGCAATCATGGATCCCACCCACGATGAATGTCAAAAAAGAACAAGAAATCACAAGATTCAAAACCTACGACCTTCTAGCTGCGACAATTAGCACCTATGAACTGCTACATGACTAGAAAGTTATTTCTTGAACAAAGAAAATCATAACTCTTAAATTATAACCATATAAGCACCCACCTTATAAAGCATAGTCAGCTTGTGGCTTGATGAATCAATATGTGCACCAACGTGATAATTTGCCACGCCACTGATAGGGCCCCTATGAGACTCATGGCCACCATCTTCATTAGCCAATGCAGTCAGTTCATGAAAGTGAGTTGCAAATAAAGTTGGTGCTCTGGTCACTTGTACAAGGTGTTCACAAATTGCCCAAGCTAAACCTGTGTATAAATGGAACTTGTTGATAAGCGAAACCAAAAACAATTACAAATAATTACAAAAAAGCACATGGTAAAAGAAAAAAAATGCAGTCTTAATTAGTTCTTTTCCAGATATGTAACTTTAAAAAGTGGTTAGGGAGAGTAACAAAAGCCTTTTTCTTCCTCTCCTCTTCTCCTTCCACAGTTTCTCCTTCAAGTACAACGACATTTTAAGTTTCAAGTTCAATGACTAGGAAGCCTTCATCTCCATTAGCAGATGATGGTAGTATATATATTGTCCAACAAAAAATAACAAAAATATAACATCTCTGATGCAAAATTAGGCAGTTTACAAAGTGGAAAGAACAACCATCACAAGATATAGTGGGCTTTCAAGTAAGAATTTTATATCTTGGAATCACAAGAAAAAATAGTTAAGCAAAAAAATAATAATAAAGAGAGGTCCAAAGCTGACAGAAAACAAGAAGATTTCTTATTGCATGGTTATGAGAAAAACCTGAGAAGAATCAGATATCACTTGAAGCAGCAGCTCCTAATAGCTAAAACAAATTACCAATGTTACTGAATCCACTTCTCAGGAGAACTGGCCTACAAAGGTTTACTATCATCTTATATATGAGGAAGCTTAGGTGGAGTCATTAGACTTAATAAGAGTTCAATGTGCATTGACAAGAAAGACATGGGAGTTGACCTATGGTCTCTCCAAATAATGCAAATTTTGCACTATGGAGAGTTGTCAATGCTCCAAGCACAGATTCCACATGAGAGAGAATATTTTTGAGGAAAGATATTTTCCAGATAATATCACAACAGTTTCAGAATATCAGTAGAGTTGAAACTATCACAAAAATGTAAGCAGAATTCAAAATATGGCAAAAATATTGTAGAGGTCTTGGGTGGATGGTGTCCTTGATTTCCTGAAGTGTGGTTGTCTTCTTTCTCACTGTATTGTAGTATTTAAGGCCTGTATCTTTCTCGTTCTTTTCCATGAGTTCAATGAATACGTTACCATTGAAAAGACATACAAGAAGAAATATTTTTTTAAGAACTATGAGAAAGATTATGTAAATTTTTTTGCAGTAATAATCTAATATGGTAACTATCCATTTGCAGTATTCTTGTAATACTGACAAGTACTCCATATTTAGGGACCATGTATTCTTCTCCGAATTCATGTTTGGGTGGTGACATAATTTTACACTGAATGTCAACCTAACTAAACGAGCACTTTCGGGGGCATTTGGGGTAGCATCAATAGGTGATAAAATAAGAGAAACTCGTTTGAGATGGTTTGGCCATGTCCAACATAGGCTAGCAATGGTGCCAGCGAGGAAAAGTTTTTATTCATAGGTTGATGGCCCACCAAGGAGAATGGGTAGGACGATGAGGGCATGGATAGAAGTATTGTAGAGAGAAAGGGATAACAACCGAGAGGAAGTGGGCTGTGGCCCATGGGCCCATTGACAATACAACCCAAAAAGTTGTGTATTATCTAAGAATAACTCAAGTAGTGCAATCCTATGTTATCCCTTGGATAAGGCAAAGAGAGTGTTATCTACTATAAAAATAGATATGAAGGAGTGCGACCTTGGAATAGATTGGAATGTGATGCAGAACTGATGAGTCCAAGTGTGGGACCACCCAAAATAATCTAGGAATTATTTTTATTTCTTAATTATTTGTTAGTAGGTTTCTAATTTTATTAAAGAGATGTAATTAGGGTAGTTTCTATTGCTTTCCTAGTTTGATTAGGTTTTCTTAGCCCCCTAAGTTTGTCTTCCCTATTTATATTGCACTATAGAGATGGAATCTTATACTTTGATAATAAATAGAGTTTTTAAGTGTGTGTTTTATCCATTGAGGTGCATCCTCGTGTTGAAATCTCTACGGAGATCTCGTATAGTGTTTGCGGACATGTGCTTCAACATTTCCACGCAAGCCCTAATCCTAAGGTCTGCATCAGAATGGAGAAACAAAATTCATGTAGCCGACTCCAACATAGTTGGGACAAGGCTTTGATGATGGTGATGTGCTCTTTTGTGACTTCTCTAATATCAAATTTCACCCATAATGAAAATCATGGTAGCATTGTCACTCAGCTGATTAGGGACATGAGTGTGTGAGTAGAGTGCGAGAGTTCAAATCCTCGATGTAGCAAAAAATAAAAAGAAACATCTAGTCATAATTAGGCAAGATGTAAGAAAACACACAGAAAATAAAATGGAGAACCCCAACATTGTTGGGACAAGGCTTTGATGGCAATGATGTATTCTGTCCGGACTTCTCTAATATCAAATTTCACCCATAATGAAGACCATGGTAGCATTGTCCCTCAGTTGTAGCTCAGCCAGTTAGGGACATGGGTCAGTGAATAAAGTGCGTGAGCTCAAATCCCCAATGTAGCAAAAAAGAAAAAGAAACATCCAGTCATTATAGGCAAGATGTAAGAAAGCACACAGAATATTAAATGGAGAATAAAGACAAGAACCATGAAAATAGATCATCAAGAATGCAACACGTCTTCACAAACATATTTCTTTAAAAAGAGACCCAAAGCAGGTAACTCAAACAAAGTAAGCATACAAGCTAATATACAGTCAACAGTTACAGATAACAGTAGTTAAAATTGAAAACCAGATAGGATACTGACCAAATCCATCATAAGTTGATGTACCACGACCCAACTCGTCAATAATTATCAGGGACTTATCAGTAGCACCTTTCAAGATTGATGCTGTTTCAAGCATTTCTTGCATGAAGGTGGAAACCCCCCGGAGCTATATCACAGCCACAAAGATCCACATAAGAAATGCAGTATAACCATAGTAGGGTGTATGTGGTGTGTCAGTCTGTGGGGTAAAGGGACTAAATACATAAAAGGTAAGCAAAGCTAGTTACATTGCCTAATATAATATGAAAGTATGGTTGCAAAAAGGTTGTAAATATTTTAATGTGATTTCCTGATATGCGAGACTTAATATTACGATGCCATGTAAGTAGTTGGACAAATTCTCATAACTGATACTAAAAGGAGCTTTTTACAACAGGAAAACCAAGAATAAATCACTTTGAATTATTCTCCGTTGTAGGAACTTAAAAACTGACTAATTGCAATACTTAGCTTTTTTTTTTTTTTTATATTTTTGCAGCATTTCATAAATTCAAACACTCAAAACAAATGACTCAAAAGAGGTTGGGCGGGTGTTTTGTTGGTTGTGGGCGAATTTTATGGAGGATTATCCCATTCGCAATTTTGTGGTCTATTTGGAGGAATAAAAATGATAGGATCTTTAGGGGCTCGTCTTCTTTGTCGCCTGAGTTGATCTCAAGGGTTGCCTTAAAAATTACAAAATGGGCTTTGGTTAGAAATGAGTTCTTCAATTTCAACCTCAATGATATTCTGTTTAATTGGAAAGCTTGTATGGCCGTATGGGGTGTGGCCCAATTAAGGTGAGGAGATCAGTTCCTCGGTCTCCCCCTCCTATTGGGGCTTTGAAATTCAATGTGGATGCAGTTTCGAGGGGTAAGTTAGGGCCGGCAGGACTTGGAGTGGCTTGCAATAGTAAGGGTGAGGTTCTTCTCAGTTCTCATGTTCTCTAAGTATGTGAGAGTTTGCAACTCTAAAGAAGCAAAGGCGCTAGCGATTTTGGAAGCTCTTCGGTTGTTCTCAAGATATTTCAATGGTAAGTTAATTGTGGAAAGTGATTCTTCTAATGCAATTGCCTGGGTGTCTAATCGGAAGGCAAGCCCTTGGAAATTTCAGTTTCAGGTTAAGGAAATTAGGGAGCTTTCCTCTAACATTAATGTTGCTTTCCACCATGAGGTTAGATCAACAAATTCTATGGTGGATATTTTAGCTGAACAAAGGGTTGAGAGGATGTCTCCTTGGGTGGGCGTTGTGATGTAATTAGGTGTTGGGTAAGGCTCAATGCTCTTGTAGCCTTAGTCTTTGCTTTCTTTGTTTTGTTGTTATTTGTATTTTGCTCTTTCTATTGAAGTTTTTCATTACCAAGTGTGGGTGTGGGTGTGGGTGTGAGAGAGAGACTAAAAAGATAAGTTTGATGACATACAACTTACTTGTGCCAACATTGAACACCACCAGGAGATGTCAAGTACATACAATATGTGCATAAAAAACTAGTGTTCTAAAACAGGATATAGCAACACACAGATTATGGTTCACCACATTCATTTTAAGTTAATTGTTTCAATAAGACTAATATGTAGATACAATCAGTATTTAGTCTTTGATTTTTCTTTGGGGTTTGAATTATTTCAGTTGCACTAACCTGACAGTCGCCAGCACCTACACGAGCAAAAATGCAATCACGAACACTGATGCTTGCTTTAACACATGGAATAAAACACCCAACTTGAGCCATCAACACATTCACACCAACCTACATACAGCAACATATAAAATGACAGCCTAAGATAAGAAACTATAATTCTGCCAACAATCGGAGAACATAAAAGCACCATCTTTATGCCAATAGCTCCTCTTTCTCCTACATACTCCCCCCCGTACACAATTCAAATAACAACAATAACAATAATAATAAAAGCATCAATATGCAAAGCATGTGAAGTGCAAAAGACCCATAAGACCTAAATTTTGAGGAGTTGACAAAGCTTTAACAATGGAATCCAGAACCAATGAAGTGAAAGAGTGACTATATTTACAGACCAAAAGAATTGTCATTTTCAGCTAGCCTCATTTACAACATCCATATTTTATAAATGATGGAACCGTCAGGTACCAAATTCTACCAACCTTACACTTAGAACAGAATCAGAAACATATACTATCATTAAAACACAGACATCATACCTGACGAATAAATGTAGATTTCCCACCCATATTGGGACCAGTGATGATTTGGAACCAACTTTTCCCTCTTACCTAAAATGTTAGGAAGGCACAAAAAAAAAAAAAAAAAAAAAGTTAAATTCATCTCATAAAATGAGAGACCAAACATTTTCTTTCTATTCAACAGGAAACTCAACACTAGTACTCACAAGAGAACAATCATTGGGTATAAAATTCACACCATCTTGAGCTTCCACACAAGGGTGCCTACTCCCTTCTAGTATAATATCTCCTTTATCCTGTAAGCAATAACACAAAATGAGGCATTTTGCCAGGAAGTGTTTTTCTCCAACAAGAAACTGCAATTATAGTCAATACTGCAAGTAATAGGACACGGAAACATTACCGAGTGAGTGATATCTGGTCTTATATAAGGAGTTGGACAGCTAGTAGACAAATCAGCAAAACTGAGCAAGACGTCCATTTCAGAAAGTATCCCAGCTAAAGACTCAAAAACCTGTACAAATGAAACCTACAATTAATAATGTCCACATACAAGCAAATAAAAATTCAGATTTACAGGAGCATATGGACAGGCCTAGTGTTACAATATTTCAACAGTAGAATGTTAGCGGCCACCCAAAGTCAATGATAGAAAAATAGGTAGATTCAGGACCGGTTTAACTGAATTTGGCATCAAAACATATCAACATTGAAATACTGCAACAAATGGTAAGATGTGAAACCCTTTCAACATATAGCCTTTAGCCTAAATAAATCCTGCTCAATAAAGTTGATATACCTCAGAGAAAGTTGCTGCAGTCTGAACTACGCGAGCAACAAGCTCTTTCTGGCAATTTGTGTACTCCTCAAGTAGCTTAAGGTACTGATCGCTCAACTTTTTGAGCTTTGTGTTTGTAAATTTTACCCCATCCTTTCGAGTCTCAAGGACGATGAAATTGGAGCTGAGCTTCTTTCTAATTTTTGGCTCCTCCTTCTTTGTGATTCTAAACACATGTCCGAATTGGGTACTTTTGTCCAACTTCAAAGCCTTATCAAAAGGAAGATCGAGATCATTTGCAGTTTGTTTATGCAAATTGTGTATCTGTTGCTCCACTGCATCTCTGTCATTCTTCAGTGCAGATAAGCTTGGATCATAACCGGATGCTATCATGTATTCTCCATTCTCAAGTTTCTCAAGGTCCACAGAAGCTTCAACAAGAGCAATAAACATATTCAAGTGATCATCATCGGTCCAATTTTCTAAGGGATCCAAATATCTCTCTTTGATCAGTGACGAGAATTGGCCATCATATCGCCCAAGAGAACTTTTAATGTAAGGAAGTCTGATGCTTGACTGCACATGAAAGATGTGTCATGCAAACCAAAAGCTCGCAATTGAAGGAATAAGGCTTAACTTATATTACTAAAAAGAATTCACCCACTACATATTCAAAATTGTAGCCATCAGTTATTTTCCCATAAATGAAGGAATGAAAGTAAGACCCAAATCCTCATGAAATACTGTTACTTTCCTCTATCTTGCCAAGAAGAAACTGCAGATAAATTTTCATAACCGTTGGACAAATTTGTTCAGTTAGAATTCAAAACAATATGATCGAATGAATGTGGATTGTTGATCAGAGATTTCTTAAACCATCCTTTTTTCATGTTAAAAAATGTTTGATCAGACGGTTAGGATAATCTGATTGATTTAATTTTCATAGAAAGATATGTCCACTATATGAACACCAAACAAACACTTGTAATAATAAAAGAGTGTGCCTCATGATCAAAGATCCAGCCTCTAAAAATGTCAAAGTATAGGTAGTGTTCAATGTGAAATTTTTTTCTGAAACTTCTCCATATATAAATTTTTGTTAAAGAAAAATCTGTACAAAAATTTTCAATCATTAGAAAGAACATCCACCAGATCACTAAAAAAAATAGAAAACAAGGCTGCAAGTGCTGAAGACAAGAGAATAGAGATTGCCTGATAAAGTTTTACAACATGCTGCAAACTGGCTCTCCTCTTCTCAAGATTATGCATCAGCCGTTCAATGTCTGAAATTCTTTTTAAATGCTGCCTCAAATCATGATGAAGTGCAGTATCCTCCACAAACGCCTGTACCAAATCCAGTCTACAATTGATTTCATCAACATCTAATAAAGGTTGTTTCAACCACCTGTTCAGAAGCCGCTTCCCCATGCCAGCAGTGCAGGTTCTATTCATCAGGCCAAACAAGCTAAAATTTCTGTTCGCATCTGTTTTGCTCTCCAAAACATTCAATGCCCTCATAGCAGCAGAATCTAACCTCATGTAACTGTCCAGATTGTACTGCCGGATGGTGTAATTCCCATAATTGCTCTCATCTGCAAGTAGCTCTGTGTAAGACAGCAACGCCCCTAAAGCTGCAGTGGCATAGTTAAAATTGGAAATCAAATCACGAGCCGGTTCAATAGAACCTTTGACAAGCCGACCAAGGTCCTGCACCAAATCCCTTGACTTAAATTCAGATTTCTTTTTCTCGGTCATAAGCACATTACATCTGGCTAATGCATCATGCAGAAGCCTGATTTCAGTAGATTTTCCACTCTCCAGTGGCAGAAGGCATTCCTTGCAACCAAGGGCCACCAAAGCAGACTCTAAATTCGTAAATTGGCTATCATCAAGGAATTCTACCAGCCCAAGTGTTCTTTTTGTTGTATCCACATAACTCAACCCCACAGTACACTCATTCCCACAAAAGTTTGGACACAGAGCAACAATGACAGGGGAATCCTGCATGTCATTGTTGGCAAATAAAACATCTTCAAAATCCCCAAGATTTCCAGGTGTTCCAGCCTTTGACAACCTCCAGTTCGATCCATTTCCCTCATAGAGCTCCAAAGTATGGTCTGTTCTATCCAGCAGCAGATCACGAGCAATAGTTTCAAACATGTTTTTGCTTACACTTACACTGGACAAGCCATCAGAACCACTACCCAGCTGCCGCAAAGCAGTAGTAGTGTGGTAGTATGTCTTTGCAATGAAAGTAGCATTTTCACCATGGGCAGTGTAATAGTCCTAGGTAAAATAAATAAATCAATCAATCAATGAGAAAACTCAAATTGACAATCTGCAATCACACAAACATGGTCAGGAGCACCAAAAAACGATTTAGCCAAAATTGAGAAGTTGATAACAGATGCATAAACACATGCAAATGCCGAAATTAAGATATTTTAAGCATGTCAGTTAAATCGGTATACAATTCCTAGGATTTCCAAGCAATGTCTTCCTATCAAAGGGCCAAAATACGAAGGATTAAAGGACAAAAGCCAAAAGGAAACATCAAAAAATCTCCTCTCTTTGAAAGGGGAAGATTACCCACTTGTCTACCTAGTAACTTAATTCCTAGAAAAGTGATTGTGCCATATCTACACATCCACCTTAAATCATTCACCCCTCACCCTTAAATACTCCTTCAATAAAACCCCCTTTACAATGAACTCCTAGAAATCAATAGCAAGAAGGCTAAAAGGCCCTTGTTTAAATAGGTGACTGTTCATCCTAAGAAAATATGACACAAAATCCAAGTCTTTGTCCAAATTTTTCACAACACATAAAAGGCAGCTCCTAGAAATAAAATCTCCAGACCATCAATTACATGGCTAGGATTGCAAGAGAGAGTCTTTCTCAATAAGTGCATCTTAAGCAAAAGCTCGGTTTCGCGGTCGGTCTTAAAACAAACAATCAAACACAAAAGAAGATGTTGAGATTCCTCCAGTAACTAACATTCACAGATACTGAAAGTAACAACTCACCTTCCGATCGAAGAAGCGAACAGCCCTAGCATCCTGTGATGTACAAACAGTAACAACATTCGAGTTAGGGCATTGGAAAAGAGATTTAAATGAGAAGAGAAGGAACTGAGAGGAAGAGATTACTTGAGGTAGGGTTTTGAAAAATGAAATGAAACCTTGCGCTTGTCGAGCATCTGCGGACGGATTGAGAGATTAAATGCGAGTGAGAAGAAGAAGAAGAAGAGAGAAAGAGAGATTATTAGGGTTTCGTGCATCTTTACCAAGCTTGAGCTCGGGGAGTTTGTTCTGCTCTGGAGTGTTTTCTTCCATTGGGGGCTTCAAGGAAATGAAGGGACGGGAATCTCACTTTCACTTCAAATGCATTTCCCAGCTCTTCTTCTTATATATATAGATAAAGAGCTCTCTATGGTGTATGCTATTTTACTGTTGTGGTGTGGCGGGAAAGAAGCCCGCTAAATCGTGCATAACTTGGCTTAATCATGTGACACGTGGACGTCGTTCGGGTTCCCTGGCTCATTGGATCCAAACTATTGAATGTGTACTCTCTCTCTCTCTCTCCAATTCAAAGTGCTATGATTATCTCAGGTCCACATTGTAGCTTAATCATGTGCCTTAAAATGATTTTTTTTTATCGGAGGGTTCCTAATTTTTTGGGCTTGACTAATCCCTCCGAGTCCTGAGGGAATCCGAGTAAATTCCCCATGTAGCTCCAGTGTGATAGTACAGTTTTGAACCTATAACCTCCGATGCAAATCGTGGTACTAGGCAAACTAAACTACCTTTAAAATTATTTTAAAGTTAAAATGAACTTTCATTATATTATAACTTTTCATGGTAAAGTGGAAATTCCTTTTGAGGAACATCCTCCCTTGTACATGCTTCATGTAAAGAGTCTCAACTCTCAAGTCCACCACCATCTATGCATGGATGAGGATCCCCATTGATGAGAATGAAAAAAACAGAAGGGTATTTCAATCTACTGAGTAGTAACACAACCTAACAGTGATCAACGACTTGTCAAGAAAGGTGCTCAATGTGCCCACAACGTATTGTTTGCAAAGGGAATTGGGCATAAATTGAAGCAGCAGTGCAGCACACAACCTGAAAAGTCTCTTTGGCGGAAGGAATGCGACCCACCTGCGACCAGCCCCAGCCAAGAAATTATCTCAAATCACTTGCAAATTGTTAGCCAAGTCGGTACAGACAAGTGGGTTCGAGATCATAGGTATTTTGATAATTGTACCGAGACTTTCTTAGGTCCGCGTAGGTTGGTTTGCCGAATTACGTAAAATTTATGTGTGTGATTTTCTCTTTCTTATGTGGTTGATTTATTGTTCGATCGCAGTGATTCACGCTTCTGCAAATATGCTCACTACACAGATTGCAGTGACATTTTATCCGGCAATCTTTTGCTGCTCCCATGACTTCCAGCGAGAGGGATTGCTGCTTGTGGCCGATGTAATTTTCAGCTTAACTTCTATCTGTTAGTGTTCGTGTTGAAGTTATTATCAAAGTTTTTTTTTTATAACTTGGGTTCTTTTGAGAGGATAGCATCTTTAGTGCTTATTTTGTTGCTACAAAAGGTTAGCACTCTAATAACCCCTCCTTGCAGAGAAGTTTTATTTTGATTGTTGAAGTTTGCTTGGTGTAATATTGGATGGAAAAAAAGGATACATCCTAGTACATTGTAAGGAGAGAAAAAAAGGCGAAGGAAATGAAAATTTTACTTGCCTGGTAATGCAGGCCAGACCCATGGTCGGCCAACTAATTGGGCTCAATCCACAGGCCCAATAAGACATCCATTTAGTTAGAAGTTTTAATTAATTAATTGTCTTATTTAAAGAGATGTGATTTATTTTAAAGTAGTTACAATTAGGAATTTTATTTTATTTTAACCGTAAGCAAGTTTAGTTTCCTTTATTATTAGGAAAGTAGAGTCCTACTAGAAAAGGGGATGTTCAACCCTTCCTATAAATATGTAATAATCCCTCAATTAGGATAGTAGTTCATGGTTATTGAATAAAGATTGATATGTTTGGTTTGCCTATGGCTGTGAGTGATTCTCTTCAATGGAAGAGCTCGTAGGTGTTGAGTTCCGAGAGGAATTCGGCCAATTCCCAGTACTTGTTGGAATCCATCTAGGATTCCACAAACTCTTCCATCCCCATCACCTTTCCATCACTGCTTGGAGATACGAGGCTGCCTGACCATGGTTCTTTCACCTCATATACTTGGAAGGACAAGGGTTGGCTAGATATTTAGATGGAACCAATCTAGAACCTGGCAGTACAACGCAGAAATCCATTTGGGGTCAACATAATTCTAAACAGTAGCTCGGATCATAATTCATAAACCATTGAACCGGGGATAGTGCTCTCCTGTTACAGGCCTTTCCTAGAGCATATCAAACATGTTATCATTTGAAAAAATTGCATCACCAGGCCAATAAGGAAAGAAAAAAAAAAAAACTCTTAGGTCGATAAAACAGTTTAAGTACGTTACACTGGGTTTTTTCACTCTTTTTTTTTTTTGATAACCCAATGTATCTCCCACCGAACCCAACACAGGAGCCTTTGGCCCTGAACCTGATGAACACTCGATTCTGGACAGCCGAGAACTAATCCCTACGGCTGCATGCAAACCCTTCTATCCACATATACCAGGTAAAACTATGGAAAAGGATGCCATGCTCTTCCTTCCTCCATTCGGTTCAAGAGGGAACCTCTCTGAGATTTCAATGAATCTTCAGATAGAGTAGTCCACGAGAGCACTCATCTTTAAATAGATAGCAGAACCTTTCCAGATCTTGAAACACATCCTGGAGTTCTAAAGGGAAGAGTTACATCTTCAATCTAAGGCTGCTTTGGATGGTGAGTCCAAAGTCTGTCCGTATGACACTGGATGGAATCTGATGATATTTGGCAATCAAAAGAGACAATATGAGCAAATTTTGAGAGCAATTTGTCTGATCAATCAATGGCCACAATATGTGGATCTGGTCATCTCAGTCATTTAACTAGCATCCACGATACCCTTTTGTCAAGAAGTTAGATCAACCAACTCTACGGCGGATGTGTTCGCCAAGCAAGGAGTTGATAGGTTGTCTCCTTGGGTGGGTGTGATTTTGTAATTGGGGTTGGAAATAGTATAACACTCTTGTCCGTTTTCTTTTCTCCTCTTCTTTTGTATTTTTGTTCTTTCTATCCTTCTTCTCAGTTGAAGAAAGTTTTTGATTCCATTCAAAAAAAAAAAAAAAAACTAGCATCCACAATACGTGGCACCAATATGTTGAGTCTTTTAGTCCCAAAAGAGTGTGGTGATTTGGTCATTTTCTGCAGGGTCATCTCGCAATGGAATTTACCATTATCTGCTTGTTATGAAGCCATGATCTGAGATGCTTATATTTGCCCTGCAAGCCTAAAAATATTAATGAGAAAATTCTTTCAAGCAGTAACCACATGAAGGTCCCAGAGTACAAGAGAAGCATTTTATAGATGAGAAGGATAATACTTTACACTGAAATGCAATAACTTTCTTGTACACCTTGCATTGGATCATACACTAGGATCACTGGTGATCATAGAACCTCTCATTCTCAATCTGGCACCAATAGGAGATATCACATTTTGGATATTTACATAGTAAACTTGATTGAAAATAAAATTGTCTATAATCACCCCATGGATAGATTGTCTGTGTCATCATTGTCTTCTTTGCTGTCTGACTCCTCCATCTGCATCTGATTATTCATAGTAAATCTCCAACTGTCACCCTCTTCTATTTCCCATTGCCTTTTCAGCTCATCAATCGCTTTGGACGCTGCAGCTGCAACGGCAGGATTGCTATCCTCTGCAAGCCTCTGTGAAAAGAACCAACGATTTCAATAGGAAATAGGGATAATAAATAGAAGGAAATATGTTGAGTTTGAAGACATTGCCTGTAATGCCCCCATGCCGGCATTTCCGAGAGTCCACATGGATGGAGCTGCTGCCAATGCATTGGCAAGAGCTTGCCTGCAAAATCACAGAGACAGTTTTTTTAATGGTCTCATAATCGGGTTCAAATTCAGCATAATAGATAAATGAGTATCATTCGTTAGAAGTTCATAAGCACTTGTGATCTTTGTATGTAATTCTGTATGCCTAATCTTTTACCTTAAGAGCTCCTCCCTGTACTAACCAAGGATCGAACCTTGCTACCCTTGCCTCCTCTAGGAAGCCTTGATGTCCATTTACAACTGTGCTTGGCAGGCAGGCAGGCTTCTATATCTAGATTTGGTCACAGCTAATCCATGCAAATGAAATAGCAGTAATTTTGATTATATCCAATACGATATATAAAATATTGGGCTTGGTGTTGGAGTGCACTTTCTTTATTGAAAGTCAGTAAACATCAAGGATGACTTGGCTTCCATGTATACAGTACACTACAAAACTAATTCCAAATTACATGAGATTATCACTTATTGGTAAATCTCTAGGATGACTTCGCTTCCATGTATACAGTACAGTACTAAAGTAGTTCCAAATGACATGAGATTATCCTTTTCTGAACTCAATCATTGGGAATACCCCGCGATCCAAAAAGATGAGGCTCATGTGAATCGAACTGTGTATATATAACCTTTCATTAGAGAAATTATAGGATAATTAGAATTTCTAATATGATAATCACAATCCTAAACATAATTCTAGAGACACGAAACACTCATTAAAAGATAATACACAATTGATACACTGCATGCCTATCATATTGCTTTTCTGTTTCAGTCGTATACATGAGCACATTCTAAGGACGATTTTTCTCATGAATCTGTACAATAAGTCCTGATTCTATCATTGATTTTATAAAATTAAAGCAGATATACAAAGTTTCACCAATTATAATGGATTAAAACTTATGAGTCACGCTATGAAATTATGGAAAAGAGTAATGAAGCAAAGACTCAAACAAAAGACCAAGATATTTAAAAACCAATTTGGTTTCATGCTAAAAAAGGTCAGTTATGAAAGTTATCTTCTCAGTTAAACAATTAATGGAAAAAAATAATGAGCAAAAATCTTCATCTGGTATTCATTGATCTAAAGGAAGCCTACAACATTGTACCTAGAGATTGATTTACGGGATTTTAGATAAAAGGAGTGTCCCGAGATTTTATATTGACATTATCAAAGATGTATATGAGGAAGCGATAACGAGTGTGAGAACTACCTATGGAAAGAGAGGAGAGTTTCCAACGACCATAGGTTTGCATTGGAGATCAGCTTTAAGCCATTATCTCTTCACAAAGATTATGGATGAGTTGACTACTCATATTCAAGAGGAAGTACCTTGTGTATGTTGTTCACAAATGACAGCGTTGGTGTTGTCCGGACCATTTGATATACATTGTTGTGTCATTCTCTAACATTTCAGCGTTTAGTGTTTCTGGTTACTAACATGGAATCAGAGCCAGGGGTCATGTGTTCGATCCCCGGGGTGGGGGGGGGGGGGGAGCCCCACACATGAGGGGGCTGGCAAGACCCTTTGACATACATTGTTGTGCCATTCTCTAACAACTTGTAACATTTGGTGTTTCTGGTTACTAACAAGTGAACGACATGAGGCTTTCGAATCCAAGCTTTAAATAAGTTATACAAAGACAAAATATATGAATTGCAACTTCAGTGGGTATGTATAGAAATATACAACTAAAGTGAGAATAAAAGCTCTGGAGATACCACAAGAAAGTCCTTTCACTGCCTTGGCTCTGTAATTAGGTTGTTTTTATTTATTTTTATTTTACGACTGTCATTGACCCAACAGGACTAAAACCCCAGGGTGGTGACGGCTAAACCCACTTGGTTCTATAAGTAGCAAGAATGGGGATATTGAGAAGAATGTCGAACATTGGATAAAACAACTAGATGATTGAAAGTGGAGAATTACTTCTAGAGTGCTTTGTGATCGGCGTATACCAACAAGGTTGAAGGAACATTTTAAAGACACCAATTAGACTAACTGCAACCTATGGAGCATATCTTGGCCTATTAGGAAACACCACATCCAAAAAATGAGTCTAGCAGAAATAAGAATGTCGAGATAGATATGTGGTAAGACTAGGGAAGTTAGAATCAGAAATGAGTGCATTCGAGAGCAGTTAAGGGTAACATCAATAGATGATAAACTAAGAGAGACTTGTTTGAGATGATTCGGACATGTCCTATGTGGGCCAACAATAGTGCCGGTGAAGAAAAGTCTTCCTATGCAGTTGATGGCCCATTAAGGAAAATGAGTAAAACCGAAGAGGACATGGATGAGGTAACAGGGATAGATCTGAAAAAGTGCAATCCATCCAAGGATTTGGCCTATGATAGACTAGAATGGAGAAATAAAATTCATTTAGTTAACACCAACATAGTTAGGACAAGGCTTTGATGATAATGATTTCAATTAGCAACAATCATAACCAATATACAAGCTTAATTGCTTCAGCCTAAGGTCAAAAATAGGACACATGGCATGTTTGTTAAGCCCACTAGACCCACTAGTTAAAAGGGGGGCTTTTTTACTGGCCCTTTACTGAAAATCAGATCCATCAATGTCACTATCCATATGATCTAAAGGCCATCAAATGGACAGTCAAAATCGAAACTCTCACATTTCATGGACTCAGATTGATGGCTAGAAATGTCACTAGGTCTGAATTTTCTTACAGAAGTGATTCACAAAACCATTTTTATCCAATGAGGCCAGCAAGCCCCTAAATTGGCCATATGTCTTATTTCTCAGTCTGCCGTAGCGGACAAGAGGGTTCTTTCCATCAAAGGCCGGAAAGAATCCAGCCTCCCAGTCAAAACGCCATTTTGTGATAAAGTAATTGTACTTTCAAAGAACAACATTAAAATAAGAAGGAATCGAATACTAGTTACAAAATCAAAACAATGCTTAATAAACACGCAAGTGGAGTTCATGTTACACGGCACATTAAATAGTTCAATCACCGGGTGAATTTCATTCACATGGCCAAGTATAGAATAGATTGGTTAGTGAGAAACATAAAATCTTTAAAATATATATATATATATATCGAAAGCATACCTAGTATTAACATCCGGAGAGCTTGAACACTCCACCAACAATGAGACACTACTTTTACCATCCATAGCATCAAGATCTATAAGAGTGGCTACTAACAACTCGAGCTGCTCCCATTGGAATATAAATAGAAAGGTTTTGTAAGAAAAAGACTCTGAAACAAATATTTAGATCGACTTGCTCATCACACAATAATTCTACAATGATCAAACCTCTTCTGGGTCTGTGTAGTCAACTCCATCAGCTTCAGAGAGGGCAGATGCCATACTCCAGTATGCTTCCTGTAAGATACCAAGTTGTACGACAATAATAATGTTACATGTGGGGATAAACTTGGCAAAAGCTTGTGGGAGCTCATCCACCATGCACTCGGCAGTTTTGCTCACCAGTCCACACTCTCTATCATGGACCCAAAATTCACACTGATCAACAATCCTATGTGTTCACCTGCTGAATTTGGTTCCAAGAGTTCCCTTTTTTTGTGTGTGTGTGGAGGCTACCAATGGGACGATTAAGATGTCTCATCAGAAGTTTCAGGATCTACTTCATCTGCAATGGGCACTACATTGTAGGCAATCAAGAGAGGCATGATGCTCATGCTATATAGCCAAATGTATCATGCCAAGTCATCACAGTTTTACCCCATGGAAGATGAAAATAAAATCCAGTCCTTACAAGTGGGAACTTCCTATTCACAGAATGGAAGCAATGGAAATGGATTGGAAAGTACCTGTATAGCAGTAATACGGTCGGTGGAGACTTCTCCAGGAAAGAAATCAAGGGCCTTGCCATTCTTTTCAAGTGTTATAAGACTCATCATGTCATTAACAGATACACGACCATTTCTCTTTGGCCTACAACTCAGTGCATCTAACAACAGGTCATTAACATGAGGTTGAGAGATCCATTTTTAAGTCATCTAAGAAATAAACAAAATAATTAAAAGAGGCTGCAGCTATAAGAACATACAACTTATACATCTTTCTCACCATCATGTCATTGATGTTCCTGACAAACTGCAAAAAACACCACCAAAAGATATCATTTTCCACAAAATAAAAAAGCTTGAAAAGAACAAAAACAGAGAGAGAGAGGAGAGAGAGAGACGGAGAGAGAGAGCGGAGAGAGAGAGAGAGGGAGCGGAGAGAGAGGAGAGAGAGGAGAGAGAGAGAGACGATCATCTGGAGCCAATGACATGGTAGGCTCTAATGTATCAGGCCATCAACAAAGTTGCGCCCAGTTCTTGTCAGGGTAAGAGTGTTGGGGGGCAAAACCAATCTCCATGAACTGAGATTGGAGTAGCATTTGTCAATCCAAGATAAAAGGTGTGAGACTGAGATCATCGTTCACATAATAATATTGTTCAGAAAACCGTGCGCCCCCCCACCCAAACCCACCCCCACCCACCAAAGAATTTCATATGGATTCATATAACAAAACAAGCGTGCGCAGTGAATTACTTGCCTCCAAAGCCATGAAGGCATCTTCCATGGCACGTCGCCTAACACAGAAGTCAGCTCGCCGCAAGTCGGCCTGAAATAAATCAAAAGGCTACTCGTAAATATAAAAACCATCTCATTGTGATCCTTCCACAGTGTAGAGATATATAATGACACATTAGCAAAAAAAGAAAAAGAAAAAGAAAAAAGTTAGCTTGAGAAGAACTAGAAGACCACTAAGAGGAAGAGATTCCATTGTATTGTGATACTTCAATAGTGCAATGGAACAAAGCAGAGTCGTTTTCTAACACAATTTCACAAATAGGAGAGGAGAGTGAAATTTTCACCTAAATGAGTCCTGCACAAGGACAGTGCGGGATTTTCAATCCCTGCACTCCACAATAGGTATTTTTTCTGGGTCTCTCACCTACTGTGGCATAATACAGTTGTACATAGTCTAAAGATAGATCCAATACAGCAGCTCACTCAAATGCAGTTAATAAAAAAATATCAGTTCTTTTATGCTATTATTCACTGCACCACAATTCTGATGTGAAGAAGTTAAGGAACTTGTATGGCTTTGGAAAGTATCACATGTATCAAGATTGAAAAATCAAACAGAAAATTGCAATTCAAAACAGTACCTCTAGGGCCCCATCACTCCAATGCTGGTCTGCTACTCTCTTCAATTTTGACTGAGCTTTGTCTTTCAGAATCTGGTGTGGTTTATTATGTTATGCATGTAGACTGTGACAAGAGTACTTCTGCAATAGGCAAATACATAGAGCTAAGCCAGGAAAGCTATACCATCGCCATATCATGCAGGCGTGCAGCTTTTTTCTTCACACCATGGTCAATCTTCTCAGTATCCTCCCTAGCTCGAGCTGTTCAGATCAATTGTACTCAAATGTCAATTTATTCAAATAATTTTTTTTTTGTAAAGGTGCATATCATTTTATTCAAATGACGGTTAGTAAATTCTAGACCAATCCAGAGTGTGTATATATATATATATATATAGAGAGAGAGAGAGAGAGAGAGAAAGCATAAGGCTGGCCACACAATGGTCATAGAAAGGTTAAATCATATAGCTCATTTTTTATTCAATGGGGCCCAACTTTTTTGGTGATCTAGACAGTCCATTAAGGCACAATTTCCTCCCCAAAAATTGTATGAAACGTAAATCCAGTCAGAAGTATTCTCCTTCGTACTGGAGAAATATGATTTAGCCATTTTTTTTACATATATCCCATCCAATGGTCAATCTTAGTCCGACGACCTAAAATTAGGAGCATGTAATGATTCATAGATGTGCATTGACAGTTTAAATACCATGTGGGACCCATTGTATGAATTTAATCACATTATTAGAAAATACATTCAATCCAAAAGGTGACTATTGCAGTGAATCATGGACCCAGGTAGGTAAACTCGGAGGTCGGTATCTTTTGAATGGTTTTGATCTTCACAAAGTGAGCTGAACATTTACAGATTTAGTTAATCTTACTGGACCATGGAGTTACGAGGGAGGGAAGGTTCACATTGTATATTAAAAGGAGGGGTGTGCATGTGTGAACGCGTGCGTCAATCACATCACTCCAACCCCTTGATATATGGACCCAAAGTTTGATGATTTTATAAGTTAATCATCAAAATTTACTCTCAGGAGTGCAAATAAGTTGAATGAGTGTCAAAGTGGGCGAGAGACAATTCAGGGGTGGAAAGAAGTGGGGTGGGGATGTATAGTGATTGTGAAGGGGGTAGACTGACCATAGGTTGGCCATATTGGCCAAAATAGAAAGGTGATGGTGCTTAGCTGATCAAAACCCATATACACATATTTTCAGAAGAGAAACAACTTAAAATTTTCAAGCCCACTTGGATGAATGTAGATCAAATGGTAGGGTGGGATTGTAAGGTATTAATATGGAGGTTGAATCAAATATCAGCTTCACCTGATGTTCTAACCATCTAGTTCAGGGCCCCAAAGCCTAGCAATTGTATATGCTTATATATAGATAACTTTTGGGGCCCTTAAAAATATGGTTAAGCAAACCAGATAAAGCTGATTTAAAAACTGCCACTAATCCACACAAAGACCTACCAATCTCACCCTACCCATGTGATTGGCATGTCTCACTTTTAAATGTGATGCTGTTTGCTAACCAAATATCACTCTATATGTAGTGCTTCAAAGTTACAACTATAAAAGGAAGTTGGTTATATTCACCATCAAGCTTAAGAAACTCTAAACCCAGAATCTCAAAATCTTGGCGTGCACGGTCATTCAGCCTCATTATTCCCCTAAATCATGATTCATAATAAATAAAATCCATTAGTAGATATATTTAAGGTAACACGAATAAGAAAGCACTTGTCAAACAAAAACAGACAGCCCATACATAAGGAACCAATGAGATATTGTAGCAATTGTCCATATAGCTATAATGTCATCCATTTTAAAAGATGACAAGATCGAGTAAAGAATTAAACAATCTATTAAGTAGAATGAATGTAAACAGATTACCGTGAAAGCAAGACAATATCACTGCGAGCACGTTCGTTGACATACTTTGCATCATTGTAAACAAATTTACAAGCTTCAGCTAAGCCTTGACTAGCATAAGTGCTTTCAAATAAATCTTCAACTGCACCATCTCCAATTTGACCCCTGTCAGGAATTAAGGAGATTCATGAATGAGATATAATTGTCAAAAGGACCCAAGCCGTAAGATCTACATGAAAAGAAAATGGTATGCTATCATTATTTCCAGAGAAATTAGAAGAACCAATTGCTGGAGAAATACAAAATGCTATAAAAGCACAGCAAGACACCGTGCCATAAGGCACTACATCAATAACACAACACTTGCATAAATGATATAGCAAATGATTTGTTTATTTTAAAGGATATACCAGAACATGGAGCCCTTCCATTTCCATTTTAGGAATAAAAAAACATAAACCAAAGGTGACGCTTGCAACTACACAAGCATACATGCATCATGTGCGAGTGCACCACTTATGTTTCATGTGATACGACAGAATGAAAAAAGAGGTTTCTCCCAACCAATAAAATGGTAGAATTATTTTATAAAATAACAGAAGTTAAAATGAAATAAATAGAAGAGATTTGCAAAATTAAGGAGAAAAATAAAATTTGTCATTATTAAAAAATGTCATGTGCTTGCGTCTCCATTGCTTCCCCTTTTAAGTCATGTGTAAAGGTGGTCACAGGACATCTTGCCAACCAAAATAAAGGGCCATTATTTAATTGAGTTGTCAAGAGATCATTTAGATACAAGAAGGCATGGAAGGCATTAGGAAAGAAGATAATAATTGCATAAATTTTCACAGCTAACATGGCAACCTCATTAATTAATGTCAGTGGATTAGTGGACTCCCTCTCATTTTTTAAAAGGATGTGCAAAAAAGTAACGAATGCGTGGTAGGGGTGGGATTATATATTTTAGATCACTATGTATAGTATGACCCCAGATAGATGGTTTAAGGCCTCAATTCTGATAATAATGATTACAATGACAGCAACGGTGATAATATAAATATTTGTTTGTGAACATTAAGGCATCACCAACCTATATTTGTACAAGTGCAAGTTGACCGTATCTTATATTTATTAGGGTCATTTTCTAACGTCCAAGAAGTTGAATGTCTTTGAACAATTAATGAATGTTTCATTTTTCCAAGGGGTGTTATGATCTTCAATCACTCAATAATGTGTTGCAACCCCTACAGTTCATGAAGCACCTTACTGAAACCTATTTTCTAGAACCCCATCATTAATAAGCCTTTGGTAATGTACATGTTGGATTATAAAATATAAAAAAAAAAGTTCAAGTTAAAAATGTGGTATTCTTAACACTGGAAATAGTATTTTACATGAGAAAGAAGATATCAATGAGTCCAAGATGATGTTTAATAGACAATGTGATAATAGCCACAACAACAATGGCAGCACCAATAAATCCAACTATCCAAAATCACATGAAAATATCTTGGAACCCAGCATGACTTTGAGTGTATTGCTTGGTTTACTTAAACAAGTACAGTTCCTTCTTGCAGTAAAATATCTCACAGAGATAAAGCATATAAGCAACAAAGACGCAACATCATCACTGTCCATACCTAGAAGAATCTGAACAATCTTCGGAGCACCGAACACATTCCTTAGCTTCAGTATTCTGTGTTCTTGTTGATAGACATAAAACAGCATGTTCTCTGGAGACAGTGTAATTGTAGGGTTTTCCATATATGTGCCGAGTGCCGCAAGTGGAGAACCTCAGCTTTGCACCCATGAAATGCCCATTACTTGGCTTTCTAAACTCAAGTCTTTGACTCACAGAATGTAGTCCAATATGTTGGGACTTCATAAAAGAATAAATAGAGCCACATGGATCAGCAAAATGAACCCTATCAGTTGCCATTGGACCACTAGAAACTGAGCCTTTAGTAATTGCCATCAATCAAACGAGGCAAAAAATAATATGATTAGCACTGGGATCTCAGCAGAATCAATTGTCGCTGCTAGTAGCCCACATTTTTCTTTCTATAGTTCAACCTGAAATAAATCAATTTGTGCATTAGGTTTTTATATATCTAACCACAATTTCATGGATTTTCTGCAAACAAAAAGTATGTCCCACTGCTAAACATAAAATCGACCGACATCAAATCATTAGCATAGGGAGCATTTCATGCAAGCATTCAAATGCAATTAGAAGCATCAGTTTACTTTGTGCCATCTATTCCTTTGGCATTCATGGTAGTTTATGCCTGATAAGCTATTCAGAGTTAAAATGTACTATAAATAGATAACTAGAGTGGAATTAACTATGTTAACATCAACAACACCATGATAACAAAATTCTGTTTAAGCCTATCTATTGGGGTGCAAGATCTTGAGGATTATAAATTCTAGCAGTTAAATATTTTCTCTGCTTGAATTCTTCCAGAACTTCAAGATAAATGGATGCAAAATAGATTGAAGAGTGGCAAGTCATGTAAATGTCCAGGAACCAATTTTTGTAAGACAATTTCCTTGTATCAAGGATTAGCTTACAAAGGTGAAATGTATATCATCATCAAAGCCTTATCCCAACTATGTTGGGGTTGACTACATGAATTATGTTTTTGTCATTCCGATCTATCTTGAGCGCAACTTATTCGGATCTATATTTACCACTTTCATTCATGTCCTCTTCGGCCTACCCCTTTCCCCTTGGGGGCCACCAATTTACTATACTATTGATTTACCAATATATATGTGTGTACTTTTGTTTAAAGAAAGGTTTCAAAATGGTGTTCTCCTACATAGCTTTCTCCATTCAATTTCAACCAAGGTAGAAAATCACTAATAGTGTAAATGTCTAATACAAAACAATATGAATCTCCATAAGAAGATTCTGCAACTTTAGATTTCTCCTCATTTTTCTCCACAGAGAAATTATCACATGTCATTTTCCCTCGTTCAAACAGCCCTTAGACCCCTTTACAGCAAAGCAAAGAGCAATTGTCAACATAATAATCAAACCAGTAAAGCCTAAAAGGACATGTCTGGATGAGGAGTAAGTTGAGGAGAAAAACTTCTTTGTAGAGACTACTTTTCCCCCCTGTTTGGACTCACTTTAGATCATAAAATTAACTCTCCTCTAGCCCTCTTTACTACTACTCACCAAAAGCATAAGAAAAGGTTTTCTCCTGGATGGGTAGAGAAAACACCATTTTCTTTCACAAAATTGAATTTTTATTATTAAAAATTAAAAATTATAATAAAAAAAAATCTCCAACCCAGCTTTCTCCATTCAAACCCAAACACAATGGAGAATCACTCCTAGAGAAGAGTGGTGATTCTCCACCCTTTATCTCATTTCTCCTCACCCAAACAAATTGCATCTATTCATTAAAAAGCAGCAATTCAAACAGTTCACTTCAATTAACCCCAAGATCAGAATAGATAGTGTCTGGTCATTAAAATTTTTTTTTTCAAACAATCCCTTTTTTTATTGTTGAAATCATACTCTTAAGAGTCTGTTTGGATGTGAAGAAAACCTTTTTCTCTCCATCCAAACAAGCCCTTAGTAGATTTTCCAGATGCCACACAAAACTCATAAAATCTCCCAATAATCAACGTCCACAGAACACAACAAAGTCACAAACAACATCAAAACACATAATTTTATGCTATTCTACAATATAAAAGAAAAAGTATCATCAGAGACAGATTAGTACACATGTCATGAATTCAAACCCTCCATAGAACTTCAAGGAACATAAAGAAGGAGAAGAAGAAGAAGAAGAAGAAGATAGAAGGAGAAACAGTGTGGAAATCTCATACTAGTTTCAGAATAGTCTTGAAGGCCGTGAACTTGGAGTGATAGAGAAACATAACAGAATGAAAGCACGGAATGTAGAGAGTAGAGAGTACAGAGTAGAGAGACAGAAAGACTGTGATAGCGAGAGAGAGGGAGGGATGAAATGGGAGCCATGAAAATGGGAGATGAAAGGAGAGCCACGAATTCTATCAATGGCCCAGCACTCGCCAACAAAATCGAATGCGAACGAGAGGCTCAAGGAGACTGTTGCCTACACCGCGCGAGCACTCGAGTCTAGGGTTGAAAACAGGTCACTTCTGGTAGGGGCAGTTTGTGACTTTACTCTTAAAATTAAGTGGAGTGAAGTGAAATAAAAAATACAGTGAGTTATGATGGTATTTTTATTTTAGTTGTTGGGGATAGAATATTGTTGACATTTTGGTATGAAAAATTGAATTTTTATGTCTTTTAGTGAGTAATTATTATTTGCTTTTTGACTTTTTGTTTGAAAAAGTTTGAGAGAGTATGAATAAAATATAAGTGACTTTATGACATTACTCTACTTCACTTTACAAAGAAAAGGTGTAACCGGATCTGGATCTGGGTCCGGATCAGAATCATTTCGGAACTGGTATTTTAGTTTCGGATTCGGACCATATATGGGATGGGTCCAAGTCTAGATAAAAAATTATATTAAGAAAATATAATTTTTAGGAGAAATTTTTAAAAAATAAAATAATATGTCGAGTCTCGAGTCTACGCGTCCAAACCAAGGTGGAACCGGATCCGAATCCATTTACTTATCGAGGCCTAAATAAGGACCTAGACCCAGTTTTTAACGGATCAGAACTTCTGGATAATCGAAGAAACGAGAACCCATTTACATCCCTACTCAAGTCCCCTGCCGCAAGGTCAATTATACAGGCCATACAGCTGCCATTAGATCCTTATATTGGCCCCTAATCAGCATTAGTTGTAATTCCGTTTAGGTCGTTATTTGAGTCCTTACGATGAAAAGGAATGGGGTCAAAATATTTCGATCCATTTTCGCCAAAACGAAACTGAATTAACTACTATAGTAATCAGTCAAGTTTAAATATTTAATACAAAATTGCTCATGCGATATCTTAAACTTGTACAATATCGCGCATATATTTTTATAATACACTATTCTTAGGCCGTGCAATGGCGCACATGACACTCTGTGTGTTATGTTATTTAATTGCTGGACTTGTGGGAGTGGTGAGGAGGAAGTCCTTAACACGTCAGCTTGACTCAATGGTCTTCATTCTTGGCTACAAAGAGGATAGCCTCATCCAGGATTTACGTGTTAGCCTTAGCCAGATCATGAAGCTTTTCTCTCTCTCTCTCTCTCTCGGTGAGAAGTTTTTAGCCATTTGATAAGTGAAATCATGAAATGAATGGTGCAAATAGAAATCCGTCCATCATCCATCTGGGGTCTATTTCATTATTTTATCTTTTGCCCCCACTTGTCTCAATGTAAGCTTTTGAAAATGTCAAGATAGATACACAACCTTTCATATACCAATCGATGTGATGAAGACTGGTGCATTGTCGCTGCCTTGCCCCCGATAATGGTTTGGCCATCACCTACCTTATATTTGATGTAAATCTATTTTTGATAACGGCTTATTACCTGAATGGTAAGGAGTGGCCGTTCTTACCTGATTATTTAGGTTTCGAACCCTGGATACCCACATTTTCTCACATGTACGGAGTCCGTTTCTACTTGTGTGGGCTTTCTTTCTGTGCCTGTGCAGGTCTCTTGGGTCATAGCCCCATTAACTGGGGTACGAAAAAAAATTGACTAAATTGAGAGAAATTTTATCACATAATGGGACCCCTTTTCATAAGGCAGAGATCAGATTTCATGCATGACCATACTTATGGATGCCCCAAGGGGGAAGATCCGAGCCAATGAGTCTCAATGTGTTTTATAGCTCGTTGCTCCTCACCCCAATAGTAAGAGACATCAGTTCTTATCTAACAGTCCAGGGCTCAAATCTGGAAAGTCACCTTCTCTCGTTCAAGAATTGTTCTACCTCGCCCAATATCTACTTCTCTCGTCCCAGCCCCTGAGATGGGTGGTAAAAAAAATTTTCATTGCTCTTCTTATTGCATGGAAGTGGTCCAAGTGGACATGTTTGCTGGCACTCATCACGCTGTGAGAAACTTCATTTACCTTCAATATTAAAAATTGAGCACATGTTCTACCAGAGTTCAAACTTCGAGAATAAAGAAAAAGGGCAGTGGTTTGGTCCTCTTCTTTGTGGGTGCAATTAGTTTTTTACCCTATCAGCGCCATGATAGATCAATTGGTGAGATACCTCCCTTCCATATAAATAATGATGGGTCAATTTTGGACTATAGAGCTTACAGTGAGGGACTTGTGTGACCATTACCCCCAAAGAATTGTAGTTTTTCCCCTATGAGTGCATGCGGTCTTCTCCCAAACATGTTCTTGGATACACTCCCACTTCAGTCAGGTCATGGCCCAGCCATCTTAGTCAGTACCACCACAAATTCAAAGGGTTGATGATTAACTATTTACCAACTTAATTCATCGTACATCACAAGGTATCAAATTCATGATCAAATAAGACGAGCTTTTGTTCATCGAATTCAAAGCTTTGTTTAAAGGCCCAGCAAAGTGTCTCATAAAGCCATAATTTTAAAGATAATAAATAGCCCAAAATTCTCTTCGCATTTTGTGAAGGTTGTGGCCCCACCAACATGCCACAAGTCATTAAGTCCTGATAGGGACGTGAGAGGGGATGAGTGGAACTCAAACTCGTCGTGGGGCCTACCTATGGTGATCTAAGCAATTAAAATTGAATGTCATCCCCTCCAGTAGCATATTCTCAAATTTTACTCCATATAATCTTGTCCTACAGTAAAATTGAACACATGACTGATAACGTTATCAATGCAATCTTATTATATTATTAATCCTATGCATTAATTACATTATGGTGTGCTCAATCTTACGGCTGGGACTAGATCTCAAAGTAAAATTAAAGGATATGCAATTGGAAGGGATGGCTTTCAATTTCAACGAATGTTGGATAAAGTTGACACTCATGTATGCTCCTTAGCTTGTGTGTGTGTGTGAGAGAGAGAGAGAGAGAGAGAACCATTATATTAGGTAGCCTCACCACTCAATGTGGTAAACTGGAAAGAGAAGCATTATACTAGGTGAGGGACCTCCAATATATACTTTAGTTGCTATCTTTAGCCAAGCAGCATGTGCTTGGTAACAGTACGAAAGAGAACAAACAGGAAAGAAGGAGAAAAAAAACACCAACGATGAACATTGGGGCCAAGTTTTTTTTAGCCCACATGAATGATCTGATAACACAGAACAACAGAAGTAAGCTTCTTCTACTTCCCACAGTAATAAATGAAGGAAATAGACAAAAAAAAAAAAACACCTTTTAAGTTCTAAAATAATAAAAAGTCCTTTCAACATTGATATTAGTTAAAGTATATTGCACTATTTCAAAGAGAATCTAATACTGTCAAATTAATTAAATCTTCAAGTAGCTAAAGCTACTGCACCTGCAAGCAGGATGTGCATGCAATAGCTTGCGGCACATGCAAAGATTCAAGCAACTGATTTAATGGACAGGTCTTCGTCCCCATGGATGAGTTGACCAAATCGCAATTCAGTGTCCATGGTTTATTGGTGTATTGCACCTCATAATAGTGATCCCAGTTCACACGGGGCAGCATGAGAGAAATAATATGAATTGCTAGTGTGGATACAGCCATTTATTTTGCTTGACAAGTGGGGCTGGCACGCAACTTTTGGATCAAGATTTCGAGCCATTAATATGACAAGGCCACGTTTCAATCCTAAGTCCTAACCATTCAAGATCTGGATATTGAGGTATGGAAACTGGGTTCAGAATCCAACAGGATTGAGATTCTACCCCATTGACAAATTGGTGCTGAACCAAAATCATAAAAACATGTAGATCAATTGAGAACACACCTGTAATAGGGAACAACTTCATGACCAAGATCAAAGAGCAAAGGGTTCTGTAGCGATCAAGGTAATCTTCATCTGGAGAAAAAGTCAGAGGTACACCAATAATATGGAGCCCACAGATGGGTAGGGATCCCCACAAAAATATCTTAAATTTTGAAGTTCCTAGCCAGTTTGTCCTTCAGCTCCTCATGGATATTCTATTCTTTTTTGCAATCATCCATTTGTCGCCTACTAGGCACTTGGGGAGGATTTTCAATGCATGCACCTTCAATCCAAGGTGAGCAGATCAAAAGCCGTGAATACTAGAACTGACACAACGTAAAATTTGGAGCTTGACAAGACCGAGTAATTCCTCTACGACGGACTTTTGGAAACCTGCAATTCCTATTTCCAAACAGTTTACAACACTACACAATGTCATCCATGAATACTATTGCCAAGTCTGTTTTTTCAGACCTAGAAGCTGTTAGAGCATAGTCATCCTCAAATACAACTCATGATCCGATCTTCTGAATTGTAAACGGTACAGATAACTGGCCACTCATCCCAGGCACCAAATCATGTAGATTTGTACGACTGAAAATTCATTTACTGGTTGGGAACACTTGCAGAGCAATCACTACCATTTAAAGATGGCCCACCTCAGTGTTTCTGAATATCCTCGCTATGCCATTGGATCAAATTAAGATTCTGCAAGTTGTCTTTATCACTGGAAGACCACTGCATGAATCACAAAACAACAGTTGAAAATGAACGGCCAATGAATATGATACACAATAATTATTATCACTATAGAAAAGAGAGAGTTATCTACTTATTCCTCTGTGAATTGTAACCCTATTCCTCTGTTTTCTTTAACCAAAAGTAAAAAAAAATAAAATAAAATAAAACCCTATTGTGAGGCCAGTTTGACCATATAGCAAATTGAAATGGTAGGCATTTCTGGTTGAACCCTGAAACCTAGTGTATTTTACATTTTGTATGCAACACAACCGGGAGTTTTTTTGGGGTGGGGGGGAATGGGATGGGATCCAAGAGTAGACCAACAGGATACATAAAATCATCGTCGGGTATTTCTAGTAAGCTAGAATCAGATATCAGAACCAATATTCCATTAACTGCACATTTGACACATACATATTGTTTTACCTGATAAGATATGAAAGAAACCTTGCATTACACCACCCACTTGTTTAACTTAGGAATTTGAAGTGGGTGTTCTGGCTATTTAAATTGAGGTTCTTAAAGAACAGCTATGTAAATTATTATTTTTTTGCACGGCGACTGTTCCATAAGTTATTAAACATTATTAAACACCAGGAGCTATACTGTAATTTTACAAACACTAGGGACTCTTTCATAAAACACAAAATTTAATTAATATTTAATAAGGGTCTGGCCAACCAGTAAGACACTAAAACTAGATATCACCCCTAATTCAGCACTACATCCCTTACCTTTCTTCTACTTTTTTTTTTTTTTAACTTTTATTTTCCATTCTCTCCTCTTTAATTTCCTCAGGGACAACCAAATCAAGACTGCAAGTTGTTGAAGTTCATTACCTCACATAGTTCGAAATAGTCTCAGTGGTAGGGTCTCCATCGCCAGCTGCACAGTGCACATCAAGAGAAAACCAATTAAAAAAACAAGCCAGTAGCCATTCCTTTTTGGCAGGACCTGAAATGTAAAGATAATGATTCGGTCCACATGGGTGGAAAATCATATCTCCAAAAGCGCAGTCCAGGTTTTCTGCTGAAATCTTAAATGCACAATGGTCGAAAAGTTTCACGGCCATATGTTCTACAACTAACCATTCAAACACACTATCAATTAAGGAGTTTAATGCTTACCCAAAGCCTAGGAGTTCTCATATCAGATTTAGGTTGAATTTTGGACAACTCTGACTGGAAACTAACAATTATGGAAACCTGAAACTCAATTGAAAATGGTCTGCAAAAGGAAATCAAATGAATAACAACATAAGCAATATAAACCACACTCAGATCAAAGTCTCTCTCTCTCTGATCAACTTTCAGTTATTTACTCTTTCTTTGCAAACTCAGACCAAATTACTATTAAGTTTTCCACTCTAATTCCACATTCAGATCAAATTTCTTTTAGTTCTTTTTACTCTCTCTCTCTCTCTCTCTCATCACACACTCAGATTAAATTACTTTGAACTGTAAATTGTTTCTCTCACTACACACTCAGATCAAATTACTGTCAGTTTTTTATTTTCTCTCCACACACTCGGATCGAATTACTGTAAGTTTTGTTTACTCTCTCTCTCTCTCTCTCATCAGATCAAATTACTGTAAGTTTTTTACTGTCTCCCTCTCCACACACACAGATCAAATTAGTGTAAGTTTTTTACGTTCTCTCTCTCTCTCTCTCTCTCTCTCTCTCTCTCTCTCTCTCTCTCTCTCTCTCTCTCTCTCTCTCTCTCTCTCTCTCTCTCTCTCTCTCTCCACACACAGAGAGATCAAATTACTGTTTAAGTTTTTTTTACTATGGGTGGGGATGGGGATTGACCAGTATTCTACCGGTTCTCAGTTACTGCCAGTCAGCAATGGATAAAAATCTCAATCAGACTCATCCAAGATTTAAAACCATGGATATTGGTTGGTAGAGCCCTGCAATCCCTTACTTAGCGTATCCACCTCTTTTCCAGGTCAGATTGAATTCAACTCATAGTTGTCAATTCCGTTTCGCCTTCAATTTCAATTCGGCCTCCAAAATGAAATATTTCGGTGTTTCAGAATTTTGCTGAACCTTTTTGGAGTAATTTTTCTGAAAGAATATAATATAAATCAATGCAGTCCAAAAAAAATGCATAAGGAGTAAGGACTTTCTTTATAAAAAAAAAAAGGACTTTCTTTGTAAAAAAGAAAGAAAAGGGTGAAATGGGCATTTGCCCGATTCATTTAAAAAAGGCAAAACACCTCTTCATTTATCAGAGATCCACAATCTTCGAGACAGCAAAGACTGAAGAGGCCAACTTTCCCTTTTTGAGAGAGAGAGAGAGAGCTAACCATGACAGAGGAGAGCTGTCAAATGGGCCAGTGGGTGTAGGTCAGTGGGTCACGGCCCATGACAAATAAAGCCCAACTTGTGGGTCAGATCAAGTGTCGTGTGTACAAGATATGTAATTGATTATTTGACTAATTAGGAGATATGATTAGATGTTAATTAGATTAGGATTACTGTAATTTAGTTGATTATATCAATCACTGTAACACATATGGAAACATTATATCTATATATTGAAAGATCGTGACCCTCAAAGGGATCATCGAATTCACAAAATATTTTCTCTCTTCTTCCCTCGCATGCTTTGACATGGTATCAGAGCGCTGAGCAAATACAACTCTATACAGAGTTTTTCTGAGTGATCTTCTCCATCTTCCAAGCATTGGAAGTCATCTAGTGTCTTCTCTACTCAAGAATTCTTCATCCGCACTTTGATCATACGCGGCCCACCCCAGATCCACACTGCTGTATCTGGAGATTGCAACCACACAGGTCGCCTACTTCTTCTGGTATTTGTGGACATTTTTTGAGGATTTTTTGCATCACAGAGGTAGGATTTCTACCCCTTCTAGAGAAATTTCAGTTTCTGCAGTATCTTTCCATCACAGCCGTCCAAGTTTTTGGATATAGCTCTTTTGGGTGAGCAATCTGGCTTGTTTGGTGCTAATTTTTATCATTCATCACTCTATGATCTCTGATTGATCATAAATCACAACTGTTGTCTGCTGCACTCCATTCTTTCTTCAAATTCATGGTCGCCTAGGCCCATTTTTTTGGAAAAATTGTTTTCTTTTAAGGTGTTGTCTTCTCTGATTGATCCGTTGCAAAATTGGAAGTCCTCTCACATCTGGTTAGCATTCCTTATCAGTTTGATTTAAGAACAATTGGATTTTCTTGCACAGTTTGATAGATTTACTGATTACTGAAATGGAAAAGCATGAAATTAAGTTGATCAAATTTAATGGAAAGAATTATACTTCCTGGTCCTATCAATTTCAAGTCTATCTTGAAGGAAAGGAACTGTGGGGACTTGTTTCAGGATGAGATCAGCAACCTAAGGAAGATGAGAAAAAAATACTATCTTGGAATACAAAAGATGCCAAGATAAAAACCTGGATTCTTGGTTCTGTTGAACCACAATATATCCTGAACCTCAAACCGTACATGACCTCCAAGGAGATGTGGGAATATCTGAAACAAGTGTATCACCAAGGGAACTATGCCCGTCAATACCAACTTGAACTGGAGATTGCTCAATATTCCCAGGGCACCTCTTCCATCCAGGACTATTATACAGGTTTTCTCAATTTATGGGCAGAATATGATGAAATCAAATAACTCAATGTATCTGAGGTAGCTCTTTCTGAGATTCAAAAATTACAGGCAACTTCTCATAGAGATCAGTTCCTCATGAAATTGAGATCTGAATATGAGATCATTTGTTCCAATTTGATGAGCAGGGTTCCATCTCCATCCCTGAATGAGTGTCTTAAAGAACTCTTGCCAGAGGAACAAAGTCAGCTCACTCAGCATGTTCTGAAGCAACAGTCTTCCGGCAACTCTCCTGATGTCGCATATGCTGCCAATTACACCCCTGGTGTCTCTCACGGTCCGAGAGGGATCGTTCATCATACTACTTCTGCTGCTAAAGGACAACCCCCTGCAAGAGATCTCAGCAAAATCCAATGCTTCAGTAAGAGTTATGGACACTATGCCTCACAGTGTAAGACTAAGTTTTGTAATTACTGCAAATCAAATGGTCATGTTATTAATGACTGCAAAAGGCGGCCACAAAATCGCACTCCACAAGCATATCATGTCAACACTGCAAATGCTACTACTTCCAGTGATAGTCCTTCAGCACCGGTCATGCCTTCGCCACCTCCTGCCTCCGCTACTGCTCCTCAGATCACCCCTGAGCTTATTCAACAAATGATCATAAATGCCTTCTCTGCACTTGGCATTTCAGGTAACCATCAATCCTCTTCCTCCATATGGTTATTTGATTCTGGAGCTTCCAATCACATGACCTCCACCAATCATCTCTCTAACCTGCAACCATACAATGGAAATTTGCAAGTCCATACTGCTGATGGTCAAAAGCTTCCTATTACAGCTACTGGTGATATCACTCATTCATTACCTCTCACAAATGTCTTTCTATCTCCTCATCTTGCTACAAATCTTCTGTCTGTTGGACAACTGATTGAATATAATTGTAATGTTTCCTTTTCTCGCTCTGGTTGTGTTGTGAAGGATCAAGTGTCGGGGACGGTGATCGCGAAGGGGCCTAAGTGTGGACGCTTGTTTCCTCTTGTTATGCCTTCCTCTCCGAATAAACAGATCTCTGCTTTTTCTTGTTTTTCTCCTCAAGATGTTTGGAGGCTCTGGCACAATAGATTAGGCCATCCTCATTCAAAATTGTTATCTTTGATGTTGAACACCGGTAGTATTAATGAAAATAAAACATCTTTTAGCCACATTTTTGATGAGTGTTCTATTTGCAAACTTGGAAAAAGCAAAGTTCTACCCTTTTCTTCCAAATCTACTATGGCTTCAAATTGCTTTGACATTATTCATAGTGACGTCTGGGGGATTACTCCTGTAATTTCTCATACACATTTCAAATATTTTATCACATTTATTGATGATCATTGTATAGATTCACATGGGTTTATTTCTTGCACTCTAAATCTGAAGTCTTTGATGCTTTCCAAAAATTTATGGCGTATGTTGAAAATCAGTTTTCTACTCGCATAAAAGTTCTCCGATCTGATTCTGGAGGAGAATATATGTTCCATCAGTTTCAAACTTAATTGCAAAAACACGGGATTTTATTGCAGCGATCGTGCCCTTACACTCCTCAACAGAACGGAGTTGCAAAACGAAAAAACAGACATCTCCTCGATACTGTTCGTTCTCTTCTCTTAGAATCATCAGTTCCCGCGAGATTTTGGCCCGAAGCTTTAGCCACTGCGGTTCATTTAATCAATTGCTTACCATCCCATCGCCTCACCAATCAAACACCATACTTTCGTCTCTTTCATAAAAATCCTACTTATACCCACCTGCGCATTTTTTTTATGTGTGTTTTGTTCATCTTCCTCCGACTGAACGTACCAAATTAACTGCTCAGTCCGCCCAATGTGCATTCCTTGGCTACGCATCTCACCAAAAGGGGTATATCTGCTATGATCCTGTGGTCAACCGCCTTCGCATCTCTCGAAATGTCACATTTTTCGAAAATCAACGTTTTTTTTCTACCCATTCCTCGGCTTTACCTTCCTTTTCTCATCTACCAAATTTTTCTGACCCAATCTCTTCTCGACTCATTGTTTATGAACGTCGTCGTCATAAGGATGTTCCACTACTGCCTCCCCCTCCAGATCCCTCGCTGGCACCTGATCTTGCCCCCGCTTCATCACATGATGCTTCATCTCCACTTCAGCTTCGACACTCTACTCGTCTCTCTAAGCCTCCAGAAAAATATGGGTTCACTCACACATCCTTGCTTGCTACCCTCTCCTCCATTGCTATTCCTACTTCTTACTTACAGGCGGTGAAGCATGACTGTTGGCAAAAGGATATGCACGAAGAATTAGCTGCACTACAGGAGAATCATACCTGGGATATTGCTCCATGTCCCTCATCTGCAAAACCTATCGACTGCAAATGGGTTTTTTTCAGTTAAACTTAAGGCTGATGGCTCGTTGGATCGTTATAAAGCACGGTTAGTGGCACTGGGCAACCGACAGGAATATGGCATCGACTATGAAGAAACATTTGCTCCAATTGCAAAGATGACAACAATACGTACTGTTCTTGCCATTGTTGCTTCTCACTCCTGGCCTCTTTACCAATTTGATGTCAAGAATGCCTTCCTTCATGGTGATCTCAAAGAAGAAGTCTATATGAGCCTTCCCCAAGGAATTACGGGTGCCTCAGCAAGAGACTGTGCGCGTTTACGACGCTCTCTATATGGTCTTAAGCAAGCTCCGCGCGCTTGGTTTGAAAATTTTAGGGATGCTCTCCTTCATCTACAGTTCACTCAGAGTGCCTCTGATCCTTCAATGTTCCTTCATCGCTCCTCAAATGGGATTACTGTCATCTTGGTGTATGTAGATGATATCTTCATATATGGGACAGATTCTGGCATGATCACCCATCTACAAGCATCCTTACATGAATCTTTTCATATGAAAGATTTAGGGCCACTCACATACCTTTTAGGCCTTGAGGTTCATCAGTCAGAGAAAGGTCTCATCCTTGATCAACACAAATATGCCATGGATCTTATTGAGACGGCTGGTCTTCAAAACTCAACTCCTGTAGATACACTTGTTGAGGCCAATCTTCAGCTCGCGCAAGATACAGGTGATCTTCTTCCTGATGCCACAATGTATCGCCGTTTAGTCGGCAGCTTGATCTACTTGACTATCACTCGGCCCGATATCTCATATGCGGTGAATCTGGTTAGTCAGTTCATGACACAACCACGTCATCTCCACCTCGTTGCCGTTCGGTGCATTCTTCGATATGTTCTTCATACACCATCTCGTGGCCTTTTCTTTCCTGTGGGCAATTCGACTTCTCTCATTGCTTACTCAGATTCTGACTGGGCTGGTTGCCCTGATAGTCGACGGTCTACCACGGGTTGGTGCATGTTCTTAGGGCACTCGTTGATCTTCTGGAAGTGTTTTAAACAAGATAAAGTCTCCAAATCATCCACAGAGGCAGAATATCGTGCTATGTCGACTGCCACCTCTGAAATTGTCTGGCTTCGGGGTCTCCTTTCTGAGCTTGGATTTCCACAATCTGGCCTACACCTCTCTATGCCGACAATACCAGTGCCATACGGATTACTGAAAATCCTGTCTTCCATGAACCCACAAAACATATTGAAGTGGCGTGTCATTACATACGTGATGAATTTGTGCGTTAAGCAATTACTCTTCCTCATGTTCTTACCGGACTTCAAATTGCAGATATATTTACCAAGGGGCTTCCTCGGCCACGCCACCAATTCTTAGTTGGCAAATTGATGCTCGTAGATTCACCGCATCAATTTGAGGGGGGGGTGTCAAATGGGCCAGTGGGTCTAGGTCAGTGGACAGCCCATGACAAATAAAGCCCAACTTGTGGGTCAAATCAAGTGTCGTGTGTACAAGATATGTAATTGATTATTTGCCTAATTAGGAGATATGATTAGATGTTAATTAGATTAGGATTACTGTAATTTAGTTGATTATATCAATCACTGTAACACATATGGAAACATTATATCTATATATTGAAAGATCGTGACCCTCAAAGGGATCATCGAATTCACAAAATATTTTCTCTCTTCTTCCCTTGCATGCTTTGACAAGAGCGGCAGTGAGAAGTTACGAGGATCCGGCAGGGTAGTGAGTGGTGATGCCGGGAAGTTCAGATGCTCCTCCTCCTTTTCTTTTCTTTTTTTCTATCTCTGATTTCCTCCTCCTCATTTTCTTCTTCTTCTTTATTATTATTTTTACTCAGGGATTAGGGTTTGGAAAGGGCGATTTGCAGTCAATTTGGGCACAAACTGCAAATGGTTTTATAAAAAACTTATTATTTCAATTTCCCCCTCTATTTTCCTTTTTTTTTAAGGCTAAAAAGCCCAGAGCAAATAACCATTCCGGGTGATTTGGGCATACTGGCCGAAATCTTATATTTCAGACAAAAAATGAGTTTCGGCTGGCATGCATCAAAATCCAGAGCAAAATCTTTTGAGCCCCGATTCGTTTTGGCTGAAGGACCGGAGCAGAAGGTTTCAACCATTTCAGCTGAAATGAAATTGAATTGACATCTATAATTCAACTAGTGTTATAACACTTGGAAACAAAGAATAGCAGTCGACTAGTTGTGGAAACCAGGTAGTTGATGTAAGACTCAAGGTGTCAGCGAGTTAGGCCCTGACTCGGTCAACTTAGAAGTCACGCAAAAACTTGGCCAAGTTGAGTCCTTGGAAAAAAAAAAACAGAAAAGAGAGACGAAGTCATGTCGTTTGGTTTTCCAGGTTATTTCCACAAATGATAGAGGCACGATCAGAAATCAAGAAAAATTTTGAAAATCTTGGCCTCGCCGCGACATATATGCATGTAAGTATCTTGCCTCTATATTTTCATTTTTCGACAAGGTGAGTCTTCAAGCCATCTTGGACCATTGAGATTTCATTTCTAAAAATTAGATTCAATGCTTAACATTGGGCAGGAAAAGACAAAAATATAAAATGAAATTGCTCTAGTTCCTACACCATGTTACCCTTGCAGTATATTAATCATTCTCATTAAAGGTGTTATGAATTGTGATAAGTGTTAACAAAAAGCCCACTAGGCCCAGGCCCATTCATTGTAACTTATCTACACATATCGTGGGATTAGTTAGGATATAATCAAATCAATTGTACAGCTTACTTTCCATAACAGATAGGTTGTAATTAGTTTGATTTGCCTTGATTAAGGCTAAATATGTTTATAAAAGAGAGAAAGGATCGTCCATTAGAGGGATCCTAGAATTTCCACAAATATCAATCTTTTCATTCATCCTGTCATGGTATCAGAGCTCTTGATATAAGTTCTGGCTTCAACAACATCAAATCTCTCCCTATTCTGTTCGATACAATCTCAGTTGATTCAAGGAGTAAGGCTTCATTTTCCTGGACATCTATTCTAAGAAAACGTCAGCCATCTGGGACAAAAATCACTTCCGATCAACCCAGTTTCTCTGTGGCCCACCTGTGATGATCAAGACAACGCCAACGACCCTGTCTATGCTGGTCGACTGGTTGTTCTAGGATTTCTGGTGATTTTCTCAGATTTTTTGGTTGCCTGGAGGTAGGATTTCTGACTGGTTTTGTGGTTTTCCAATTTCTAGCACTAGTTTTCATCCCCACCGTCCAGATTCTTGGATCTTTCTCTGATGAAACTTGGCTCATTGGATGCGAAAAAAGGATTCTCTCATGTCGGAGAGATCTGATTAACATTTTGATCAATTTGTGGAGGACCCAGATCAGATCCAATGCAGAAATCAAGGTCGTCAGACCTGTTTATCATCTTTTCATCATCCGTACCTGGGATCTGATCATCATCCGATCATCTCTGGCCCACCAGAGATACCTGCTATTCCTGGGATTTTTCAGTCTTGGAAGTTTTTCTGCTGCACTGCTAGCATTTTGGATTAGATCTTCATACTGCACTGTTGGAAATTCTGCTGATTGCAAACAGTTTCTGCACTGTCTGGAGTTTTAGAAATTACAGCTGCACTGTTGTTGTTTTTTCTGCTGCCCTGTTAGAATTTTACATCAGGACTTTTCTTCTTCTTGTCTGAAATTACTTGTTCACAACAAGCTGTTGCTATAGTAACTTTGAGTTAAATCATGGGCACCCACAAAAGTGAAACTTACTTGATAAAATTCAATGGGACAAATTATTCATCATGGGCATTCCAATTTCAAATATACCTTAAAGGCAAAGAGTTATGGGGACATGTTGACGGAACTGATCCTATACCTTCAGAGGATGTCAAGGTCATCACTAAATGGGAAACCAAGGATGCCCAAATCATGACTTGGCTTCTGGGATCGGTGGATCCACAATACATTCTGAATCTCCGGCCCTATAAAACAGCAAAGGGAATGTGGGATTATCTCCGCCAGGTGTATCAACAGGATAACTCCGCCAGACGTTTTCACTTAGAACATGAGCTATCTCAGTTTAATCAAGGGACAATGTCCATTCAAGAATATTACTCTCATTTTATCCGTTTATGGACAGACTATACTGAGATCATTTACTCAAGTCTCCCTGATGCCTCGATTGCGGTGGTTCAAACAATTCATTCCACTAATCAACGGGATCAATTCTTGATGAAACTGCGGTCTGAATTTGAACAAGTTCGTTCAAATCTGATGAGCCGGGTGCCTCCTCCATCTATTGATTCATGCTTAGGAGAGCTTCTTCGCGAGGAACGACGACTTACCACCCAAGCTGCTCTTCAACAAGCCATATCTTCAGGACCACTAACTGCTGCCTACCTTGCTCGTCCTAAACAACAAAACAGGGACATGTCCAAAGTACAATGTTACTCTTGTCAGAAGTATGGCCATGTCTCCACTCAATGCGATCAGAAATTCTGTTCTTATTGCAAACGCAAAGGCCAAGTTCTTCCAGAATGTCGGCGCCGTGCTCACAGAAGGCGAATCTAGCAACTTTGGATGCGCCCATTTCTGCAGTTAGTCCTACTGCCACTACCATCATGCCTGCTCACCCTTCTTCTTCATCCGCTCTTACCCCGGAAATGGTTCAACAGATGATAGTAAATGCTTTTTCTGCTCTTGGTCTCTCAGGTAAACCCAAACAATCCCACTCCACTTGGTATATGGATTCGGGGGCTTCTAATCATATGACTCATTCTTCTGATAATTTATCTCAAGTAAAGCCGTATGATGGAAATCTCTGCATCAGTACCGCAAATGGTGGCAGTATACCCATTACTGCCATCGGTGAGATGAAGATCTCACATCCCTTACCATTGAGTCATGTCTTTCTTTCTCCTCAGTTATCTACAAATTTATTATCTGTTGGCCAACTCGTTGATAACTATTGTTCTGTCTCTTTTTCGCGTTCTGGTTGTGTGATACAGGATCAAGCATCGGGGGAGGTGATAGCGAAGGGGCCTAAGTGTGGTCGTCTTTTTCCGCTACAACTCTCTACACAAGATAGGAATTTGTTTGCCCCTGCTTTGTTTTCTGCTTCAAGTTCAAATAAAAGCCAATTATGGCACAATAGATCAGGCCATCCTCATTCTCGTACTTTGTTGTCTTTGTTTAAATCTGGTTTGCTTAATGATAATAAATTTCTCTTAAAGATGCTTCTTTTGATTGTTCTAGTTGTAAAATGAGCAAAAGTAAGACTCTTCCCTTTCCTATCAGTACATCATTATCATTGCAATGTTTTGATCTTGTTCATAGTGATGTATTGGGTATCGCACCTATCATATCCCATTCTAATTTTAAGTATTTTGTTACATTTATTGATGATTACAGTCGCTTTACATGGATTTATTTCTTACATTCAAAATCAGAGGTGTTTGTTACTTTTAAAATCTTTTTAGCTTATGTGGAAAATCACTTCTCCACATCCATTAAAACACTTCGCACAGTTTCTGGTGGTGAATATGTTTCTAATGAGTTTCAAATTTTTTTGCAACACAAAGGAATCATTTTTCAAAAATCCTGTCCTTATACACCACAACAGAATGGCGTGTCTGAGAGAAAAAACAGACACCTTTTGGACATTGTCAGATCACTTCTCTTAGAATCATCTGTTCCGGCCAAATTATGGCCTGAAGCTCTGTCCACAGCAGTTCATGTTATTAATAGACTACCATCCCCACGTATAGAGAATAACACACCTTATTTTCGTTTATTTCACAAGCATCCTACTTATTCTCATCTCCATACGTTTGGGTGTGTATGTTTTGCTCTTCTTCCCCCAGTTGAACGAACAAAACTATCTGCTCAATCATCTAAGTGTGCTTTTCTAGGATATGCGACTGACCAAAAAGGATTTCTCTATTATGATCCTAAAGTAAAACGTATCAGGACCTCTCGTAATGTTGTGTTTTTCGAAAATCAATATTTTTTTCAGCATCATTTAGATCATGAAAATCCTACTATGCTTTCCCTTGTTCCTGACTTCTGTGATGATCATGTTCCTTCCTTGGACTCTATCAAGCCTATCCTTGTGTATGAAAGACGTCGGCGGGGAAATACGATTGCAACTGACCCTCCTGATTTGTCAGCTTCCTCGGCACTTGACCCAGCTCCTGCTCCAGACATCCCCCACTCAGTTCCTGTTCATCGCTCCTCTAGGACTTCCCGCCCCCCTGAACGGTTTGGTTTTACCCATTCATCCTTACTTGCTACTTTGTCTTCTGTTCACATTCCTCGTCATTTTTCTCAAGCAGTGCAACATGAGTGTTGGCGGCAGGCTATGCAGGAAGAACTTGACGCACTTAAAATGAATCACACATGGGATGTCGTTCCCTGTCCTCCATCCATCAAACCCATTGGCTGTAAATGGGATGTACTCTATCAAGCTACATTCTGATGGTACTCTTGCTCGTTATAAAGCTCGGTTAGTGGCACTTGGCAACCGTCAAGAGTATGGTATTGACTATGATGAGACATTTGCTCCGGTGGCCAAGTTGACAACAGTGCGTACTATTCTTGCTATAGCAGCATCTCGTTCATGGCCTCTTTATCAGATGGATGTGAAGAATGCCTTCCTCCACGGAGATCTTAAAGAGGAAGTTTACATGCGTCTTCCTCCAGGATATGCTACTACCTCTACTCACGAGGTGGCCCGGCTCCGTCGCTCACTGTATGGACTCAAACAAGCGCCCAGAGCTTGGATTGAAAATTTTCGGTCTACTCTGCTTCATCTTGGATTTGCTCAAAGTTTCTATGATCCTTCCTTGTTCCTAAATAACACTGCTCAAGCTACCACTATCCTTCTAGTATATGTGGATGATATCATCATCACAGGCACTCACAGTAAAATGATCCATAGTCTTCAGTCCTCGCTTCAAACTGCATTCCATATGAAAGACTTGGGTCCTTTAACATATTTCTTGGGTCTTGAGGTTCAACAGTCTAGGAAGGGATTGTTTTTACAGCAGCATAAGTATGCTGCTGATCTTATTGATCTTGCCGGCCAAAAGGATGCAACTCCTGTGGACACTCCATTAAAAGTCAATGTGAAACTAAGAAAAGATGATGGGGACCTCCTCTCCGACCCCACCTCCTACAGACGTTTAGTCGGGAGTTTCGTCTACTTGACTATCACTTGGCCTGACATCTCATATGCTGTGAATGTTGTTAGTCAATTCATGCAAGCCCCACGGCATCATCATCGGGTTGCTGTCAAACGGATTATTCGGTACATTCTTGGTTCTCCGACACGAGGCTTGGTTTTTCCGGTTGGCACCCCACTCACCCTAAATGCTTATTCTGATGCCGACTGGGCCGGATGCCCGGATACTCGCCGATCTACTACAGGCTGGTGTATGTATTTGGGTGAATCGCTCATCTCTTGGAAATGCAAAAAGCAGGAAAGGGTCTCCCGGTCTTCCACTGAATCCGAATATCGTGCTATGTCCTCTGCCTGTTCTGAGATCCTTTGGCTTCGTGGCTTACTTGCAGATCTGGGGTTTCCTCAGACTTCTACTACCCCTCTTCATGCAGACAATACTAGTTCCATCCATATCACTGAGAATCCAGTCTTTCATGAACGGACAAAACATATTGAGGTGGATTGTCACTCTATTCGCGATGCTTATGACCGCAAGATCATTAGTCTTCCCCATGTTTCCAGTCAACTCCAACTTGCGGATATTTTCACAAAAGGATTGCCTCGGCCACGCCATGAGTTCTTGATTCGCAAATTGCTGTTGTTTGACCATCATCAATTTGAGGGGGGGTGTTAACATAAAGCCCACTAGGCCCAGGCCCATTCATTGTAACTTATCTACACATATCGTGGGATTAGTTAGGATATAATCAAATCAATTGTACAGCTTACTTTCCATAACAGATAGATTGTAATTAGTTTGATTTGCCTTGATTAAGGCTAAATATGTTTATAAAAGAGAGAAAGGATCGTCCATTAGAGGGATCCTAGAATTTCCACAAATATCAATCTCTTCATTCATCCTGTCAATAAGTACCCCGAAGTATACTTAACAAAGGGTCCAAGAGTGGCACTTCATGTCAAATCACTTTCTTCCAAAAGGAAAGAAATGATGAAACTACAACTATAAGCCACTGGAACAAAGACTCCTTCACTAATTGAGGCTAGGTTCGGACCCTAGGCTTCTCAACTGGAGTTGTTTCAAAGAAAGGTCATTATACCCACAAAAATGACCTAGACCAAGTCTCATACCGGGCCTCAATAGGAAATTTAATCAAACCTTCTAGTGCAGCCTGCTTATTTAATAGGTTAAATATAGGCCCAACCTAGGCCCACTAGCCGGTGGTGGTGGTGGAAGAAGAAAAACAGGGGGTGGGATTTGAAGGAAACGTCCTATGACAAAGCAAGGTCAGGAACCTGATCTTAACCCTAGGTTTCTAAATTTCAAACACTTCATGGTAAGTCTCCTCAGGTGCAATGATAAGCCAACAAAGCAATGGGTTTAAAGGGCTTCACAGTTGATATATTCCAAAAACTTGTGACTGATCATGGAAAATCTCCTCAGCCATTATATAATCAGAGCCCGATCGAAAGAAAGAGGAAATTTGTAATAAATAGACAAGGGAAATACAACAGATGATGTGAGACAATGGTGCGCGCGCGTGCGTGCGTGCGTGCGTGTGTGAGAGAGAGAGAGAGAGAGAGAGAGAGAGAGAGAGAGAGAGCCTTTATACAAACTGTAAACTCACTATTTTAATGCTTAAATGAAAGAGACTACTTCGTCACCATTCAACTCAGTCCTCACAAGGTACACTCCATAAATGGGAAAATTTTCAAGGTACCTGTATTAGTTTTCCAAATGCCAACTACAGAGAGATAAGGCTTTGATGATAATGCTCATGATCATGTATTAATTTTCTAGCACACCACCAATACAACTAAACGATACATAACAAAAAGTTAGCATCATACCCAGTATACACAGTGGGGCATGCCAAAAGACGAGGAATCATGACATAGATGGGTAGAGTCAAGGATCGGCAAACATCTCCATCAGCAATCTAATAATGGGAGAAATTCCATGTCAAAGAATGAAGTCAATAGGAAAATAGATTGACAAGATACACAATGTTGCTTGCCTGTGTAGTCTGAATCACAGATGTCTCCATCACAATCCTATCTCCAGCAAGAATAGACTCAACACGAAGTAATTGAATATCGATAGACTGTATGGGAACTGCAGATGCTTCTACAGTTATATCACCACTAACAGTATCTGACAATGAACACTGCGTGGAGATTTTTCCCACAATCCGGAACCCGCCTGCCCAAGGATACAGTCCACGGCTAAGTATAATCAAGTTTGTGCCAAAGCTAAAGTGCTCGAGATGAAAGGCAACACAGTTTCTTGGTTTTCCAGTTGGCATTTCATATTACAACGTATAAAATAATGGAGCAATAAGAGAAAATTCAACATGTTCATTAAAAGGAAGAATGGTCAAAATTCCCTTATTTATGGAGAAATGACAAAATTTCCAAATTTAATTATTATAAGTAGAAATTCACTTAGTCATAAATATTACCTTAATACCAAAACAATATAATTCATTCAAAACTTCAAAACATTAAAAAAGGAAGAAAAAAAATCTACTAGAGCTCATTTGATTGTATGACAATATCTTTATTGAAATTACCCAAAAATCCAAAATGAGTGTGATATTGGGATTTGGGAGCAACAAACATATTTGTTTCACAAGAGAAATGAGTTTCTTGGTAATTATGCTTAGGACACACCAACTGTATGGAAAAAAGACATGTTTAAACCCAAAGTAAAAAATAATGGGGCAAGCATGGTCTGGGTTCAGATCAGGTGCAAGTTTAGTGTTTTAAGTAGTGATTAATATTTTTCCTTTCAATAGTCAATGCTTTAGATTTATTAGGTTCTTCATTTTCTTTGTTTATACGGAGCTGTAAGAGGACGGTCAATTGGAACATAGTTTTTGGAGTAAGAAATGCCTGTGCAGATTGGATAAGAATCAGCTCAATCCTAACATAGCACTGCCATTAGATCTAGGGTTTCTCCTGTAGAAGCTCAAATATGGCCAGACATTTTTTCCCATTTTTTCTGCTTTAAGAATGATTCAAACTCATGCACCTAGCATGAGTTCTAGTATCGAGGCTTTCATGATGGGCTAATTAATTGCCCAACAGAAGATGGAATGACCAGAACTAATTTTCTGAGATATTCTTTATTTTTTTTCCCCTCTTCTTTCTGTTTTCTCCCTTAATTCTTCCTTCTTTTTTTCCTTCTCTCATTCTCTACTTTAAAACACACAAAGCCTTCTTAACTCCATTTAACACAAGAGGAGCATTTCAAGGGTAGTTCAAGAGACTGATGTCAGCACCTAAAAGGTGGAGTACGTGACTGTTTGTTCTGTGTCTATGTGAGGACTGATTCAGAGGTATGTAATTTCATGAGTTTGTTTTCCTTCCATTTTTAAGGGTTTTGTGTGAGAAAGAAGGTTGGCATTGGGGGAGTGAAGTGTCAGTCTCAAAGAAACGTTTGCGAGTGGTTGTCATTATTATTTGGCAACTTTGCTTAGATCTTCTCTCTCAACAGCAGGGTGTGAAGAAATATATCAGTCTATATAAACTTTAAGCTATGATTTCATTAGAACTCAGGTGTTTGGGGTTGTAAACCTAAGTAATCAGCTGATTCAGTAGCTTAGCTGGCGCCATGTCATTTTCATTGCCATGTAGACTCCTTTCCTTGGTGGCACATTGGAAGACCAAGTTTCTTTTGCTCAATTAATGTGACTTTGGGAAGGGGTTTGGTATTATTCTGAATTTCTTGGAACTCTTCGTAATTATGTTGCCCAGTAACTAGTTCTTAGTAAGTTGTGTTTGCTTTGGGAGTCTTAGTTGACTACATAGTAAGTTGTGGTATTGAATGCAGTTAACTTGTGTTTGTTTTGGGAGTATAAGTTGACTACTTAGAAAGTTGTAGCATTGAATGTAGGTATCTTTGGGACTAAGCATGTATTCATGAGAGAAGAACGCTATATATATCTTGTAAGAGTCCAATGGTGGAGGGATTGTGTTTGTTTCATTTTGATTAATGTTAATTCAATGGAGAGCTTGACTCCTCTCTTTTATCCCTTATTATCTCTTGTTGTGATTGTTGTTTCTTCTTGTTGTCTGCATTCTATATTTCCCTCATTATTTGGTATCAGAGCTTGTGTTACACTCTTGGATTGATTTCCCCACCTACCATCTTCATTTGTGGCTGCAAGAAGAGGTCGAGGTGGATGTGGCAATCGTATGATGGGAGATGCGAGAGACAAAGAACTACAAGCACTTCGGAGACAAGTCGAGGAACTTACCCTGCGGCTTGATAGTCAAGAGGCTTGTAGTGACCATGGACAGAGCAATGGTTATTCTAGTGATGAATCCCATTTGCCAATCGCCATACACAAAACGAGTCATTAGTGGGAAGGCATTGGTGTGCTTCGGATTTCATTAAAGTTGATATACCGGAGTTTCATGGTCGACTTCATCCTAAGAAATTTATTGATTGGCTTAGTGCCATTGAGAAGTTCTTTGACTTCAAAGACATTCCAGAAACTCAACGGGTGAAATTGGTAGCAACAAGGTTTCGTGGGTATGCTTCGGCTGGTGGGATAAGGTTCAAGAGATGCGCCTACAGAAAGAAAAACCCAAAGTCTCAACTTGGGAAAAAATGAAGTCCAGACTTAAGGGGGTGTTTGGATAAGTGCATAATATAATATTAACAACTTTAAATATTAAAAGATTTCATTATCATAGAATAAAATAGTGTCATTATTATATTGTGTAACTTATGGTGTTTGGCAATCTTCACAGATTTTAATGTACCTTTGAAGTGTTAGACAATTTATAAAAAACTCACAAGATTATCTACCAAATAAGAAATGGAGAGAATTGAATCAATTAACCCAACACAGGACCCACTAATCAGTAATCACAAGTAGGACCCATCTATTTAAAAAAATATATAAGATTAAATTTAAATCATGAGATCCAAGCAATGTTGTTTAATTAAGGTGGGTCCACCAAACGTTGGTAACTATACTATATTACATCTAATGGTGATTATCAGAAATGGCCCTGTCTAACTTTTTTATGAGAAATCATTGCGGGACCCATTTGATGTTGGTACTTGGTAGTCCTATTAACACTACGAGAGCTATCAAATAGTGGGACCCATTTAATGAAGGCAAACTGATAATTACAATCACACAATTCAATCTTGATAATCATGGGACCCGACTAATTTTAGTAGTATGGGACCCACCTGATGTTGGTAATCACAATGAAAGCCCCGAGCGTGACATTTGTAGGACCCACCTAATATTGATAATTAACAAGGGTTATATAGTCGTGATATGGCAATAGGACCCCACATTAAATTTGAAAGCACTGTGGGGCCAATCTAATAGTGGGACCCATAAATGTTAAAACTTATAGTGGGTCATTATAATTAATGGTTGCTCATGAACTCTCCAATGGTTTTTACTCAAACTCTCCATTCGTATTTAGAAAAAAAAAATTAAGATTATTTTATACTGCATATCCTTGAATAATGTAATATGAAGGTTTTTGGAAGAACATGACATATTGTAAGATACTTTCTAAGTTATCCAAACACCTCCTTTTTAGTTGAATAGATTACATTCTAAACTAGTAGATAATAGAACAAAATCTCTTAAAATATCTCGTTTCCAAACACCCCCTAAAAGAAATTCCTCCCGGTTGATTTTTCTCAAACTGCCTTTTCTCAATTCAACAACCTTCGTCAAGAGGGTAAAAGTGTGAGCGAATATACCGAGGAATTCTACAAGTTAATGGTGCGCAATGATGTTCAAGAAATGGAGGTGCAACTTGTTGCAAGATATGTTGGTGGTTTGCGATTACCAATCCATGATGAAGTGGAGTTACATCGCATTTGGAAGGTAGAAGATGCTTACCAACTAGCCTTGAAAGTGGAGGCTAAGCTTACTCGTGGTGGTTCAAAAAAGTACATGAATGTCCGTAGCTTCCATCCTTCTTACAACGGTGAAGCTTCACGTGGCGAAAGCATGAATTCAAAATCCGGAAACAGCAACAAAAACCATCCACCAGCAGCCCCTACCAGTCGCAATGAGTTCATGCGAATTAAAGGCCAAGGTGGACATTCTACTCGTCCCAGGCTGGCCATCGTGCTAGTGAGTGTGCAAAGAGACAAGTAGATGCTCATGTGACACTTATTGATGAAGAGAATGAAGAAGAGATCTTGGGCGACTCAAGTGAATCCATTTATGATGATGATAGAGATATGGAGAATGAAGAAATTGGTCCTGAAGAAGGTGAGAGTTTGATGATCTATAGATGGGAGAATTAAGGCTAGAGGTGGCAATCGGGTCGGTTGTGCTAAACGGGTCGGACCCGTTTATTAAACGGGTTATACAAGTCTAACCCGCATCCGACCCGTTTATTAAACGGGTCAAAAACCCCTAACCCGCACCCACCACAGGTCAACCCGACCCGACCCGCTCAACCTGCATAACCATTATGGGTTATATGGGTCAGGTCGACCCGCATAACCCACATCCATCTAGTAAATAAATCGACTCAACTTTGGTTCCCTGCTTGACCAAAATTGACTTTTAAGATCAAATTTGGTCTAATCTCATTTCAACAATCATTTGATGCGCATTACCTATCAAATTCAATTTTAGCTTAAATAAGCGGGTTATGCGGGTCAAGCGGGTCAACCCTAACCCGACCCGCTTAATGGCGGGTCATGAATACTTGACCCGTGACCGACCCGCCTATTAAACGGGTCGGGTTAAGCGGGTAATACGCGGGTCGGGTCATATTTTGCCGCCTCTAAATTTAAGGCCTATGTACTTATGAATTATTATCCAAGTATGGGGATTGGGAATCCAAAAATATGCTATTGAAGAATTGTACTCTCAACTCAATGGAAGAGCTTACTGCTTATAGTGTCTAAATTGTCAAATTGCTAAGAAGTTCTGGGACTAAATATCATAAGCATTTTTTTATTGTTGCATTGACTAATTACAAGAGCAATACCTAAATATATCAACTAACTAATAATAGAATTTTCAGAAGTAAAAGTAGATCAGTTAACGAGATTGTTCAATCTATTGTCTCGACAATTTCGAAATGGGCAAGTAATGGATCAGATTTTGTTGGGATTCCTCTGGAAGATCTTCACATATCATGGGCAGCTTGTTTTAATGGAGGAAGACGTTCTAAGACGGTTCATACAGCTAGTTGGCATTCTCCTCCAAAAGGTGTTTTGAAGCCGAATTTTGATGGTAGTTTTGTTCATCAAATTTGTATGGGAGGAATTGGTGGTGTTATTCGTGATTGGAAAGGGAAGGTTGTGAAGAATTTTTCAGGTCCTACTAATTCATTAGGCGCAAATGGTGCTGAAATTGCTTTGTCGGTGGGTTGCCATGAGTTGCGGAAGTTGGGAGGTTATAACACAATTATTGAAGGAGACTCTTTTTTTGTTATTCAATGTGGGTTAAGGGAAATTTCTTCTCCTTGGAGATTGGCAAATTGGGCGGAGGAGGTGCAAGCTATTTCTTCTCAAATGAATTTTACTTTTCGTCAGTCTTGTGAGAAGCGAATGATATGGCGGATGCTCTTGCTAGGGATGGAGTCTTTCGTTTTACACATTTCTTTTGATGTTTAATTTCTTGAGTTGTTAGCCTTTTTGTTGGCTCCTCCGATGTTTGTTTTTCTTTTACTGTTGTTTTATAACTCTTACTAATAAATTTTAATGTTATAAAAAAAATATCAATTAACTAAAGATATTGCCTGAACGATATCGCCCAGTTTAGACAGGGTCAATAGGCAAGGTTTTAAATACCAGTGCTAGGCTTTGTGCTAGTGGGGACCGAGACGAGTCTTTGATGACCATGCCACACCGGTATGGCCACCCGGTCTTAAAAAGGTGTCAAATAAATTTCAAAAAAATAAGAAACAATAGAAAACTAATAAAAATATGCAAAGTAAGTTATTCAAACAGTACCCTAGTTCAAATATAATGATATTTAGTATTGTTGAGTCGCTAACTCGATTCTCATGAGTTCATGCAATTAATTTTTAATCTCTTAAAATAGCACAAAATTAACAACATATAATAAAGATTTATGAGTAAACAATTTGAAAATGATAATAATGTAATACCTATTTTAATAATAAAGTTAATATTTCATACTGCATATTTAATTTGGGACAAGGTAGAATTATACTAACTTAGAAGAGAATTTAGCTTGACAATTTTAAGTGATGTATGTATTTTGAAATACCTACGCCTTACTTACAAGCCTATAGGGTGTATTGGGCCTATATATTAGGCTCGTGACTAAATTAAATATGCATAGATTACTTCAGCCCACTCAGACCCAATTTAGACGGATTTCAATTTTCTAAAACATACATTTGAGTTCATACGAAGCCACCTCAATTTTCTGTCTACGGAATTTCAGATCCCAGATCGTTTTGGAGTGACTTCTCAATTTGGACTACGGGGCCCACATGGAGCACCCAATCTGAGATCTAAACCATTAAGAAGGAAAGCGACTCCAGGGTGACCCTTGGGGTTTGGTTCCTTTGTGGGCTGGATCCAATTGGGTCCATAGATCAACTGACCCAAAAAGTGGTCACGTGAGGCATTCTCAGTTCAATTGAGCGTCCTTTTGAGTTATAAAACTTCTGATATTTGCTTCTAGGGCCTGATTTCTTTTACTGTTCTACATCTATGGACATTGTAAGTTCTAATAATTACATACCAGCCCTGCCCCTTTATTTTCTTGTGTTCATACCAACCTAGAGTTTTCATATAAGCCCTTTTAATTCACTGTTATGTTATTTTAATGAACCTGAAATCTGAGTTATGAATTGTCATGATATACACATGCTGAGTTTTTGGGTTTTCTTTATATCACTAATTGTTATTAATCTGTGTTATGATTGGAGATTGTTTATGAATCATACTTGATTATACATATAGTATAAGGCATATGATGTGGATGGCAATTGAGTGATCTCTATGGATTTAGGTGCTATGATGTATTTAGTATGCAATTATATAATTGTTAATAAATCTCAAACATACAATAGGCCGGTTGTGCAATCGCTTTTACACCGTGAGATACCAATAGTGGATCGGAGCAGGGTGTAAATAAAATCTAGAATAAGTGTAAAGGGCAGCTTGCAAACTAACTTCTTGTACGTGTTGGGGACCATTGAATGTTATGTGATTTGAGAACTGAGAATGAAAGACCTTGTAGAATGTGATGATTTGGATAAAACCCATGATGATGTACTAATACATTAGACCCCTAGACTGCTCAGCACGGTATGGTGATGACGTCCACCTGCCAATGGCTCAAAAAGTGATGTTTCTGACTATGAGTCACTTTTGGGAGAATGTTCTCTAGGTACCGCCTTGAGAAATCCGACCCATGTTAGTCACCTTGTAATGTGCACAAAGTTTATTAATGGTACTCCTTGTTCTGTCTTGCACCCTTTGGGTCAAGAGCCGTGGTGGCCTTTGCTACTAAGCGGTTAGGTGGTATTACATGAGAAAGGACTAATTTTGACCCTTCATTAAAAGATTTTTCAGATTTAATGTAATAATGTGAATATTACTTTGCTTCATGATTTTGCAATACTCTACATATGTGTAAATAGATTTGGAAATCCATTCACTCAGTGTTACCGATTTGTGTATTTCGCCCCAATCCCAGTTAACCAGAACGTAGAAAGACGAGAATCCCAACAATGAAGTGATAGGATTCAATATCTGCGGCTGAGCAGCGACGGGGCTCATAGATCAAGATAGAAACTTGATTTAGATTATTTAGTTTACTTCATTTTAGATATCAAAGACTATTTAATGGAGATTGTAAATTTTATTTCCTATTATTCTCTATCATTGAGATTTGGTTTTATTATTTAAATTAATTAGGTAAATGCATGGTCAATTATGCTTATGATGATGATATGTTACTATTTGGAAACGACACGAAATTCGAAGGGCCTCGGGTTCCAAGTCGTTTCAAATGGCAGGTAAGAGATGTTAGAATAGTGGCATTTTGGGGAAAATGGGCAAAAAAGGAAAGAAAAAAGAAGAGTGCTGCTACCTACGCACTGCAAAAATCTTTCCACACACTGCATTTTTTTTAAATAAAAATAAAAAAATCCCTAAACTACCCTCTCCTTCCCTCTCTCTCCCTCTCCCTGCTTTGGCAACCCCACCCGCCGCTGCCCTGCGCTGACCCATCTCCCTCTCCTTCCCTCTCTCTCCTTATCCTTACCCCCAGTTCTTTCTGCACCCACCCGCCCTCATCCCCATCCCTAGCCCACCCCCAGCCCTACCCCCACCATCCCTTCAGTGTTGCCGGAGCAGAGTGAGAGAAAGGGAGGGAGAAGGAGAGAGACAGGAGGGAAGAGAAGAGGGAGAGAGGAAGACTGGGCTGGGGAAGGGGAGAGTGATGAGGGCGGGGAGAGGGAGAAAGGGAGAAAGAGGAAGAGGGAGGGCGGGGGTTGCCGGTGGCGGGCGAGAGGGAGAGGGAGAGGGAGAAGCATAGGGAGGAGGGATTTTGGGCGGGGGCCGGCGATGAGCGAGGGGAGAGGGGGAGAGGGGAAGAGCGAGGGAGAGAAAGGGGGAGATAAGGAGAGGGATGGTGTTGCCGGAAAGGGGGAAATGGGGAAAGGGAGGAGAAGGAGAGGGCGGGCGGGGGCTGCCGGTGGCGGGGGAGAGAGATAGGGAGAGGAAGAAGGAGAGCAAGAGGGATCGACGTCGGGCGGACGTGGCCAGAGCAGGGAGAGTGAGAGAGAGGGGAGGAGAGGGAGAGGGGTAGTTTAGGGATTTTTTTATTTTTAAATTGCAGTGTGTGGAAAGTTGTTTGCAATGTGTAGGGTAGCAACACTCGAAAAGAATGGTGGCATTTTCCATATTTTAGCTTAAAAGCAAGGGCATCCAATGAGCAATCGCCCGCCACATTACTTTTCCTGTTGCTAGAAGCACACGTCATGTAGCCGTAGGCCTTTTAGTTGCTGTTGGCAAAAACAGCAATAGTAAACCAGTACGTAGAAATGAAATAAAAATAATAAAAAAGGAAGCAGTGCGTTTCCTGGTTTCATTGTGCTGACCCAACCTGGACCCCTTCGGCATTGAGTCGGCTCAAACAAGCCAACCCCATGCCATCCAGGATTTGAAACTATGGTCATAGGTATCTGGGTCATTACTAAACTTCACAGAATAAGGTGAGAGTTAAGTACATATTGACTTATGTATCTTGTTCTGTAAAGGAACAAGCAGACGAGTTAGAAACACAAGACATTTTTAAAATATCGGGTTTAGAGCATCATACTATATGTACACAGACCAAGGGTCATGATCCACTTCCTACATTAGGAACCGTGTTTACACTTCCTCGAAATGAAGAGAGATAATGATGGGTGATGTTAGTGGCCCAAAGTCCTCCAGTTGTCATATTGATCAGCTTTAACCAATACAGTTGATGGTGGAGGACATGGTGATGGAGGTCAAGGAAAATGTGGAGTTGCTCACAGTGGTCATAATAGTAGTGGATGTTGTTGTGGTGGACCGTCCATTACATATAAGTATAAAATTTACTACACTAAACACATCGCGGAAGGTATTAACATGCCAAGAAGACTTGATGGGGTTTAATGGTTGTCCAAATTGGAATATTCTACCTATTCAGCTGAGTCTGAGAAGAAAAATGACACAAATCATCCCAATAGTGTGAGAACCAGCACAAAAGGCCAGAGTGTTAGTAACAGATTGCACCGCTCTTAAGAGGCTTTAGTTATTAGAGAGCAGACCTTGATCTATGACATCTTATGCATTGCCCACAATTCCACAGAACATTTGGTTCTTACTACCTCCCAAGGGTCAACAATTTGATGCTATTTTGATATGTGCCAATTCCCCAAGGGTACATATGTTAATTGGATAGAAATACAAAGCATCTGAAGTTCTGAACAACCTTTAAGGTTTTCCACCTCTGATGTTAATGCCTCACCACAAAAGGTAAAGTCTTATCAGCAAACTATAAATGTGTGCTTTTCGTTCCTTCTTCTATTATAAATTCATTAACCATGCTGGGCAAATAAGCTATTTCCATAAATGCCCAAAATCCACCCACAACAGTGAACAAAAACAGGATCAAGGGTCACCTTGCCCAAACCTGCACTTAAACAATCTTGCTGAAGAGTCATTAACAGCACGAAAAAGAAGCTGTGAAAATTACTTTAATCCAACAACCCTTAAATATTGATTTGAATCCCATCCAGTGCAACCACGTGACCATATTCTTTTCCCAAGTCTACTTGGAATAATGCCACCTCTTCCTTCAACCCAGCCTTTGAATGAATAGGTCATTAAAATTTGACATTTCCAAATTTGGATATTTTTGACAGACACTCAAGCTGTTTCCAAAGATATCTGACATAACCTCTCTCATTGGTCAACCAAGATTTCCATATGCAACTTGTACATTCAACCTTCCAAATTACTAGGTCTTGAATACTAAAATTCATTCAGGCAATCTTTTTTTTTTTTTTTGAAAGGTAAATTCATTCAGGCAATCAAAAGTAAACTCCAACAGAAAATGGGTTTACTTGCATTTGGTATTTGCACAATCAAGGATAGGATGTTGTCTGTTATATTTTACTGTATACATGTTTTTATTGTGTAACAAGCCCCATTTTTTTCGTTTCGAGCCATTAGTGGCAGTTAGAATGCTGCCCCTAGTGGTGGACCCCGGATTCCACCCCTATCAGTGAGGACCCTAAGACCTGAAGAGCATGCTGGTGATAGCTCCCTGTAAACAGAAGGGCTTGAACCTCCACTCTACCCCTGATATAGAGAGGAAACCAAACTACACTAAGCAGTGGGGTTGTACACATCAGTGGCTTCATGTTCATCCCTGCTAGGAACACTTCCAACCCTAACAAAATTGGATTTCTAATTGGCAAGTTGGAATTTGTTTACCTCTTATATTTGTATTCCGCAGATTTCTTTTCTAATATCATTATTCAAGAGCAATATGCACTAAAATAACAGGCTTCAAAAAGGAACAATAACGGAACAGCTTTACAGAAAATGCTCCCAAGATCTTGTGGTTGTCTCTCATAGACCCATGGCAAGATCCACCTTGATCCATTAATCCACCTTCAAATGGACAGGGAGGTATAATTCAAACTTTTATTCCTGTTCTTTCCAAATTTACCAAAGACTGAACAGTGGAAGAAGGTTCCAAAGGATCATACCTTCTCTTTCAAGGCACTGGAAATCTCATCCATTTTGCAGAAACTATTTGTTTCCTGAAAATATTTTACTATTTCAAACAGACATGTTCTACCAAGAATCTTGGAAACCCATGAAATTACTTCATCGAATTTCCAATAAAATTTAGCTTTTGTTTGGATCCTATATCCTTTTTAGGATCCCAAAGAACTACTCACTGTTTTGGTATTATCAAGAAATCTATGAACACCTGAACAATAAGGAGCTATAACAGCCTCCAACGTTAACTGATTTCCTATCTTTCCTTAAATGTTATTCTGAAAATAGTGATAAAAGCAAGGAAATTTGAATCCAATATAAAGCCGTGTTAAACCACAACTAACCCAGGAGCAAATTTGAACTGCCTAGAGAATCCTAACAAGCAGATAATATAATCCAGGGTTAAAACAGAAATCATCAAATGTTTGCTTTGTACAACTAAAATTCTCAAGGGGGCCATATCAAAAGAAAAAAACACACCTGATACCAATTCGGGAAGTAACGGATGTTTCTGTGTGTCCTGAGTAATATAAAAGCTAACCATGTCACGAGAAACTGGGGTCACCTGAAGAGTTTCTGGAAACAGAATAGACAAAGTAGAAGCTCTTTTAGAAATTGCAGATTAAATAGTCTAAGGCGTGTTTTAAATATCGCTGTAAATGATACTGCTTTGAACATTTTTGACATAATGGGAATCTATACTTTCCACTGCATTTTTGGATGAGCAGGGAAATAAGAAATCACATAGGTGGAACATGCTATCCTAATTTAATCATCACAAAAATTTGGTGGTTTGCTGTGATAATGATTTGGGGCAGAACAGGCCTAGAAATAAGAAAAGAAAGTTTTCCAACCAATGTGTTCCCAAATCCCACACCAGAGAATGGGATAGTATTCAAACTGCTTAAAATTGTGGTAATCTAAGTTGGACCAAAAGGTTTCCAACCCTTTGTTACATTAAAGGAATTAAGAAATGTGCAGTCTTACTCTTTAGCACTTTCAATGATGAATTCCATAGTAAGCAGACAGAGACTTATGTAGGTATCCTCTCGTTATATCTGCAGTTATCAGATACTATTACAAGAAAAAGTTTACACGTCAAGAATATGGTAAATCAAGCTATTGAAATGTGGTGTTTTGAGAGAGAGGAGAGAGGATGAGAGAGAGAGAGAGAAGAGGGAGAGAGAGAGAGAGAGAGAGAGAGAGAGAGAGAGAGGGATGAACTTTAAGCATTGAAGTCTTTTACCTGTATGCTTATATTTGCTCCATGGAAGGTCTCATAAAATATTTCATTACGGTCATTATCTTGTGAACTCAGAATCATGGAAAATGGAATCTAACATGAATATTGAAAACAGTTACTAGCAGGAGGTAAAATGGAAATATTTCAGACTTCATAACAAAATAACAGATCTCACCCAGAAATGTGAATAGACCCTAGGGAGATGAAGTGTTGTCAATAGAAGTAAAGGTTCATATATGAATAGTCTTTACTATTTTAAAAAAGAAAACATTTTCTGAAATTAAATCCCAGACTTATTGCAACCTCCTTTAAGAATCTATCTCAAGGCAACTGATCAGAGGATTACAATCATTCAATTAACACATTTTTAGGGCATCTCCCTTTCAAGATTGACAGTCTAGCTTACATACAAGACCACCATATGCTGAAATGGATGCATCAGCTATAAGCATAAATTTTTGGGGGAATATAGTCAACGCTCATGATATATTCCTCCATGTCATCTATGAACATTCATCATTATTTGTCATCAAATTATTGATCCACAAATAAATTTGATGTGATACAAATAAGCATTGTTTTACATTTGATATCCAAAAAAGAAGTAAAAAATTGGGAGGTTATAATGCAATTGTTGAAGGAGAACTCTTTTTCTGCTATTCAGTGGGGGTCAGGAAAAATATCTTCTCCTTGGAGATTGGCGGATTGGGTGGAGGAGGTGCTAGCTATTTCTTCTTGAATGAATTTTACTTTTCGCCACGTCTCGAGAGAAGCAAATGATATGGCGGATGCTCTTGCTAGGGAAGGAGTCTTTCATTTACACATTTCTTTTGATGTTTAATTTCTTGAGTTGTTAGCCTTTTGTTTGTTCCTCCGATGTTTGTTTCTCTTCTTCTGTTGTTTTCTATCTCTTATTAATAAAATTTCTTGTTATACAAAAAAGAAGTAAAAAAGAAATAATTGCGGTATACTACCTCTGTTCTACCTGCACCTAATCTTCCAGAAGATCTTACTTCAGTGCTTTTAGTCCTGTTTACAGGATGAAAACAAAATGAGATAACAAGTACAAGAAAATAGTATGAACAAGGAAAGCAATTAGAAAACTTCAATCCTGCAAATTTAACTCCAAAACTCTATAATAATGTCAAGAATAAAGATTAAACTATGAAATTTGATCAGTGAAAGATGAACCCCTTTCGTTTCACTGCGCTTGTTTGTGACTGCATCTCCTCACCTTTAAAGGGAGGGGAAAAAAACCTCTATTTCTACTTATCAAAGAAGACAGACACCTGTAGCCATCTGCTTATCAAGGGTGTCGCAACTTGCCACATCAGAGCTGACAATCCAGAGTCCTTTGATAATTGCTATGGATGTTTGGCCATCCCAGTCTTCTTTGCTCTCACTTTGGTGACTTGTCGTAGTCACCAAATTTCCTTCACTGAACTTTCCTTCTGCAAACCTACATTCATGAGTGAAGTGACCCATTTTGCCGCAGTGTAACACTTGACGTTTCAGAAAGAACTCCTTGGTCGCCACTCGCCCAGTCATCGTTGGTGTTGCTTCTTGGAGCTTGCCTTGACTAGGAATTCTCCTTTGTTGGCTAGTTTTGGCAGTCTCCTTTTCTTTGGCCTGATGATTGCTTTTCCTCTCCGAGTGAAGAGTATCTCTTCCTCATCCTTCAATGATACTCCAGCCATTTATTTGGCTAGAGTTTCTTGGTTTGCCCTCTAAACTCCACAAGTAATGGCATCATAAAGCTATTGTACCAATTTTCAATCTGGCGATATTGTGTTGCATTCTGGCTTCATTGATCTGCGTATCCAGATCAAGTTGAGAGACCTCGTAATAGAGGGTTTTTTACTCATGAAATATTGGTCCAATCTATATGGACCCTGGATGGGCAGATCCAAGCTCCTTCTCCAAAAATTGAAATCAATCATCATTCTTTTTGGTGAACAGCATTGCTAGAGTGTCCTAAACAATTTTTGGGGTGTTGGCCTCCCAAATGTGTTGCAAGTTGCAACATCTCCTTATGAACTATCATCTTCAACAAGAACATGGCCTTTCCGGTCTTAATCCGCCATGTACATAGAGCCTCTGGATTCTCTGTTGTAGATGTGGCAATCTCATTGCCTCGAACAGCTTCCCATATATCTTAGCCTTGGAGATAAGACTTAATGCATGACAACCAATAGTTGTAGTTGTAGTCGTTGAGATCTTGAGCTCTCCCAGCCGCATTCGCGAGATCCGCCATTGTACTTCGTGGAATTTACTCCTCGATCTCTACCACTAAGAAGCTCGTCCCAGGCTGATCGGCTACATAGCATCATATGATGCAACTCACAATGGATGGACCGATCCCAAACTGCACCCGCTCTAATATCACTTCGAGTTGAAGGAAATGGCGAGGCTTTGCTCAACTAAACTTCAGTGCATTTCATTTATGTTAATTGATACAACTAAGATTTTACAAAACATGCATCAATGTATATATAAAGGTTTTGAGACTTAGGCCGATCAAAATAAGAGGCAGGAATCAACCCACGCTCTGGTTACCAACCATGTGATAACTTTGGCTTTGGAAGAAAAAAGAAGAAGAAGCTGGAAGAAGGGAGTGGGTGAGGGGGAAGATGATGTGGATTCTCTTATGCCACATGAAATAGTCGGTTATAGAGGAGGATGGAAAAAAAAGAAGGTGAGAGACGAGGGAGCGACAGAGGGCCACATGACCAATGTTGCTTAACAGGGAGGAGAAAACTCTTCTCTAAAGAAAAACTTCTCTCCTGTTTGGATTCTTCTAGAGGAGAAAAGTGATTATCCTCTTAACCTAAACGGTGATGCCTGCTTTTCAATGTTTATGCCTCCCCACAATTCACAAATGACATTGCAACTAGATGAATTACTTTTCCAATGCCGATTTAACTGGAAATCTAACAAAAGTTAAGCCCTTGGATGATCCTGATGAGCACTTGGGAAGAAAACATCTACAATTTGACTCGCACTGCCAAAACAATTGCCTACAATTCCATCTTGGAGATGGAATCGGCCAGTGAAAACAATGATTGTGCAGCTCCTAATGCTATACAAATAATTTTTCTTGACACCTTCTCAGGGTTGGTGAACAAAATCCCAATACCCATAGGCCTAGCCTTATGCTATCATTGCATCTAATCTTCCTGTTTTTTTCCGTAGTCATGCTTCCAATTTTCTTAGAAACAAGCAATATTACCCATTTCCATCATCATCATCATTCTTTATTATTATTGTAGCACCAATTGGTTGCAATGGAAAGTAGGCAAGGGCTACCACATCATTCTAGACAAGTGCAGCTAAAAAAGTTAGTCCAGAAGAAGAGGAAGATTCAACTTGCTACTTGGAATCAATGTTACGAAATTCGGTTCGTTTCAGCCGAAATTTTCGAATAATTTCGATTCGTTCGTTCTAAGGAAACGAACAGGAACCTGTAATTATTCATCCCGTAATTCGTTCCAATTCGGTCTGAATTTTATGATTCATCCGATTCGTCCAATTATTGGTCCCAACAGTTTGGGTTCCCTTTAAAATAAAATAAAAAAATAAAAACTGAAGGGGCTAAACATTTTTTTAAAACTTAAAAGTAAAGGTAAAATTACCTTTTGGCCTTTTGGCTTCGAGAAATTAGTGGGCTCCAATATGGAGCCGCCCATCTATTAAAATCTAAATAACTATATGGGCCCTATCGCCCTCCAATAAAAAAACATTTTATTATGAATAAGCTAGCCAGTTTCACTCTAATATGAAATAGCCTATCAAATATAATCGACATATGTATTGATTTAGTACAATAAATTAAATGTATCATATATTATTTTTCATTTTAATATATATAAAAAGATTTCCGAAATATTTCACCGAAATCTCATAATCGACCGAAACATTTCATTTGGAGGGCAAACCGAAATGGCATTCGAATGGAATTTCGTAACAATGCTTCGAATATAGGAACCTTGACCATTTCAAAAAAATATAGGAACCTTGACGGGCAAGAGCATGGAGTTGGTCAAGGTAATGAAAAGAAAATGAATTAGTGTAGCCTGTTTACATAAGAGAAAACGGAGAGGAGATAAAACTAAGGAGTTCATGGATTGGTTATAAACTTTTTTGTGCAAAAAAGAACAATACAAGAAATGGAGGGAGTGTAGTTGTAGACAATGATTTGAAAGAGAAAATTGTGGGGGTAAAGAGGATGAGCAATAGAATTATATCAATTAAACTAGTGTTAAAAGAAGACATAATTCATATCATTAGTGCCAGTGGCGAATCCAGAAAATATATTTTGGGAGGGCTTGAGATTATCGTGCTTAAAATTTTGGAATCCAACTATTGGCTTGATTATATCCAACATATCCAACATAATATAATTGAAAAATTCAATGAAAATTTACAAAAATTCAAACTTGAGATTTCATTTAAACTTTCACAATTGACATCTTCGAGTTTTCATATCCTGAAAACCTTTCATGATATTATCATTGTCGATCTTTTCAAAAATTTCTCTCTCTGTGTATGTAATAAGAGATCACCCAACCTTTCATCACCCATTCGATTGCGTAACCGAGTCTTTATTATATTCATGGCTGAAAATGCTCTCTCAACAGATGCAGTGGTGACTGGTAATACTAATGCCAAAGTCAGAAGCAAGTAAACCAATGGATATACTTTATTTCTTCTTGTCTTCACCATTGCTCTTGCAAGATCACCAATCCCATCTAAGCTTCCAAATTCATCACTAGAACGCATGTCGGCGTTATAAGTGTCAAGTTGATCATGAAGGATAGTAAGCTGAAATGAGTTGAAGTCTTTTGGATAAAATTCAGCAAGACGAATCAACTTGATCATGTCAAACATAGAAAATGAGTCACATGGCTCTAACATTTGGATTTTGGGTGGGCTTTGTATATTTTTTTTTGGGTGGGCTTGGTCACATATATATTAGTATATGGTAATTAAAAAAAATAAATAATGGGTGGGCTTGAGCCTACCATTCATATGCATGCATCCGCCACTGATTAGTGCATATGCTCCCCAAGCAAGATTAGATGAAAGTGTGAAGAGCCAGTTTTGGGAGATTGATGGTTTACTACGAGAAATTCCAACTCGTGAAAAGATTTTCCTATGAGGGGACTTAAATAGGCATGTAGGAAAGAATAATGGAGGGTATGAGAGAGTGCATGGAGGACAAGGATTTGGAGAAAAGAATGAGTTAGGAGACACTATCTTGGATTTTGCATTAGCATTTGACCTTAAACTAGCAAGCACCTACTTTAAAAAGAGAGAAGAACATTTAATTACCTATACAAGTGGAACTAGCAGGAGCCAGATAGACTTTTTTTCTAGTTAACAAACATGACGGTTGGCTTGTAAAGGCTGTAAGGTTATTTCAGAAGAGAGTTTGACCACACAACATAGGATGGTAGTTTTAGATATTTGAATTAGAAGTAGAAAAGAGGGGTAGTAAATAAAGTGTGCCCTAAAACAAGGTTGAGGGATTTGAAAGGAGAAAGAGCAACAATATTTAATGATGAAGTGATTGAGGAGGGATAATAAAAATATGAGGGAGAAACTACAACAAGTGGAATCAAATGACTAACCGTATTAGGAAGGTTGCAAAAGAGGCACCTAAAGAGTCAAAAGGTAAAATGCACTATAATAAAGAAACCTGGTGGTGGAGTGTAGAGGTTCAGCAAGTTGTTCGAGAGAAAGACGTTACAAAATTCGGCAGTGGACTAGGAATATGAAAAACTATGAGATATTTAAGAAGGCAAAGAAAGAACCTAAGAAAGTAGTAAGTGATGCAAAGTTCAAAGCATATGACCACCTATATAATAGGTTAGGAACAAGAGGAGAGAAAGATATTTTTAAACTTGCAAAAATAAGGGAAAGGAAAAGTAGGGAATTAAATCATGTCAAATGTATTAAGAGCAATGACCAAAAGGTTCTAGTAAAGGACAACAATATCAAAAAAAGGCGGAGGGATTATTTTAGCAAGCTTTTAAATGAAGACAATATAGAAAATAAAAGAACAAAAGAGGATACTTCGTTAGCAAAACATACTTTTTCTGCATAATTAGGGTGGTGGAAGTGAGGAAAACATTGAAACAAATGAAGATAGGTAAGGCTACGGGTCCAGATGACATTCCGATAAAGGCTTGGAAATGCTTAGGAGAAGTTGGGGAGATTTGGTTAATTAGACGGGGAGATTTGGTTAATTAGACTCTCCAAGAAGATACTAATGACAAAGAAAATGCCGGATGAATGGAGAAGTGTTGTAGTGCCTATATATAAGAACAAGGGAGATATACAAAACTGTATCAACTATCGTGAGATTAAACTTATAAGCCATTCTATGAACCTATTGGAGAGAGTAATTAAGCAAAGACTTAGACAAAAGACCAAGACATCTGAAAATCAATTATAATATATTAAAACCGAGGGTTTTCGATTCAATTTTAACCAGATTACTTCCAATTTTGATTTTTTTATTGAGCCGCCACGATAAAAAAAAAAAAACTAAAAATGTATGTAGGTTAGGAGATTTGATCTTATGACCATGACCTCTTGCCTTTTTTTCATAACTAACCTAACCACTACACCGCACAATATTTATATACAATTATTTGCCAAAAACAATGTTCAAAGTAGCTAAATGGAGTGGGGACCCTAACCGAGTGCGTCATGCAATGTGCTTAGTGTTATTGTGCTGTTTGGTTTTATGCCAGGGAGGTCAATTATGTAAGCTATCTTCTCACTTAGGCAATTAATGAAAAAATATCGAGTAAAGAGAAAAAATATGCATATGGTCTTCATCGATCTAGAAAAAGTTTACGACAAGATAATCAGAGATTTAATTTGGTGAGTTTTGAAGAAAAAGAATGCTCCAAGAGGTTACATTGAAATTATTTAAGATATGTATGAATGAGCGGTAACGAGGGTGAGAACTACCTGTGAAGAAACAGGTGCATTTCCGGTGACCAAAGATTTGCATCAAAGGTCAGCCCTAAGCCCTTATTACTTTACACTAATTATTAATGAATTAACCGTCATATTTAGGAGGAGGTACCTTGGTATATATTGTTTGTAGATTAAGTGTTGGTGGATGAATCAAAAGATGGTGTAAATGCAATACTTGAGAGATGATGAGAGGCTTTAGAATCCAAAAGCTTAAAAATAAGCCGTACAAAGGCAGAATGTATGGATTGCAACTTCATTGGAAGTATACAAAGAGCATTTTGATATATATATATATATATATATATTCAGAAACCAGCATACCATTCTTAATAATGTAAGTTGGGGTGCTAAAGAAATCATAAATGGCCGCGTGTCCGAATCCCCCCAAGTGCAGAACAGAATTATTAACCATCCATTATCACCCAAACAATCAAATCAACATCATTTAACCTCATAATGAATCTCAAATCTTCCAATTCCAATCAAATTGAAGCCACACAACAAAGAAGCCAATACACTTACACGATACTGATGGGTTTGACCGCAGTGTACAAGGACTCGATCACTCCTGTCATTCCACCTCGAACCTTCAAGACAAAAATATCATCAATAAACGATTAAGAACCAGAGGAATGCAATTGTAATTCAAAATCAAGGATGCACGTATTATTGTGAGAGAGGATACCTGTAAATTGGCGGTGCCGTTGAGGGAGATGCGGATTCCTTGGTGGGAAATAGAGGAAGTTAGGGTTACTACAATTTTGCCTTGGATGGGTTCCTGATGTGAAAGATTGGGATTATAAGCAGAACACCAAAACAGACGAGAGTGAGAGAAAGAGGCATGATGTGTGATGAGAGAGCTTCTTACATCAGGGCGATATACACGGTTTGAGCGGGAAAGTTTCAGTTCTACTGACATGGTGATGATGATGACGAAGAAGAAGAATGAGCCTGATCTGATCAATCTTGTGCGTTCCTTGGCGATAGGGAAGAGAGGGAGGGAGTTACAAGAAAATCACCTAGTAAACTCCATTCCAATGTGGTTGTAGATTTCTATATTTTTTTGCTATTTTCAAATATATACCAAAACTTTTTCAAGATTTTCCGGAAAAAAGGATGCTATGATTTTCTTATTTCAAAATAAGTATCAAGTTTTTAATAGAATTCAAATCAGGAAAAAAAATTAAAAAAATAAAAAATAGATTTCAAGATAGGACTTGAGTTTTCCAATTTCATTTCAAATTGATGATGCCAAAATAGGATTTTGGACACCACCGGTCAAGTAATAAATGTAGTAAATGTAATAATTAGAGAAAAGAGAGAAGGAATTATAGTGGTTCGGTCAAGATGACCTACGTCCACTTCATAAAGGCAGAGATTGCCTGTGGTGTTTTACTTCCTCAATGATTATTACAAACTAGAGGAATACAAGCGTCGAAGTGAATAAAGAGAGATCCATCCTTTCAAGTGCTGGTGGGGCTCCTCGATTTATAGTCTACCCTAACAGACGGGGACGACTCTTCAGCAACGTTCGTCCTTGGAGCCCTCGAACTGCCCTCGCGCTGGAGGAGGCAGGTGAGGAACTGCCCTCGCGCTGGACGAGGCAGGTGCGATATTTCTCCGCAGGACCTGGTAGGAGCGGGATTGCTTCCGAAGCAACGTGGCTGCCCTGACTTGGTCTCTTCGTGGGCTTGGACCTGAGCTTCATCCTCACGGGTTGGTCATTTGGGCCTGACTCATCATTTGCCTCTCAATGCCCCGTGCCCAAATAATTTTTTGAAAGGGGGGCATTGGTAAATTCAGGTCTCTTCTCCCTCCAAAATCTTTTTCCTCTTTTCCAGTTTTAATCCTGGTCTGGGCGAGCTTCAGAACAATCCTGGTCTGGGCGAGCTTCAGAACCCGGAGAAGCCAGATGGGCGACCGGGGAGAAGTCCTGGGCGCCCGGGGGAGTTATCCTGGGCGCCCAAGGAGAGATTAGCGCCCGGGGAGTGATGGGCCTGGGCGCCCGGGGAGAGAAGGCTGGGGCGCCCGAGGGACTTGGTCGCCCGGGTCTGGGCACCCAGGGAGAAGGTCTGCGCCCGGGGGAGTTATCCTGGGCTCCCGAGGAGAATGTATGGGCGCCCGGGGGTTATTTGGCCTGGGCGCCCGGGGAGAAAGTCCTGGGCGCCCGGGGGTATTTGGCCTGGGCGCCCGGGGAGAATGTCCTGGGTGCCCAGGGGGTTATTTGGCCTGGGTGCCCGGGGAGAAAGTCCTGGGCGCCCCGGGGATATTTGGCCTGGGCCCCCGGGGAGAAAGTCCTGGGCGCCCAGGGGGTTTGTCCAGGGCGAGCTTCGGGCCTGGGCGCCCGAGGATGATGGGCGCCCAGGACTGAGGAAGGAGTCCTCAGGTCCCCAGCTCGACCCCCGCCGGGGGACACCCCCGGACCCCCTCTGCATAGCGCATGATATATCCCTTAACATATGTAAATTCCAAGACTCTGCCCCTCAGTAACTTCTGATGGGTCATCCCAGAAGAAGAAAAGAGAGAGCTTCGCAGGCTGAGGAGAGGGCTACGCCAGCTAGGAGAGGGCTGCGCCAGCTAGAAGGGCTTCCGAGGCTGATCTTTCCGCGGCTCGCGAGAGGGCGACCAGGCTTTAGACCGAACTCTTAGTAGCCTATGAGAGGGCGGCCAAGGCAGAGGCTGAGCTTGTGAAGGACTTGAGAGGGCTTCGCTCAGTGAGGCTGAGCTTCTGGAGACCCGCGAGAGGGCTCACTGAGCTTCTGAAGACCCGCGAGAGGGCTTCGCTCAATGAGGTGAGCTTCTGAAGACCCGCGAGAGGGCTTCGCTCAATGAGGCTGAGCTTCCGAAGACCCGCGAGAGGGCTTCGCTCAGTAAGGTGAGCTTCTGAAGACCCGCGAGAAGGCTTCGCTCAATGAGGCTGAGCTTGTACAGACCCGTGAGAGGGTGATGCTCAGAGAGACCGTTGTGGAGACAATGACTGGGGCGGTACATGAGAGAACTGCTTTCCCAGATATTGTCCTCTTAGGCTTCGTGTTGACTGAGGGGCTTGATGATTGTAGTGGCAGCTCTTATATATGATATCGATGGTGATGTGCTCCTCGACCTTGGGCGCCATGATGATGGGCGCCCAAGTGAGGTGCTCCTCTACCCTGGGCGCCATGGTGATGGCGCCCGGTGAGGTGCTTCTCGCCATGGAGCATGCCTCGGCCAAACTGATGATGTCTATGGTGATGCCGAGGACAACTTTGAGAGTGATTAGAGGGCAGGGGACTCTATTTTTTTTAACTTGTAGCACTGATAAAAAATAATTTTATTAATCCATTGTTTAGTGCTACACAACATTAACAAAGTTGAAAAAACCAAGCCCCCAAACCCTCACTACTTTGACTCTCTTATGGTATTACTGGTAATTCATTTTCAACAGTTCCGCGTTCCCTGGCAATGTGTTCAACCACTGCATCGCGAGGAGTGAATGCTTGTCTGTCTCTCTGCGGAGCAGGACCGCGTTGGTCTCTGACAGGTAGCCTATCTGTCCTGCTTCGCTTGTTGCTTCTATCCTTCCTTTCCTCTCTGTCTCGCCCCTTCCCGTTGTCGACTGCTCTGGAGGACTCCCCTCGCCTGGCCCTTGTGGTATCTTCAGCATTTATATACTCTGAACCTTTGTTAGTAGCTCGGGCATGCTTTTTGGCGGGCGTTTCATCACTGAGAATGGAATCTCGATGAACGGAGACCTCCGAGGAAGGCTGTCATGGACACCTTGTCGTCAGGCTCTTCAATTTGAAGTACCTCCTCGTTAAAACGAGTGAGGTAACTCCTGAGGCTTTCATTTGTATCCTGCTTTATGCTGAGCAGGTGTGTGGCAGGCTTCTGGTGGCGGCGTCCTCCGATGAAATGTGACACAAAGGACTTGCTTAATTCCACAAAGGTGGCGATGGAGGTAGGGGCGAGATTGGCAAACCACTGCCGGGCGGAACCCTTCAGTGTGGTTGGGAATGCCTTACACATAATCTCGTCAGGGTTATTATGCAGCTGCATTTTGGTTTTATACGTCTCCAGGTGGTCTAATGGATCATTTCTTCCATCAAAGGTCTCCATGGACGGCATCTTGAACTTCAGGGGAAGCGGGTAGTTCACCACATCGGGCTTGAACGGTGTGTCCGTTCGCCCGACTAGGTGATCCACTGTCTCCGGTGCCTTCGCCTTCATGGCGTTGTAGACTTCTCCAAGCTGGTTCTGCATCTCCTTGATCTTTTCGTCCCAGGGATTGGGAGCTTCCCTGGATAAGTCACGAAAATAACATCCCTCCTCCATGCTTTGGTTTTCACTCTCCCCTTCTTGGAAATGAGGACCCTCTCCATTAGAAGAAGAGGGAGGAGGTGGAAGTCCTCCAAGCTGGGCTCCACCGGGCACTCCATGAGGGGCGCCCTGGGGAATTCCTTGGGGAACTCCCTGGGCGCCCTGGGGAACTCCCTGGGCGCCGCCCAGAGGATGGGCGCCCAGATGGGGAGCTCCCTGGGCGCCGCCCAACCCCATATGGGCGCCGAGGTGGGGAGCTCCATGGCGTGGAGCTCTTGGAATTCTTTGGTGCGATGCTCCTTGTGATACTTCTCCAAATTGTGCTCCTCCTTGCCCTTGCTAGCACAAGTTGTAAGATTTGCTGGTTTTGGGCTACCAGCTGTTGCATGGTCTCCAACATCTGCTGAGGAGTGGGAGCAGGAGCATTCGAGGTATGGTCATTCGGTGGAGGAACATCCTCTCCCCGCCTGGGGGAGTCTGGGTGCCTGGAAGGGCCTGGACGCCCGGAAGGGCCTAGGCCTGTTGGGCGCCCATCTTGAGTGAGATTATCCTCCGGTCGTCTTGCTGATTTTGTGGTGATCACCATAATTTCTGAAGAAGATGTGTGAAGTGAGAACTTTAGCTTTGATTTTCGTTTCCCACAGACTGCGCCAAACTGATGATGCCAAAATAGGATTTTGGACACCACCGGTCAAGTAATAAATGTAGTAAATGTAATAATTAGAGAAAAGAGAGAAGGAATTATAGTGGTTCGGTCAAGATGACCTACGTCCACTTCATTAAAGGCAGAGATGCCTGTGGTGTTTTACTTCCTCAATGATTATTACAAACTAGAGGAATACAAGCGTCGAAGTGAATAAAGAGAGATCCATCCTTTTCAAGTGCTGGTGGGGCTCCTCGATTTATAGTCTACCCTAACAGACGGGGACGACTCTTCAGCAACGTTCGTCCTTGGAGCCCTCGAACTGCCCTCAGCGCTGGAGGAGGCAGGTGAGGAACTGCCCCCAGCGCTGGACGAGGCAGGTGCGATATTTCTCCGCAGGACCTGGTAGGAGCGGGATTGGCTTCCGAAGCAACGTGGCTGCCTTGACTTGGTCTCTTCGTGGGCTTGGACCTGAGCTTCATCCTCATGGGTTGGGTCATTTGGGCCTGACTCATCACAAATCATGACAACCAATGAGATTTGAGATTTTTTCGGCTTTCCGACGAATTTCATCTTTCTTCTCACTTCCTTTTTCTCTCCTAAAAAATACCCTTTTTTAACTCAAGAAAATCAGATAATTACTTCAAGTTAATATTCAAATTAACTATCGATTAATTAAAGGTTACTAAATTTATTCAATCCATTTCAGATTTTAGGAACAAAAGCTTCACCCGTAAAAGGCAAGCTAGCTAGTGGCTATGCGTTGATGTGGAACCACGGCTAATGAAGACAAGACAACCTACATGGTTTTTAACCTAGTTAAAAAATAGCCATCTAACTTTGGCTTTATATCACTATTCTGCCAAAAGTGTCTTTTAATATCATAGAAATTGAAATCATCTAATTAAAGATCTTAGTTTTTGTGATTACATCACCATGAGTCTTATCCTAACACCAACCCTTGGCTGATGTAGAACCTAGATTTGAAGCGTCTGGCTCCTGTGACTCGGATTTCAAATATAGGTTTGATATATCAATGGCGGCTCCCATTCAAAACTAAAAGCCAATGACTCGTGTGCTTTGTTCCAAAATAAGTTTATCACCGTTTTCCCCTACAATAGGAAAAGGATAATTATGTTCACCAATTGCACCAAGATTTCCTCTTTTTATCTCTTTCTGTCAAATGTAAGAACCAACAATTTAATGAAGTAATAGATTTGAAAAGAAATAAGTAAAAAATAATAATAAAAAAAGAGAGCAAGAGATCGAAAGGGAGAAGTGGAAAGGCAGATCTATTCCAAGGCAATAATAGCTGAATCGAAAACCGAGATCGGGAGATTTAGAAACGTACCAAAAACCCAAGGTCAGGAAATTGGAGAAGGGAGAGGAGAAGGGAAAGCATGCACCCTGGCATAGACAATAGAATAGAAGAAAAGCAGGTGTTGATGAAGATGAAGTATGTCCCTCAAAAGCCGAGCATTTATCCGAGGAAGAGCAAAAGTCATTTCATATGGTATTTCATGAAGAAGAGATGTAAGTTGTGTAACCAATGAAGCGTTTCATGGACGGTAGGTCTGTTACTTTTTTCAAACTGGTTCCCGATGAGGATGTAATTTCTATTTGAGTAAATTTGGGGGCAATCCGTGAAATTGTAAGACGTTCACTTTAATGAGTTCAAGTTTCTCTCGACGAAATAAGAAATTATATCACTCCAATAAATGGGCCTCATTGTGCATTTAGATAGAAATCGTGTATTGATAATTGTGCGTTTTCATACGGATCGTACTGTAGACCCAACTCAGGCCTGGAGGGTTGAAAAAATTAGAAAATCCGAGGGCTTTCTGCTGTTAAAGCAATGGTAAAGTAGCATATGCAGCATTTGCGCTGTTTATAGCGGCGGTAAAGATGAGTTTTGACCCACACTGTTTTTACTTCTTTTCTGCGTTTGAGGGACATATTTACCATCATCTTCTCTCGTTGCATGGCATTTTACTCCAAAGTAGGTCAAGCCAGCATAAGCTCAACCAGAGAACTTTACCGGTGTTATATTGGAATTGGGCTTTGCTCTTAGGCGCATGGGCAAAACCATAGCCTAACTTAATTTTTAGCCTGGCTAGCATTTTTAGTAGGAGTAAAAGTACATACAATTTTCAACTGAGACCGGCCTTTGCATTAATTTTAGGGCCATGGCTAAGTGTAGTTCTAAACTTAGGCCTAATAACCAAATGGTCCATGTATTTTACTCCAATAGGAGCAGTCAATCTTATGGGGAACCAATTTCTACTAGAGAAAATTTGGGGTCGCTCCATAAAAGGGAGGATATCTAGTTTAACGAGTTCAGATTTTCTTCTGCAGAAAAAAAAAGGAAAAAAGAACGAGTTTAGTTCAGTAAACCAGCCAACCAAGGAGTTTAAATAGAAATCATGCATTTTTCATATGGACCCTGTGTGGGGAGATTTCCAAAGCTCCAGGATTACGCTAATCACAGCCATCAAATGGGACTAAGCATTCTCACGTGCCTCACGTGCCATCCGCGTGCTAACCACGCGGCCTCAAACTCACCTTGGCTACCAGGACAGAGGCCTCAGCCGAAGTCAGACAGGTCCGGGCCGCTAGCGCCGAGCTCGGCTACCCAGGTGCCCACCTCGGCTAAAAGCTCCACCTCGGCCGAAGGTGCCGGGACGAAAGCCGAAGCAAGAAGAGAATCTCCACTCGCGCCCTTCACCCCCCACGTCAGCGGACATGTGGAGGAATAGGGGCGCGAGCCAGTGAGACAAATGCAACATCCAGCCGTCCATAATTTTCGCCAGATCCCTGACAGGCGGCATCCAGCGGCTGTAGCCAAATCAGGGCAAGGCCCGAGGGTGGATCCGATGGTACCCCTACCGCCAAGGCGTCCAACATGATCTGGCCCAACATGATGCGCATTTAATGCGATGTGGGCTGATCCGACTGGCATTAAATGCAAAGTGGGCTGGAATGGACCACATTTATTACTTTGTGGGCTGATGATGACTTCCCTATCAAGTCATGAGACCCACACCAAATATCATCCAAAGATATCGTCCAAATCGTCTATAAATAGAGCCTCATTTCACATGCAAGGTACGGACAATCCAAACCAGAGAATCCTTACTCTGCCTCTCTTCCTCCTCTCATTCCTTTGTTCCAGTTCATTCACTGACTTAGGCATCGGAGAGCCTTGCGCCGCCCAGGCCAGGGTCCTCTGACCGTTGCTCTTCCCTTTCAGGCTTTCAAGGCAGCGGATCATCTTCTTCATTTGGATAAGTCCTGTAAGGCACCCAGATTATTGTGGGTCATAGTTTTTCTGCACCTACAATTGGCACCGTCTGTGGGATAGTACTATCCCAACCTTCCAAACCTTCCCAATCTTCCCAAAAACCATGCCTCCGAAAGCTAAGAAGGGCGGAGAGTCCCAGAGAGCAATATTCGAGCGTCCGGGCCCGTCGACGGACGTCCCTCCTCAGGGACGGCCCGGAGCGGACTGTGGCGCGTTAGCAGGCGAGGAGCGCGTAGCCTCGCGACCCTTCGTCGAGATTCCCTTCCAAGAGGGAGTCGAGACCTCGTGCTCTGACGATGAAGTCCCGCCTCCCCCACGAGGGGAGCGTCGACGTGAGCACCCTCTAAAGGCAAAGCTCTAGCAGGGGAGGAAGCCACGCCGTGTGCAACCCACTGATGCTGGAGGAGACATCGCAGCTCAAAACGCTCTCCTCCATGCCAGGAGCGACTAATCCGCCAGCTCCAGCAGCAACTGAGAGCGGTGCAAAATACTCTCACAGGCAGCCCTCAGAGCCCAAGGCGAGAAAAGAGTTGTCCAGAGCAAGGTGGTCCAGCCATCCCGAGAGGATCTGAGAGCTTTTCTGGATCAGAAGCGCAGCCATGCCTACGATGAGGGCTCGAGCAACACCCGTAGCCATCGTGGCTGCGACGGGCGAGCTCATAGCCACCATAGCCGAGGCCATGCAAAGCGGAAGCCAAGAACGCTGACGCCAGAGAAAGACCGACTAGCAGGAGCGGCTCGACAAGCCGCATCAAGCTAGCTCTCCAGCGCAACATGGAGATACGGGACTAACAAGAGATCTGTTGCCCCACCGATCTGGGGGCCTCTCCTTTTACGCGGGACATCGAGAGAACTCCCTTGCCCAAGAGAGTTCTCAGTCCCGCGGTTCGTCCCCTATGACGGACTGTCTGACCCGTCCGCTCACCTCCGTCACTTCTCCCAAAAGATGTCCATCTGGGGGAACGAAGGCCATCTCAACTGCAAGATCTTCTCCTCCAGTTTGAAGCGACCTCCTTCTGAAGTGGTTCTGCACTCTGCCAGAGAAGTCTATTTCGAGTTGGAAAGAGCTCCAACTCTCTTTCCTGAAGAAGTTCCAAGCCTACAAAGCGTCGTCCCCAAGACCGATGCTGACATCCTCGCTCTAAAGATGAAGCAGGCCGAGACCCTCACCTAGTTCGCTCGGCGATTCTGTGCAGTTTACAGCCAAATCGAGGATACCAGAGAAGAGGTGGCGACTTTCGCCTTCCAGAATGCCTGTTACCAGGGCACGAGCTGCGGAAAGATTTATCCGGAGATCCCGCTCCTCCATGCTGGCCTTGATGTCCCGGATAAAACGCTATAATCGCCCGGGAGGAGGACGAAATCCGAGCTCGGGAGGAGGAAGGCCGGGAGATCGCAGGCCCGGAACCCAAGGAAAAAAAGCAGCCAGCCCCAGCAGCGGGGAAAGAAGCCATACCAGAAGCAGGAGCCGAAGCAAGCCTGGGTCTCCAGTTCGGCGAGAGCTTCAGCGTCCAGGTCCGGGGGCAGCAGGAGGGCCAGACCTCCGTTCGACACCTACCAGACTATGAACATCGTCTTCAAGGAGCCAATCCATCAAGTTATGAACAAAGTCAAGACCCAGCCATTTTTCAGATGGCCTCGTCCCTTGTCAGGATACGATCCCTCCACCCGTGACCAATCCAGGTTCTGTGCCTACCATAAGGGTAACGGGCGCAGGACCGAGGAGTGCAGAACTCTAAAGTTTCACTTGGAGAGGCCCGCCAAGGAAGGCCATCTCGCGGAGTTCGTGAAGGCAGGAGACGTCGGCAGCGGCGGCGGTAGCCGAGCTCATCAGAGCGTGGCCAGGGATCCAGACAGTGAAGACTCTGAAAAGATCATCAATGTGATCCACCTGGCGCCCTCAGCTCCCTCTCCCTCAGCTCGAGACAGCCCTCAGGCTCGTGCCGAAGCCAGGCGGGCCTCGCACGGGAAGGAAGTGATGAAAGCCGAACTCGGGCCAGCGCCCAAGAAACCTCGCCGCGACCGACCAGCATCTCATTCTCAGACAAAGATCTGGAGGGAATCCAGTTCCCTCACAACGACCCTCTGCTCTTGACCATGAAGCTGAAGGACTTCACTGTGAAGAGGATCCCGTCGACTCCGGCAGCTCTTCCGAGGTCCTCTACTATGAGTGCTTCAAGAAGATGAACCTCTCAGAAGCCGACCTCACGGAGTTCCGTGCGCCCTTGCTAGGGTTATCCTCCAAACCAGTCTATCCCAAGGGTAAAATCACCCTGGAAACCCGAGTGGGCGGAGCCTCCGTGTTGGCCGACTTTCTAGTCGTGGACGCCCCTTCTCCCTACAACGTCATCCTGGGCAGAACGTGGCTCCACAAGTTGGAAGCAGTCCCCTCTTCCCTCCACCAGAGCTAAAGTTCGTACTCGAAGGCAAGGAGGGCAAGATGGAGTGGTCACAGTGGAAGGAGATCAGCAGCAAGCTAGGCAGTGCATGCTGGCCGTAGTCCCCAGAAAGGAGCCAGAGCGCGTCAACCTGGCAGAGTTCGAAAAGGGTCTAGATGAGATCGGCTGAGATCCTGACAAGAAAAGTATAGAGGACCTAGCCGAAGTCAGGCTCGACTCAGCAGACCCTGACAGATTTTTCTGATTGGCACGCAGCTGCCAGACGAAGAGAAAGCTGAGCTCTCAAAGTTTCTAATGCAGAACGTGGATGTCTTTGCGTGGACCCCGAGCGAAATGCCCGGGGTCGACCCCGAGGTCATGTGCCATAAGCTCAATGTGGATCCCAACTACAAGCCAGTGGTGCAGAGAGCCCGAAGGACGGGGTTACAGCAGACAGACGCGGCAGTCGAAGAGGTCGACAAGTTGCTGGAGGCAGGCACAATCCGGGAGTTCAGTACCCGGTCTGGCTGGCCAATATGGTGGTGGTTAAGAAAAAGACTGGCAAATGGAGGTGTGTGTGGACTTCACCGATCTCAACAAGGCCTGCCCTATACATAGTTTCCCCCTTCCGAAGATTGATCAGATGATCGACGCCACCGCCGGCCACGACCGAATGAGCTTCCTCAACGCCTACAGAGGCTACCATCAGATCCCGATGTATGAGCCAGACGAGGAGAAAACCGCATTCATAACCCCCCGCGGCACTTATTGCTACAAGGTCATGCCCTTCGGGCTGAAGAACGCAGGGGCAACATACCAGCGTCTCGTGACAAAGATGTTCCAGGCTCAGCTCGACAAGACGGTGGAAGTCTACATTGACGACATGGTCGTCAAATCCAAGTACTCCAGCGACCACCTGGCTGATCTGGCCCAAGTCTTCAGCATCCTTCGCGCGTTCAAGCTCAAGCTAAATGCTTCAAGTGCGCCTTCGGCGTGGCTTCTGGCAAGTTCCTCGAAGCCTGGTAACGCGGAGGGGAATAGAGGCCAACTCGGACCAGATCACTGCAATCTTGGGCATCTAGAGCCCATCTACAACAAAGGAGGTCCAGAAGCTTACAGGCATGGCTGCAGCAATCAATCGCTTCATAAGCCGATCCTCAGATAAGTGCCGGCCTTTCTTTCAGCTTCTGAGAAAAAATTTAAAATTCCAGGGACCCCTGAGTGCGACCAAGCCTTGGCAGCACTCAAAACTTATTTGTTTCACCACCCTTACTCTCTACCCCAACTCAGGGGGAGATTTTGTATTTATATGTTGCGGTCTCGGATCATGCGGTGAGCTCCGTCCTCATCAGAGAGGACGAAGGAGTCCAAAAGCCAATTTACTATACAAGCAAGATCCTGCTTGATGCCGAGACCAGATACCTTTTGTTGGAGAAGCTCGCACTGGCACTCGTTAGCGCCTCCCACAAGCTCTCCCATTATTTCCAATCCCACACCATCGTGGTGATCACGGAGCATCCACTCCGTTCCATATTCAAAAAAGCTGACTTTTCAGGGCGAATCTCAAGTGGGCAGTCGAACTGGGGCAGTATATTCAGTACCGTCCCCGGACTGCGATCAAAGCCCAGATTCTGGCAGACTTCATTGTAGAGTTCGTCTCGCCAAGCTCGGCTCCGACCCAGCCCGGCATGGAACTGGGGGGCGTAGGGCATGAGCCTGAAGTCACTGAGGTTGAACAAGCTCCCGCTCGGCATGGAAGGTCTTTGTTGACGGTTCGTCCACCTCCAAGCGAGCTGGCACCGCATAGTCCTCCAATCGCCAGTGGGACTGGTCATAGAGCAAGCCTTCACCTTGGACTTCAAAGCAACAAACAATGAAGCAGAGTATGAAGCACTGATAGCAGGGTTGAACAGCGCCCAAATCCTCGGAGCCCAGCACCTGGTGATCTTCAGCGATTCGCAACTGGTGACTAGCCAGCTCGCTGGAGACTACCAGGCTAGGGACGACAGGATGGCGGCCTACTTAGCCTCGCGAAAAAACTACTCTCTCATTTCCAGACAGCCGAGGTCAGGTAGATCTCCAGAGATACCAACACGCACGTGATGCGCTTGCAAACCTGGCCTCCGCTGTCGAAGCAGGAAAGAAAAGGACTGTCGAGTTGGATCAATATCAAGATCAAACCTAGAGCTCCACTCACCTCGGCAAGTCCTTTGTGCTGATCTCGGCCCGAGCTGGATGGATCCGATCATCTCTTACTTGAGGGACGACCAGCTCCCCGAGGATAAGACTGAAGCCCATCGAATCAGACTCAAGGCAGCTCGATTCTGGCTATCTCCCGAAGGCAAACTCTACAGAAAATCCTTCACGGGTCCCTACCTCCAATGCGTCCATCCGAGCAAGGTGGATAACTTCATGTATGAGATCCATGAAGGAATCTGTGGCAGTCATCGGAGGCCGATCACTGGCCTACAGGGCAATAAGCCAAGGTTACTGGTGGCCCTACATGCAGAAGGATGCGCAGGTGTACGCCAGGAAATGCGAGAAGTGCCAGAAGTTCTCCCACTCTCTTCATCAGCCAGCGCAAGACCTGAGTCCCCTCTCTAGTCCATGGCCCTTCGCTCAATGGGGGCTGGACATTGTGGGGCCTCTCCACCGAGCTCCAGGGAATAAGAGATGGCTGATCGTTGCGACGGATTACTTCACGAAGTGGATAGAAGCTGAGCCGCTGTCCTCCATCACTGATAGGGACTCCAGGAACTTCATGTGGAAGAACATCATAACAGGTTCGGCATCCCCAGAACCCTGATTTCGGACAACGGGACTCAGTTCGACTCCAAATCCTTCAAGGACTTCTGCCAAGAACATGGCATCAGAAACCATTACTCCACTCCGGCGTATCCACAGAGCAATGGCCAGGCTGAAATTTCCAACAAGATAATCCTGGACGGCTGGCGAAACGGTTAGACAAGGCAAATGGGAGATGGGTAGAGGACTTCCCAGCGTGCTATGGGCATACAGAACAACTCCAAGGCGATCCACCTCGGTGACCCCTTTCTCTCTGGCTTATGGGATGGAGGTGGTCATTCCCTTGAAATTGGCCTCCCCACCCTGAGGACAAGTGGTCGACCAGGGCCGAAACGAGACAAACTTGGCAATGGAGCTGGACCTAGCGACGAGCGTCGAGAAGCAGCAGCCCTACGACTGACTGACTATCAGCAGCGGCTAGCCAGAGGCTACAATGAAAAAGTCAGAGAAAGAAGTTTTTTCGTAGGAGAGCTAGTCCTGAAGAAGACCCTGCCAGCTGACAAAGATCCAAACGAAGGAAAGCTGGCCCCAAACTGGCATGGCCATTCAGGGTGGTCTCACTGGCAGGACGATCCTCTTACAAGCTCGAAGACTTAGAAGGAAAGCCGTTGCCGAGACCGTGGAATGCATCCCACTTGAAGAAATTCTATTTCTAAAGATGTAACATGAGTCTCAGAATCAATGAAAGCAGCTTTTGCCATCAGTCTGTGTCATCTCTTCTCATCTGAGTTCGGCAGCTCTGGGTCCTGACCCTGGAAGAGACTTCGGATTCATACATCCAGTCATTTCCTAAAGTTTGGGTCCTGACCCTGGAAAAGGCTTCGAGTTCATACACTCAGTCGTTTCCTAAAGTTTGGGTCCTTGACCCTGGAGAAGGCTTCGAGTTCATACACTCAGTCGTCTCCTAAAGTTTGGGTCCTTGACCCTGGAAAGGCTTCGAGTTCATACACTCAGTCGTCTCCTAAAGTTTGGGTCCTTGACCCTGGAAAGGCTTCGATTCATACACTCAGTCGTTTCCTAAAGTTTGGGTTCCTAACCCTGGAGAGGCTTCAGATTCATACATCTAGTCGCTTCCTAAATTCCGGGTTCATACACCCCTCAAGATCGTTCCCGAACTCAGGCTCGCACAGCCGAGATCCTCAAGACTCTGGTTTCATCTCGGCAAAAGACAGTTCGTCTCGGCCAATGCTGGTCCATTTCGGCCAATGACAGTTTTCAAAGAAAAAGAGCAATGCAAGCACTGAAGTGCAAAAAAGCAGCACAAAAATACAAGTATCACAAAAGTACAAGAAAAGTGAAAAAGAATACAAAAATACTGTACACAGATTGTATGATCACAAAACTTGTTCTTTTTATTCATTGTAATTACTTCATTACATGGGTTACAAAAAAGAAACCAAATACACCAAGGAGGCTCGCAGTCCTCTGAAAGCAGAAAAAGAAATAAAGACTGGGAGGCTCTGATCTTCACTGACTCTTCAGTCCGGTCTCCAGCCCAGCTCTTCAACGCCCTCTAGGTTGCAAGCTTGAAGACTCCGATCCTCGCTGGTCCACTGTTTGGAGGCTTTGGGGGACTCCGAATCTCACTGAGCTCTACAATACCTATGGTCAGTGAGACCAAATTTGCAAACAAGGCCCCCTCAGCTCGAGGACGTCTCGATCCTGCCCGCCGCTCGGAGGTTTTGATATCCCGCAAGAAGATCTGCGGCATGCTTCAGGGGCATGGTTCCATGCAGAGTCCTCTGGGATGAAAATAAGACCCCCAAACGCACGGGGCGCCACCAACCCACGACTGCCAAAGATTCCAGTGCAGCCGCGCCGGAGAGGGTTGGCCGTGGACCCGCGTTCAGAGAGCGCGTAGTCCACGAGGATCGTCTTCAGAGAGCGCGCAGACTACGACAGACCTTCCGTCTTCTGGCGCAAGGATTCCCCCCGGATCAAATGTTCCTAACGATCTACCAAACATGGCTACCAGGTTGTTTATATGAATTATGCTATCCTAGTTCTTTTTTCTCTCCCATGGCGAGCCTACCACTCCTATTTATAGGAAGAAGGAGGGCCCGGTCTTTGAAGGAAATTTGAGGCGAGGTCTCCCACGCCTTACGTGAAGTGCACGTCTTCCTATATGCTGACCAGCGGTTCCGATGACACCACGTGGAGCCATCCGCTCGTTTTCCTCATTAGTCCATATCACCACACTTACTGCTATTTATGGTCTCCAGAATACGGAGAATCGCACAGATAGCTATGAAGATCGTTCGGTACTCTCTCTGACTCAAGACTCACACGTCAAGTCACATTAAAGGCACTCAGCCGACTCAAGCGTAAAAGAGCCAGATCAAAAAAGCAAGGGAAAAAGAGAAAATGCACAAGTAAAAGAGCCCTGTTTTTTTAAGGTAAAGGATATTACAGGGCTGAAGGTTACATACAAAAAAGAAAAGAAATTACAAAGGCAAAAGCAAGAGCAAGGTGTAGCTACTTGCGGCTTCGTGACTCCACCAGTATGATCACCGACTCTGATGAACCAGCGGTCTCGGCTACGACCGCGGCCTTGTCTCATGCATCACCGGAGCAGGGGCAGAAGGAGCTTCGCCTTGGGCGCGACTGGGGCATCACCGGCAGGCGGAGCAGTTGGGGCAACATCCGAGGCAGGTCAGCTGCAGGGGCTTCACTGGGGCACTCTCGCCCAAAGGAGTAGAGATCGGCTCAGGGACTGGGTCCGAGTACTTCGGCAAGTTCCGATAGACCGGGTGGTCTTCGGGAACCCCCGCACGCCTCAGTGCGGCCAAGCACCCTTCCTCGAATAGAATGGAGGTATCTCCTCCACCCGCTCTCATACTCCTTAGTGGCCTGGTCCACCCCTTTGAAAGAAGACTGAGCCTCGACAGCAGAGAAGCCTTCTCCTTCTTCAGCTCGGTTCCCTGTCTTCAGCTTCTCTATTTCAGCACGACCGGCCAATACTTCGCCACGCAGCCTCGTCGCCTCAGCCGCCGAATCAGACCTCGATCTGGCCAGCTCCGACTCCAGTCGGCAATCCTCTTAGTCTTCATCCAGATATCACCTTTAGTGGGGGCCTTCGACGTGAGATCAGTACGCTGACCAGAGCTACTTCCAAGCTGTGCGGCTGCCTCGGCGCTACCCTTCTTCAGCTCTTCCAGCTCCTTCTTCAGCCTCAGTCCCTCTCAGACTCCAGCTGGGTGACCTTCGCAACGTTCTGTCACTCCTTCCATCACTGCCAAGCCTTTGCACGTTCTGCAAAAGGAAAAAGTAAGTCAAATAAAAGCAGCCGAGCTAAAGCACTTGAAGAAAGGCGTTGAAGATACTTACCAAAAGATTAGCCTAATCGCCGAGACCATCAGACTATCATTGTCATACCTCGCGTGCACTTCCATGTCCCGCGGCAATGCGCAAGCTTTCGCGGGCTCCAATGACGTCGGTGTTCCCCATCAACCGGTCATCGACGTTTAGAGGCTTCCCGGGCTGCGTCTCCATCTTGGGTCGCCATGTCGCCGGGGCAGTGCGAGGTCCAAGGCCGATCTGGACCCTTGCCCTACCAAGACGGTGAGCTCGCGGCCGCCCCGCCAGTCACCTTGCTACGCGCACTCTTCTCAGGTGGAGCCTTACCCCCGGAGCTCGCGCATGAGTCTTACCCTTCGGGCTGTTCAGCCCCCGAGTCTTCTCTCGCCTTGGACTTCTTCCTGGGCGGACCCTCCCTCGGCGATCCGGAGCGCCGCCGCGCTCCCTCGCTTGGTGTGGGGGCAGGAGCAGAAGTGGCAGCAGCACCCCCCAGCCCGAAGCGCGCGGGTGCTGGCAGACGAAGGTGTCGCAGAAGAAGAGGATCTTTGCCTGAACTTGGCCGCCAGATCCTGGTACCAGGAATTCTCGAGCTCCCTCCATTCCTTCCTCCTGGTCAGACGAATAGGCATCTACTATCTCCCTCAGGTTCGGCGACCCCGAGCTGGAAGAAGTGGATGCCTCAGTGCCAGATGCAGCTCGGCTCGCAGCAGGGTCGATCAAAGGACCCCGGCAGGCACAACCAAGGTGACAGGAGGATGATCAAGCCGCGGCTCGTCCTCCGGAGCTGCTCCGATTCTCCTGTAGTGGCCGCGGTACCTCGGCGTATACCCTAACAGCTTCCAAGCCGATTGGTCTCATGCCCTTTACCTCTCGACCTTCTTGTGGTCGTCGCGTTCTTCCTCCAGCCTTCGCTCACAGCTCGGCGTCGCCTCGCGTGCAGTTCTGCGCCACAAACAACAAAGGTATCAGCTCGGCGACATAAAGGTCAAGCAAAATAAACAGAGAAAAGAAGCATGTTTACTTGGGACGGCCCCGAGGTGGCGAGGGACCATCAGTCTCCTGTCCTCGCCAGCGCCGAGTTCCCAGTCCCCTGACACACAGAAGAGGTCCTCCTCGGCGTTCTTACTGGAATCCTCCAGGCCAGGACGAAGCCTATTCGGCGCTGCTTCACCCGGAGATAGTAATTGTCTCCCCCAACCTTGCAGATGTCATAGACGTCCTCGATGTCATGGACACCCAGGTTGGTCCCCAAGATCTCGTTCAGCTTTGCCGTGCCCATAATGACTTTGAAGCCATTGGGCATCAGCTGGCACGGGGTAATCGACCAGACGCTAAGGCACCCTAAGCAGGGGGTGCAGAGGAAATCTGACCCCCCCTCGATCACGGAGATCAGAGGGAACGGCATCCAGCCGCTGGACCAGCCGCGCGTGGCATGGTCGATGGGATCCCCTGGCCTGAGGCGAACTCCCTCCGGGATGCTGTAAGTAGCCCTAAACCTAGCCATGCCCTCGTTGTATCTAACCGAAACCTAGGGGTGCCCATGTCTAAAAGAAGAAGATAGCGGAAAGAAACCCTAAAGGTGGAGAAACCCTAAAAAACCAGACAGGGGCACGAAGTTACTTACAGAAGCAGGAGAGCGAGTAAGAACAGGTCTGGGCGCGTCCTACGGTTGTCCTCGCCAGAGAAATCTCGAAGAGCAGAGCAGAAATCGAAGGCGAGGGCGAAGAAAATCAGAAAGAAGACGACCCTATTTATAGAAAGAAAACCCTCTTTGGGCGCCACTTTCGAATTCGAAGAGACGGATTTCGCAATCCGTGCCTGTTCCATCAATAAGACAGCGCAATCAGTGAAGAAGCTACACGTGTAGCCGTCGGTCCGCTTCCCAAGACGGACAGGACGAAGCATTTATTGCCTCAGAAAAGTTGAAGCGACATCAAGCAATGATCGCTGCATCTCCAGACGGTTCTCTAGCTTCTGACCCCTAAAGGCTAGGACGCTTAAGATGTCAAAAGCTAGGGGCAATTGTGTGGGGAGATTTCCAAAGCTCCAGGATTACGCTAATCACAGCCATCAAATGAGACTAAGCATTCTCACGTGCCTCACGTGCCATCCGCGTGCTAACCACGTGGCCTCAGACTCACCTCGGCTACCAAGACAGAGGCCTCAGCCGAAGTCAGACAGGTCCGGCCGCTAGCGCCGAGCTCGGCTACCCAGGTGCCCACCTCGGCCGAAGGTGCCGGGATGAAAGCCGAAGCAAGAAGAGAATCTCCACTCGCGCCCTTCACCCCCCACGTCATCGGACACGTGGAGGAATAGGGCGCGAGCCAGTGAGACAGATGCGACATCCAGCCGTACATAATCTTCGCTAGATCCCTGACAGGGCGGCATCCAGCGGTTGAAGCCAAATCAGGGCAAGGCCCGAGGGTGGATCCGATGGTACCCCTACCGTCAAAGGCGTCCAACACGATCTGGCCCAACATGACGTGCATTTAATGCGATGTGGGCTGATCCGACTGGCATTAAATGCAAAGTGGGCTGGAATGGACCGCATTTATTACTTTGTGGGCTGATGATGACTTCCCTATCAAGTCATGGGACCCACACCCAAAATAACATCCAAGATATCGTCCAAATTGTCTATAAATATAGCCTCATTTCACATGTAAGGTACGAACAATCCAAACCAGGAGTCGTTACTCTGCCTCTCTCTCCTCCTCTCTCTTCCTTTGTTCCAGTTCATTCACTGACTTAGGCATCGGAGAGCCTTGCGCCGCCCAGGCCAGGGTCCTCTGACCGTTTGCTCTTCCCTTTCAGGCTTTCAGGCAGCGGATCATCTTCTTCATTTGGATAAGTCCTGTAAGGCACCCAGATTATTGTGGGTCATAGTTTTTCTGCACCTACAGACCCTATACGGCAGATTCAACTGAGAACTAGAGGCGAAAAAATAAAAATTTGTAGGTTTTCCTTCGCTCATAGTAGAGGAAAAGTTGCAAATGCAGCTTTACCCCGCCGCCTACAACGGCGGAAAACTTACAAATGCAGGTTTCCTCCCCTCGGAGTGGAGGAAAACTTATGAGTGTATCTTTACCACTGCTTAGAGCGGCGGCAAAGCTGCCGTTTGGTCCCAGTTCGTTCCGGTGCTATTTTCCCTTTTTTTTCTACTTATGGGGACGTGGGGCCACTTACCCTTTGCATTTTCTTCTTGCACACCATGCACATATCATTATAGTGGGGCATAGCCCCTGAATTAGGCCGATCACATTTTTTTACAAGCATCTTAATGGTGCATCATTTGATTGACGGGTTCATTTTTAAAATGGCTAAACTTGTTGGCCATTGATAAAAGGGATTAGGATGATTACATGGGCCCCATTTTTTATAACAAGAAGGTCCCAACCAGATTAAGATTTCCTCGCCTAGTCTCATCCCGAAGTGGGCCCCACATGCATCAACGGGTGTATTTAGCCTCGTGCGCACCAGATGACCACCAATCAAGGTTGTTTTTTTTAACAAAGACTGGTGGCTGGGCTTAGTCTCTTCTTTTAAGAAAGACTGGCATTAGATCTCATGTAATGCGAAGGTTAACTCATGAAAGCTAAATAATTATTTCAAGTCAATATTCAAATTAATTATCGATTAATAAAAGCTTACTAAATTTATTCAGTCCATTTCAGATTTTAGGAACAAAAGCTTCACCTGTAAAGGCAAGCTAGCTAGTGGCTATGCATTGATGTGGAACCACTGTCAATGAAGACAACCTGCATGGTTTTTAACCTAGTTAAAAAAAAGAGCCATCTGACTTTGGCTTTATATCACTATTCAGCCAAAATCGTATTTTAATATCCTAGAAATTGAAAACATCTAATTAAGGATCTTAGTTTTTGTAATTACATCATCAAGAGTCTTATCCTAACACCAGGGGTGGAACTAGGGGGCTGACATTGGCCCCCGCGCCCCCTGGCCCTCCATCACGTGGCCATCCATTGGATGGCCCTTCCATCATTTAGGAATTTTTTAAAGATGGTATTGACTCTTAGAAAAATGAAATAAAAATATTGCTGATTTTAGGAAAGACTTAAAATAAAAAAGAAAGAAAAAAATAAGGAAAGGAGAACAAATAATTTTTCATTTATTATAGTTAACAATAATTTTATATTTTTTTATATTTTTAATTTCTATTCTTTTATAGGGGTGCCGATCATGGTTAAATCATCAACCATTGATTCATTTCTTCAAAGAAAAATCGAAGTAAAAGATGAATTTATTATGGATTATTTAATTGTATATACTGAAAAAGGAATTGTAGAATTTTCTTGTACTCAATAGTACTTGATGATTTCAACTCAATGAAAGAATGTACGAAACAACTTCAACAATTTTGTTATTACGTATTTCATTACTAAATTTTATAAATTATTTTAAAACATAATTTTTAGGCCCCCCCTAAACAAAATTTTTGGTTCCGCCCATGCCTAACACCAACCCTTAGCTGATGTAAAAGCTAGATTTGAAGCATCTTGCTCTTGTGACTCGGATTTTAATGGCGGCTCCCGCGCAAAACTAAAAGCCAATGACTCGTGTGCTTTTGTTTCAAAATAAGTTTATCAACATGTTCCCCTACAATGGGAAAAGGCTAACCATGTTCACCAAAGCAACAAGATTTCCTCTTTTATCTCTTTCTGTCAAATTTAAGATTTTTACTCTCTCTCTCTCTCTTGTAGTGCAAAAGAAGGTCAAGCCCTTTAAGGCAATGAACCGTTGTATTGATTCTTAAGTGGTCTCAATTTGGCTTTTCTGCTATTGATTATATGTAAATAACTAGGAATATAATGAAGTAATAGATTTGAAAAGAAATAAGTGAAAAAATAATAAAAAAAGAGAACAAGATATCGAGAGGGAGAAGTGGAAAGGCAAATCTATTCCAAGGCCCGAGATCGGGAGATTTAGAAACGTATCGAAAACCCAAGGTCTGGAAATTGGAAAAGAGAGAGGAGAAGGGAAATCATGCACCCTGGCATATACGATAGAACAAAGGAAAAACAGGCATTGATGAAGATGAAAGTCCGTCCCTCAAAAGCTGAGCATTTATTCGAGGAAGAGCAAAAGTCATTTCATATGGCGTTTCCTGAAGAAGAGATATAAGTCGTGTAACCAATGAAGCGTTTCATGAACGGCAGGTGTGTTACTTTTTTCAAACTGGTTTCTGATGAGGATGTAATTGCTGACTTGGCTTATGAAGGGTCATGAACGAGGTATTATGTTCTAACCATTTTTCGGCTTTAAAGAAGAAGCGAGCATCTTTGGGTGTGGATTTAATACATGGGTGGGGATTTAACCAATGGTTGGGTCTGGTATAACAAGCGAGTCTATTTTTAATACTTGGGTGAAGATTTAAATATATTTTTAGGGCTTCGGTTGGGCCTTACTTTATGGATTGGGCATCCTTTTGTTTCACCTGGGCTTCTTTATGTGGAGAAATATAATAACATGTCATGGTCTCGCGTGCCCTAAAAACTAATGAAACTTGAGGTCACATTAGGGCTAGTTTCGCACCATTTCTTAAATATAATTTTACAATTTTAGATATCGAAAACTCGGGGTGCCACTTGGGAGGCTTGTGTTGGGTTTCCGGCTAAACTAAAGTAGACTCAAATTCTATAAGGACAAATCCAATTTCATTTAATTGGATTCAGCCTAAATTTCAAAATGACCAACTCACAACCCATGCAAATTGACCCACGTTAGACCTATTGGCTGTAGACCACGAGAAATCCAATCTCATTTGTTTCTCTTAACCCAACTAAATAAAACTCTATCATTTTCTTATAACTGACATCTTAGGATCCCAGCCGCCCCCATCTCCTTTCTATTTCCTCGACCCATCACCTTTCTCCATCTCTTTCGTCCTATTCTCATCTCTCTTTCTTATCCAACCACTACATCTCTTTACTCACGCTCCAAAGCCAACCCCACAGCCAACCTCCCTCCTTCATCACAGCAGCCAACACGCCACCTTCCTGCATCATGCCCGAGCATAACCAAAACCGAAATCAAACATAGCCTAATCACATCCAAACAACTCACCTTAACTTTTTCCATCATCCGCGCCCAACCTAACCCAGTCAGCCTTCACAGTACCCATATCAACACCATTCAAAACGAAACCAGCCTCACCACCTGCAAACCTTCACCTGGCCAAACCCGTCATCATCCCACTCCTCAACGAGTCAAATGAGCTAGAGCACATCTCTTCACCACAGACTACTTCTATCACTATCTTTGTTTGCTCCTCTGCCTTCACTATCTTTTTCTTCATAGATATCCACTTCCCGTAATCATCCACGCCATCCACATGGAGAGGAAAAAGAAAGAAAGAGGAAGAGACTCACCGGAAAACCCCAAATCTCACTGAAAAAGCCTAAAATTTCGCCAGGTGTCCTGTTTTGAAATGAAAGTGGAACACTTAAGTCCTATTTTGAGATCTAATTTCTTTTGTCCCGATTTGAAAACTGTGTAATAGTTGAACCCTATTTTGAAAATTCCCCCACTATCTAAATTTTCCACATTTCTTTGAATTGGGTTCTTTTGGTAGAATTAGTGTTATATAAAATGGGTATCCGATTCTTCGATTACTCGGAAATTCCGACTCGCAAAAAACAGGTCTCGATCCTATTTTAGGATCCGATTCATAAACTGGTTCAGGTCTGAAATTCAATTTAGGTTCTGATGATAAACGGTTCCGGTTTAAAATACATATAGGTTCCAACCTGTGGACCCATGACCTGGCATATGAGCCTTTGATATTGCAAATTGTACCTCAAAATCAGCTTTTTCTTAGACATTTCTATGTATAATACTGGAGGTAGTAGACTTCATGCACTGTTATAAGTTGAATGATATGCTTATTTTAAGAAAAAAAATGAAGAATAAAGAGAAATTAGAATCGATTTTGGAATTAGATTTTAATCCTTTAGTGGACCCGGTTCGGGAACTGGATCCGAGTTTTCTTATTGGAACCGGGTCTGGAACTAACAAACAAGTTTCGAGTCAAAATCGGATCCGGAATTGTTATTTAGAAGCGGGTTCGGGTCTGTTATGGTTTCGAATCGAAACCGTCCTATTTGCAAGGCAGAATACCCTCTTTATAAAAAGAAAGCTAGGGTTGTCTCATTTCCTCGTTATATTTCCTTTCTCCCACTTTTCTCTTCCTCTCTTGGACTCTTTCCCTTCATGAGCAACCAACAACACCAACCAAAATCATTGAGAAAATGAAAGATATTTAATTTGATTTTTAGTAAAGTATGCTAGGAATATAAGACTATCATTAGAAAAAATGCCTACAATTCCATACTTTCCCTCCAACAATATAAATGGAAAATCAAAATAAAGTACCCATCTAGGAAATCTAAATCATCTTTTAATATTGTCCTTGTTTTTTGTCGGAATTGAGAGAGAAGAGATTTTGGGAATTAAAACTTCCATCGTGAAAAAACATGATATGCCGATAACTCTCTGATTTCCATACTCTTTGCCCGTTTGGCACCATTGACTAGTTCTTAAAGTGTACTTCATGAGCATCTTAGTCATTTAAAAGAGATAGCTGTAAATAAGTAGCACGTTACAATGGGCTACATGGGAGTTTATCTGGCCGGAAGGGATTAGTCCAGTCTAAAGGGTTGGGAATCCTCCGATAAAAAAAATAAATAAATAAATAAGTAGCATGTTTGTGCAGTTAGATTTTATGGGAAAAATGAGGACTGCAAAAACGCTTTCTATGCTACGATAAAATATAAGTGACTGTTTTCTTTGCGAGAAGAAAGCACAAAGATGAGCAAAAATCTCTGCAATTATGTAGAAGAGCTTTTTTTTATAGGGGTCCATAAAATTTTCCTGCAAATGAGGAAAAGTCTGAAAAAATGTTTTTTTGGCTAGCATATGCATATGTTCCCAAAGTGTTCATTAAGCATAAATCTAGGGCAGACAATTTAAGGCCTAAAGCAACAATCCTAAATAAGGCCAAAGATGGATTTTGGAGTTAAAACTGTGGCATAATATGTTGTCCGGTGATCAAATTGAAACAATAGGTGATCCACACGCCTATAATGGAAAGAACCCATCTCATGCATCATCTAGCTATGAACAAGCCCCACCAGGAATATAACCCGTTAAAGTTTGATGTAGAGAGAATGAAAAAAAATAAAAAAATGCAATGAGATACGGAGGAGGAGGCTAGTAGCTCCTAATCTCGACGCCTCCAAGTTGCAGGGATGGCAATTGTAGAAGTGCAGGTAGAAAGGACTTTTAGAGTTAGGAAACACCCCTTGGATTAAAGTGATTGGAAAAAAAATATAGAGGACATTGTCCTCTTTGGATTCCAAACAGCTCAAAAAAAGGTGCAAATCAAAAGATTTTCAGAACTATTTCTCAATGGTGAAAACATGGATTATTTTTTTGGAATGTGAAAGGGCAGCAGTTGTTACGAGGCCTTATTTTTTTGGGGAGAAATAAAATCACGACGATTGTTTTTATGAGATTTGAAAAGATTACGGGGCCTTATTTTTGGGGATGGAAGAACACGATGGACAGTTACTTTTTTTTGGGGCCCTAAAGCAAGGGCTTTACTGACTTTATGGTAAAGTCGGCCTTGCATAAATCACGACTTATTATTCTGTTTGAGTAAGTAAACACATGGCTCACTGCAGTTGGACTAATGGGCCTTAGAAATTAAGACCATGAAAGAGATTTATTTAATTATTCATCAAAGTTATTGTGTTGTAGGCAAGTATCAACGGTAAAAAATGCAATTTTTTTTTATAAAGAAAAGCCAGTTTTCCTAGTTTAAAGAGGAATTGGAAAAGGCGGTGGGTGGTAACTGGTAAGGGTCAATTGCCAAAAAGGATCCAATTGATTATTTTTTTTAAGAAACTATACATTATTTTGAAACAAGAAACAAGCAAATCATGGCATTCTTTTCTTAAAAAACTTGAAAAGGTAATGATGGATATTTTTGAAAAATTCTCCTTTTTTCCAATTTTGTAATGTTTAACCCTATCAATGATTCCCTACTTTTCATTGAAACTTTAAAAATTTAAATGCCTCTATTTTTGAATTTTTATAAAAGGAAGACTTGATTTTCTTAATTTAAAAGAATGTCTAAATTTCCACTCTTCTTTCAAATGGGTCCGGTCTATTGACCTAGTGCTAACAATCTTTTCTCATATTTTAGAATGACATTTTGGTAATCAGAGGAGGAAAAAAAATCCAATGCAAAAAACTTGGACTTTATTTAAAATAAAGGATTTTACAAAAAAAAAAAAAACACATTAGATAACCAGTGGCCTCAAAAGATCATTTTAACCCCCATTGCACCAGATCAGTCATTTTTCACGAAATTGTATTTTTTTAGCACTTTAACTAGCGTCCGTAGCGACCCTAGTTTTATAACGTTAAGGGTCGCTAGGGACCTTGCTGTGTATACGAAAAGTAGAACAAAAAAGGGTTTTTTGTCTCTCTTTCGTTGTCAACGGGACAAGTCTTCTTCCCCAAGCCGTCTGCGCCCAACACCGACGCTGTGGTCCCCTCCCTCGTCAACGTCCTCTTCTTGCCCTCCTACCAACTGTGGTCACCTCCCACATCCTCTTTGTCAAAGGTATGGGCTTTTGGATTCTTTCCTTTGGCATTTTCTGAGTCGACTGCGACGTTATTATCGTCTAGGTCATGTGTATATTGCGTCTCCGTGCCTTTTGTTTTGGTTAATGTTTCCTCGTGGCTTTTGTTTGAGATCTTAGTGGCCAACATATGTGTTATACACTATATGAGGGTTTGTTGATTCAAGTAGGAGGATTTGATGTATTATACATTTGTTTGTAAAAGATCATCTGTTTAGTTGATTATAGAATAATGAAATAATGGTTTGATGTGTTCTTTTTGGGTTTCTCAAACATGTAGTCTTCTAAGGTTCATTGTTTTGCTGAATTGAGGAATGTTATAAAAACATTCCACAAATTAAGAAACTCATGCTGCCTTTTAAGTGTTTGATGAAATTCTTGTTAGAAGAAATTGAGGTATAGTTATATTTTGAAGATCTTACTTAGTTGCAACTAATCCCATATTAGAGTTTTTCAAACATGTAGTCCTCTATTAAGGTTTTGGCTCCTCATTCACCCATTTCTCCAACAATAATCCTCCACTCATTTCCACCTCAGCCTAGCTAGAAATAGATAATAGAGGTAGAAAATGACGTTACATGTGCCCAGCATGCAAAGAGCCCTATAGTAAGTAACTTCAACTCTCCTAAAAGAGGTGCTAAAATGGGCATTATAAGCAGCTGCATGGAAATTCAATTTCATTTAATACTTGAAGAAGATGCACATAAGATGACTTTATCACCTTTTATTGGACCCCTGCACCAAAGGGATGGTTTGGCAAATAGCACTATTTTCTATGTTTTCATTTTTCAACCTCCACTGTCCTTGTTGAGAGCTGTCCTTTTTTCTTATGTACTTCTGGCCTAGTGGAGCTCATGGTGGGTACCAGATGATGATGGCCTGGATCTTGCACATGTTTCCACAGATCTTCTATAATTGCCTTAAATGAATTTACTTACTTTGTCTTGGTTATTAGTTAAGTTCTGGAATCCTATGATTAGGATGAAAACTTAAAACATAGAAGGGTTTTTGTAATCAATCTACTTTGAGAAACAACACAGGCATGAAGATTGATGGTCTTTGGTCTCCTTACCTTAGTTTTCTTTCATTCTTTCAGCTCTCTCTCTATCTATCTTATAACAAAATTGTTTCTTTATATGTTAAGAATGATGGTTCCAATGTGTGTTTATGTATTTTGATATGTTAATCTAGTGTGATATTAAAAAAACCGTTACAAACAGATCAAGACTTTCATATAAATGATTTTTTTTTCTCTTGTTCATATTGTTATAGTAGAGTTTAATTCAATGAATAATAACTAGCGTTACAAACAAATCAAGACCATTCATTAAAGACACATGCCTTTGTTTCGTGGAGAACATTAAAGGTCATATATCTGATTGGGGCAGAGCAATGGAAAGGTGAAGTTTGTACTTTGCCATAAACATGATTTTCTACTTTTGATAAACCCTTTTCATGTGACAATTTCTTCATGTGACCATTTTTGCATGCATCTCATTGTCTTATTCCCCCACAGCATCCCATCATAAAAAAAAAAAAAAATAGACAGATGGAGAATTGAAATCAAAGTGTTTGTGTTTTCCTTTTCCTTTCCAGTATAAATGCTTTTGCCATGATAAGAAGAAGAAATGTTGTATTTTTATCATGGCTAAGATAGAGATTGTGTGCAAACATCTTTGATATGAATTTTTATGTTTTTATTTTTCACTAACATTGATGTGAGAATAATATGGACCAAAAGAAATGTCAACATACATTGGAATTTTGGGTTTTAGAGAAATTCGTAGATAATGTAGAGAAAATGATTTGAAATGAGTTATGTGATTAGAAAAAAGATAGAGAATCATATTGATAAAAATATTTTTTCTTTGATTACCACTTGGGTTTGTTGTAAATTAGCAAGATTAATCGAATCAATGTTATCAAAAATAATTGTACCACTGCGCACCAATAAATAGCCCTACTTACCAGTCAACTTTCAAATGGACTTGTGGTATTGAACAAATGTTCCTCTTGCAAATTGGATATGTTCATTAAAGCATGTTTGTTATTACTGATTTAACCAACTAATATTAAATGTTTTAATGTTGCAGTATTACTTTCGGATGTTGATGTCTTAACAATATTACATTATGATGGTGATTTTCAATCTGATCTCAAACGTGCTCAATATATTGGCGGAAGACAGAAGATGAGGCATCCCTGGAAAACCATAATATAGTGAGCTTGTGAATGTGCACTCGAAGCATCAAACTGGGAAGCAGTAAGCAACCGGGCAGGCCAAAGAAAATATGGTTCAGGTGGAAGATCGCAGCAGCATCAGAAGGGTTGTAACCTGCTCCAATTGTAAAGAGAGGGGACACAATCGGGGGACCTGCCGTAATCAACCCGTTGTTCAGTAGAGGAACCAGTTTTTTATTTTTTGCTCTCTTATGTCACATGTAATTTGATGGGTTTTTTTGTATATGAAGAATATAAATTGTATGACATGTAATTGACATTTTGTTTCATAAGTTTTTTTATGGCTTCTTTATGCATACAAACAACAATGTAATCATAAAAAATGTAATGATATGTCAATGACATTTTGGGTTTTTTCAGATGTAATGATCCATCTGGCATCTTCTTGGTTATTATTAACATCATAATTTCCCTCACTTCGTTGGATCAGGCTCTGCATATATTTATGTTGGAATGGACCTGATTTGCCCATCAAAACTATTTCAGATATGCACTATGTTTTAATATATAAAGGTCGCGAGGGACTCTTATTTATAAGTAATATAGGTCGCTAGGGACGCTGGGAAGGAAACAGATGATGTTCAATGGGTCCTTAGCGACCCATATATATAATTAATGTGTTGCTAGGGACGCTGGGAAGGGTTTATAAGCTATTGCAAAGGTCGTTAGGGACCCTATTCTGTAACTAATATGGGTCGATGGAGACGCTGGTAAGGATCTCGATACTGTCGTATGGGTCTCATGGGACCCTCATCTGTAACAAATATAGGTCGCTAGAGACGCTGAGAAGGTTTTCTATTTTTAAATCATGGTGGATTAACATCAAGCAATTATTTTTACAATTATGGACTCATGCTTGCCCTGTACAGTGATGTACATTCTTCCAAAACAACAAGTTTATTAAATCATACATCAACCTCAACTTCAACAAACAGGATCCAGCCAAACAACGATTTCATTATATCATTTTCACCCCAAATAACAAGTTAATTACATCATACAGGAACTTTAACTTACACAAAAAATATTGTAACGCCCCAATTCCGGATACCGAGAAAATCGTCAAAGTACCGAAATTGGCGCGCTACTTCCCGGAAAATCCGAGAACTTCCAAGATCGTAGGTCCGCAGTGAGGTCCAATTTAAAACTTTTTCATCAACATAATAACAATGGTTAATTGCGGAAGCATGATAGTATAGCGGAAGCCATATCAGAGATAGCGGAAGCATAAGGTATCATCCATGTATCAAATATAAATGGGCTGAAGTCCAGCCTAAATGTGACAATGATATAAAACCAAAGTTAATTACAATAATACCCTCTCACTACAACAAACTCTCTCAAAAATCCAAAACAAAGATATCACTCAACCCCAGGTGTAGGCTCTCAATCACCGGCTCGACCTCATGGTCGGCCTGTCCCCATCCGTAGTCGCCTGCTACGGGCACCTCAACGAGTGCGAACGCATCGCCCTCGAACTCTGGGTCAAGACCTAAGCACCAAGAGTGGGTCAGATCTAAAGATCTGGCAAGTCACAATATGCAGATAATATAGAATGTATGCATCAAAATGAGTAGAGACATGTATAAGATTAAGAGAGTAACAAAGGTACATATGCTATGCAGTCGTGCAAGATAACAATGTAGAATCATAATAAGCATAACAGTAATAAACTACACAATATGGCACATCCACATAAGCTGGTCACCGCGGGATATTATGCCGCGGCCCTCCCATACTGAACACAGTCGCGGTAGGGATCCTAAGCTAATGCTAGGGATTACTAACCCCGCAAAATATCATCAACATCATCCACAACGACCGGAACCGGCATCACAACCATCCGTCCCAACAGTGCTCATCATGATAGCCACACAACAAATCTCAATAGCTCCTACCAGTGATGATCAGTCCAACTGGCTGAGCTTAAATCAACTCAGTGAATGTCTATGCCGACTCGGAAACAATAAAGGTCTGTGTCTGTCTACGCTTTACCTTGCGTGAACAAGGTCCTAACAAAAGTCCCTAAGAGGTCTAAGTACTCAATATAAAGTGGATCATAGTCCAAGTCCAATTCCTTCATTGGATCCATACCAAGGCCCACCAAATACATGGCCTGATCTATAACAGTCCATATGAGATACAAGTCCATGTTCAATGACATATGATCCATTTACAACCTTAATGGGTCAGAAGCCCATACAATCTAACCTCTCCATTCTAGGGTAATTCACATCCAACTTAGGCCATAAAAAGGGCCCGCCTAGCCACAGACACGGGTCAATGATCCACCCAACAGATCTATACCTACCGGGTCACCTCTAAGTATTCCTAGGTTTAGGTCCTCCATTTTCCATTTAATTAACAGGTATGAGCAATAATAAGGATAATAGAGTGATAGTCAAAGTATGAGGGAGATGAATCTCCAAGTACACGAATCATAAGGAGATAGCAACAGTCCAACCTAGATAAATGGTCCATTCTCGGATACAGGTCCATCTCAGGTAATTCGATCTTTAAGTGAAACCACAGATGCTAAGGAATATTGTGTTTGGTGCTTAGAAGTTATGCATCATTTGGTAACGTATAAAGGTCGAATCATCTTAGATTACATAACCTGGACTTTAATTAGTGGACCCTACGAGTCAAGGTTGAGCCGTACCATTGACTCGTGGCTGGCACAGTGATGGAAGTCTATTTGAATGGTCAATGGGTTCTACATATGATTGCAACAATAGAAATTAGAATCTGGGGATCGTCACTGTACACAGTGTGCTCAGCCGACCTCCTGGCCTGGGCGGTCAGCTCGGCACACTGGGACCAGAGAAGGAAAACACCCTACAGGCAAAGCCTGTTTGTCAGAACTTCCTGTGAGTTCGGCTAACCCTGGCCTGGGTAGTTGGCCGTGCACACTAAGAATTCTGGCTGAAGGAATGTCCCAGGTTCTAGTCTCCTTTGTTGAAATCCCGCCTTTTTGGAAATCCATCTCGGAGTTCGGCTAAACACTGGAGCTCAATTACACTCAGCTGGGTCACTCACTCAGCTCGGCAAGGCCTAGCTCAGTTCGGACACCCAACTGAGTTCAGAAAAATGCATTGAGTTCGGCTAGGTATTGAGGTTGGTCAAGCTCAGCTTGGTTTAAGCTCTGAGTTCGGCTAAGCTCGAAGTCCGGTCT